>OX387191.1:27901740-28604115 GCA_947561395.2 Buxus sempervirens | reverse complement strand
TCGGGGTCCGGATGAAGAAGTTATGAGCCGGTCAAACTTGAGGGGAGCAGAAAGTGACTTTCTGCTAAACCCCAGAACAACTGCCCAAACTTGTCTCAATGGATAGGTCATCCTAACACGATTCCAACTCAATTGAGTTTACTCGAATTGGAGTCCCGGATATTAAGTTATGAGAAAAACAAGAAACCCTAAGAACTGTCCACGTGGCAAAAACAGCAGAAAAAGGTATCTGGGGGCAAATCCGTAAATATCAAGACATTCAAAAATATCTGAGGGCATATTTGTAATTGCTTAAGGATGAGTCTGTAAATATCCAAAATGCTAAAAATATCTCAGGGATTAATTTGTAAATATCAAAAGTTCTAAAATATCTCAGGGATGAATCTGTGAATATCAAATTGATGAGAAAATAGCTTAGGGGCCAATCTGCAGATATCAAGATTTGCTCTCTCTCTCTCTCTCTCTCTCTCTCTCTCTCTCTCTCTCTCTCTCTCTCTCTCTCTCTCTCTCTCTCATGATTAGTGTTCCCCATGTGCATGCATGTACACCCCATGCATAGACCTCTCTCTCTCCCCCCCCCCCCCCCATGAGCACTCATGCATGCATCATGCATACATCTCTCTCTTTCTCTCTCTCCCCTCATGCATGCATGCATCTTCCATGTATTACCCATTATAAAACCCCCCATAACCCCACACGTATGGGAGAAAAGCTCATTTTTTGTTCTCTCCATTTTCTTCTCTAAGCTCTCTCCCACAAGCCCATCTCCATCTCCCAAGCTCACACCACCTCTCCTACCCCTCCATTGCCTTCCCAACTCTTCTAAACCCTTCCCAAGACACTCCAATACTTCCCCTCTTTCCCTCTTCTTCACTTGGAGCATAGAAAGGGGAGGAGAAGAAGTGATTTGGAGCGAAGGAGGAGGCCACCTTGCTATCCCACCTCAAAAGTGACTCCAACACCACTCAAGTTGACTTCTAATCTCCCAAGTTAAACTTCTTGGAGAGTTTTATTGAACATATATGAAAGTGGGTGTAATTTAAGCATGTTTGGTTACTTGTGTTCTTCATGTGCAACTTTCCCTTGCTTTAGTGTCCATTTGCTCTCTTGTTCTTCTTCCCTTCATATGGGAGATCCCTCACGGTAAGGAGGTGATTATGTTCAAGACAAGGGAGGATGAGAGACCTTGTTGGTGTCATTTAAGGCCTCACCCCCAACACATGCTCCCTCCCCGGTTACCTTTTTTTTTATTCTCTTTATTTTAACAAATAATGAAGGGAGCATGTTCCCTTTTCCTTCTCTAATCCTATGTACCCTTAAACCCCCCAAGTCCCTTCTCTAATATGTTGCTTAGGTTAACATGCTTGTGCACTTTAGCTCTTCTTTTGTGTTTTGCATGAGTTGGTTGTCATCATGTTTCTTATCTCCATGAAGTAGCCTTGTGCCATAAGGTAGGGGTTCACACTAGCCCAAGTAGTATGCTCTGTAAGCACCCAAATTTTTCTCAAACCCAAAAAGTGCTAAACACAGCAAAACCCTAAGCAGGTCGAAACAAGAAACTAAAAATTTGTCATTTTGCCAAAAGCTGAATATGTTGCTTAGTTTAACATGCTTGTGCACTTTTGCACCATTGAAAAGAGGGCTTTGAGACGGTTGCAACGCAACTAAATTTGCGTGAATCAGAGTCCAGATTAAAAAGTTATGATCAAAACAATTTCGAGAGTAATTTTGGAAATATGTGCGGAGACTACGCCACGTGGCAAGAATACACTTTGTTTTGCATTTTCCACGTGGAAAACTAAAACAAAATCAACAAAAAATAAAAGTAAGAAAATAAAATTTGTTACTTAAATGATAGCATGAAAAGACATAACTAAAAGAAAAAAAAACAAAAGATAAAATTAAATAACAAAACAAAAAAAAAATAATATTATAAAATAATAGAGATGGGAGTGGGTGGACGTCACCCACCCATCTCTTTTTTTTTAACAAGTAATTAAAAGATAAAAAAAAAAAAAGAAATCAAAAGTAAACGAAAAAAAGAAAAAAGAGAGAAATAAAATATAAAGGAGGGGGACAATTCGTCCCCTCCTTAATTGTTTTGGAAGAGGAAGAACAGACCCACATGGGTCTCTCTTTTCTCTCCCATTTGATTGCTCTTTGAAGGAAAAAAAAAAAAAGAAAAACGGTGTGAAGGGGGGATGGGAGGGGAGAGGGGACCACGTGGGGTATGTCTCTTCCTCTCCCACCTGGCTTTCTCTCTTCTCTTAAAGAGAGGGGACGAACAGAAAAAAAAAAAAAAAGAAAAGAAGGGGATTTCTGCATATCAATTTCCACTGGTTCTAAACATTCTACGAAGAACAGAAAATAGTGGCTGCCTACATCCTTTATAGGCTCTTAATCTTGTAATCTGGAAGGATCAAAGATTAGGTAAGAATCTCATTTGAATTGAACCCATTCCTGTATTTTATTGAGAATGAGTCGAATGCATTGTGTTCTTCATGATAAAATGTGTGTGAAAGCCATGAGGTTTTAAAGTTCTGGTTGGATTGATTCATACGTGTCTAAGTTATCAAAGCCAAGCACTTCATGATTTTTGTCTTATTAAGTTGCTTGATTGTTCAAAGCATGATCTTGAGAAGTTTCATGCTAATTAGTTCGTTGGGAAAACTGTTCTAAGTCGGTTTTTGGACGTAAACAGCAGCCCCTATCTCGTCATCTCCCAGGTTAATTTGACTTCTTAACTCACTTGTTACCTTTTTCTTAAATCATATTTTTCTATCAATGAAACATACGGATGATCTGAATCGGTTTCGGAGTGTTTTTGCATCGTTTAATAACAACTCCAAATCACGTTTCGGAGCTTGAGTTAGCAGGAAACAGCAACTAGTTTCTTCATTTTGGTTCGTCTATTTGTTTTTCTATTCATCGGATGATCTTATTATTGAATCACTAAAGTGAATGCTTTTGACAGTTAAGGGATAGATTCAAAAATAAATAAAAGAAAAATATGCGTCAGACAACCCATATAAGACTCATGTTGTGAACAAATGGTTGGGGTTTCATTGTATAAATTTGAGGAACTCATGTGGAGCTTTTGATATGTTAAGAATGTAGGGTACAAAAGAAATTTCCATATTGTATTTTTTTTTCTCTCATGTTTTGCACTTTCATTTCAAATTATCCGTGTATATTTTTTGCTCCACATCATCTTTTTAATGGCTTTTGACCATGTTTTGTTGTAGTGCTTCTCATCTTGGGCCCTCTATAGTGTGAGCTAGAGTTTTTTTTGGAAAATTTCATCCACAAACTTACCATTTTGCCCTTGAATAGATACCGGGTGCTTAGATGGGCTTGTATGATAACAAACCCTTGTGGGCTTTCTGGCGAGCCCACACAAGGAAAATCCAAAAGAAAGACCCATTGTTCAATTTCATGTTATTAGAGTTTTTTTATTGCAATGGGCCTAAACCGGCCCAATCTTAAGGAAACACGCATACAAGCTAATTGAGTCAACTTGCCTAAATTCCGATTCATGGGAACCCGCTATCTAGCGGGGTAACTCAAGGTGTCCACAGACTTGCCTGGGTTACAACCGAACCACTTATCCAAAGTCTCTCGGTAAACTATGCACATAAATATAAATCAAAAAGTGGGTGACTGTTCACACCCTCAACAACGAACAGTGGCAACTCCCCAAAACCAACGAAAAACCCACGGAAAGCCGGGCTCGGTATCGTGCGCCCCCTTGTGCACACATGCTCCTTACCCCCATTGCCATGACCCTCCTAGCTGCTGTTTTTTTTTTTGAGTACTTGGCATGTTCCCCTCCTTTTTCCCCATACATTAAGTATACCTACATGCAAGGTACACCCACAAAGCTTGTTTAGGTTTCTTGTCATTGAACCTCTTCTTATTATCATATGAGCTCATGCACACACCACAATTTTATGTCCTTGTTTATGGCATGCCTTGAATCATGATTAGCTTGTTTTTGTGAGTTACTTATTGATGCATGCATGAACTTGGTTTGGCCGTAGACCGTGCATAGGCCTTCCGGGCTACTCCTCTTGCTCTCCCCAAGGAGTAGAGGGGGTGTACTTAGCACAAGAACAAAGACATACTAGGTCCCTGTTCCATGGCTTGAGTTCCCACTCAAGAAGAAGGATTCCCCTTCACTTTTGGTTCAAAACCCCCAAAGAGATCAAACAAGGCAACCTCTGTGGGCCCATACAGGGGGCCCACACAATCCCTAGAAGCCCAAAAACCTGTTCTCCCTGCAAAAAAAAAACCCAAAAAAAATAGGTTTTTTAGGCTGATCTGAAAACTCAGGTCGGATCAGCCATTTTCTGTACATTGGCTATGTATGTTTTCTGGTGTAGCCAAAATTTTATTTCAGCTACACCTATTTTTTTTTGTGGCAGAAATGTAATTTCGGCCACACACAGCAAACCCTAATGTTAGGTTTTCAGCCCCTCTTGCCCATTTCTAATCCATTTCCAATTGAACCAATCAATCCAGTAGGGTTTCCGGGTCAACCCTAGACCCAACACGGGCCATGGACTCACCCGGTCCAACTTGATTCATAGTGGGCCTTCCAACGGGGCCCACCAAGTCCAACTAACTCATTTGAATTTAAGAAAGATAATTAAATAAGTCAAGTGGGCCACACCATTCGAGGCCCACCAAAAGCCCAATTTGATGCATGTTGGCTAGGCTAGGTGGTTTGGCCGTGACCATGGGCTTGGGCCTATCGGGCCCAATTCCCTTCAAGGGAAGCCCACAAACCAAAGGAGGGGATCCACTAGCCCCAACCCTAATGCCTTGGGCTTTCAAGCCCAAACCTAGGTAATGGGCCCCAAGCCCATGCCTAGCCCACTTTGGCACAAATGAATCAAGATAAATCAGATCACCTGGCAACTACTGTGTGGCCCACCCAATGGGCCCACAAAATCATCCGGCCCACCAAGCATAAATTTTAAACTCTTTGGATCAAACCTTAAATAAAATCAGTCAAAATGAACCAAAGCCGAAAAGGGTTATCCAACTTAACCCCAAGCGGGACTTGGGCTTCCACTAAAGCCCAAATTGGTATCTGTGGGCCTTCCAACGAGGCCCAAACTCCAAGCTTAAACCACTTAATTAAGCAAGATGAAATTAAGTAAATGGACCCACACCACTCAGGTGGTCCCTCCAGACTCAATAAAATGTGCATGCTGGTTTAGGAACCGGGTGAGATAGACCAAAGTTGACTCAAAACCAAGAAAACCCATGGGACCCGTCATCCAACAGGGCAAACTGGGGTGTCTACGGACTTCCCCGGACCGCAACCGAGACTTTGCTTAGAATCTCAAGCCACAGACCAGTCTAAATAGAAAAACCTAGGTACTCAGGTGTCTGCTTGCACCCCAACAGGTAGTGACGACTCCAACCTTCCCGAATTAACCTTCAGGAGGCATGCCCACCCGTGCGACCATGCGCACAATAGGTGTGTATTCTCCCACAGTAGAGGTGTGTATTTTCCCATGTATTACTGTGATTGAGGATTTTACTTGATATGCCATGGATGGTAATGTGGATTGTTTCCACAATGGCTTGGCGGCTAGATTTATTGATTACCTGCTTGGTGGCAGAGACTTTTAACATGTTTGGTGACAAAGACTTTTACCTACTTGGTGGCAAAGATTACTACTTGTTTAGTGATAGAGACTTTTACCTGCTTTGTGGTCAAACTGAAAGAGTTAACCAAGTGCTTGAAGATATGTTGAGGGCTTGTGTCTTAGACTTTGGAGGTAGTTGGGAGAGCCATATTCCACTAGTTGAGTTCGCATATCACAATAGTTTCCAAGTCATTATAGGGATGGCATCATTTGAAGCCCTTTATGGAAGGCCATCTAGATCTCCAGTGTGCTGAACTAATGTGAGTGGTACTATTGTATTGGGGCTAGATTATGTACAAGAAACTATAGATAATATCAATATTATCAGAGATAGACTTAAAGCAACCCAAGCCCGTCAGAAAAGTTATGCTAACAGAAGAAGAAGGGAACTGGGGATCTATGAGGAGATTTTCTATTCCTGAAGGTGTCCCCTTTAAAAGGAGTATTCAGATTTGGGAAGAAAGGGAAGCTAACTACGCTTTACATTGGACCTTTTGAGATTCTTAAGAAGGTTGGGAAGGTAGCGTATCGATTGAAGCTACCTGTTAAGTTATCCTCAGTGCATGATGTGTTCCATGTGTCTATGTTGAGGAGATTTTTCCCTGACCCATATGAGATGATGGATTGATAGTCTGTACCGCTTAGAGCAGATGTTACTAATGAAGAAATGCCAAAGAGAATCATTGATCGTAAGAAGCATGCGATGCAAAAGAAAACTATTTCTTTGGTGAAAGTTCTATGGAGAAATCACTAAGTGGAGGAAGCAACCTGGGAACCGGAAAAAGAAGTTTGAAAGAGATATCCATATATATTTTTTGAATAGGTATGATTTTAGTACTTGTTTATATTATTGGTTTATTGTAATTTCGAGGATAAAATTCCCATAAGGTAGGGAGAATGTAAGGACCTGGTCAAGCACAATAATTTAGTGCTAGTAAGAATTTGACCAAGACCATCAGTCCTCAATATTGCCAATTCCTCTTGGTAGTGTACGGTTGTATTGGTGCTTGCACATACACCGTATCATAATTAAATTTATTGAGATCTAAAAAATAATCAAAGGCTGAGATTTCTTCTCTTTTAATGAAGGATATTAGGGTTGAATTAAGAGATTAGGAGTTCTTAAAACCCTATTTTCGTTCTTAGGAGAGTATGGCCACTTTGGGGAAGAGTTTAGAAAGAAAAGTGCAGAAAACTTGTGGATTTGTTACTTGTGATCAAACATCTATTGAAGGTAAGTGATTTTAATTCATTCTCTATGCTTATAATGCTCTATTCCTCTTATTATCATCATTGATTATATGACATGTATCTAAACTTTATGGAATGCTCTTGAGTGTATTAGCATGAATCTAAGGGAAAAGTATTATTTTGTTTATGATTTCGGTATGATCAATGTAAGTAGATATGTGGATTTGCATATAAGTCACCATGCATTTAAAATTGGGTTGATGATAACGTGATGAGTTGAATAAAATTTGGTTGATGATAACATGTTGGGTTGAATAAAATTAGGTTGATGATAACGTGTTTGGTTGAACTAGTTTGAAATTATTTTAGTTTTTCATCGTGCTTGTGTTGGGGTTGAACTTAATTGCAAATATTTTTAGTTCATCATCATGTAATTTTGGGGTTGAACTCGTTTTTATTTATTTTGTTTTGGGGTAAACTTATTTTCAATTATTTGGTTCCCTTAACGTGATTGCTTTTGGCAATGAACTCAATTTCAATTATTTTTTGTTCTTCAACATGGTTGCTTTCAGGGTTAAACTCGATTTCAATTTTTTTTTTCTTCAAAGTGATTGATTTTGGGGTTGAACTCATTATCAATTATTTTGCTTGTTGGGTTTTGGATACTTGGTTCTATGCATTATCCATGAGATAAATGACATGTTGGATTGATGAAATGCACATGATTTTTATATACATTGGTCATGTATTTAAGTTGATATTATTTCTGAATTCATGATATGAGATGATTGTACTGCTAATGGTAAGATTGCTAGTTCAATACCCAGTAAAAGAAATTGATGGGATGATGATTGTACTGGGAGATCCATTCTAGTTCAGTAACCAACTTGAAATAGTAGTTGAGAGATTGTACTGCTAGTTAACATACTAGTTCAGTAACCACCGTGAATAAACGTTGGGAGATTTATGAGATTTTACTGCTAGTTGAGATACTAGTTCACCTAGTTTGGGGAAAACTTGTGGGATAATCTTTGGTGTACTTCTAGTATTTACCATGTACTAGTTAACTACCCACAAGGATTACAGATTGGAGGATTTTACTCCAAGGGCACTACCTAGTTGAGTACCCAGTGAGGGACGCATACTGGGTTATGGATTGTGATGAGTACTCCTAGCTTTTAATGCTGGTATGAGTACCCGGTGTGACTTTGGGTCTACTGGGAGATGTGGCTATATAGTACTCCTAGTGTAAATCACTAGTTAGAGTACTCAAAGTGACTAGATGGTTTACTAGGAGATTGAGAGATAGTGGTATGATTTTATTGTAGACTTAGTTTAATTTAATCTTTTAAATTTCATTTCTGTTTATTTTTTTTATCATCAGGTAAATATCTCATTGTCATGGTGAATTTCTGGGTCAAGTCAGCCCAGGGATCAAGAGTGAAGTGTGGTTTTTGAATTAACCAAGGTAGTTTTGTCCTCCAAACCAGGTTTCCCTCCTTTGAAAACTAGTTTGTTGGCGAGTTTAGCCTTTTGGTTTTTGCTCTCCCCTTCCCTATGCTTCTGCTTTCCTGCTTGCTTCTCTTCGGTCTTGCCTGTCTGCCTTTGCATATTGCTCCGTTTTCCTCCTCCTTTGTTTCATTGTACTTCGTCCTTTCTTGTTTCTGCGCTATTTTCTTTTTTCAGCTTCCCTTCCTACTACTCCTGTCTTAGTTGGTTCCTTTTTTATTGGATCTGCTATCTCTCATTGGTTTTCACAACCTCTCAGGCAGCATCCTTTTCATAACATGAGCTAATATACTTTCTTCCCTGTTGGCCTTGTTCCGGTTCCTTGGTTCTCTATGTTTCTCTTGTTTCATTTAGACTATGGAGGACATTTCGGTGAAGTTCCAAAATCTGCTCATGCCTTCACGATCGGAAAAAGTGTTCGCACTTCTGGAGAAATAAAAAGTCCGTTTGCATGATAAATGGAAACACCTTCTTCTTATCGATAGTTTTGATGAGCCCATGTCCATGGACACTGTGAGAAATTTTTTCTGATTGTGTTTGGGAAAATATCAAATTTATATCGATCAATAATGTTTCTCAAACAAGATTTCTTATAGTCTGTGGCTTCGAGGAGGCTTTGGAGGAGGTTTTAGCTGGTAGGCCGTGGTTTATTAACAATTCCTTATGCCTCATGGAGAAGATTTAAAACCCAGAAAAGGCAGAGAATTTCAAATTTTTGGAAGTCATACTTTGGTCTCAATTTTTGGATCTTCCAAGATCAATTCGTGATGAGGAGGTTCTTACTCGACTCAGTAATGAGTTTGGTAGAACGCTTGAGATTGAGATGCCAACATCTACAGACACCACACAAGTGTAACACCCCGGATCTGGGTTACCTAATGAAACCGTAACTCGAGTCCGGATTGTCAGCTAAACCGCAGGATCTATATCAGAGTTAAGGAAAAACACAAATATAATGCATTCCATATCAGAGTTTACTAATATCCCAATCACCAAATTCCAACATGAAACCAATTCATGAATCAAAATACAACTCACAATATCCAACAAGTACAATCAAGAAAGTCTAAAATCAAATAAACTACTACTACTCCGCGTAGTAGTCCTCCTCCCTATACTCTGGGTAATCAACTGACGGCTCTGCCTGTATGGTATCGTCCTCACCAGGATTTGAAAACAAAGCCAATAAAACAAAACACGCATGAGACTAATGTCCCAGTAAGCAGCACAATGCATGATACAAAACAGCTTATGCAACTTGAAGATAATGAAGTAACATGCTAACATATCATACGATCAAATTCTGTCAAATCATGCGAAGAAACAATTCAAGTATGACAATACAATATCATAAATAAAGTGTCTGTGCAAGACTCATGGATTAGCATGTCTGTAAATCGAGATAACCACCCTTAGCCGATTTGCCACCTTACTACTCAAAGGTCGAAGCCGCACATGGTCATCGCCCGGAGTGGAGCACCCACGCATGGGCTGGCACGAAACAACCCAGTCAACAGTAATCATAATACTCACACACCCACACACACACACAAGGAGACCTCACCGATCCCACACGGCGAAAATGGGTTGCCGCAGCCCTCTATCCCACAAGAAAGCCTCACAGATCCCACACGGTGGAAATGCAAATGTGGCATGGGGTGTTGACTCAACAAGCCATCACTAATACACTGACTAGGTTGACTATGGATCCACAACCATCTCTAAGCCCACTATACCATAAACAGACCACAGACTCAAATTGTCATAGGCCATCGACCTTTCAAAGTAACAGGAAGCCTCAGCTTCACTCTCAAATCACAAATCTCAACAAGTTTTCCCATCAAAACAAAATCAAGCCCAAGCAATACGAAATGGAGTCCAAACTCACTATTTTCTTAAATCTGACCAGAATAATATTCTCAAGGATTATATACTCAAAACATGAACAAGAATGGGGATCACATGAGTAAAGATCTTTGAAATCATTATAAGTTAGTGTGAAACCATAAAATCCCATTTCGACCATAAAATAAGCCAATTCGGTGGAAGAGGTGGTCAAGTGATTGGTATAAGTTCATATCTATAATTTGTCTCTGGAAACACCTTAGGAAAGGTCTCAAAAGAAGTTCCAAGAGGTAGAATCAAAATAAACTCATTTTACAGTGGTTTGGAACCAAAAGTATCTCCAAAAACTCATTTTAGTAAAACGTGCACAAAATCTTTATAAAATTGAATTTTAAGGAAATTCCTATGCAAGAACTTCCTAAATACCTAAATCTTAGTTTTACATGTGTTGGATTTGATTAAAAACAATTCTATAATCATCTCAAATTGGGAAAAATATGGTTTTCTGTCTCAGGCACTTGAGCCGCGCTTCAGGCGCTCGTTTTGTTTGAAATTTGGACTTTCAGGTTAAGGAGACACAGGCTGGGTGCTCAAAGGGGTGCTCGAGCCGTGCTTCAGGCGCTAGGCTCATCTGGAATTCGGGTTTTAAATTTGGCTGGGCGCCCAAAGGGGCGCTGGAGCCGCGCTTTAGGCGCCAAGCCAAATTTCAAGGAAAAATCAGGTTACGCAACAACCGCAATTTTTGGAGTTTTTCTATGAAATTTCACTACCAAATCTTAATTGGATTACTCTAAAACTTTGGGAATAGCTTTAGAAACATTAGGGAATACTTTTTAAATGATTCTATACAATTTAATCCTACAAATCATGACAGATTAGTTGGTGTTATTCAAATAACCCCAAAATACCCAAATCTGGAAGTTTAACTTTAGAGTTCAAATTTACAGCAATTTAAAGCTTGAAAATCATCAAGAACACTCAAGAATCACAATCCCACCATTTACAACTTGTTTCACACAAATCAAACGACAAAACCCCAAAATCGAAGGAAACCAAACATACAAGTATTCCTTGTTTAAGCTACGAGTTTTTTTTTCAAACAGTAGTTGGAAAGGTGCTACTTACCTAGAATCGCGCAAATCCAAAGCCCCAAAGCTCTCTCTCTCTTCCTCCCTTCTTCTCCTCTACGGTTTCTTCTAACTCTCACGAACAGGATGAAAGAACCTACAGGTTCTTTCATCAAACATAATATATATATATATATATATAATGTTTAAGTAAACCACTTTAAATAAACCGAACCCCCACTAAACCCAATTAAAATGATTCCTTCTTCAAGTAAAATAACCCAATTAACTGAACCGATTAAACCATTAAATTACCTAAATCAATTCACCCAAACCAACTAAGCCGGTTCTACTAAAATAAACCAATCCAATAAAATCTAAACCCAAATCAATTTAACCCGTTTACTTAAAGCAGACCTGTAAAACCCCGAATTTTCCTTAAATAATAATATAAATTGATAAATAATATTCTTGAGATTTATAATTGATGGAAATATTTTATTAATGTAGGGGATGATATAATTAGTGGAGATCCAGAGTTGGACGCAGATCCGACCGTCCGATCATGAGATATCGAGGTATGTTTTCTGATTGGGCAGTGTGTATAGGAAGGTTTACATGTGAGCTACGTGGGATCAAGGGATATAAATAATAACTTAATACCCTAATCATATAATTTTGTATACTTCAGCGCAAGCGACAAACTTGATCGACCGTGAGCGACTGACTGAGGAAGAAGAGAAGAAGAGGAAGAAGGAAGGGTGTTGGCTTCGTTTTTCATCACCTAGGGAGTACTCACAATCGTGAGTATCATTGTCGAGAAAAGAGAAGGAGAAACCATCGTGGAAGAGGTAGGTGATATTGTTTTGATCGCTTGATATGTATTTACGTTCGTTTATTCGCAAAAGCATGTTTTTTATGAAATATATTGATGTATTTAGTTTGATAGCAATGTTATAAGTATGTTAGAATGATATTGGACAAGAAAAATCATGTTTTTAAAGTGTTTCTGTTCGTTTTTGGGAGATCGCCGACCTCGACTGTGCTTAGCGATCCTCGGCACTAGTTATAAATCTTAGACCGCCGAAGACCGCTGGAAGACTTATCGTCGGCATCCTGTTTTGCACTACCGCCGACCATAGACCGCCGAGGCAATCCTGAGCGATCCTAGGCGCTCTGTGCAGAATTTCCCAATTTTCGTAATTTCGAACCTGATTCAATTCCAAACTATTTTTAGACAATTTTAATGATTAATTAAGATGTTTTAAGACTAAAATAAATTATCTAACTCCCTGTTTTACAGAAAAATAAATTAGAAAGATATTTAGGACATTTGTTGCCAAATTTTGAAAGTAATTAAGAAACCTAGTTTTTTGAAAACCTAACTATCATTTAATTACTAGAACATCTTTTAAATTACACTATAAACCAGAAAACTTCATAAAGAGAATTCAGAACTCAGATGACCCGAATATTGAAGTGATTGACAGATTTAACCTTTATATGCTGCTAGGCACCAACCCTTATAGAAATATTATATTTAGGGAACTTTTGGAGTCTAGTGGGCATAGCTGGTTATGGATCCATAGTTGTTGCTAGATAGTTGAGGGATATGTCATTTGGGTTGAGTTTCTCCTTTGTGCGACGCGCTTCCTTTTCAAGTTAGTTTGTCTAGGAAGGTCCTATGTCTGGAGGGACATCCCGGTGAGCCGCTGGTGATTCCTTGTACATGTGGATAAGCGACCATCTCCATGTATTAATTCTGGTGATACATGCTGGTGGTACATGCCAACTCTGATGGGTACATGTGCAATAAGTCAGTGACTACGGCTCTTGTCTAAGCTACGCTGCATGGGACTTGAGTATCATTAGTAGCATTGCTCCTAAGTCGCACGGTGGTATAGCGATTGGTCGAGAATCATCTCAAAAGGTTTATCTATCTTTGTGAGTCCTACAATGACACTGAAATCACAAACACTTGTTACTTGTATACATGCTGGAGGCATGTGATTGAGATATTGGTCGGATGTGACTATTTAGTGCATCCTAGCAAAGTATGAATTATGATTATTGATTTTGATATTGGATTCTTATAATAGAACTTGCTGAAATTCATCTCTAGAACTGTTTATCATACTGTTTTGTATTCATGATTTATACGAATGATTACACGAGCCTGATTAGTCGATATTGCTTAATCATGCATGAACTGTTATTTTACTTATATTAACTATTTAATGATGCATGTGTTACCTACTGGGATATTCGTATCTCACCCTACTTTTATTTCATTTTTCAGTTGATACGCGAGAGGGGGATCATAGTGATTTCCAGGGAGAGGTAACTGAGTATTCACCGAAGGATTACTTTTATCCGAATCTTGTTTGAGGTTGTGGATTGTTATAGACTTAGTTATTTTTGATAGACTATTATTCATTTGGTTTGATGTACTAAAGAGATGAGAGATTAGTAACCTTTTATTTTACCAGACTTTGATTTTGATGTCGATGGGTAACTATATGGTTATTGAGGATTTTAGACTACACTACCGCACATATTTGTTCCGCACTCTGATAGTTAATTAATTGAATGGATTATTTAATTCTTTAGTCTGGTATATTCTTGATGTATATTTGATATGGGCCAGTAACACCTCGGATTTGGTTGTTGAACTGAATTCGGGTTGTTACAGTGACGAACCGGGTTCGATTCGGGTGTCGGTTTGCATTGACCCGGGTTCAGGGCGTTACAAGACCCACCCGAACCACCAAAAGGGTTTGTTTTAAATTGATGAAATTAATAGACTTCACTAAATTAATCCTCTATTTATTCTTAATTAAAATCAGTAAAAAATCCAGGGTTTTACAACAAGTATGCATCAAATGGTCCCTCCCCCTTTTGGAACCATCCCGGTAGGGATTTTGTTTGAAGACCTTGAAGCGGAGAAAATCTAGATAACCTTTGCCCATGAAGGTCTTTTGGATTTTTGTTTCTCGTGCGGATTTCTAGGCTACAATCTCAACTCGTGTGCAAATATCCGACCGCACTCAATGCTTAGTATGTTACCAAGTGAGGAATCTCCCAAATACACCTACCAGAATTGAACTCTGTCCCGTCGCCGCATTTTTCAGAAGGAAGTAAAAGAGAAAGTTCAATCAGGGAGAGGCTCCGACTCGGGTTTAGAAGGTAAGTTGTAAGACCCTGAAATTTCCTAATATAATATAAATAAATAAATAATAAATAAACTAGAGAGATTTGGAAGTATAAATAAATTTAAAAAGAAAAAACAGGAATTAAGTATATGAATCTAATTTATATCATAAGTGAGATCTAGTAGAATTAATATTTAGGATTTAAATTTCAAATTGGGAAGAGAAATAATAAGAAGAATAGAATTTAGAGAATTGTGGAGAAATTCAATGATTAAGGGTGGAAATTAAAGAAATGGCATTTTGGTCATTCCTAATTAGTCAAATCCATGAAAAGAATAAATAAATAATTATTAAGTTAAGAAACTTAATTAGACCAAATATGAGTTTAAACGGATTTAAATAATGAATTTAAAGCTTAAAAGAAAGAAAAAGGGCCTCATTGTAATTATGCTTATTTAGGAACTTTAATTTTAGTAATATGGGAGAAAATCAAGTGATTAGCTACTATTTAAAAATAAGGATGAGAAATAGTACAAAAATTAATTAGATTAGAAGTTCCTTATGAGTTAGGTTTAAGGGAAAATAATTAGAAGGAGAGATAAGATAGGAAAGGTTTCCAAATAGAATTGGAAATCCTAGTTGGAAAGTCTCCTAAACCTATTAGGACTTCTAATTATGTGAGCCTATAAAAAGGAAAGCTTTAGGGAAGGTTTTGGGTTTCCATTAAGTCAATCATGAGAAAAAAAGATGGAAAAATTCGTGGATAGGGCTGGAGAAAAATAGAAAGAGAGATAGAGAGAAGAAAAAGGTGTTTTATGAAGAAAAAGGAGTGCTGCAGAATTCCGACCAGCCATGTTCGAATTAAGATTTAGAGAAATCCAACCATTGGATAGACCTTAAATTTGGAGGTTATGTTCTTGACTCATAGGACTTCAATCTGAATGGTGGAGATTTGATTTGGAGATGCCTAGAGTGGTGCGAACAATCTCAGAAATTCGGTGGACATTCGAGTTTCTTGGAAGAATGATTTCATATGTTGAGGCAAGTAGCAAACACTTTGAAAACTAGAGAAATTACATGATTTTTGTATGGTTTAGATGTTTTATCATTGTTTGTTTCGATTCAGATCTTGGTTTGAAAAATTGAGAGTTTTATAAGATGGTTTTGCTTTCATACACTTTTAAAGAAATCAAGAAAAGTGATGATCATAAGAGAGTTAATTAAGTAGAAAACTTTAGATCAACTGATAATTAATGAGAATAGGTTAGAATTATTTTAGAAGTAATTTCGAATAAAAATAGGATTATTAGAGACAATTAAAACTGCAAAAAAAATATTTTATATTTCAAAAATCAAAAAACCCAAAAAATATAGTGAAATTTGGCTGAGCACCCAACAGGCCGCTCGAGCGCAATCCCAAGTGCTTCACTTGTGTATTTTAAAAACAGAATAACATAACCTCAAAACTCAACACCCGGGAGGACGCTCGAGAGTGATCTCGAGCGTCTAACCAAAATTTCACCCAAAAAAGGACGCTTGACAGGCTGCTCAAGCGCAATGTCGAGCGACCTCTGTCAGATTTTTCAGATTTTGGGATTTTATGCCAAAATCTATTTTTAATGATTTTTCTTGAAATTCTAGAGTTGTAGCACCTGTAACTAGGTTAATTTGAGATGTAAGAAGTAGCGGAATCAAATTTGGATAAAAGAATAGCAATTTGGAATGATGAATGTAAAGAGGAATTTTATAGAAATGTTTTGAGGAATATGTGGACTTAACCTATTTAGATCTGGTTTTGGGTAACTTTACCTATTCCTAAACTTCACCACAAACCTAAATTTACCTCTGGAAGGATTAAATATTAATTTTAATAAGTTTTGATACCTTAGGTTCTTATAAGAAGAAATTTGGACATTGTTAAGTAAATTATTGAGAACAACAACCAATTAGGAGATGAATTTAAGTAAGACTTAATATACTGATTTAGTAAGTCATCTAACACTTAAATATGAGTAATTTAAGAGTGTTCACATTAATAAATTATTGTTTAAGCAATTAATCAAGAAGCTGGGCATATATTTGGTAAAGATAACATGTTTTCAAAGTTTGGATTGTGTTTTCGGTTTATTTTCATATTTGAGCATTTTCTTACATTCAACATGGTATTTTTGAATATTTATACATGGTTTCATCGATAAGTGGGCAGAATCATAGTTTTCCTCCGTGTATTTCAAAGTGGTTGAATTCCTCTCTCATGTATCTTGGGATGAAATATTTATGGTAGAATGAAAATTTATTTTATTGTTAAACGTATCTTACTTTTGAGACAAGTTATTATTAAATGTTTTTAATTGTGAGTTGTGTCAAGTGGGCAATGCTTAGTATAGATCCATATCATAGCTAGGAAGTGAAATGGAATTATCTTTGGTAAGTTAAACATGTCCTCCACTTTAAGCAATCCTGACCCGTCGTGTATTTCGACCTGGTCATTAGCCGTGTACCTTGGCATCAGAATTTATTGGATTACCCACCATGTATCTTGGTTTGGTATTTCCCCCGTTGTATACTCAACATGGTTTATTTGGGTTACTACCGTGTGCTTTAATGAGACATTGGCTTACATGTGCTTTTTATTGGTCATGCTTATAGTTTACGTGTAACTCGCACCTGAGAGCTATATTTTGGTCGTGCTTGTAGTTCACTCGTGGCTTACACATGTATTGGTATTAGCCGTGTTCCATATATATTTGATCGGACCAGTATTCCCATTTGTTAGATAGTTGTACTTGATTGGGTTGCACGCGCCAGCCCCCTATGTACTCAGCTGGGTGATCCAGATTGATGGTTGACGGAGGATGGGGTCCGTGTATCTCAACTCCATATCATGTAAGTTCATAAGGTGGCAACTTGGGCACAGGAAGTAGCTCGTCGAAGTAATTTTAGTTCATGAGTCCTGTGATGTCATAACATATGCATGGTTTGGTTTGTTGATTGTTTTGAATATTATTATCATGATTTGGTTTTATTGTTATATGTCATGACTTTATTTTTATAAAGAAATTAGACTGTTTTATTTCATGCATCTTGCTAGTTGTTAAGATTTATATCTCACTCCGGTTTTCATTATTTTTCAAGTACTCTTGGTGAGATCGACGAACAATGGGGTGTTATTTAAAGGGGTAGCCATTAGTTGTGAACCAGTTATGAATTCAAAAAGAATTGGAAAATGATAAGTTAATTGTAATTGAATTTTATTTCAAGTTTCCGCATTATAACTCTAATAAAGACATGAATAAAAGTTTTAAATTATTCTGGATTCTAGTTGCTTTGGCCCACATACACTAACACTTCGGGGTTGGACAATTGATCCAAAACTGGGGCGTCACATGAGTCTTCAGATGGCAAGGATTCAGGTTTGGACCCATCCTTGCTAGCCTTTATCAACAATACCCCAGGCCCTCTTGCTCTTGGGCCTATCCTTTCAGGGCCTGACAATGAGGGCCCTAGTGGGGATTTCCTTATGGTGGACAAGGGGCCTGACTTGGAATCCGGCAAAACCTCTTATTCACTCTCTCTAGATTTAGTTTGGCATAGCCCATCATTTAGCTTCTCTGCAAAATTCAATTCACTCAGGCATGAAGACAACAAAGGTATAAACCTTCTGCTTATTGACTTCTTCCCTAGAGATTGGCAGGAAAACAGGAGGATGAATGGGATGCATCTCTCTGCAACCCCCCATTTAAAGCCCTCTAAAAGGAAGCCAAGACAGACAAAGAAAGGAACCAGAACAAGACTGAAAGAAATAGGGAGATTAGAATCAGATTTCAATGGCACTAGGGAAGTCTCTCCTTCTCTTAAGAAAAAGAGGAAATTGTCTCCTGTTACCTCCCCTCCCCATCCTAGCTTTCCGAAGTTCTTTTCGGAATCTCCTCAATCATGAAAGGTCTGTTTTGGAACTATCATGGCTTGGTCAACCCATGACACAATTGCATCTAAAAGACCAATTTTTGAAGCATAAACCTGATATTATTCTCCTTTTGAAGACTTTTGCCCCAGAAAGGCTTGTTACTAAAATTGCAAGAAGATTAGGGGTTTTTGATCATTTTTTTTATCCCCGATGAACCACAGGGAGGGGTTTCTTTTGCTTTGGAAGAAGGATGTTGATTTAGATTGCATAACTTCCATTCTTGGTTGACTCAATTTTAGGTATCATATAAGGGTACAACCTGGATGATAATTTTTGTGCATGCCAGTTCTAAGATGGCGGTCCAAAGGGAGCAATGGCACCTCATTGAAGAAAGGGCGAGATCCTTATTTACTCCTTGGATCCTATTGGGCAATTTTGACGTTGTGAAAAACCGATCAGAAAAGTGTGGTGGACTCCCACTAAATGGCCATCAGATGGAATACTTCCGAGAGATGATAGAAAATTGCAATTTAACCACCCTGTTTTCATGGCACAGTCAATTAGCTTTGGACCATTGCCCTCTTCTTCTTGATCTCCTCCATGAAAACAAAGGTCGAGCTAGGCCTTTCCGGTTTGAGGCATTCTGGATCAAAGAGGATTCCTCTTATGAAACCATTCAAAACTTGTGGATGAACTCTGGAAATAGTTTCAAACCTTGCAAGGGATCTTCGGTGGTGGAACAAGGAAGTTGTAGGAAATATCCATGAGAAGAAACACGATTTAATAAACCGGATAAAGAGAGCCCAGATGATGTTAATGATGAATCCTACAAAGCATATCCATGATGAGGAAGAGCAGCTTCAGTAAGAATTGGCAAATGTCTTAAATCAACAGGAAACCTTATGGTTTCAAAAGTCTCAGATTTCGTGGTTGAAGGGGGGTGACACAATACCAGGTTCTTACACAGAACAACCATGTTTAGGAGACAGAAAAATCATATCCACTCCTTAAAGAATGTAGAGAAAAGACAAATTACTTCCAGGAAAGAATTAGAGTGTCTGGTGGAAAAGCATTTTACTGAGATGTATACACAAGAAGATCAGTGGGCTGAGTTGGACCTCTCTGGCCTTATCCCACAACTGATTTCTACACTACAAAATGAATTACTTAGTCATCTCCCTTCCCCAGATGAGATTTGGAATAGGTGCAAGTGATGGGCCCTTACAAGGGCCCAGGTCCGAATGGTTTTCAGGGGATCTTCTTTCATAGCTTCTAGGATGTGGTGGGCTCTGATGTGGTAAATACTGTTCAGGAATTCTTTTGAAGTGGAATCATGCTGGAAAATTTGAACCATACTCTTATTTCTTTGATTCCTAAGCAACCTCACCCTCGGAAAATCTAGTATTTTCACCCCATAAGTCTCTGTAATTTTGTATATAAAATCATCGCGAAAATCTTGTGAATAGACTTAGGCCTTTTCTAAAAGAACTTATCTCCCCCATGAAATATGGTTTTATGCCTAACCGGTCTATTCATGACAATATTATGAGAAATCATGAGGCTGTTCAAAAGCATATGATACATTGAGTTGGGTTTTTTTTTTGAAAAGGTGCTTCTCTCTTTTGGTTTTAACTTTTGTATCACTGACCTTATCTTGGCTTGTGTGAAAAATGTTACGTAAAACATCCTTTTTAATGGCTCAGCTATCAAACACATATCTGCTGGAAGGGGGTTGCGTCAAGGTGACCCCCTTTCCCCATTCTTGTTCATTTTGTGCCACTAGGCCCTATCGTTGGCAATTATCAGGGCTGAGATGGATGGGAGATTCAATGTAATTACTCTAAGAAGAGGAGGCATGGCTTTGTCGCATTTGATGTATGCTGATGACGTGACCATTTATGGTTTCACGTCAAAGAGGGAAGCACACAATATTGCTAGGATTCTTCATAGGTACTGCATAGAAGCTGGGCAAGAGATAAATCGTTCCAAATCATCTCTGCAGTTCAGTAGAAATTCTGCATGGCAATGGAGAATTGCTATTAGAAGGATTTATTATGTGGCCAACTCAAACACCTTGGGAAAATATCTGGGATTGCCAAGTATGGGATGGAAACCAAAGAAGATATATTGTGATCAACTTCTGGAGAAAATGAGGATTAGATTAACTGGCTAGAGAGCAATGATGCTATCATAGATGGGACGTGTTGTGCTTACCCAATCTATACTGAATGGCCAATCAATCCACCACATGAATTGCTTCAGATTTCCCATTGGTGTGGCCGAGGAGATTGATAAAATGGCGCGAGCTTTCATTTGGAGAAATCGGTCGAATAATAAGGCTATGCACATGGTTTGTTGGGAATGTGTCGATGAAAGTAAACCTCCGAGTGCAAAAAATCATAATGCTTTTCTCCTCCTCACGGTGGATCAACTCATGAACCAAACCTCTAGAAACTGGAACATCAGCTTGCTTAACACTTTTTGGGATCCTCCTATGGTAAGATTGATCATGTCTACTAGTATTGACCCCTATGGCTTGGAGGACATTAGGCATGGTCTAGTACGTCTTTAGTTTCTTTTTCTGTAGCTTCGGCCTACCGATGCTTGCTGGGTGTAAAGGATCAGATGGTCAATCCGGTGTGGTCAACATGTTGGCATCTGAATTGCCCCAATAGAATTAGACTATTTGTGTGGAAGTGCTTAAGTGGGGGTGTTCCCACAGCTGACTTCTTGAATGCTAGAATTGGCTCTATTGACACCAACTGTTGTTTTTGCCTGGATGCTAAAGAAAATTTGGAGCATCTCCTTCTCCTTTGCCCATTTGCTCGAGCTATCTGGTTCAAAGAGATGGGAGGTGCAACCCAGAGCTGGGGACATCAACTATCCTTTTTTCTTTGGTTTTCTCAACTACTGAATATTCCAAAACCATCACATGATTTGATAGACTCTATTTTCTCTCTCAGGTTGCTAACTTTGTTTGGGCAATATGGAAGGAGAGAAAATGAAGTTATTTTCAATGGAGCAACACCATCGTTGGAACGTGTCACAAAGCATCTAGCGTCTCTGCAGACGAACTCTGCCATTTTGGAAGGAATCTAGCACAAACAATGCAAAACGACCCAACATGTGGAGGTTTTATGGAAAAGGCCATTCATCCATTCATGAAGATCAATTTCGATGGAGCATTTCAGCGTTCTACATCCTTAGCCGCGGCAAGATGTAATTCGGCTTTCTTCTTATGTCGTGGACTCCCCTTTGTCAATCAGGTCCATCATCAATAGAATTTGGTTCATCTTTTCAAAGTGTTCAATTCAGCCACACTTATTGGGAAGGGAATCAGGCGGCCGACCTTCTAGCAAACCATGCAATAGACAAATTCCCTTGCTTATGGTGTAATTCATGTCCTGCTTTTCTCTCTAGCCTTTTGTTTGATGAGGCGAAAGAGGTAGCCTATGTTCGATCTTCTACTTAATCCAATTGTGTGTTCCTTACCAAAACTTATATCTAAGTTTTATGTATATGGTGTATATTGATTATAAACAAACCTAGGAAATACATGCATGAGTATGGTTTATTATATATATATATATATATAATATTGGTTGAATCTATATTAATTAAAGTGGAAATTTTTCATGTGATCATATGGAGTACATTAACTCCACTCACTGAGTTTATGTAAACTCACCCATACTATTTTGCAGGAAACCATCATAATCGTGAAGACGAGAGGAAATGAGAAGTTATAGAATTAATGATGTTTAGTGGATCTTATGAACATGTTACAATTTAAGATTTGAACCTTTGGTGTTATGTTTGATTTCATGTAATAATTAGGTGGTTTAAACTTGGTTTGAATTTTTGTCATCTTTTTGAATGAAATTCCACTGTAACTCTGATAGTTAAGTTTATTAAATTAAATTCCATGTTTTGAGATGAAATTAATTCATAGGTTGTATTCGCTTATGAGCAAGGGTACGTCCAGACCCACATTTGTATTGTTATACGTGATGTGCGGTTTCAAGACGTGACAGTTACTTATATTACTTCAACTTGTAAAATCCCCATCAACATAATTGCAGTTCTATCACATAACGGATGATGGGATTGAACCAGTTACCCAAAAAAAATTTTTTATGGGATTGAACCAGAAGACGTGCAAAAATAATGCAATTGCGTTTTTGCCATGTGTCACGGCCAAAAACTTTTGCTCGTAGCAAAACGACCATGCAACCTTATGGCTCTTATGTAATATAGCTAGTCTATACTATCCGAGTACTTTTACAACTTATAATAGCTTCCACATGATACCTTGATCAGATACGAAAGCTTAATACATAAAATGGGATCAAGTTAAATACAAATTTACAAGTACGACTTTCCAGATCATTTTTCACATGTAAAATGCTTCTCACACAAGGTTTCTCTGTTGACCATTTCACCAACAACCAAGCCTCGACAGGGGAAAAATTATTTGTCAAGATGTGATTCTGCAAGATTATAACCTATCCCCACATAAAATTTCCTCAAAAAAAGAGGAAAAAAGAAAAAGCATCCAATGGTAAGGAATAACTTAAATAATTGGCATGGTAGCGTGTAATGTATCAAACATAGAGGCATTAGGAGTTCCAAATAAAGAAAATGACTTAGCCGGCTATTTGGTAACATTTTCAAATAGATTTTTGGCCTTTTTGCATCCATGCCCCGACATTATAATAAATTTACGTTATATCCTCTTATTTATAGTATTTATATGTATATCCCTCAATTGAGCAAAATTGTTGCAACTATACCCTTAACGTCAAATTTCGTTAACTTTTGTCATTTATTTTTATTACATGAATAATATAACCTTCTTTAAGATAAGAAATATATTAAATAGCCAAACTATTGTATGCTTGGATGAATTTAAATGAATAGTTAACACTTAAATAAATTAATATCAATGGCTTAAGGTATAAATGGAATAAATATAATAACACAATAATATAAATAAAATATAAGATAATATAATGGAGTAAATTTGAAGTATTTTATATTTTATATTTTATAAAAGGTTATTTTAGTCATTTAATAAAAATTAACAATAAAAAACTTCACGGACTTTAACGTCGGGGGTATAATTGCAACAATTATGTTAAAATAAGGGACATAAATACAAATATTGAAAACAAAAGGATATAAATATAAATTTCTTATAGTGCAGGGGTATAGGTGCAAAAATCCCTAGATTTTTCCTAATTTTGGAAGTAAGAAACACAAAATCATGTTTGGCAAACATGGTTTTCAAATCTATTATATTAAGTGGGAGGGGGGGTGGCAGGTGACTTGTCAATGTGTGGCACTTTGGAGCTGATGTGTCTGGCTCGCCTACTTTGTGTTGGTTCGGGATGAGGCTTCGTTCATTCCTGATGAGGTGTCAAGTTTTGTGGTTTCTTCCCAAAAAAGAAAAAAGCGCTTCCTTCTCTAGAAGCTCCTCAAACCCTCTCTTTTCGAGAAGCTCCTCAAACCCTCACTCTTCTCATGCATCCGAGGCAACATCTCTCTTTCATTGTAGTATTGTCGGCACATGGCTTTATTATTTTTTACTTTTCCAGCGTATTTGGTTAAGATTTGTTAAGCTGAGAATTTGTTTTTATGTGCAGTGGGAGAAGAGGTTGGAGAAGAAGATGACAGAGGATGAAGAGGCCGACCTGAGAGTGCGCATTGTGAACCTGTGTGTCGGCCGTTTGTCATCAAGCTGTAAAAATTTTGTATTTTTTTTTTATTTTTAAAATTATCTCCAGCCATTTCGTCTACTCTACTCGCCATGCAGAGTTTGTGACTCCCACCCTCTCTCCTCCCTTCCTCTTCCAATCTCCCACCCTTCCTATGGTTTTCCTGCAACATTAAGTCGAATAATACCTTGCTTTCTTTGGTTTTGGGAGGAGTCGAAATCTTGGTACTCGGAGTTGTCGGTCCCATTGTTGATTCATCCCCAGAAGAAATATCTGTCGAATATTCCAAATTGGAACTGTCCTCGGTCTGGGAATTCTTACTGTTCTGTAATTCTTTAGCCTCTTTCGCGGGTTCGAGGGCAATTTTGAAGCAAGATTCGTTGTTGTCCTCATCATCGTCGAAGCTGAAGATTTTGACTATGGAATTGAGGAAGGAGAAGCTTTTTTCGAGATATCTATGTTGGCAATCAAGGATATCCATATGGAACCAAAGAACTAAACAAAAATAGGAAATTTACGAGAAAAAGATCTAAACAAAAATGGACGGATACAGGAGTTTAGTTGGTGAAAGACAAATGCATTATGGCCTAACAAATTTTTGGTTTATTTCAAAGGACTGAATATTAACTAGATAGTCTCTTCTTTAGTAGATTGTTTGGATTGATTGCGTCATCAATCTATATTACTAAAATGTTGTGGGGAAATCGGAATGTCCCCAATTATGTGAGACATCACGATCATCACTATTAGTAGAAATAGCAATGGGGCAGGTTGGGGTTGGGTTTTGGCAAACCCAAACTCGCCCTATCAAGGGTTTAGGGTAGGGATGGCAATGAGGTAGGTTACCCGTTTTGTAAAACCCTGAATTTCTGTTCGTTTATTTTATGAGAATTAATAAGTCCGTGTGGTGAAATTTCAGAAATTGTGAAGCAAGGATGTATTGGAGTTTGAGACATTAGGTGGAAGCAAGATAAACAAGGTTAGTAAGGTACTGTTTTAATTAGAGTTATTATGCTGTTGTGCTCAGTTGTTAAATAAATGTATTTATGTGGGTGATTATGTAGGGAATAGTTTCATTAAATCAACGGCTGGGAAGCTGCACATGTAGGGAGAAGCGTGGGCGAGCGTGCACCGAATCATGGGTTTTAAAATTCGTCGAGCGGCAAAGTATATAGGGTAAGTATAAACACGTAACGTATTTAGATCCGTAGGTTTCGCATACCTTGAGTGGAAGGAGATTACGGCTGATGTTCTAGGGTTTTGGAGAGGAGCAGACTTGTGGGTTCCTTGCGAAGAGAGTTCAGAAGATCACCTTGCGAACAGGAGGATCGACTGTTGGACTTGCTGTTCTAGGAGTTGCCGTTGCAAGGTTTTGGAGCGTATAATTGTGAGTAGCATCGTTTTTAATCTGTGTTTTGTGGTTTTGATTCTGGATTAGTCGAACTACATGTTTTGGAAGGATGTTATTTTCGAAAGGATGAGTTTTGCTGAGTTTTAGAGTCGTGATATGAAATAGGTTAGATTAATTTCGAGTCATGTTTAAAGGTCTTTTGGTAATGGTAGAAACACAGGGAAAGTGTTATAGAGGCTAGAAATCAAGACAGTCATGGAGTTCTAGAGTTAACAGAGAGTCGAAAATCGCGAGTTGTGTTCGCCGAGTTGCTGCCAACTATCTTACTTCAGCGGCAGCTCAGCACGAAATAGATTTTGGTTTCGCCGAGTTCTCGCCGACCTAGCGCCAAGTATTTTAGTCCGCTCGAGGCACTGTTTGGGTTTCCGCCGAGTTGGGGCTGACCTCGCGCCAAGTGCCAGAGGTCAACGCACCCACTAAAATTTGCCGAAAGGTGTGTCTGACCAAATCAAGCCAGATTTTGATATTTTGGGGTTTCAATCTCTTAGCCAAAGACTTGATTAGGATCTTAGAATTATTTTATCTGTTCAAAACACCCGGAGATTATTAAGTCGAATTATTGGTAAATCTTAGGAGTTCCGAAGTAAATTTTGAAGGGTTATTGGTAGGTTATTTTACTGTTCCTGACACTAGGGATTAATGAATTAGTTTTCCTTTATGTTCTACACTTGTTTTCGATTGAGAAATTGTTTAACCTGGTTTTACTTAATTTAGAGTTCTAAACTGTATTTGTAAAGTTTATCTTGGTATGAGTAAATGGATTTTTCTATCAGTTGGACATGTGCATTGGGTTAGAATATTACTGAGATATCATGAGTCGCTGTTATGGTTCGGAGTGACCTGTGTTGAGCTGTATTGTGTTATACATGATGATGGAAATGTTTGGTTTAATGTGATGTCAGTGTTGAGTTTATGTGATGGTTTTTCTGTTTTGGTTTAGCTTGTCCTGGATCCATGCTTAAGCTTAGTAATGTGATGGTATTGTTTGTTGGTGTAATTGCATGGCCTTGTGTGTTTCCATGACCGTTGTAGAGCAGCCAAAAACCCTGAGTAGGCCTAGTTGTCAATGCCGAAACCCGGGGAATAGGCCGGCATTGGATGACGAAACCCTGAGTAGGCTGTCATTTCAGAGTTCCGAAACCCTGAGTAGGCCGGAACTGTGTACATGGAGGTGTGGATGTCTCCTTGGCATGTTAATTAACCAATTTAATAATAGTCATGACATTGACCATTCGATATGTTGTAGGTATTGTTATTGAAACATGATTGGAAACTAATATTGGTTTTGGATTTAAACTTGGAAATTGTGTTGGTTGCTTTAATCGTACTGGCTATTTATCAGTGCATAATTTGAACTGTTGTTAACTATTTCTGCATGCATATGCTACTCGTTGAGATATCCATATCTCACTCTTTTGTTTTTGTTTTGTTTTGAGATACTCGTGGTGAGGCGACTACTGGGGTAGATCCGACTGAAACGTATAGGGAGGAAGATTACTATTATATTCCATAGACTTGTAGGTTACTTTGGATTGGACTTTTGATTTATTTAATGTTGAAAGTGTAATAAAGTAGTTCGAGGTTGAACCATTTGATTTTAATAAATCTGAATTTTGAATTCTTAGATAATAAATGTTTGTGCACTCTGATATGGTTTAGTTTAGGTGATTATCCAACGATCACAATTATTTAGATCCTTACATAACACTTCGTGAGACGTGTTATACCTTTATTGAACAACACGAATCTGGGGCGTTACACATTTAGCCCGCCCTGCTCTACCCATAATGTAATTGATGTTGTCTCATCGTCCTAATCTAATGCAGGTATTATATCAACTGTAGACTTTTTTGTTGGGATGCCAAAACCACTATCTTTTCTCAAACCACTTAGTTTCAATGGAGAAGATTTCAATTGGAGCAGGAAGCGAGAAAGGGAAATCAAAGTTCTTGTCATTTTGCGGTTTTCTAAAAATAGTACCCGAATCATAGAGTTGTTCATCTATAAGTAAACTGAACAAGTATGCGATGCTAACTGGACATATAAGCAAAATTGAATGGGAGCTCATCACCCACTTCGATGGTGTTACCTTTAAAAGGATCTTTGGATAATTAAGGGAGACATGTATATAGTAACAAATATGATGAAATCTCAAGTCCCAAACCCAGTACTAGTATTGGGAGTGGTAATCGAAGTTGGAAGACTTATCATTGAGCATGTGTTCAAATATTATCCTCAAAAATTGTCATTCGATGGCAATTGTCACTTTCCAATGATGTTCAAATACATATTCAATGGTCAAGAGCATTAAGCATGTCTAAATATAATAATGAATCATATAAATTTTTGTTTTTACTTTCTTACTAAAATACATCACCTTCTAATCAAGAAAAGCATAAAATATGTTTTATTGTGATAATATATTTTTACTTTGTTTTTTCTTTTAAGCTTTGATACTCAAATTTCAAGTGATCCAAACTACTATAAGGTTACATTTATTTTTACCAGTTGCACACAGTTAAACCCTTCTCACGCCATACTTTAAGAAGTGATGCTATAACATTGTATAAAAAAATGAAAGAAACATTAATAGAAACTTTTTCAAACAGTAGGTCTAATGTGGCTTTAACCTCAGATATTTGAACAAGCAAACAAAACATAAGTTATTTAACTATAATTGCATATTATATAGATGAGAATTGGAGTACGGGAAAAAGAATACTAACTTTTGCGTCACTAGATGCTACAAATTTTGGACTAGCTATAGCAAATGGTATAGTATTTTGGCATGGTGGAAGCAAAATCAAGTTATAGTTATCATGTGCTTTCCTCCATGGCACGTGATTTACTAATGATTCCGGTGTCCACAGTTGTATTGGAATTAGCTTTTAGTGCAGGTGGACGACTATTGGAGCAAATTAACACCGGAGATGGTGCAATTATGTGTGTGTCTGACAGATTGGCTAAGGGCGGAACTGAGAGATTAGGAATATACGAATGACTAACTTGTTGGTAGAGCTGGAAATGGGTCGGGGTCGGGTCGGGTCATAATCAGTTTGGGGTTAAACGGGTCAGGTTTGGGTTGACCTAATTAATGGCGGGTTGGGAAAACCTCAAACCGAACCCAACCCGCCAATAAACGAGTTCAACTCGCCAACCTGATTATATATATTTTTATTTTTTCAAAAAGTATTATTAAAATAGGTTTGGGGGGTAATTGGGTCGGGTTCGAGTCGGGTTTGGGTTAATTGGGTCAGTTCAAGCCACTTTTTGGCACTTTTTTAAAATCAGGTTCGCGGGTCATAATCGGGTTGACCCGATTACAAGAGGGTTGGGTTTTCCCAACCCGCACCCGACCCAATTAATAAACGGGTCAACCCAACCCGTTTATAATCAGGTTGACCCGTCGGGTCGGTTCGCTTTTTGCTGGCTCTACTTGTTGGAGACTTCGATGATTTGAATTTTGACGAATTTAGTCTTCCAGATTAGTCTAAGTTTTATTATATTTTTTGTAATCAAAGTTTAGAAACTTTACTCTCTCTCTCTCTCCTCCCTCCTCTTTTTTTCTGAAACTGCAAATGAAAGATGGATGAGTGCGTGCTAACCTAGTTGGGATGTGCTCATACTATAGTGATACAATATTATTTGTGCAAGTGTATTATGTATAAGTATTGTTGTATTTGCAAAGTTGTACACTTGTACTTGTAATAATTAATTTATTTAAATTTTTTTAGCAAATTCTATCATAGTATGTGTAAAACATTTTTGTGAATAACAAACATATTTTTTTCAAATTTTTTTTCCCATTTTCTTCAATTTTTTTTTGTAAAAAAATAACCCAAGCCATGCCTAGATTTTTTATGATGGGCTGGGCACAGCATGGCCCCGTAAAGGAGGTAGCCTGTGCTTGGCGGCCGCGGCCTCGTACGCAACCCTAGCACGGGCAATCTGCTAAGTTGTTTTTGAGAGGAAGGATTGAAAAGCACGCCCGTTTCATGAAACTGGAAATTTCGGTTTTAAAAAAAAAAGGGAAAATTATGAAAAAAGTGCTACTTTATAGCCATTATTATAAAAACATGCCACTAAGTTGGGAAATTATAAAAACATGCCACTTTACAGCCTTATTTGGGATGAAGGGTCATTCCACATTTGGTTTTTGAAAAATGGCAAAAATGCCCTTCGTTAAAATAGGGGGCAAGAGGGGGAAACACGTGATTTCCCTCTCCTTCCCCAAAATCCCTCTCCTTCTTCAACGAACAAGACGCAGAGGCACCATTGTCGGTGACAGAAAGCTTTCCATCAATCTCTCCGTCTCTCATTACCCCGACGGAAGGGGAGGGAATATCTATTGTGTTGGTTCGTTTCCAGCTTGCAAGCCCCGTAGCTCGCCGCTGTCATGCCCTAGCTTGCCGCCGTCGTGCCCTAGGTTGCTGCCATCCCCTAGCTCGCCGTTGTTGTCCAGCTTGCAGTACCATTTTGAGGTATTGTTCATTCTCTTCCTTGGCACACATAAGTTGTTAACAGCATTGTTGAAATCTGTAAACACATGAGTTGTACACGAATGGAAAGGTTTTTGGGACAACAAATTTATGATGAAAATCTATGGGGTTCCCTTAATGGTATGAATGAATTGTTGGGGATTTTAGGCCAATCAATTGTTGGCTATGCTTTGTGTTCTTTGTTCCTTTTAACATTTCTTTTCTCTGTTTCGGTTAATGCTCTAATTTCATGCTCTTGATCTTTACGAGAATTTTTCCTCCTCCTGTGTTACTTAAGCTTTAAAACCCTCAGTTACCTTTTGGTTTGTTGAGGTTCTTTTTTTTTCCCCAATTTCTTCTGGGAAAAATTTTCTTTTTGATCAGACTTTGGGTTCGTTTGTTGCTTTATTGAAGATTGGAACCCGAAAGTTGTAGTTATCTCATTTGATTTTTTTTTGACAGAAAAAGATGTAAAAGCACCCAATTTAATTGAAAGGGCAAAAGATGAGATCGAAGCGCTTATGCACTCTGAGAAATCACCAGAACATAAGAAGGAAACTCATGGAAGGAGTGATGACATTGATGAGCACACTCCAATTGATGAAGTGAAAGGTCCAAATCTTTATGAACAATCCAAGGAAGAGATTGAAGCCCTTGTTGGAGCGATTCATCCAAAGAAAGAATCCAACAATCATGACTTGTCATCTAAGGATGGTGGATTTTTTGTATTGAAAATTGTATCATTTGTTTTAGATTGCAATGGTACTTGGATTAGTTTTCTCACAAAAGTGATTGTGGAATAGGTTATTCACATGTATGTGATTGCCCGTGTCAAATCTATGCGGGAATATGCATCAACTAGCCATCGTCACTATATTTCACCCTACACATGTGTATATATATAGGATTGTATGTTAGGACGCTTACAATAAATAATTATCAATGCATATGGAGTACTGTAGCAGACTAATATATTATACTTGTGATTTACAGGATGCGATCCTAAAAGGATACAATTTTCAATACAAAAAATCCACCATCCTTCTTAGACGACGAGTCATGATTGTTGGATTCTTTCTTTGGATGAATCGCTCCAACAAGGGCTTCAATCTCTTCCTTGGATCGTTCAAAAATATTTGGACCTTTCACTTCATCAATTGGAGTGTGCTCATCAATGTCATCACTCCTTCCATGAGTTTCCTTCTTATGTTCTGGTGATTTCTCAGAGTGCATAAGCGCTTCGATCTCATCTTTTGCCCTTTCAATTAAATTGGGTGCTTTTACATCTTTTTCTGTCAGAAAAAAATCAAATGAGATAACTACAACTTTCGTGTTCCAATCTTCAATAAAGCAACAAACGAACCCAAAGTCTGATAAAAAAGAAAAATTTTCCTAGAAGAAATTGGCGAAAAAAAGGAACCTCAACAAACCAAAAGGTAACTGAGGGTTTTAAAGCTTAAGTAACACAGGAGGAGAAAAAATTCTCGTAAAGATCAAGAGCATGAAATTAGAGCATTAACCGAAACAGAGAAAAGAAATGTTAAAAGGAACAAAGAACACAAAGCATAGTCAACAGTTGATTGGACTAAAATCCCCAACAATTCATTCATACCATTAAGGGAACCCCATAGATTTTCATCATAAATTTGTTGTCCCAAAAACACTTCCATTCGTGTACAACTCATGCGTTTATAGATTTCAACAATGCCGTTAACAACTTATTTGTGTGCCAAGGAAGAGAATGAACAATACCTCAAAATGGTAATGCAAGCTGGACAACGACGGTGAGCTAAGGGACGGCAGCGACCTAGGGCACAACGGCGGTGAGCTACGAGGCTTGCAAGCTGGAAACGAACCAGCACAATGGATATTCCCTCCCCTTTCGTCGGCATAATGAGAGGCGGAGAGATTGATGGAAAGCTTTTTGTCACCGGCAATGGCGCCTCTGCGTCTGGTTCGTTGAAGAAGGAGAGGGATTTTGGGGAAAAAGGAAAGGGATCTGTAACGCCCCGGATCCATGTTTTTCATTAAAGATATAACACGTCTCCCAGAGGGTTAGGTAAGGATCTCAATAATGGTGATCGCTGGATAATCACACACAATTTATATCATATCAGAGTGCACAATCAAAATTCTCATCCAAACAATTTATAGAATCTTCAAATACAGCAAATGGTTCCAATTTACTACCTTATTACAGTTTCCACAAAATTAATTAAACAAAGTTTAAAACTAAACAACCTACTAGTCTAAGGTTGGTAGTAATAATCCTCCTCCCTATAGGTGTCAGTCGGATCTACCCCAGTAGGCGCCTCACCACGAAGATCTGAAAAATGAAACAACAACGAGGGATGAGATACGAATATCTTAGCGAGTGACACATGCATGCAGAAATAGTTAACACAGTTATAAGACATGCTTCAATAAATAACCAACAATTTAAAACAACATATTTCCGATAACAACACAAAAAGGTTCAATGTCATGCATATGGTTACATTGATTAATTTACATGCCAAGTAGACACTCCACACCTCCATGTACACAGTTCCGGCCTACTCAGGGTATCGGACACTCTGAAATGACGGCCTACTCAGGGTATCGTCATCCAATGCCGGCCTACTCCGGGTATCGACACTGACAACCAGGCCTACTCAGGGTATCTGGCTGCTCTGCACTGGTCGTGGCAACACACAAGGCCATGCAATTACACCAATAAACACATACCATCACATTACTAAGCTTAACATGGATCCAAGGGAAGTTAAACCCAAAACCGATAAATAACCAATTAAAACTCCGCATTCAGTACACACATCACAAGTTGTTCCAACCAGAACATCATCTCACACAAGTGTTCCAACCAGAATAGTCATCTCTCACAAGTGTTCCAACCAGAACAGTCATTTCTCACAAGTGTTCCAACCGGAACATCAACTCACACAAGTAAATAATCTTTGCAACACATTTCAACCTTGCCATCGAGAAAAACAGGGTTTAATAAAATCTCTATCAAGTACAGTATTTAACCAAAAGAACTAAATAAAATCTCCAGTGTTTGGTATCCAGAACATCACCTACAATTCGCCCTACATTTACCTTGGAAGCTCTTAAGAAATTCCAGAATCTATCTTTAATGTTCTCACAAGTAATTTCGTCTCTAAAGTCCTAAACAAGTAATTTGTTAAGTGTTCGAAACCTCCTATTATCAAAATCCACATTGGTTTACTCAATTATGTAATTCGGCAAAGAAAATGGACTATGCGCTCACTTCCTGAGGTAGGCGCGAGGTGGGCGGATAGTAAATGGGCTAAATTTTTGGGTATGCGCCTACTCGACTTCAAGTGGGTGCGAGGTGAGCGGGAAGTGGGCGCATCGAATTTTAAGTGAGCGCGAGCTCGGTGCCAAGTGAGCAAGAGCTCGGCGGATAGTAAATTTTATCCTTGCGCCCACTACCGCAGTGAGCGCCAAGTGGGTGGCAAGTGAGCGGATACCCACTGTGTTTTTCGAGTCTCTGTTAATTCCAGATCTCCAACTCTGGCCGAACTTTTTCGGTCTGTAACAAGTCCTTTAGTCTCCTAATACCCCCAGAACGCATTCAAACCTATTTTGAAATTAATCTAACACACTTTTGATTTATCCCCAATTAGTTATACAGAAAAATCCTTCGGACTATCTTCGCCCAGAAAAAAAACAGAACAACTCATTCCACAACCATATGCTTTCGAATTAAAAACTACGAATAACACAAATCCAGGTTTTAAAACAGTGCCACTCACATTATATGCTTCCAAGTCTTGGCAACAGCAACCCTGAAGAGAAAATCCCCAACCAGCAGTTCGGCCGACTGCTTGCTATGGTCGAGCAGAGGTTCTCCGAAGGAAAAACCCTTCTGAACTTCTTGATAACAAATACCTACCGACAGGAAGTCTTCCCCAGCTCTTCTCTCTCACAGAACTTCCCCAACTCCTCTCTCCCAAAGAACCCTAAACAAAACGCCGCAGCCGCCAAACCTCTCAGTAGAGTATACACGTATTCAGAGCAAAACCCAAAACCTAATTTCTTAAAGTATTTATACATTCCGTAAATACGCTTGCTGCTCGACGAACTTTAAAACTCTGATCTGGTGTGTGCTCGCCCACCCAAAACTCCTACATCCACACACCTTATTAGTTTAAATACTTATGATTATTATTTATTTTTCCCATAAAATCAAAAAAATATCGGGGTTTTACAGATTTTGGGGAAGGAGAGGGAAATCATGTGTTTCCCTCTCTTGCCACCTATTTTAACGAAGGGCATTTTTGCCATTTTTCAAAAACCAAATGTGGAATGACCCTTCATCCCAATTAAGGCTGTAAAGTGGGATGGAATCGTCTACCGCATGAAAATGCGGCAGACGATACCGCCCAAATGTGAACCGTGAGATGCTCCCATCTCACGGTTCACATTTTTCAAAATTTTTTTTTTGTGAAAAAACAGCTCCCATTTCAAAAAATTTTTTTGGTGAGGGGGCTGTATCGTCCGCCCCATGAATATGCGGTAGACGATTTCAGCCCCTATAAAGTGGCATGTTTTTATAATTTCCCAACTTAGTGGCATGTTTTTATAATAATGGCCGTAAAGTAGCACCTTTTTCATAATTTTCCCTTTAAAAAACGACGAATTGAGTTTTTTTTTTTTTTTTGAGGTGGCATTTTTGTAATTTATTAATTTATCTTTTGGAAACCTACCGCCCCTCATCCTCACAGGCGTTGTTCTCTCTAACCGTCGTTAGTCCTGCTGTTCAAATCGGAAGAAGATTAATCGCACCATCACAATAAGCTTCCTCGTATGTTTTAATGGGGGCGTTGAAATCTTTTATCAGAAGAAGGATCCGAGTTTCGGGTTTTTGTGACTCTCGACTTCGTCGTCTTCCTCTAAGAACCAAGCCAATCCTTCTTGTTCCCTGGTAATCCTAGAACTCATCAGCAACACAACGAAGCTGCGGTCACCATTGATCCGACAACCCTTTAACTCCGGCAATTCAGATCCACTTCGTAGCACCTTATTTCACAAAATTCCTGGTTCGGGGCTCCCTCGCTTCTGTGCATTGATGCACTCTCACTCTCCGGCGACGTCACCTAACAGCACCGTGAAGCCAAGTCCGACCACTAGCAAACCCTTCTCTAGATCTTGGCTTTTCTCCGCAGATTTTCTTCTTCCTATTTTTCCACTCCGCTGGTTTGTCTTCTTCTCGCTGAGCTTCTCTCGATTCAACAGTCGAGAGAAGGAGAGAGAAGGAAGGGGACCAACCTCCTGCAACAATCTGATGTTTTTCTTCAACTCATGACACTCTGCTTGAGAGCTTCAAAGACCTTGGCCCCCAGGAAAAATGATTGCTTCTTTAAGGTAAGCTTTCTCTTACGCTTCTATTCGTCTTTTGCCCATAACTGCATCTCCAAAAGTGAAACCTCCTCGGAATCCCATTTCGAAGACCTAATCTTCAAAACTATTGACAACCATCCCCGGGCTTTCACGCGTCATTTCTTGTGCTCTGATCAATTTGAAGCTGTTATTCTTGACCAAAATTTGTTCGTTCGGGTTCTGAATTCAATTAGGAAGAAACCCATGGTGGCACTGAGGTTTTTCCGATGGGCTGAATGCCAACGGGGATTTAAACCTTCTGAAGCTGTGTTCTGTGCTATTCTAGAAATTCTTGCGGAGAGCAAGCTTATGAGTTCAGCGTATATAGTGATGGAGAGGGTTGTAAGTGTGAATCTGCATGGAATTGTGGATGTTCTGATTAATGAATGTGTGAGTTCAGAGGTTTCAGTCAGACTCCTTGATCTTTTGCTCTGGATTTACACGAAAAGATCAATGATTGATCAGTGTTTATCAACTTTCCAAAAGATGTTGCAAAATGGATTATCCCCAGATGTGAAGAACTGTAACAGGATCCTCAGGTTACTCAGAGATAAGAAGCTTGCAAACAAAGCCAGAGAAGTTTATAAGACAATGAGCAAGTTTGGGATTCAGCCAACGGTTGTTACATATAACACTTTTCTGGACTCTTTCTGTAAGGAAGGGAAGGTACAAGAAGCACTAGATCTACTGGCTGAGATGCAGCAGAAAGGGTGTGCCCCCAATGATGTTACTTACAATGTGTTGATCAATGGTTTATCGAAGAAAGGCGAATTGGACCAGGCCAAGGGATTGATTGAAGAAATGTCGAAATTGGGATTGAAGGTTTCAGCTTACACATATAACCCTTTGATTCTTGGGTACTGTGAAAAAGGAAAAATTGTTGAGGCTTTAGGCCTTGGAGATGAGATGGTTTTGAAAGGTGTTTCTCTAACATTGGTAACTTATAACACATTTATTAGTGGGCTTTGCAAGTGTGGAAGGATTGTTGAGGCTAGATCATGGTTCTCTGGTATGTTGAATAAGAATTTGAAGCCTGATATAGTTTCGTATAACACCTTAATTTATGGTTATTGTAGGGTAGGAGACTTAAAGGAGGCATTTATTTTATTTGATGAGTTGCGGAGCAGCCACCTTGTTCCAACTGTTGTTACATATAATACTCTTATTGATGGTCTTTGCAGAATAGGAAAATTGGAGAATGCTTTGCAGCTCAAAGACGAGATGATTAATCAAGGTGTTCGGCCTGATATATTCACATATACTATTCTTGTAAATGGGTCTTGCCATATGGGAAATCTACCAAGAGCTAAGGAATTCTTTGATGAGATGCTGTGTGAAGGAATTCATCCTGATTCCGTTGCTTACACTACTCGGATATTAGGAGAACTGAAGCTTGGTAGCAGATTGAAAGCATTTGATCTGCAAGAAGGAATGCTGGCTAAGGGATTGCCACCCAGTTTGGTCACTTATAATGTTGTGTTAGATGGTCTTTGTAAATTGGGCAGCTTGGAAAAAGCATATGAATTGGTGCAAAATATGGTTCGAGATGGACTTGATCCAGATCACGTCACTTACACTTGCATAATTCATGCCCATTCAAGGAATGGGAATCTTAGGAAAGCAAGGGAGGTCTTCTATGAGATGCTGCGCAGGGGCTTAACGCCATCAGTTGTTACCTACACAGTGTTGATCCATGCGCATGCAAGTAAAGGGAGGTTGGAATTCGCGTTTATGTTTTTCTCAAAGATGCAGGAGAAGGGTGTGATGCCAAATGTTATCACCTATAATGCTTTGATAAATGGTATGTGCAAAGTGGGTGAAATGGAACAAGCATACAATTATTTTGCTGAGTTGGAGGAAAAAGGATTATTCCCCAATAAGTATACCTACACTTTGCTGATAAATGAGAACATCAATTTGGGTAACTGGGAAGAGGCTTTGAGATTGTATGGACAAATGCTGGATAGGGGGGTCCAGCCTGATTCATGTACACATTATGCAATGTTGAAGCAACTGGAAAGAGACTGTAAGATGCGTGCAATCTGTTGCCTAGATGATTTAGTTCCATTGAGTGTACAGTCTGACACAACAAAGATTTGAGCTTTTGGCATTTTGCTGGGTTGCTTGGATGATTGGTTGGGAGTGGAATACTTTTTCCTGGAAGGATCGATCAAACTCATCTATAAAATCGACCAAAGATGTTTCTCCTTGGATTTCTCAGCTGGTAAGCTTTTGGTCCTTATATATGTCCTTTGTGTAATATTAATTTGTAGATTTAGGCTCCATTTGGTATTGAATTTGGAAGCAAGAAAGTACTTGTGAAAAACAAAAGTAACATTTGGTAGGTAATCTACAAAGTACTTTTTGGCCTCTTGATCAAAGTGAGAAAGGAATTTTTGTTTTTGACGAGAAAGCAACAAATTGTTGCGTCTTAGTAAAAGCAAAAACTTTCATTTTCGTTTCTTTTAAAATTCAACAAGACACCACTTAAAGAGAAGAGAGATGAGATGATCATCCCCAGCAAATAATGATAATCAACAATCATCTCCAATAGGGTGGCAATTTTAGGCTTGGCCTTCTAGGCTTGATGAGCTGGACATGTTTTGTGCAAGGTTTAGGGCTAATTTTTGAGGTCCAAGGGCTTATAATGATTTTATAATTTCAAAATAATTGGACCCGAGCTTGGGAATTAGGCTCAAAAACTGGGTCAAGGAGCTTAAGCATGCTTAAGGGCTGTTATACATTATGCTAGCACAGCCCATTGCATCCTTACATGCATTAGTTTGGATCAATATGGTTCACCTCTGTCGTATTTGATGATAATGAGTTCTTTTGCACTGAATAGATAGCCTGGTACAAGACATACTGTTTACTTTTAAATTTTTAAGCAAACGAAGAAGATATTATTAAAAAAGTTGCTTTTTTTTTCTTTTGCTTTCTTACGTCTTGGCAATAACTTTTTGAAAGCAAATCCTGATGGGGCCTTATGCTATTATATTGTCTTGACATATTCTTTGATTGCTTGTGACATTTTCATTTTACAGGCATAATGCTGCCAAAGGCCAAAATTTTGCCATGCCTTGGATTATTTATTGACGAAAACTTTGGAAGATTAGCAAGCATCATTTGGGTTGGACCAGTATATCAGATACAAATTGTGTTGTGAAGAAACAATACACAGATTTGTATACATGAGATTCTTAATTGCATCAATATCACAAGAAAAAAAAATTACATTGTGTTTATTATTATTATTATTTTTTTATTTGACAATTTCTTGCTGTACGAGATGTAACATTTGTTGTTTATAATACAAATAAAATTCTTATGCTCCAAAGTTCTTGATATTCGCATGGAAATCACATTATGATACAGTATCATTGTGATTTTTGTTATTTTCTTACTCACTTACTGCTATGTACTTTTTCATGGAAGATCAGAATCTAAACTTGATTTTATTTAAATATTGAACACTTAATTATCATTTACTATTTCATGATGTAATTACTCTGGGAAGGACCTCAGTAGGTCAAGTTAAGTCATATTGATCTTTCTGCGGGACTTGCAATCTCTAATGTATGATCCTAAGACTACTCGGTTACACAGATTTTGAGGGAAATTAAAATATAATGCATCCTCCCATCAGTTTTTTTTTTTTTTTTTCCTTTTTTTGCCATTTTGATGAAAGGAAGTCTGAAGTGCCTGTAGCAAAATTCTTTTCCAAGCAGCTGAGTTTTCCGTTAAAACCTGTAATTTTCCCTTTAGAAGCACAGGGAATGAATGGAAAGGGAAGTAAAATTGAGTTGACTTCCTTTCATATCTTACATCAGTGACTTCTTCATTTATTTTTCTGTTGGCACTATCTCTTAGTTGTTCGTTTTCGTTTTCTAGCTTTATATTCTGATATCTCATAAGTGAATCCATCAAGTGGTGGTTTTGCAGCATTGCAGTTATCACGAAAGGGTCAAGAAGCTTATCTAATTTTTATGTTATTTTGGTTTTCAATCCAATTTTAAACATGTAATCAGTTCTTCCTGCTGGGAGGATTTATTTGCTGCTCCAATTGTTTAGATGGTGGTTGGCACTAATGCAAAAGATCACTCTGGCATTCCTCTTGAACTGATAAGCAATATTTCCATTAGATCTGATACCATTACGAGACCTCAAAAGCCCACTTAACAGATTAACATAAAATGTGGTTGAAGAAACTTTTCTTTTGTTGTTAATTTTATCAGTCATATTATTTTGGATTCTTAAAAAATTTTATAGAAACTATTTCTTTACTTTCCTTTTTCCATTTTTGATTGTCTTTTTGTTTTTTTTTTGCTGTGTATTCAGACACATGTGGTATACTGAAAAAGATTGGAGGGGAATTTAAGGAAATTTGGTGGACTTGATGCTGTCTTTGACGTTGCCATTGATTGCCATTCTGTTATGGAGGTGTGAGCCTGTATGTCTATTTCATCTCATTATCTGTGTATTATATTATGATCCAAATGTCTTAATGAGTGATGTTAATGAAGGAAGCTTCAAGGGTTTTAACTTTTTAAAAGAACAAAACAAAATAATGCAGTTTTGATGAACAAATTTCTCTTTTTGATCACATTTATTTACTAAATGACTAACTTGAGACTTGCACAAACCGTTTACCTATTATTAAACTAAGATACAGAATTCTTGTAGTAATTGTATTTAATGCACCAAAAAAAAAAACAATATTGTATCATGCATCTTAATTTTATATTCAAGTGTGTTCAACAAATTATTATTTGCTTCCAAGCCCACGCAGAACTAATTCTTGGGACTATTTTTGGAATTTAATCTTCTTTGAGTCATCAAATTGATCCAAAGTGACGCTGAGGACACAAGCTTTATGCGGAATAAAATTTTAATGGAGGAAGAAAACAAGTCATTTAATGTAATTAGGTAATCCAGTTTTGAAGACATTCTAAACCTCACTTTGCTTAGTTGTATCTATTTATGCCTTTTTATGATTTGTTCCCCTGACTCTGTGCTTACATTAGTTATCGACCTGAACATGATCAAGCAATAGTATGGTTTGTCCTTCGGATGCACATTTTCTTTCCAGTGTTGATGCTTATTTTCATTTATTTGACTTAAATGTATACACAAACACCACACAGGTGGCTTCAGGTTGGTCATGGCTATAAATATCGATTTCACTTCTCAGACATTTGTATTGAGAAATTGCTTAAAGGAGATTTTTCGCTTTTGCAAATTTTCATATAAAAATTATGGCCTTTTGCATTTATATCCCTATATTATGATATATTTGTATGTATATCCTCTTGTTTTTAGTATTTGTATGTATATCCCTCCATTCAGCATAATTGTTGCAAATGTACCCTAATGTCAATTTTCATTAACTTTTGTTGTTTATTTTTATTAAATGACTAAATTAACTTCTGCAAGATAATATATATATAAGTAGCCAAATGTCAATGGGTCTAGATGGAATTCCAATGAAAAATTATTAATCGAGCAAATTAATATCGATAACTTAAAGTATATATGCAATAAATATAGTTATATAAGAACTTAAATGAATTTATAAGATAATATAGGAGGATAAATACAAAATATTTTTATTTTATAAAAGATTACGTTAGTCATTTAACAAAAATAAACAGCAAAAGTTAACGGATTTTAACGTCAGGTGTATGATTGTAATGATTATACAAAACAGAGGGGTATAAATACAAATATTAAAAACAAGAGGATATATATGCAAATATAGTATAATATAAGGACATGGATGGAAAAAGCCCTAAAAATTATAAAAAAGGGAATTTTCTTGATCTGCAAGATATTTCTATAAAGGAAAATTTGGTGTCCTTTGCTAGAAACTTAAAGAGGTTTTAAAAAATTTACAAGTCTGAGATTTTATTTGACATATATTAGTTTATGTATTTACTTGACTCTAGGTGCTTAACTTTTGTGACCTTGACAATTTTGTTTGCATAGCATATTACTAGCTAGAATTCTAACTTCAGCTTTTCTGAATCCTTCCAATTCTGTTTATAACCACAAGTTCTGTGGACTATAACTTACAATGCAAGGGCTTAGTCATTTCTTCACTAAGCATATGGTTGCAGAGTCCTAAGTGGTGGTTATTCCAGATGCTACCAATCAGTAGTCCTTTGGGCAAGGTGACGCAGGGAAGATTGAAAGAAAAGATCAGATATCGTTTTGATAGATGAATTGGTCTAGATATCGTTCTAGAAGACGAGAAAAATTCAAGAACATGATAGTTTCTGGGTTTCAAATAAAAATATTCATTAAAAAAAACAAACTCTCTAAAAGCCTTTATATAGGCGTTACAAGAAAACCCTAAACTCAGAAAACCCAAAACTTACTAAAAATAGTAAAATTCGAGAAAGACTCAAATTCCTAAAATACATCCGAAAATAAGGGTTTCCCTAAAAGAATGACTCAAAACGGACTTTCCTTGACCCTAAACAGAAACAATCAACTCTTTTCCTAAAATAGTAACTTTGCCCATTTGAAGGCCTAAACGATGGAATATGGCTAAGATCACGAGACCTCGGGACTGCCGCTCCGAGTCCGACTTTTCGGGCCATTTCCAATCAGACTACCAATTTTCAGCCCATTTTGACAACGTGACTAAAAATGACCAAAATACCTCTGGTGCGGAAAACAATGTTAATGACCATAGAAGCCTCAGAACTTGTCCTACATCACAAGGACAGGAGAAGAATCATATTGCCCAGTGACCATGAGGCCTTGATATAGATGTCTTATGCTTTCTCTGTCAAGAAATAACACATCCAAACAATGTAGCTGATGCTTTATTTCTTTATACAATTCATAATCGCAGTTATTGCTTTAATGTACAAATTTGTTTGCAGAAATGGTCAAAAGATGGATGTCCTTAGATGAGAGAACCGAAAGATGATGTGGTTCTTCATAAGTTCAGTGCTTCTTTTAAAGTGTTTGAAGATTATGGAGAATGCCGCATTCCTGAGTAAAGATAATCAGGTACAACACTTATTTTTGTAAATTTAAACTGCAGTTCTTTTTTATGTTCATTTATCGGATTTGTTGTTTTTGTAATAGAATCATTTACTCGGAATGAATGGGAATTTGGATGGTGAAGGATCTAACCTGCCTTTCACAAGACTTATTTTAAGTGCTATAAAACATCTTCAGGTAATGAACTGTGCAACTGCCAATTTTGAGTTTTTTTTTTCTTTTTTATTTTGATTTCGTTTGTTCTGTTTAACAATGTTACATGAGATGGCACTTCAAATGTAGTTCTACCTTGTTTTGCTCCCATAACTGATGATGTAGTGCTTATGTTTAGTTTTTCTTTTTCTTTTCCGAAGGGTCTTGCTCCCTTATATTTGACCATATTATGTTATGACTTAGGACGAACTCCAGTTCTATCTTTTTTCTGATTTATTTATCTGATGACAGTTGGTAGTTCTTTCCAGATTGTTCTTTTCTTCAGCATTCATCCTTCATTTCCAATATTGAAATGTCTCATAGTCTTTCTCATGGGATGGGTTCTGCTTCTATCTTTTCTTTGAAGGAAGACCATGGATGTACGTGGTAGGCTTAATTTCTCCAATTTTTCTTGGAAACTTTTCTTTTATTTTTGAACTGCATTTTGAGAATATCTAATCTTTAGTGGAAGTTTCCTGAAATTTATAGTTGATTAAGAATTGTCATTGGTGTTTGATTCATCTTATACATTAGTCACCATATACATCTTTCTTCCTCTTTGTTTTGGAGCAACACTGATCAATATTATTAGGGGACAAGGAACACATTCTGCAGAAGTTTACATGCCCTTTCTTTGTTGTTGGTGCCTGCTGATGATGTCTACCATTGATTTAACTTCAATTGTGTCCTTTTGTTTAGGAAATGTGACACAGTGAACTTTATCATGTCTGCTTGTGTATGTGTCATTTATATTTTAGTTAGTTTGACATATACAATATTGTTAGTTTCATATCAAATGATGCTGTAAGTGTCAACATAATGAATATGATTGCATCTCTTTGACCTGTGTGTGTTATAATCATATATGAGAGAAACCTTGAATCTAGGATTTATTTTTACAGTACTGGTGTTCAGCTGTGGCTACAATTTGAACTAGGCCAGCCTACTGTCCAAATGAGAGCATGATGTCTGAGTAATGGGTGTGGTGGGTGAGCCCATCCTCAATTTTTTTTGTTCAAATTGGTTGAGACTTGGCTTACATGAAAATATACATGTGGATACAAAATGCCTGTTGTTGTGCAACAGAATGTGTAATTTATTTTCATTAAATAGATTTTAATTATTTTCATGAACTGGCAAAGTTCATTGGACATGAAACCATTCATTGGACGTGAAACCACAAGCCAAAAGAGATATTTAACTTCTACTCCCTCCCAAAGCGTCATTCGTGCATAAAAAAACTGTTGTTCTGATGCATCTAGAGAGAGAAACTAATAAGGAAATCACAAATTTTAACTTCCCAAGCAGTACATGGTGCATCTAAATCTGAAAATGGGGGAAAAAATCCTATAAATCCTAGGTCCTCCTGTCTCATTCTTCCCTGAGTTCTCCATTGGCTGATTAGAATTATTCTTAGTGTGTGTGCACGTGTGTTTGCGTGTTGAAAGATAATATTAAAAAGTATAACTGGTTCACTGTTGCCATTCAGGGCAGCAACAATGAAACAGAAAGCAAAGTATCTGCCTGTGACCATATCACTCCTTTTTGCTCCCATTTTTGTTTAACTTTCTGCCACTTCATTAGCCAATCTAGCCTAGTGTTTTCCGTTTCAGTTTCGCTAGAATACCCCATGTTTCATAAGAAGAAAATCGCAGATTTTCATTTCTGATGTCTTTTTGCCGCGTGCCGGCGAAATGGGGCAAGTGGAAGTGTGCCAAGAAAAATTGGGTTATTTTTTGGGGGGGGGAGGTGGGGTGTTGGTGGTGTCGCAAATTTTTTTTGAAAAAAAATATCTTTTTTTTAAATTGGCGACTTTTTGTGGTGTGCCGGCGAAATTTGGAGGAACTTTCCCAAAATTATAAAAAACTCCCAGTTTTTGTCTTTGTTGATCTTTCCAGGAAGAAAATTTTGTTTTGTGCTGAAATGGTAAACTTTGATCTAGCCACTTTGTTGATTGAAAGATTCAACATTCTTGCTATAAATCTATATTTACATAGCCAATGATTTAACTGCCAAGAGCCTTTGTCCTCTTCCTTCATCCATCTAATAATGGTTAGACGCTCACCCTCAACCACAATATCAAAGTACCATTGTCTTAAGGCTAGCTCCAATCCATATAGATATGCAAGAAATTCTGCTTTGATACAGTTACCTTCACCCATAGGTTTTGTGGAAGGAGGATCTACCCATTTGCTTTCGCAAAACACCTCCAACTCTTATGATGCCTGCATTACCCAAGCTTCGTGCTAACAAAAGGAAGAGAGAGAGGGGGAAGGAGGGAGAGAGAGAGAGAGAAGGGGGGGGGGGGGGGGGGGGGGGGCGCTGCAGATAACTATGTAATGTGTCAAGGCATGGATGACCCACAAATCCCAAGCCAATCTCTCGAATATCTGAAGCCAGGATGCCCATGAACTTTGGTAGGATGCAGCCCAAGAGGACACCGAAACTGCAATAGCTTCAACAACTGGAATAACTGGGAAGTAGATTCCTCAAGTATCCTTCTGTTCTTCTCCTCCTATATGTCCTTTTCCTTGCAATTTAAAAATCCATTATATGGGCTCAGACTATGGTCCTAGGGCTTGTGCTGGATACAAGTCAGAGTGTAGGTCAATCACTGAACCTGAACTAGCTTCAAGAGCTTATGCTGTCCTCCTTGTTTAGGCAGGTATTACCTGATCTATTGACAATATGCATACTTTTGTTCCTTTGTGAGGTGATCCATTCCATATTTGTAGGAAAGCCAATTGCATGGAGATAATTTTCTGCTGTTTGTAAAAGCAATGATATTTGTTCTGTTAGCTTATAAGATTATTTATTTTTTGATACCTAAGTGAAAATCTTGAAACTGGTGAAAAGGGGATGAAATCGTTTGCCGCAAGACCTTGTGGCAAACACTGCAGCCACCACGGGATGCTGCCACATGCAGCATCTCACGGCCTGTGTTTTTTTCATATTTTTCATGTGGAAAGACACTTTCACATTGAAAAACACAGGCCGTGCAGCATCTCACAGCCGCTGCAGTGTCTGTCGCAGGCTCTTGCGGCAGACGATTTCACTCCTGTGAAAAAGGGTGTAATTACCATGAGTCATGATTTCACTCCAGTGAGATGGGTTTTTCATTTTTTTCTCTTTCAGTGTGTTGGGGGTTTATGATGACGTGGTGTGAGCAGTGGGGAGTGGTGTACTTTCAGACAATAAGATCCAACATTTAACAAGTCATACTGATGCTAATGATGATAAGGTGACACAGCTAGTCATTTGATCATTGATGATGATATAATGTTCCAATATGATAGTGGAGGACTTGCCCTTTTCAATATAGTTGTGAAAACAGGTTATCTTGGTATAATTTTTGCACTACATGGTTATCTATCTTTCTAGACTAGATGGATTCTGAGAATTATATAACTGTATGGTATGACTAATGACCCTGGGAGCCTTCTAGGTTCAATCCTTGGGTCATTCCTGAATGTGATTGCTGAATGCTTGTTCCAACCATCAGTATACATGCCCTGCGTGTTATACTTACTGTCTAACAGAAATTTACTGCACGTTTCCTCCCTAATTGAAGGGTTGTTCTCTATGTTGTGGTTCATGCATTCTATGTCAAGCTAAGAATAAAGCATGAAACCTAGTTCTGAAAGTTGTATTGGTTTACTTTATTGTCAGGTTTTGATGAACTTAACAAATGACAATCCTGTTGGCTGTCAGCAAATAGCTGCTTATGGAGGACTGGAAACAATTTCATCCTTGATTGTTGACCACTTCCCATCATTCATAAAGTGCTTGCATACTTGTGCTAATAAAAGAATATAGTTTATCTAAATTGAGTATAGAAGTTGATCATCAGAACGAGAGGCATCTGACCAATCGAGAGTTGGATTTTCTTGTTGCTATTTTGGGTTTGCTTGTGAAATTGGTGGAGAAGGACAATCTAAACAGGTTATTTTTCTTTCTTGAGCTATACTATTAACATTATGTTATTTCCTTGAAGTTTGTTCTGCAAAAGCAATTGATTGTAATAAATATAATTTACTTTTCTTTGGGAGGTCAGATCACTTTAATAAAATCAGTTTTAGCTAACTTTCCAGTGTATTATATCTCTATTTAGGGCATCTAAAAGAGTGGTGGACATTTTTGAGAAAGCACAAAGGGACTTTTTGTAGGATGGGGGAGGGATTAGAAAGACACATCTGGTTGAGTGGAAAAAGTTGTGTACGGACAAGGCAAGGGGTGGGGTGAATATTGCAGTTTGGCATATTGTAACTCATCTTTTTTGGCCAAATGGTTGTGGTGTTTCAGCAGTGAGTAAGAGAGCTTATGGCATCAAGTAATTGTCAACAAATACGGAAAAGGGGTTAATTGTTGGTCCATTTATATGCGGGTTCAGTCTACGAGAAAATATCCTTGGAAGGCCATGCTTAGACTGGTGGACTCCTTCTATCCCCATTTGCGATTGTGTGTTGGCTCTGGCTCCTCTGTTCGATTCTGGCATGATTTATGGTGGAGAAACACTGTCTTATCTAATAAGTACCCATCTTTATTTTCTGTGTTTTCTTTTTCCTGAGAAACACTGTCTTATTTATGAGGAGTTAGTCTCCTTTGTAGCATTTCTAAAAGATTGTTCTTTGGACTCATCATCTAGAGATAGGGTTGTTTGGACCTTGTCCTCTTGTGGGGCTTTCTTTTGTAGATCCTTTTTCAGTGTACATTGTCTTGATCGTTTTGCCCCCTTGCGGCATTTTCTCATGTCTAAACTTTGGAAACTTAGGGTGCCCCAAAGATAAAGGCCTTTCTTTGGATTGCACTTTTTTTACAGGATAAACACTTGAGATCGTGTTCAAGGGACGTGGAGGAGGTACGCGTTATCACCTAACATATGCTTTCTATGCAGGGAGGCAAGCGAGAGTATTGATCATTTATTCCTCCATTGCCGTTTTGCCTGAGGAATATGGGTGCACTTCTTCCAGACGATAGATGTCCTTTGGGTGTTGCCAGCATCTTTTGGTGACTGCCTTGAGTAGTGGCCGATTTTGGGCCTAGGAGTAGGGGCAGATTATTCTATGGTTTGGTTTTTCATGCAGTTATATGGCACATTTGGTTGGAGAGAAATCTCTGAATTTTCCAGGATAAAGTTGACTAGGGAGCAAGTGATTGATAAAATTATGTTGGATATATATTTTTGAGGATCTATTAGATTAGAATTTCGAGGTTGGAGCTACTCACAAGTGATTGGGGAGTAGAAGTTGTGTTGCTTTTCTTTAGTGGGGACTATCGGGAGGGGAGGTACTATATGGAGAGTGCCAGAGTTTGGTATTGTGAAGATGAATGTTGACGAAAGCTCTATTTGTAACCTTGGACCTTCTGGCATTGGAGGTGTCGTGAGGGATTGAATGGGATGGATATCCATCGTTTTTAGTGGCACAGTGGGTACCGATGACTCCACTTTGGTGGAGATTTTGGCTCTTCTCTATGGGCTCTCGGAGACTCAAAAGAGGGGAATCAGGGATTTCATCATCAAAGGGGACTCCATTACGGTCATGAGATAGATCCGTGGAGATATGTTCGGGTTGTGGAGACTATCATATGTCATTAGTAGAGCTAGGGCTTTGGCACATGAGCTGAATGTCTTATTCAGTCATGTGAATAGAGAGGCCAACGTAATTGAAGATTAGCTAGCTAAGCATGGGGTATTGAGGTTAGATATCTATGTAGGGCCAATGACAGAGGAGTTTGTAGGAGTGTGTTCAAAGTAGCGACATATCTTTGTGTGGGAGGGCTTGTTCCTGTGTTTTTGTATATGAAAGTGTCCATATTTATAGTGGTATACGGTATAGCGCATACTATCCCTGTTAATATTTTTTGGGGACAAGAGATGGGAGAAGGAAAACTGTACATACTTGTATTTACTATGTAACCATTTTTCTCTTTTAATCAATATCATTACTTATCAAAATATATATATATATATATGTATAATTTACTTCTCTTCATAATTCCAACAGCTAATATTTTTGAATTTTTTACTTGTAGAATTCCAATTTGTAATGGTACCTTTCTTTTAATCAATATCTTGGCTTTTTACGCTCATATGCTTCTAGCTACTCACAACTGTTACTCACAACTGAAGCTTACCCTCTATATCTGCCCTGGTACGTGGCTCACCAAATGGATCTGAAAACAAATCCGGTAAAACAAAATACGCGTGAGACATAAAGTCCCAGTAAGCAGCAAACATGCATGTAGAGAAACAGTTTATGCAGTTTTATAACATCATGATGATATTCACAATTATATAGTACTAAATGCAAACCAAAACAGTTCAATCGGATATAAAAGAAATTCCAATTCAAATATCTCAATCAAGTAACTCGGGAAATCAAATCAACAATTACGATCAAATACTGTAAACCTGTCTTGTTAGGACTCGTGGTTAGCGTGTCTGTAAATTACGTTAATGACCAATATCCATTTGCCACCTACACGACTTACAGAGAGAATCCTAGCTAGGGCATCTCAGCAAGCGGAGCACCCACTTATGGGCTAACAATTGACAACCAAGGTAATAATCAAGGCTAGGTGGAATCCACTGCCGGACCAAACCATAAGAATCAGAAGGACTTCCCACCGATACCCCACGGTGGGTGGTTGCCGCAGCACCTCTATGCCCCGAGAGGGTCTCACTGATACCCCACAGTGGAAAGCTGTATGGACAAGGAAAATTAACGCTAACAAGTTAGCACCAACACACAAATTAGACTCACTGTGGATCCACACTAAGAACAACGTCCAATTAGACGACTCACAATTCAAAACCAAACTAATCAAATCAAAGAGTAAAACCAGTGCTTAAACCAAAGCCAAGTGGAATTCCCCATCCACTATTAAATCAACCGAGACCAAGTGGAATTCCCCATCCACTATTAAATCAACCGAGATCAAGTGGAATTCCCCATCCACTACCAGTCCATACCAAGGGCAAGTGAAATTCCCCATCAACTGCCAATAAAACCATAGGCCAAAGCCTTGTCAAATCATATAAGAGTTTTTTCAACATCGCTTTCATAAATCCAAGTCAAATCAAAACGAAGGTCATAAAATCCTCAAAACACATTTTCGATGAGTGGATTGATCTTAAAAATCCCAAATAAGTCACCATACCAAAATTCAATGGATTTCGAGACAAAAAGTTTTGGACCTCAAAAATATTCTAAGTCTGGTTGAAAACGTTGACTTTTCGGTGTCGAATTTTTTTAGACAAATCTATAAGGAGTTTGGGGCTCAATTTCTGGTTGTAGTCTATTGGAGGGTATACAAATCATCTAGAATTTTCTGGGCTTCTGAATCACTCATTTGGATATCAAACTCAAAAAGTGGTCTTATTTGAAAATCGGGAAAACTGGAAATTTAGGCACAAACTGGAAAGTTGACTTTTTATTGGTTGGGAATTGGGTCCTGGGAGTATTTTTATTGGTTCCAAATGGGGGGGGGGGGGGGGGGGGGGAGGTAAAACCTTATTTACATGTAAAGACTTAAGTAAATGGAGCAATAAATACACAGGACGTTGAGGTTTGGACGTTCGGGCGTTAAGGTAATACACAAAGGCAGCGCGCGTTGAAGATTGACGTTCGCGCGCTAAGGCAATGGATGTTCGCGCGTTGAGGTTTAGAGTGCGAGCGCTAAGGCTCTGGATTAATCGCCCAGGTTAATCCTGAGTCGCGATTTAAAATAACAGAGGCTAGTTTTTAGGGGTTTGGCTCAGGATTAATCGCCAACTTTCAGGATTAATCGCCAGGTCGGGTTTTCAACTATTTTTGACTATTTTCAAATACAAAACTCACATAATCATTCCTAACCTTTCCAAAACCAAATGGGAAAATCATAAATCATCCAAAATCCTCATGAACACACATCTAGCACATGAAACCTCATTCAAAACACAAATCTCAAACCCTAATCCGAAATATAATCAATAGAGCTGGAAATCCATGGCAAATTAATAGAAAACTAAACAAGATTATCATACAACCAAAACCCTACGAATTTTAGCAATAAAAATCAACATGCAAGATCATTTCATCAAATCAACCAAACGCTAGAGAGAGAATACAAATTTTGTAATACATTTTGTTTGAAGAGTTTGCTACTTACCTGTTAATGGAGAAGCACAACTTCTCTTCAAGTTCTCCTCTCCTTCTTCTTCTTTTTCTTCTTGCTCAAGCTTTCAAGTGAGCTCACAATCTTCCTCTCTTGATCTATACGTCCAAGACAAGAGAAATGGGTTTTCCAACTCTTAATTAAAAATTAGGACATCCTTTTATATGCCCAAGTTTTGGGTTTTTTAAATCTGCCCCTAAACAAGGCTTTTATTCAATTAAAACCCTAGGGTGTACCTAAGGCATACTAGGGGTACCTTAGTGTTATTCGAGTGGGGTACCTTGGTATTAAGTGGGGTACCTTAGTGTTAAGTGGGGTGTTTGCCTTAGCCACTTCAAAGGCATGCCTTAGGAATGCTTGGAAGGTGTACCTCAGTTAACACAAAAGGGTACCTCAGCTATATGAGGGGTACTTTAATTATTTGAGGAGGTACCTTGATGTTTCAAGGGATTTACCTTAGTCATTCTAAGAGGTAAACTTTGAATAAGCTTAGGGGGGTGTACCTCAGTTATATTGAAGGGGGGTACTTAGCTATAGGAGGGGTGTACCTTAGTTATATGAAGAGGTACATCTAAGTAATACGAGGAAGATTTACCCTAGGTAATATAAGGGATTTACCTTGGGTATATTGGAGGTACTTTAGTGATATAAAGGGGGTACCTTAGCTGTATAAGGGGTTATACCTTGGGCAAAACAGTGGGGGGTTACCTTACTTATATAGGGGTTACTTTAGTTAGACAAAGGGGGTACTTTGGCTATATAGGGGGTGTACCCTAGGTAAAATAGTGGGGGTACCTTACTTATATGAGAGGAGTACCTCTAGGAAATACAAGGGGTGTACCCTAGGTAATGTAAGAGATGTACTTTAGTAATATAAGGGGTACTCTAGGTATATAAAGGGGGTACCCAAGCTATATAAGGGAATGTACCTTAGGTAAACAAGAGGGTACTTCAAGTAAAACAGTGGGATACCTTAGGCAAAATAAAGGGATACCTTAGGCAATACAAGTGAGGTACCTTAGGTATAATTAGGAATACTTTAGGTATTCGGATGGGGTACCTTGGGCAAAACAGTGGGGTACCTTAGCCAATATGAGTGAGGTGCCTTAGGTAATATAAGGGGGTACTTTAGGTATACATGTGGGGTACCTGAGGCAAACACAGGAGGTATCATTAGGTATTATTAGGGGTACCTTGGGCAAACACATGGGGTACCTTAGATAATTCAGAGGGGTACCTTAAGTATAATTGGGGGTACTTTAAGTAACACTTGGGTGGTACCTTGGGCAATACATGGATGGACTTTGGGTACACTTTGGTGATACTTTGGGTAATACTTGGGTGTACTTTGGGTAATGCATGGGGGTACCCTTAGCATACTTGGGTGATACCTGGGGTAACACATGGTGTACTCTAGGTATACTTGGGTGGTACCTTAAGCAATACTTGGGTATACTTTGGACCTACAATGAGGGTACCTTGGATAATATAAGAGGTACTTTAGTGGGAATTGGGAGGGTACCTTGGGTATACTTAAGAGTTACTTTAAGTGTTCTTAGGGGATACTTTAGGTACTTTTGAGAGGTACCTTGAGTACTCTTAGGAGTTACTTTGAGTATTCTTATGGGATAATTTTGGTACACTTGGAAGGTACTTTAAGTATACTTGGGAGATACTTTGGGGTACACATGGATATACACTAGTGTTATCCGGGAGGGTACCTGGGGTAAACTTTGGGATACCATGGGTATACTTGGGAATTACTCTAGGTACACATAAGTCTAACTTTTCAGAATTTGATTTCCAATTCATTTAAGATAATTGGAGAGTATCTTAGACAATTGGAATTGAGAAATAACATTAATTAAACTTATCTTAATAACCTTCATAAAGTTCAATTGATTTCTGTAATTCCTCAAGAATAATCCACATTTACCTCATCTTCATAACACAAATACATAATTAGCCTAATAATCACACTTTAGATAATTAATCTTAATAATTAATATATAATCCGGGTTGGGGTTTTACAAACTGCCACCTGAGCGTTGCTGCTGCAGTTGAGGGGTGTTGGTTAATGTTAGGATTTCTTCAGTTGCCAATGAATGTTGGCTGATCTGTACCAATAATTGTTGTGGTTCATAGTTGGCTTCCTTTTTCTGGTAAATTAATTTGGGTGTTGACTTACACCCATTGGATTGGGCGTTATGATTGCCAGAAGTAGCTGTGACTTGGATTGAAGTTTTGTCTTGGTATTTCATCAGAGATGTCATGGTATCGACTATCGAGCTGTTTCTATAGGCATATGACTTTGTTTAAAAGCGTTAAGTAACACTAGGAATTTTTTTTATATAAGAATTTGGCTCTTTCACACATGCTTTTTCTTGGATTCTGTTTTTCAAATTCATATGAAATTGTTTTCTCTTTGTTGTGAATTGCGCAATGTGAATAGTAAGAAAATAAAGAAGAAGAAGAACATGCAAATTTAAGTGGTTCAGCAATGTGCCTACGTCCACTGTGTATGGCAAAATTTCTACTATTAAAGAATGTCAATTAGGGTTACATTAATGTATATATACCAACCCTAAACCTGATATTTCTGAAATCCCAAAAATACCCTTTATCGTATCGTGGGGGGCACCCCCAACTCCATTGTTCACCGCACACCCAACTCATTCTTCAGCACGAAGGAAGGACCTCTCCTCATGTGCTCTGCTACGCTCCGCTTATAGGGACCTTCAAGAACCCTCCCCCTTGGACCCAGAATATGAACAACTGTTTCCAACATTCTTATATATATATATATATATATATATATTTATTTATTTATTTATTTATTTATTTATTATTACTAAGTCATGTGGATATTGTGTGGTATGATGGGGCATTGAAGGTAACAAAAATGTAAGAAAGGAGATTTGGCACTGATTAAATCTAACAATTTTCTGGTATGTTAGATAGACAACTTGCGGCTGTTGGTAGCTTGCCTCTATTGTAAAACCCCGACCCCTCGATTATATTTTAATTATTAAGTTTAATTATTTAAAGTGGGATTATTAGACTAATTAAGTACTTGTGCTGTGAAGATGAGGTGTATATAGATCATGCCTGAGGATTGTAGAAGCAAATTGAACTATATTGAAGGTTATTGAGGTAAGTTTAATTAAGGTTATGTTCAAATTTCAATTAGCTAAAGTATCCTCCAAGTAGTTCTAGAGAAATAGGAATCAAATTCTGAAAAATTGATGTTAAATGTGAAAATTATCCTTGATGTGCGGACCTCGAATCTCGCGTTGAGCAAACGCTTGAACTGAGTCTCTGTCGCGTGCAGATCGCGTGTGCACATTGAGCTAAATTCTACAAAACCTATTTAATAAAAGTTCAACGCCTGAACGTCAAACTTTAACGTTCACATGTCTAGTACAAAATTTCCAAATTTATTGTTTTGTGCCTAGATTCAAATTGCAACACTCCTAGATCTTTCTTAAATCCTTATTAACACCAATTTGGGCTAAGTATACCTAAGGCATACCCCCAAGTAAACCTAATGTACATCCTACCAAGTATACTTAAAGTACCACCTAAGAATACCTAAAGTACTTCTCAAGTATACTTAAAGTACCTTCAAAATATATCCAAGGTACCCTCGCAAATAACATTAAATTACCCCATTGTATACCCAAGGTACCCTCCCAAATAACACATAGGTACACCGCTTGTATACCTAAGGTACCCCTTGTATTGCCTAAGGCACAACCCTTGTAGTTAAAGTACCACCTAAGAATACCTAAAGTACCTCTCAAGTATACTTAAAGTACCTTCAAAATATACCCAAGGTACCCTCACAAATAACACTAAATTACCCCATTGTATACCCAAGGTACCCTCCCAAATAACACATAGGTACACCCCTTGTATACCTAAGGTACCCCTTGTATTGCCTAAGGCACAACCCTTGTATAACTAAAGGTACCCCTTGTATAACTAAAGTACCCTCTTGTATAACTAAGGTACACTTCCAAGCATACCTAAAGTATACCCCCTTGAATAGCTAAGGTAAATCCCTTGAAACACCAAGATACCCCTCAAATAACACTAAGGTACCCCCGTAGTATGCCTTAAGTGCACCTTATGTTACATGGACTTGGGTACAGGTGTCGGGTGTGGGTACATGTCTAGGAGTTGGACACCTCTGACCCTTAAAACCTAGGATATGGGGGCTCGGCTAAAAAGTGTCCAAAAATTGGGTACGGATACTAGGACTCGGCTAAAAAGTAAACATGCGTGTGTATACGAAAATTACATATTACAATTATTGTTCACTATTCTAAATTCATTCTAGTGTTTACATACAACTATTGAAAAATATAATCATCAACTAGATATAAAAAACATAGTTATAAAGTTGAAACTTGAAAGCTATAAAATTAAACAGGACATTACTTTAGAGAATTTAGAGTCACTTCAACGGTTAGAAATTTAAGAAGCACAAGGTTAGAAAGTGCACCTGATTACGTGTTCCCTAGGTGATGTTGCCTTTTAGCTGCACTTTATCATTAGTTCACAATAATCTTAATTTTTAATTACATTAAAATCTTAAATTACTATGTAACTCAATAATTCAGTTATATTCCAAGCATATAAATTTATGCTTCAAATTCAAATTTCAAAATAACAACATATATTTTAACTTCAATTGCACAAAAAGAGATGTAATAAACGGGTTCTATGTTCTCTATCTTTGAACATTACCAAAAAAAATACATGATTTGCAAAGTTTACAAAATTTAATTATGAAATATTTGAAGCTACTCATTGTGTCCGTACTCTTGAATGTCACTATCACTTAGTTGTAACATTGATGTTTCTTAGGTTTCGAGCTCAAACTCATCATCAAATGTCGTAGTCTCCAATTCTGCTTCATCAAGAGAGAGATCTGCAAGCTCCATTGTAGCATATCTATTTACATCAACCTTGTCTCCACCTTGCCACACAAAAGAAAATTTTATTTAGCTAAATATTGCAATAATAAGTAGTATAAAATTTATTTGGAAAGAATCTTATATGTAATGCATAACTTAAATAAGTCCTAAAATTTTGTTGCCCCTTCTTTATATTCTTTCTTCTTCTTTGATAGTACGCGAAGATTGCAGTGGACAAACAGCAAGTCCTCAACTCTACTTGTTGCTAACTAGTTTCTTTTCATATCTTGAATTGATGAATATGTATTCCAATTTCTCTCACAACAAGAACATGATGCCGGTTGCACTAGTAACTTTAAAGCCAAAGCTTGCAACAATGGTGTTGAAGCACCATGATTTGCTCACCAACTTATAGGTTCTTCATATGTTCTAGCTTCAATCAAATGAGATTGGCTAAAATAATCTGATCCACTAAAAAATGCTCCATATTTTGCATAGACCCTTCTAAGGTCATTTTGATCTGGATATATTCTTTTAAAACATTTACTTCTATTCATAGAGACTTCCTGATCTTCATGTGGTGACAAACGTGGAATACCGTTGTTACCACCTCGAACCCAAGTATCGCTATAATACTTGGGCACTAGTGAATGTGCCACACAATGTAGAGGAGTGTTGCTTTTATTCCATCTACTCTAAAAAATTGCATGAATAACATCAAAAAATTCAGATTGACCTGTATTTGTATCCTTTCCTTCATGGCCAAGTATCATCATCTTCAATCATGGTGTCCCACATATCATAAACCGAGTGTAAAATTGGATTGTCTGTATCTGTTGCTCTTAGCATGTCAATAAAAGGCTTTGTAAACTTCAGCAAATAATCTAAATTATCCCACCAACTATCATCAACAATGCATTGTTTAAATTCTCTAGCTTTATTTTCAACTGGAGTATTACCATCCCTTCTAAAAATCCTCCACTCAGAATCCATCACCATCTTCTCCAGTGCAGGCTTTACTTCCCTTAGACGCTTGAGCATGATGATACTTGATGCAAATCTTGTATCTGCTACCCTTAACAAACTCAATTTGGAGTAACTTTTGAAGATAAATAAAGCCATGCTATGATTGACAAAAAAATTGTGGATGTTACATGCATCATTGACCAAATCTACAATCCACTTACATTGAGAGAAGTGAGGAGACCTTTCTGTTGGCTCACAAATGTTCTTTAATGCCAAGTTCAAGCTATACACAACACATGGTGTCCAAAAAATATGAGGGTGCTTGCTTTCAATTATAATCCCAGCAGCCTTGTAGTTTGATGCATTTCTGTGATGATTTAAACAACATTCTTTTCATGAACTTTGTTAATCACTTTCAAAAATAAATCAGCTACATATTCTCCATCCTTCACTTTGCCACTTGTATCAATTGACTTTAAAAACATTGGCAAAGAGAATTTGCAGAAGACAAAACGTCTCTTATGCGTTAAGGTTAGACTTTAGACACATGTGTAGATTGGGACCAGATGCTAGTCCACTAGCATAGAGAACCCACACATGAGGCTATTGCATAAAAAAGTCTCTCTTATACCATGTGCTTAAGGATTACTTGATCTTTACAATGTTCATTAAATGCTTGACAAGAAAGGCCTTCATACAAGAGAGAGACAAAGAGCATTTGGCTATTGGTATGTCCAATATGCATTAAATTCTTGACAACAGAGCCTCCATTTTTAAACAAAAACTTGTCTTTCTACCAAAAAAAACAAACAAAAACTTGTCTTGGACGTCCATTTGTTTTGAATTTGCATATTATGTGCATTAAATGCTTAGAAAAGAGGATAGTTAAGTATCCAAACTTTTAAGATTTCTTTCAAAGGGCAATTTGATTTGCAAGTCATGGGTCACTTGAAAACCATTAAATTCCAAGCAAATAGCCATCTAAAAATCAAATGAAAGAAAAAATTTTAACAAATCCATCTTCTTAAAGGCAACTTGAGTTTCTTTTTTAACTCGAATACTTTAAAGAGGATTCAAAAATATCTTAGGCATCTGAAAGCCTTGGAATTTTAGAAAATCAACTCATAGGATCCTGGAAGCCTGAAATTCCAGATTTTTTCAAAACTTCATAGGCCTTCTAAAGCCTTAATTTAGAAACTCATAGGATCCTGGAAGCCTAAAATTCCAGATTTTTTTCAAAACTTCATAGGCCTTCTAAAGCCTTAATTTAGAAACTCATAGGATCCTGGAAGCTTGAAATTCCAGAGTTTTTTTCAAAACTTCATAGGCATAAGGAAGCCTGCGTAATTCCTTAAATTCATAGGATCCTGGAAGCCTGAAATTCCATATTTTTTTTCAAAACTTCATAGGCATGAGGAAGCCTACGTAATTCCTTAAATTCATAGGATCTCTGAAAGCCTGAAATTTCAGAATTTTATCTTCATAAGCCTCTAGAAGCTTGCGTGATTCTAGAACCCCTCATAGGCCCCTGAAAGCCTGCGTAATTTCAGGAGGTTGTGGAAGCCTTAATTCCAATGCATAAGCCCTTGCAAGCTTGAGTAATTCCAAATTATGATTTGACTAAAGGCTTTTACTTTAGGCACATCATCTTTTTGTGGGACATGTTGGAAGCCCTAGAATATTCCAACAAAATCTTTCGATTGGTCTTTTTCGTACCAATCAACTCCATTCAAGAAGGTTATCTTAACCAAAACTAAAAAAGGACAAAAATATAATAAATATTCCAAACTCATGTTCACTAAGCCTGCATGCATGCATTCATAGGTGTGTGAATATGATTTAAAGGGATACTGATATTTGTTTTTCTTTTTACTAAGGTCTTCGGCTCCTACCTGCAACCATTGCTCCTAGGCACTCTCAGAGACTAAGATCTGCCACCATGAACCCAGCTGAGGACCAATCAACCGTGTCTGGACAAGACTTTGCTTAGTTACAAGAGCAAGTGGTAGGAATCACCAAGTTACTGGAAAACTTGCTGTCTACTCAGGCATAGCAAGCTTAGGTCCAGGCACAACAAACCCAGGCTCAGGCTCACCAAGCCTCTTCATCCCATAATGCACCTCCACCCCAGGCCAACATTCCACCTCAGACCATCCTTCCACCACTAGTTCAACCAATTCCCGAACCTCAACCCGAATTTCACCAACCCATCCTTGAACCCATACTGATCAGGGAGGAGATAGAGGAACGAGAGAGGGAGAAGGAAAAGGAATGAATGAGGATGGAGAAGGAAAAGAAATTCTTGGATAGGCTAGAACTAATCCAAGAGGAGCTGAGGGAAGTTAAGGGAGTCAATACCTTTGGGGGCACTAACTTTGAAGATCTATGCCTGTATTCGGATGTATGGCTACCGGCCAAGTTCAAATGCCCGGACTTCGAGAAATATGACGGCACTGGCTGCCCGATGAGCCATTTAAAGCTCTACTGCAGGGCTCTATGCCAATTTGGCCGGGACGATGGCATTTTAATCCAATTATTCCAGAGAAGTTTGACTGGGGCAGCTTTGAGGTGGTTTGCGACTGTGGACCACAGCAAGATTAGAAGATGGAAGGACCTGGCTGATGCTTTCCTAGCTCATTACCGATTTAACTCTGATATTGTGCCAGATCGGTACGATATGATGAAGATGAGCAAAGGAAGAGAAGAATCAGTCAGATAGTATGCCAAGAGGTGGAGAGAAGCCGCCTCCCAAGTCAGGCCACCAATGATGGAGCTTGAAATGATATCCACCTTTATCGGCACACTGGGGCAGCCATTCTACAACCATCTGGTGGGTCAGATTAACACAAAATTTTCTGCCTTAGTGCAAGTGGCAGATCGGATCGAAGATGGGATAAGATCCGGAAGAATTATTGATTACTTTGCCATGGCCAATCAGTCGGATTCTTCTGCCTCCTTTACTAAGAAAAAGGGGAACGGGGCAAGAAAGAATGGAGGTAAGAAGGAAGGAGAAGTAAACATGGTGCAACCATAACCTTCCAAGCAACCCCTCCACATCAACATTTCTGCTCCCCCATCCATGCCAATTCAACCACCTTAAACCACCTATCAAAACCCTCTCAATATTAATGTCCCTCAGCAAGCACCGCCAAACCAAAGAAAGGTGTTTACAAAAGAGGAGAGGGATGCATGGATGGCTTCCAGAAGGAACAGGATTTTTACCCCTCTTCCTGTGAATCCATCCCAGCTCTTGCCAACTCTGTTAAACGTAGGGTATGTAACTCTAAAAGAACCAAATCCGAATGCTTCAAAGGGAAAGAATTTCGATCCCTCCACCACTTGCGACTACCATATGGGTGCACCAGGACACCCTACAGACAAGTGTTGGCCTTTAAAACATGCCATCCAAGATTTGATCGATCAGAAAACCCTTGCGTTTAACACAGTTGCTCCCTCTCCCTTGAGGACTGACATAGGTCAGAATCCTCTGCCTCAGCATAATGGGGAAGGCCCCTCCAATTTAGTGGGGGCCACCTCTTCCAGACCTCGGACTTTTGATCCCTCGCAATTAATTGCAACGATAGGGGCGTCCATAAAGGTCTATTTTGACAAGGAAGAGGAAGAGGAACAAATCAATGTCATTTTTGGGAAGAAAGGAAATGGCAAGGCTACTGAGGACATTAACTCCTCTTTGAACCGGGTCACATCTCTTATAGCCCAAATCAATGCTTCCAAACCTCCTCTAATCATCAATTGCAATCAAACTATTGCTTCTTCACCCACTCCATTGTTCAAACCACCATTGGTCATCAATTATGACCCTACCACAGCATCAATCACATCTTTTTCTCCAATGACCTTAAAATCCTCTCAACCAAAGGAACCAAGGCCGCTTCCTCCATTGGTTATAGATATTCCTTCGTCCTACCCTACTCCCACATCAACTCCAACATAAAATCCCATCTTCCACCTCTGGTGATTAACGTTCCCAAGCCCTCTTATTCTGAATTGGCTGTACCATGGAATTACAGCGAGGGTATTACAACCATTATTCCAGTGATTGGGAAACAAAACAGAAAAGATGTGAATATTATGATGAGATCTGGAAGATGTCTCGGAGATGAGCAGAAAGGAAAGGAACAGGAAGTATAGAAGGAAAAGAAAGAAACAGAAGAAAAGAAGAACCAAAAAGGGAAAGCCAAAATAGGGGAGGACACCCCCCAGGTTGTTGATAATGAAGCGGCAGACCTCATTAAAATATTAAAAAATAGTGAATTCAATATTGTGGATCAGTTAAACAAGGTCCCTACCCAGATTTCAATACTGGGATTATTGCTTAATTCATATAAGCACAGGGACTCATTAGTAAAGGTGCTTCAGAGTGCACACGTGCCAAAAACTATTGATCCAGACCAGCTTGGAAAGATGGTGGGCCAAATCTTATCTCATAACGTTATAAGCTTTTTCCGAAAGTGAGATAAGCCCTGGCGGGTGTTATCATGTAGATCCTTTGCACGTCACTGTGCTTTGTAAGGGTAGCATGATAGCGCGTGTTTTAATTGACAATGGTTGGGCATTAAATGTATACCCATTGGTTACATTTGCCAAGCTCGATCTGGACCAATCCAAAATTAAGCAAAATGGAAGGATCGTGAGAGCTTTCGATAGCTCCAAAACACACTCCCTAGGGGAGATTGAATTGCCGATTACCATCGAACCGAATATCTTCAATATTACATTCGAAGTGATAGATATTCCGGCAGCATTCAATCTGCTCCTAGGAAGGCCGTTGATACACTCGGCTAGGGCAATACCATCCACTCTTCACCAAAGAGTAAAATACATAAGAGGACAAAGGGTGATAACTGTCTTAGCCGAGAATTTAGTCCCTCCAGTAGTGCCACCTGATGTGCCGTTTATTAATGTCGAGTTAACGGCTGACAAAATTGCGTTTCATTCTTTTCAATTTGAAACAGTCAACTTTATACCTGGGGGGTGTCAGAAAAAGAAAGAGAAGTTGACATGTGCTGAAAGGATGGTGGAAAAGGTTTTCAAAGAATATGATTTCCACCCAGGGAAGGGGTTGGGAATCAATCTACAAGGAAGGGTGGAACCAGTAAAGGTAGAAAAACTAATCCCAAGAGCAGGGTTAGGGATGAAGCCAAGAAAGTGGAAGAGGGATAAGCAGAAAGAATAAGGAAATGAAGAGAAAAGGAATCAAGGAAAATTCCCTCATTTAAGGGAAACTTTTCCGAGGCCTTCTCTTCGGATTCAACCATCTCCTCCCGCAGATCAATCCAAACCTCCATATTTCAACATCAATCCTTTCAAAAAACCTTACATCCCAACCCTACAGCCTTACATCCCACCTTCACCGCCTTCTTCACCCAAAGCCACTTGTGAGCCTGAGCCACTACCACAAAAGCAGCAGGACTTCACAGAGGAAGCCGGGGCATTCTTCGCCATGGCCAAAGGCAGGGAAGAAGAGAAAGAAGAAAACAAAGCAAAGTTGCCCTTCATTGATTGGGCAACAATAATGATTCCAGATGAAGCTATATCTGAAATCAGCCCAGAAGCAGAAAAGGGCAGTATCTCTAATTCGGTAATGATGGTATCGGATTCAGAGTGAGGATGAGCAAGCTTGCACTTTATCACCTGCTCCAAAAGACTTTGCTTTGAAAAATTGGGAGGAAACTCCCTTGACTTTCGAGGTTGCGTATGGTTGGCAATTAGCCGCGGCCTCCAAAAAAAAACTCCGTTAGTGGAATGCCCTTTTCCTGAAGGTCTTAATGAGCATTCGTTTTCAGGAAAAGCTTTTGCAAAAGGCTATCAAAAAAACCAAAAAGATTTTCCAACTTTTTTTAGAAAATTTAAATCTTTCAAAAAGGTCCAAACTACTTATGAACCATATATGCAAACTGAATTAGAACAAGTTGAATACGACTTCGACCTTGAGCTCAACTTCGACCTAATTGGGATCGAAAAGGAGACCGAGGCAGAAGAAGATGACCTTCCAAAGGAAATTTCATATCAATTGGAGCGTCATGAAAGGGGTATTCAACCGAATATTGAAGAAACCATTCTCATAAACCTTGAGACTGAAGAGGACCCAAAAATTCTAAAGATTGGTGCATGTTTGTCTGATCTGCAGCAGAGGGAAATGTCACAATTCCTGGCCAATTACAAAGACGTGTTCGCATGGTCTTATCGGGATATGCCAGGGTTGGATACAGACATGGTCGTGCATGGACTACCTATTCTGCCCGGAGTAAAGCCTGTTAAGCAGAAATTGAGAAGGTTGAAACCTGAATGGACCTTGAAGGTTAAAGATGAAGTGGTTAAGCAGTTCCAAGCCTAATTTTTGGCGGTTTCCACATACCTCGAATGGTTAGCTAATATCGTACCGGTTCCAAAGAAAGATGGAAAGGTCAGAATGTGTGTAGACTATAGAGATTTAAACAAGGCAAGCCAAAAGGATGATTTTCCTCTGCCACACATTGACATATTGGTGGATAATATCACAGTGCACAGCTTGTTCTCATTTATGGACAGCTTTTCTGGGTATAATCAAATCAAGATGGCAACAGAAGATCAAGAGAAAACGGCATTTATTACACCTTGGGGCACCTTTCACTACACAGTCATGCCTTTTGGACTGAAGAACGCTAGGGCAACATATCAGTGAGCCATGACGACCCTTTTCATTATATGATCCACAAAGAGATGGAAGTTTATGTGAATGACATGATTGCCAAGTCTTGTGAAGAAGATGACCACTTGATCAATTTGAAAAAGGTATTCGACCGTTTAAGGAAATACAGTCAAAGGCTTAATCCGACAAAGTGTGTTTTTGGAGCCACGTCAGGAAAAATACTTGGATTCATTGTAAGCAGAAGATGGATTGAGATTGACCCATCTAAAGTAAAAGCAATTATCGAGATGCCATCACCCAAAACAGAGAAAGAAGTTAGGGGTTTTCTTGGAAGAATTCAGTACATCAGCCGGTTCATAGCACAGCTCACTGCTATTTGTGAACCGATTTTCAAGCTTTTAAGAAAGAACAACCCGACAGTGTGGAATGATGATTATCAACAAGCTTTTGACAAGATAAAGGAGTATCTGTTAAATCCACCTGTTCTAGTACTGCCAGTCCCAGGAAGACCACTGATCCTTTACTTATCAGTTTTGGAAATGTCAATGGGGTGTGTATTAGGGCAGCATAATGAGGCAGGCAGAAAAGAAAAGGCTATCTACTATTTGAGTAAAAAATTCACAGATTATGAGACAAGATATTCGCCTTTGAAAAAAACTTGTTGTGCTTTGGTTTGGGCCACTAAGAGGCTTAGACATTATTTCCTAAGCTATTTGACACTATTGATATCAAGAATGGATCTACTGAAGTACTTGTTTGAAAAGCCGGCTTTGATTGATAGAACAGCAAGGTGGCAGCTTTTGCTTTCAGAATTTGACCTTACATATGTCACTCAGAAGGCGATTAAAAGCCAAGCAATTGCTGATCACCTAGCCGAGCATCCTCTACCAGATTACCAGCCTCTTAAGACAAATTTCCCTGACGAGGCTATTTTATTTACTGAAGAAAAAGAAAGTGAAGATTCCTGGCAGATGTTCTTTGATGGGGCTGCAAATATGAACGGAAATGGAATCGGAGCAGTCTTAGTAAAACCGGATGGTTCACATATTCCAATCGCAGTAAAATTGAGGTTTCAATGCACAAACAACATCACAAAATATGAGGCATGCATAATTGGATTGCAAGCTGCGTTAGATCATGATGTTCAAGAACTTGACGTATACGGAGATTCAAGTCTTATCATCTTCTAAACAACCGGTGAATGGAAAACCAAAGATCACAAACTGATCCCATATCACCAGTATTTGGAAGAAATAAGCACTAAATTTACTCAAATTTCCTTTAGTTATATGCCAAGGTCCAAGAATCAGTTTGCAGACGCTTTGGCGACATTGGCTTCAATGGTTAGTATCTCAGAAGGGGTAGACATCTAGCCACTTGAAATTGAGGTTAGAGATGAGCCAGCTTACTTTCTTGTTCTAGAAGGAATACAAGAAGAAGAAACACCGTGGTTTTAAGATATCAAGAATTTCTTGAATGATCGGAGTTTGCCAGAAGGGGCTACCTCTACTGAAAAAAGGACAATACCGAGGCTAGCAGGACAGTTTCTACAAAGTGGTGAACAATTATACAAAATATCACACAATGATGTCTTACTTAGATGTGTCACCAAGATTGAAGCAGAGAGATTAATAGAGATAGTTCATGGAGGAGTTTGTGGGCCGCATATGAATTGACACATGCTTGCAAAGAAAATACTGCGGTTGGGATATTACTGGTCGACAATGGAGCATGATTGCTACGTGTATGTCAAGAGGTGTCATTTGTGTCAAATATATGTTGATAATAAGCATGCACCACCAAGTGAGTTGCACAATATGACATCACCATGACATTTCTCTATGTGGGGCATAGATGTCATTGGGATGATCTCTCCAGAGGCATCAAATGAACACCGATTTATCCTTGTAGCAATCGACTACTTTACCAAGTGGGTTGAAACCGCTTCATATGCAAATATCACAGGAAACCATGTTCTTAAATTTTTGAAGCACAACATAATTTGTCTCTATGGTTTGCCAAGTGCTATAGTATTAGACAACGCTTCAAATATTAAGAACAAGGATATGAAGAAGATGTGTGAACAGTTTCAAATTACCCATCACAAGTCAGCTCCGTATAGGCCAAAGATGAATGGGGCAATAGAAGAAGCAAATAAGAATATGAAGAAAATAATTTAGAAGATGGTAGTGAGTTACAGAGATTGGCACGAGATGCTACCATTTGCTCTACATGCCTAAAAAACTTTAATCCGGACTTCTACCGGGGCAACGCCGTATTCCTTGGTTTATGGAACAGAAGCAGTTTTACCAGTCGAAGTTGAGATCTCTTCACTAAGAGTGCACATGGAGGAAAAATTAGAAGAAGCTGAATGGATACAATCTAGACACGACCAACTCAACCTAATAGAAGAAAAGCGTTTAAAGGCGCTTTGTCATGGCCAATTATACCAGAAAAGGATGGCCAAGGCCCACAATAAGAAGGTGAAACCCAGAACTTTCCAAGTGGGTAATTTGGTTCTAAAGAAGATATTACCATTTTTGGAAGACCCCCGTGGAAAGTTTAAGCCAAATTGGGAGGGGCCTTACATGGTGAAGAAGGTTCTATCAGGAGTAGCTCTCATCTTAACAGAAATGGATAGGACAGACTTTCCTAAGCCAATCAACTCCAATGCAGTCAAAAGGTACTTTCCTTGAAGGAATAATAATAAGAAATGATCTGAGGCCATTTTTCTTTATCTCTCAGAAAATTCAAAATCCCTAGTCTAGCCAAGTTGAGCCTGTTCGTATCCTTCTGAAACCTAATCTGGGACTTACAGTATCACATTGGGGCAAAGTCAATAGGGGCAAAAATAAAATAACAGAAAAGAAAAAAGAAAGGTGGCAAATGAAAGCCAGATGCAAAAAGAAAGAAAGGAGAAAATTTGGGAATTGGGGTTATATCTATCATGACTGTAAGCCTAGTTGTCCTGTTTTCAATATTTGAAAATCTTTGAGTCTATAATATCCTTCCTTTTATAAACTCAACCCAGCCTTCATTTCGTCCTATGTTTTAAGCCCTCGGGGATCTTATTGTGTTCCTTAAACCTTCAGAGTCGGATTGGTGATAATGGAATGAATAAGCCGGTCCTAGTGAAAACTGTAATTGGCACTAGGGGAAATATTGGCAAGGAAAATTCAAATGAAGAAGAATGAAAAACCGAAAAAGAAGTGAAAAACCGCACTATATGTGTGGATCGGAAAACCGTACTGTGTGTGCGATTTCCGGCAGAATGATTGAGTTGGTCGTATTATCCTAGGGAATTAGCACAAGATTGAGCCAATAAGTGATAACAGGATCAACAGAGAAGGAATGGAGTTTGGGGATGAGTCTAAAGGTCCTAAGGTGGACGGGTTTGATTCTTCCCTATTAATTGAAATACCCTCTTCATTATTCGACTTGTCTTTAATTCCTTTAATTATATGTGATTAAGTATTATGGACCACTCTTCAAAAAATACAAAAATACATAAAAAAAGGAAAATTATATTTTGGCCAATGATGAGAAATCAGTGACTTTTAATAAAACTATCTGTTTTTACAAGCATATGAGAGTTCTGAGGCCAATAGTAAAAAACCTATTTTTGGTATATCATTTCTGTGCCTTTCCACTATTTGAGTTTATTTTGTACAAAAGTGTGAAAAAAAGAAGAAAAATACAATAAGCTACGGTCTCTCCTCAAGCTCTCAAATCCGAGCTGCCTAAGCCGCAACAAGTCCCTGGGCCCCCTCTGCAGTCGGATCACTGAGAAAGGATATGACATCATCTGAGAGAGACTATCGGATCCTCATGTCCCTAAGCCTCTCCATAGTCTCATCATGTCTGCGGCTGCGGCTCGAACCTCGAATCGGCGTGCCTGGATCTGCTATGCTAGTTGCCTCTCTAAGTCGGCACATCGAAGTCTCATCGCTCGACTCCTCAACCCAAATATGCTGAAGGCGTCTATGGGATGCTCTCTCGGTCTCCAAAAGATCCTCATAGGTCGGAGAAGGAACCGTAGGAGGATCCTCTGGCACTGAGGCACAACTCTGCATCTGATCTCTAATCCAAAAGAGGTAGTCTTTCACGTGCAAGTCAAAGAAAACAGGATCCCTCAAGAAGCATGCATGGGACCACTCCTTCATCAATCGAAAACACAGCCCCATGGTGGCTGGTGTGAGTGGGCCTAGAAACTCGTCATACCCATGAGGGATCATGATCCCCTACTCACCTCCTAACTGCCTGAGGACTCTCAAGGGTAGGTAAAGCATTGCAGACCTCAAGCCAACCAGCACCAAGAAGTTCCGGTCCTGGAAGCTGATCATGGTCTCAAAGCACGGCTGATAGGTGCCAGGCCACCTCACCTGATCGTCCTAGAGAGTGCCCAGAAATACAAACCAGCCACGCTTGCCTCCCTGGATGTTCGGACACCCCCGGTTGTTCATCAACGTGGGGACATCCATCCTGGGAAAGAAGCAGTGATCTATCATCTCTATCTGGGTCAGATGATCAAATAGCCAAAGCTGCAAAGAAAAGGGAAGCATTTCAATTTATTTACAAAAATGTCAATTTCAAGTAAATTGTAATTCAAGAATAGGAAGTGGATTTTACTTGAAGAACTGGGGCGCAGGCTAAGAAGCTCTTCTTCCGCCTATGATAGCAGTCAGTCAGGGCCTGGTATATTTCAGCCAGGATCATAGGGGCAAGCCTTTCGCGCTCCATAACCTGGCAAATGACTGAAATGAGGGACAAGTCTACCTCACTATCATCTCGCGGGAAAAGCAACTGGTTGACCATTGTCAAGGTCAAGGCATTGAACCGGGCTTGCCGGTTCTCACTCCTGATCAACTTTTCTGTTAGAAAAGACTTGAATAGGGTCAATAAAGCTTCTGAGTCCCCGAGCACTTTCTTTCCTATCAGTAAGAATGAGGAAGCTTCTTTTTTAAAGCTTGGTTTGAGAAGGGGGGTTTACTACTTTATGAGAGAATCTAGAGTTGAGGATGGTTTCCACTTCCTCAACTGTAGGGGTCATTTCCTAGTCGCCAAACCTAAAGAGGTTTGATTGGGGTTCCCAATGACCAATTAAAGCCTCTACAATCTCCCATTTAGGTGGGATTTTTTGTAGCTAAAGGATATGCCCAAGATTGGCTTTGTCCCAATCAATCTCATCCTCCAGGGTGAGTGAGCTAATCCACCTCTCAAAGTAGGTATCTAAGAAGGCATATCTAGTAAGGTTAGGTGGTTTCGACCTAATGGGTTGTCTTGCAGATAGTGTTTCAGGTATAGAGGAGGAGGAAGGAGCAAAGGCTGAATCAGAGGCCATTGGGCAATCAAAAGGGGATCAAATGCAGCAAGGAAGGGCGAAAACCGCGAAAGGGGATTTTCTGACCTAAGCTTGACGTCACAATGACATTCTGTCCGTGATTCGCGGCTTTTAAAAATAAAAAGTGCACAAACCACATACACATAGCGGTTGAGCGAGAACCGCACATATTATGCGGTATTCAAAAACTGCATACTATGTGCGGTTTTAGCACAGCCGCACTGTATGTGCGGTTTTTCACAGAAAAAAAGAAAAAAAATATATAACAATAAATAAGCTATCTATTTCAAGGTTAACCTATCCCTGTATAGATAACATAGCATAATAAAAATACAAAAAGCAAAAGCAAAACAAAAAAGGAAATAAATTCTCTCTTTTCATATATAGGCAAATGAGTACATCAATTTCAAAATGCATATACATCTGTAAATGTCCTAATCTACTCTATCCCCTGCAGGTCCATCCCCACGGTCTCTGCCTCAGGGTCGCCATCGCCGTCGTCCAAAAACATGCTCCAAAAGACGAGGGGCGGCACAACGCTCTACCCTGCCCAGGACGGACTGAATTGCATAGAAAGGATTCATGGAAGGATCATACTTGGGGAAATACGGGCCTGCAGAAAAGGACGGACTGGCAGGAGAGGACGGACTGGCAGAAGAGGACGGGTCAATTGAATGAGATGGATCGACTGGAGGAGCCGGATCAACTGAATGAGCAGGGCCGGGATCATCTGAATCACCCCGGGTAAGATCCAAAAAGGTGGAGACTGAGATGTCCGTGGCCAATGGGGCAATGTCTAGAACTCCCGGGTCATTGGCTGCAGGAGAGGAATCAACATCTACAGGATCACTTGCTGCCTTACGGACCTCTGCCACCTCAGGCTTAGCCGCATCATGCACATCAGCCTCTGCCGCAGGCGCTGCTGCCTCAGGTGCCTTTGTAGCATCAGGTACACTGACCTCTGGCTCAGCTGCAGGCACTGGATCATCTATCGGCTCAGCAGGCACGGGTACAGGATCAGCCTCTAGGACATGAGCACTCTCTAGCATAGGAGCAATCCCTGGCAAATCACCTGCATCAGGAATAGCGACAGATGTGGCATCGGCTATAGTCTTGGGCTCTCTCTCTGGAATCTCTGCCACCCGTGTAGGAGAGTCATATACCACTCGTCCCACAGAAAATGCGTCACCACTAAGTCGAGTGGGACAAGATGGAGTGCGGGAGCTGGAAGGAGAGCCAGTAGTATCCTCCTGAAAACAAAAGAGTTCTGATCAGTAGCAGGATACACAGAAAGTAAAAAAGCAGAAATTGAAGAGGAGATAAAAAAATTGACCTGAACCTATGAAGGCCCTACCTGGTCCTGTGCCCCTGATAGCTGAGCCCGCAAGTCAGCAATAAGGGCATCCCGCTCAGCAATGGCAGCATCCCGCTCTAAATCTACATACCGCGCTCTGATCTCCCCCAGCTGTACCTCCTGAAACAAAGAAAAAAAGGTATCAGCAATTTCAAATAAAGGAGGAAATAAGAAACAGAACGAAGGGACGAATTCATACCATGGTATCATATAAGTGTATCACCACCCCTCCAATCTCAGTGACTTCGCTTCAAATAGGCATGGGCTGCATGCGGCAACCCACTGAGGCTTGCCTGAACCAGGCATCATAGTCACCCTCTACTAGAAGAGTCTCTCCAGCCACCCAGTCACCAAAGTGAGCCGGGTTGAAGGGACCAAGAGGGAAGACAGGGGTCGTGTCTGGGGGAACCATTGGAATGCGCAGCTCACCAGTATGCTGGAAGTAGAAGCGCTCACCGAGATACCAAATACTGCCTAGCTGAACAATGAAGAAGGGGTATCTCTAGCGCCGCTGGTCGAGGGCAAACGCCTCATCAACAAAGGCCTGAAGAGCCAGATCCTCATGAAGGTCCTCTGAGTGGGGGATAGAAAGCTGAAAGAAATCAAGACACATCAGATGTCCGATTCAGAAAAGAAAATAATTTAGAGAAGAGGAGTTTGAAAAGAACTCACCCCAGTCCTGAAGGTCCTATCCAAATGAGCCCTAGCCGATCTGGGATGACTTTTCTCAGAGTCACGCTCAATGTGACTCCACTTACGTGCCACGGGGAATGTCCCCTCAGGTAGTGTAGAGGTCGGGCGGAAATGAGCTACATAGACCTAGGCAAAGAACTGGAAAAGAAAGAAAGAAGAGTAAGAAAAAAGAAAAAGGAAGAAAAGAAAAAGAAAAGAAAAAGAAGAAAAGAAAAATAAATGAATTTCATACCTGCAGGAAAGGCCAAAAGAACCTACATCCAACCCCAGCGCCCCGAAGAGCAGACAGGCCGCAGACCACTCGCCGTAAACCCGCCAGTAGGGTACCATAGGCAAGCTAGCCCCAAGCATAGTCTCTCGCTTGAGGCAAATCCCCCAGGAGACACAAAAAGTGGGGACTAACTGAAGTGGTGTTCTCTGGGCAGAAACAAGATCCCATCATCAGCAGGAAGAGGAAGTGGAAAGCAACAGGGAAGGCCAGATCCTCTGCCGCTAGGGTACAATAGCCCCTCTCCAAAAAGGTATCTCTCAACCAGGTTCGGGAAATCCTGGTGATCCGGCTCGTGTCCCAAGCCTCTACAGGCATCTCTGCATATCCAAGGAGCCGGGCAATCTCCAAATCCGATAGCCTAGCCAACTCAGGGATGACATCTCCAGTCATCCTGATCCCGGTGATAAGTGTAAAATCTGAGGGATGGATCCCAATCTCAACATCTGGCAAGTGGAAGCTCATGGTCTCTGGGAAGAACCGCTCCATCATCGTAGCAATTAGTGGTCGGTCCAGTCGCACGCCGGTAATAGTGATGAAGTGGCTAAACCCAAAATGGCCCATCTCTCGGCGCAATGCAATAGAGCAATCCGCCACCGTCTCAAAAAACAGAGCCCAACTCCCTCGATAATGAGAAGACGGATGGGCTAAATCGATATTTGCTCTAACGCAGGCTGAGGGATGGGTCCTTAGATCATGAAGAAGCGCGGTGTCTCAGATCTGATCTGCGATCCCGGGAGGAATAACAACTCAAGGCTCTCGGGGCTCTGCCCTGCCTCTGCCTCTGCGTCGAGCTCCAGCACGGCCCCGGACCTCAACTACAAGCTAGTAGTACAAACAGAAGTGGATCAGGTTGAAGTTTCTTTTAAAGAAAAAAATTTATTTTCAAGAAGGGTAAGAGAGTACCTCTGGGGTCGCCTCTCGCGAACCCTCAGAAGCTCCAGACTCAGAAGCTGCCAAGCTACTGGGAGACATGGCCCTAGAAGAGGATGCCACCTCAGCTGGATCCCTCCAAACCCTCGAAGAAAAAGGCTCATTAGCGGGATCCCGAGAAGCACGGCAAGTGCGGGCCATCTACAAGATCAAATTTCAGGGAGAAATTCATTATATTCTTACATCTAAAGTCATAGATTTTTTAGGTTTTCTTTATTGTTTTGGTTCACATTTGAAGTCATAGATTTTCTTTACTGTTTTGTTCTGCATTTAATCAATTTGTTCAAATTACAGGAAAACAAGAATGGAGATCGGAGGAAACACTTCAAAAGTGCCCGACCGAACCAGGATTTGATTCTTCTGTTCTCCAAAATTTTTTAGGAGTATCTATTGTTAATTTTTCTTTTTATCTAGCTATCTTTCTTATATGATCAATAAAAAAAAATAAGAGTAAGAAAAAAAAAAGAGAGATACTGAAAGGAGTTATAGAATTCCTGGTTTATTTCCCAAATTTTAGTACTTTGATGTGCTTACAGATTGCCTAAAATTCCAAAAATGCTAAATTTGTTCTACTTTCAAGTTAACCGAGGGAAGGCAGCACTAAGGGCAGTCAAGGCATGATCAAACTAGCATAGAGATGTCCAAGCCTATTCATGTTAGGATTCTGATAATAAGGAAAAGGCATGGAGAAATGGGAATCTTTCAAAATACAAAGGAAGAAACTTATGGTGCCCAAATCCAAAACAATTGGATAAAATGGCTCCGCATTATTGAAGCAGGCATACAAGTGGTCAACTCAAGCCAAAATTTTCAAATCAGATGAATTTAATCTCATTGACCTGGTAACATCTCAAGTACAAATTCAGGCAGGACAAATTTAAGCCTCTAATCTGTGTTTTTGTGAGCAACTTACATTGTTGACAAGGCAATCAAAGGCTCTTTAAACAGACAAAGACATAAGTCAGTCCAATGCCAAAGCATACAATAATTGTGAAGCAATTAGCAGCACTAGGATCAAGAATCCATGCAACCATTCTTCATATGAGGTATTATAGAAACAAAATCAGAACAGCACATATCATGGACAGATTCAGAAATTGGAATATTGACAGCATTCACATTCAAAAGGCTCACAAATTGCCATGACAAAAATCAGATAAATCTAGGCAATGAGCATACAAAAATTGGAAGTCTATTCTATCAGTAACAAAGCAGCAGTCTTGTTCATAGGGGAACAAGGGAATGGTGCAGTAAAATCAGGCATTCTGAACTATAACTCATAAAAAGTCTGAAGAGGGTTTAGTTGCCTACCTATCTCAGTCGAAGAGGAAAGATTTCACAGGAAAAATCCAAGCTTTATCTCACCTAAGCTCCCAAAACGAGAAATTAGTCCACCCACGAAGGTAGCCTAAGGCTGGTTGGTGTCTCAACTGAAATCCCAAAGAGTGAAGAGGAGCACCGGCACGGCAGTGAGTGAGTTTTGACCTGAAAATGGTCAATGCAACAGTTCACTGGAAAAACCGAAGGCGCCGGAGGAGGTGACATCGTCGGAGAAGAAGAAGAAGACCGGAGAGCGGTCGCCAGAGAAGAAGGATGAGCCGGAGTCAATGTGCGAATGCAAGTAAAGTGAAGAAAGTGCGGTCTCAATCGCGTTTTTATTGAGCCCTAAAAAACCGCACAGTCAATGCGGTTTTGTACCAACCGCAGCACAAATGCAGTTGAAGCAGAACCGTAGCTTATATGCGGTCAGCACCAAAAAATGAATTTTCAAAAGATTTTTCCCATCTCTGTCAAGAGATTTGTGTTTAAATTAGTTGTGGATTGTAAGGATCACCGCTTTACCAACTTTTGTTTTAAAAATTTGCTCAAATCTCACTCCATAGCCACAAGTGCTCTGTGGGACGCAAGAAGAGGATCTGCCCCTTTAAGTTAGGGACTTTTCAGCAAATCATCTAAACAAATTCTTTGTCCAAAATTTACACACTTTTAAATCCTTGCAAGTCATGACTAATTCGACACAATCTCAAAGGTGCAATTTGTGAGTCTTCTTGCTCTCCACTGTTAATTGGTTCCAATTCCAGCGAAGAGGGGGCAGTTGTAGACACCCCAAATTGCACTATAATATGAGAGAGCAATAAAATGAATTTTTAAATGATTTGTTTGAGCTTTGACAAGTGTCAAAAACTAAAAAAAATTCAAAAAAGGTGCTGACCGCACATTTCGTGTGGTTTTTGGCCATTTGGTTTCAACCGCACTGTGTATGCGGTTGCGACCGCACACACAGTGTTGTTTTGGTTCATGCTTCACCCGTGGGCGCAAGTGGGCTGCTGCGAGGCCGTTAGGCCATTGGGCCGTTAAACCACGTCAGCAGCAATCATTAGCGTGTAACTGATTTTTGAGATTTGTGCTGCAATCGCAAACAGAGTGCGGTTTGCTCTAAACCGTATTGAGTATGCGGTTTCTGTCAATTTGGTCATTTGCGTAAAGGCTCGAGATCTGAGCCTTATTTACGCATATTACCTCTCTCTGGGAGACCTGACCTCCCTAGTTTGCCCTCCGAAACTTGTGGAATTACTCCAATTCATGCCTTTGGCTTAAATTGGAATAATCTAGAAGCATATATTGGCCTACCCTTGGGTCTTTTATACCCTTGGCTGTGCCTATAAATAGAGGGGTCTTCCTCTTGCAAATGGCTGAAAATTTTAAGCTTGGAAGCTCTAGAAGAAGAATTGAACCTCTGCCGTATTGCTGTCTCAAGACTCTCAAGCTACTAAGGTAAGGTCCTAGTTATTTTTCTAGTCTTTTCATTACATTTCAGCACTCTCACCTTCTACCTTTCTGTAGTGTAAGGCCATTGTGTGAGTTTGCAAACCCAAACCACTTCTAAAGTACCTAAGAATCCTCTCTATCCGTAAAACGTGAAGAAAGAGCTTAGGGAAACTGTTGTTGGAATGGAACCTTAGGCTTAGAACCATCTTGTGGTGAAGAGCTGGCATATTGATTGTTTTTGCACATATGGTAGCTTTTCTGGAGTGATTGTGTTCTAAATCTGGAGAAAACACTGTGATCTATGCTTTCTATAGCATTTGATCCTTGTTTGCACCTAGAACTATGATTTCCACCATGAACATACACTTTTCACCTCTTTTTTCGTCAAGAATAGGCTAGATCTTGGGTTCACCATGCTCAATATAGTAAATCTGAGATCCTTAGCCTTAGAGTAAACTCTTAGGACTTCATGATAGTGTTTTTAATGATTTCAAGCCAGTTTAGTCGAATCCGTTGCACACATGCATTGGTTTTGCTCTTTTACTCAAGGTTTTCAAAACAGGACAACACCTGTACCTTGTCTTAGAACGCTCATAATTTCATCATCCGGATGGATTTTTGAGTGATTCAAAAGACATGTGATAGGTGAGAATATCTAGTTTATATCTGGAAAATTTCATCAATTTCTATGGAGCCATTTTTTTATACCATCTGGTCAAAGTCAGCAGGTCAGTTCAGTTCAGATTACTGAACTTGTCACTTTAATCGAGCACCACTTGCTCATTTTAACTCAGATTCAAGTGATTTTAATCCCTGTGTTTTCCTCTATGAATCTATTTTCAAATCCAATTGGTTTTAATAGTTTTAACTTTGATTTGTGTCTTGGGTGTTTGATTGACTCAGAGCTGCTCTGTAGCAGAGTTCTGAGTTAATCTGTGATCCTCTAGGCATGTTTGAGAGGCCACATAAGTCACAAATGGATGGAGTTTTGTGTGAGGCATATTTCATTTGAAAGATGGCATCTCATACGTCATCCATGCAAGTTTTCAAGGATTTATATAGAGCCAATCTTCACGAATAGAGTTTCAAAGTTGCCTACTTACTACTTTTTCTGATTTACAGGAGTAGATTTGATTGAGCATTCCCTTTTTGTCTTAAACCGGATTGGACTGATTTTTTTTACTTAGTGTTAAACTTCATATTAGCTTTCTAATGGCTTTGGTTTCATTTGATTTAAGTTTAAATGGAAGGATTTATGGTTGATCAAAGTTTTCCAGCTAATATAGCTTAATTTCTTATGGATTTTTCCGGATTTATTTTGGTTTGATTTCCTTTGATCTTTACCTTGATTTTCTCTTAATCATGAAGTCCTAAGGGGTGATATATCCATAAAGAGAGTCCAGATTTTATTAGACTACTCATATGGAGGAATCAAACATGTGTTTGGTTATTTTCAAGTATTTTTTGATTGTTCTGATTAGCAAGCATTTATTAAAGCATGAACGGCATATGGCAACCGTCTTGTACAGATGAGTGGGGGTGCCTAACACCTTCCCCTACTCATAACCTAATCCCCTTACCTGATCTCTGGACAAGATCATGAATTAGAGCTACTTTGGCTCTATTTTTACATTTTTATGATCCCTTTGGTGTCCATTCACACCTTAAATTGAATGGTGGCAACTTCTAATTTTGTCAAACCCCGTGTGATGATGAGGAAGTAATCTAGGTGATTTTCCTTGTTTCACAGGTCTAGGAACAAGATACCACACATCATTCCTAATGAACTGATTTAGTTCATCATGCATGGCATTAATCCAGCACTCATCAATAAGTGCTTCCTCTACCTTCTTAGGTTCAAGTTTTGACACATAGGAAGAATAGGATATCTGATTTAAGACTTTCCTACGAAGTCTCATCCCTTCATTCAAATCACCAATTAGAAGCTCTTTGGGATGATTTAACTTGACTCTAGAAGAAGGTTCTTTTATAGGACCTGGAGTAGAAGGGGAACTCTCTTCAGAATTTGAAGGAGTAGACTCAGAGGATTTAGGATTTTGAGTTTCAATGTTCAGGTCATTATCTCCTACCTCCAAGATAGTCTCCCCCTCAACATGAGATTGATCAATCCTTTCATCCACCACAACATTGATGGATTCCATGACTATGTGTGTACGAAGATTGTACACACAGTAAGCCCTGCTATTCTTAGAGTAACCTAGGAAAAGTCCTTCATCACTCTTGGCCTCAAACTTTGCTAAATTTTCCCTATCTCTTAGAATAAAACACTTACTCCAAAAAACATGAAAGTATTTAACAGTGGGCTTTTTACCAAACCAGATTTCATATGGAGTCTCAGTACTCCCAGGTCTCAAATACACCCTATTTATCACATGACAAGCAGTGTTAATAGCTTCTCCCCATAAATACATGGCCACACCCTTGGCATGAATCATAACTCTGGCCATCTCTTGAAGAACCCTGTTTTTCCACTCAACTACTCCATTTTGTTTAGGAGTAATGGGTGCAGAGAACTCTCGATGAATTCCCTCTTCAAGACAAAAAGTTTCAAGGATTGAGTTCTCAAACTCTTTCCCATGGTCACTCCTTATCCTATCAACCTGTGCGCATGGCCGCACGGAGGTGCACGTGAGAGTGCGTGCCTTGGGGAATTCGGAGTCGCCATTGCCTAATGGGGTGCAAGCAGACACCTGTGTTCTTAGATTTTCCTATTGGTCTGCGGTTTAAGATTCCGGCTAAGTTCTCGGTTACGGTTCGAGGAAGTCCGAAGACACCCCGGCCCGTCCTGTCGGTCTGACAGGTCCTTTGGGTCTCCCTGGTTCGAGTCGACTCTAACTCACCCTTATTTCCTAAGCCAGCATGTGTCCTTTTGTGTCTGAGCAGGGATCACAAAGTGGTGTAAATCCCCTTTTATTTGATTTTATCTTGATTAAATTAAATGGTCTGAGTCGGATTGGGTGGACCCCGTTGGAAGGTCGAGAACATTAAAGTCTACAATACATCATCATGTTCAAAAGATTACAATAAAGCCAAGGTCTAGCTAGACCGGTCATTATCATAGTGGGAGGACACGTCTTGCCTTCTCAAGGCACGCAGAAGCTTGTTCCACAGACGTCAGTCCTCCTCTGCGCGCTTGCGCACAATTTCCATTTCTTGTTGAAGGGCCTCGTTGGCCTGCCTGTTTTTTCTTTCAGAATTCACATAAGACAAATGAAGACGAGAGTGAGTATCCTGCAGTTCGGCCACCCTATCCCTATATGTGTCAGGGGGCAGAACTGGAATGTCGCTAGAAGCGACGAGATGAAGAGGCAGGGGGCTGTCGAGGCTGAATTCCCGGGCCATCCACTGTTCGTATAGACGAAAGTGGGATTGGAAAATTTCATCTTTCGGGAGTTTGCCCACATTCTGCCATTCTTTCAGTAGATAGTTCTTCAATTCGTACGTAAGTGGGCCAGTTAGATTGCTCACATCATCCTTGATCGGTATCCCCTGAGACTTCCCAAACTGTCTTAGAACTCGGATTGGATAGTATGGCACGGCATGGGTTAGCCCTATCAAAGCTAGACATCTCATTCTTCTGAAGGCCACGATGGGGGTGGAAGGGAGGTTAAATGTGCCCCACCATCTGATATCTGTTTCTCTGTTTAAATGGAGAAAGTGGTTCAACCAATCCTCACAAGCAGGTAAGTCTTGTTGAAGCTCTCTACGGGCCATATAGGTGACGTTGTCACGAACGTACCCGTACTGCGAGTTGATAGGTTCAGAAACTGTCAGGTGGTCTTGTAACCAAATGTGGAGGAGAGGAGCACACCCTTGAAACCTCCTGGTTCCGTTCATGGTCATAGTCAAGGAATGATATGATTGGGCCAGGACCAATGAGATGATTCGGTATCTTGCTTGGAGTTGATCCACAATTTCCATAAGGGCTAAATTAATGGTGTCTCCCCCAGTTGGAAAGAAAATTTGTGACAGAACCACAAGGGTGAAGGCTTCCCACCAAACACGGGGTTTTTCCTGCTTTTTATTTCTTATTTTTTCAGCAAGGAATGTTTTAGAAACCCTCGTGAATGGTTGGTCACCTCCTAAAGTCTGGAATTCTCCTCTGGGTAGGCCAAAGAAGGTACAAGCTTCATTCTTGTAGCTATCTTCGAGATTTGGCCTGGTGTGTTCTCCAAGGTCATGAAATCGGAGGAATAGCTCAAATTCCTCAATTGCGGAAGTCAACTCATTGATACCGAATCTAAACACTGAATATTGGGGATCCCAGAAAAGCAAGGCTGCTTGGATCATATCCCAATTAATTGGCACATTTAGCAGGGACAGAGTTTGTCCCATATGGTATTTTTGCTCCCACCAAATTTGATCATCCCCCTCAAGCTACCTTGTCCAAGAACGGATCCAAGGTGTGTCACAGGCATACTTCTCAATCTTAGGGAAACGGACTTTCTCAGTCGAGGACAAAGATGCCATGCCGACTATCCGATCAAAATTCCAAGTCAATTAGGGGTTCCACGCCAAAACTCCCAATTAGTCTAAAGCATGCATGAATAAGTACAGAATTTAAATCAAAGGACGAGCATCACCATTTCTTGGTTTTCCCAGAATTCAACAAGTCAGTAAGCAAAATAAAAAACAAAGGCAGAAATTAATTCAAGGCACACAAGGTGCGTGGTCCTGAGAGTTGGCACCAATTAGGGTGTAACCTCTAGACATACCGGTGTAAAGGAAGCACACCCAAGTCTCAGTCAGTCTTTTCCTTTCGTTTGTTCTTTCGTTTGCCTCTGGTATCTGATTATGGCACAAATTACATCTTGCCATCGAGGGCGAAATTACAATGGTATTTTACAAAGGATTTAAAAAAAAATTCAACTTTTGGGCTTTTGGGAGCCCAAGAGGAGGGTACAAATTTTCTTCGAGGCGGGTAGGCCAAATTCCTACATCTAGGGTTTTCTGTCGCTTTTCTGATCTGGCTTGCTTTTGTCTAATTGTCTGATATGGCCGGCTTTCATCTGCTTGAAAAGCCGACTAGACTTAGGGTGCTTCCACCAGACTCAATGGGTCGAGGCCCACGGCTCACGGGATTCAATGCATGGATCTGGGGTGGCTCCCCTGATCAGAATTGGGTTGGCTTCCTAAATTAGGGCTGAGACAGCCCATAGTCTAGGGTTTACTCATTTTGATGCAAAAAGGCGGGGGGTTGCTGCCCCTAATGGACTCTTGGGTTTTAAATTGATTTTACCTTTTATTTCATCATTCATATTTGCATTCACATTCACATTCACAGCATCAGGGTTTATCAGAAGTAATAGGTGGGGAAGGATACCCAGCCCGAGGCATCCCGCCTACAAGGGTCTGAGCCAAGTACCAGACCCCTCGCGTACCACGGCAAGAAACCAGTGGCGCTAAGGAATCCATAAACTTGGGGAGATGGGTTTACCCTGATTTCCCCGGTAAGCCACGGGAGCGTAGGGCTAATACCATCCCAAAAGTAAGTTCATCGTATTAGAATGGTGGCTGCTAAGGAGGTCTAAGTTTTGGTTAAGAAGAGCATTCATAGAGTCATTCACAAATACATTCAGTTCGGATCATCCACGCAGTCTCCCTCATGCGTGTCACCCCACGCAGTTCAAATAAATTCATTCACGGTGTAGTGAGGTGCCTGTGTGTGCGGTTGGGCAGAGTGCTGTGTCTAATTGGATGAGTTTTGGATATTGGGCTAATAAAGGGTTCCCCTATGTCTCATTTATAGTGAAAGTACAGAACCAGCACGCAATACGATGTTTGGGTGGGTCCCCAGGTAAGTGGAAAGGTTACAATGGTCCCATTAAAATCCACTTACCTTAGGCGATTATCATGTCTGTTTGACAAGACCCCTCAAAATCACGTAATTACGTGTGTTTCGTAATTCACTAAAGTTGGACATGGAGTATTTCCTAGATCTGCCTATATCCACCTATGTTGACTTATTTGCTAACCAGGATCCGACTGGGTTGAGAAATCCCAAGAGGAGTCGCCAGGTTGTGCGCGGTGAAATCGCACGGTGGAGCACATGGGTCGTGTGCGTGCCTTCTAAAAATTGAATACCAGAGTCGCCACCGCCTGATGAAGTGCAGGCGGACACAGGGTAACCTAACCGGGTCTATTTTGGTCTACGGCTTGAGATTCTGGCTAAGTGCTCGGTTACGGTCCGGGGAAGTCCGAAGACACCCCGGTTTGCCCCGCCGGTTGACGGATCCCTCGGATCACCTTAATTTGAGTCAACTATACTCACCCTTATCCTATTCCAGCATGTATCAAATTAAGTTTGGTGGGACTTTTTGCAGGTGTAAATCCTTTTTTGTTTTGATTTTTATTTTATTAACCTTTTATTAAGTGGGTCGGGTATGGGCCCATTGGAAGGCCCATGGGTAGCCAAGCTGGGCTTTAAGTCAAGCCCATGGCCCATTAGGGTTATTGGGTAACCCTTATTAGATTATGGTTATTTTAATTTAGGGTTAATTAAACATGCATTTAATCAAAGTGGGTTAAATATTTTTAAAGGTCCATTGGGCTTGGGATGGCCCATAGATTTTTAAGCAAATGGCCTTAAGCCCATTTATCAAAATGGTCTTTGGTTGGGCCGAAATGATAGTGGGCCCCGTTGAAAGGCCCACAACTCTTATTTGGGTCAAACAAGTGGGTTTGGACTGATCCAAAAGCCCAACGGGTCAGTTTAAGTCAAAATGGGTCGGATTGGGTCCAACCGGGTTCAAGAATCTAATTTTTTATCAATTAAAGTACACAACCGCATTTACTCTGCAATTTGGGTCTAACCACAACTCCAGTGCAGTTCGGGCTTAACCGCACAAACTGTGCAGTTCTGCCCGAACCGCTCTGTGTTTGCTGTTTTGCTCGAAAATCACTTTTTAGTCAAAATTTCGCCTTAGTTCCAGTCATCGACTCCTCCTCGCCGTCCACCATTGTTTGCAACTTATGAGATGCACAGACAGTAGCTCAAATGCCCATTTTGAGCTCAAACTCTACTCTTTCATCAAGCCATCCACACATGCTTTGACTCGATCAATAACAAAATGAAAGAACTAAACATAGAGGGATATGAAATACTAAATAGCAGGAAATCAAGTCAGGGATCTAAAGGATTAAACATGTTTTGAAAAACAGTTTAGAAACCTTAGAAATAACTAGAAAAGTGTGTTAATGATCCTTGGGAAAATAAGATTTTTGAAACTGCATACTGATAGTGGTGGTGAATAGAAATCAGTTCACACAAATCTATAACTTTACACCTAAATACGTGTGTGCTCATATGGTGCTTATTAACAGGAAACATTTATAAACATGATAAAAACATACTTAATGAATGTGTCTTTTATAAAGTAATATAAAAAGGGAAATAAAAGTTGGATTTTAGTCTTAAAAAAAACTTACCCATATAAGTACACAAAACTTGTTTAAATACCCAAAAGAATAATATGCTAAGCTATATACATGTATATGCATGATAGTATAATCATGTATAAGCATGAGAAAGATATAAGTAAGCAATTAAATGAAATAACAAATCACTCATCTTACTTGAAAGGGAAGAAGGGAAAGGAACTTATGGGGTACATGAGAATACAAGCAAAGAGGACAATCCCCTCTTGAATCAAATGATTTCATGTCGTTGAAAACATACGCAAGACACTTCACCATGATAAAATAACCTCCTTCATACGAAAGGTTCCTTCTTTCAAAGGGACCCCCAATAATATCCAAAAGTGAGCCAAGGAGTTAGAAATATACATCAACAAACATACATAAGCATACCCAAGGAAATTTACTTATATTAATTCAAACTTGAAATATATTGAACAAATGGACAAAAGGAATATTACCCTACGTTTTACCTTTGATCCTGATTGTATGGTGGTCCCAAGTAAGAGTTGACAGCGACTCTAGAGTCCCTCCAAAATTTTAGTTGCTTTCCACGAAAGTAAAAGATTGAAAGGGTGAAAATGATGCTTGAAGGGCAAAATGGGAACAAGGGAAATGGTTTGGAGGTTGAAGGAGTGTGGAGCAACCTACTGGTCATGGGGAATCTGTAGGGGTGAAGGAAATGGTCAAAAGTAAAAAAAGGGTAAAAGGAAAAAGATGGGCGGAAGGGGACGAAGAGCCTTTTTATAGGCAAAACAACAGTGACGAAGAGCCTTTTTATATGCAAAACAAAAGTGACCGCATATGCGGTCACATGTTGACCGCATTTAAAATGCGATTCGGCTTTGACTGCATTTTAAATGCGATCAAGCCGCCCATGTACCGAAATCACGCCAAATCTGCCAAGTGTCGCCGTATGCAATATGCGTCCCGCTTCTAGAAGGTCAAAACCGCATTTTAAATGCTGTCGTGCCTTGACCGCATTTAAAATGCGGTCGAGCACGTTTTTAAAATGCCAGATTTCAAATGCTTTATTAAATTTTATTTATAATAAGATTCTCATCCGATCTTCTTTTTTTTTTTTGATTTATTTTAATTCCAAAAATTAGATATTTTTAATAAATAATATTATTTTAATATTTTTCTTAAAAATTTTATTTATTTTGTCTTTTTCTGCTTTTTTCTATCGCACGGGCAGTTTTCCTGAAACTTTGACTGGCCATAACTTTTTCATCTGATGTCCGATTTTAGCAAACTCAATGTCGTTAGGACCAGTACGAGATTCCCTATCCACTGAACTTGAGTTTAGCAGTGAACTGAGATTTTTAGCAGAAGTGAAAAATTGCTACCTGGAAGTCAATTTTGCTCATATCTTTTAATTCGGTACTCCGATTCCGGCAAACTCAATTGCGTCGGACTCATGTCAAGATTCTCTATCTAATGGTATGAAATTTGGCAGCTGAATTGGGATTTAGCAGAAAGCCAATTTCTGCTATTTCCAGGTTTGACCGGCCCATAACTTCCTCATCCGAACTCTGATTCCAGCAAATTCAGTTGCATTGGGATCGTGTAAAAAATCTCTATCCGTCGGTATAAAATTGAACTGATGATTAAGCTTCTAGCAGAAAGTCAAAACTGCTCCTCGGGAGCCTGTTTTGCTCATAATTCCCAATCCGGAACCCCGATTCCAGCAAACTTGGTTGCATTGGAATAGTGTCGAAGTGTTCTTTCTACTGGGACCAGATTAGACAACTAATCTAGGTTTTAGTAGAAAGTCGATTTCTGCTATTCCCAGCTTTGATCAGCTCATAACTTCTTCATCTGGACTCCGATTTAGACAAAATTGGTGTCGTTAGAACTGTATCGGAATCCTCTATCCAATGGTATGACGTTTGGTGGTCAATTCACACTGGATCAAAAAGTCAACTTTTTGACCCTTCCGAGTTTGACTTTTTCAATTAGGGTTCTCATTTTCGGCATTTTTAGTGCGCAAAAATGAGGTGTTGACAATAGTTTTCCTCGGTTTGAAAAATAATGACCGGACGCCTACCTAAAAAATAGCAACAGCGTATAACTCAAAAATATAAATGCATGGATGATTACAAGAATTTGTATCTCGAGTAGGAAGCACTTGTATCTAGCATAGTAAGTGCTTGTATCTCACATGGGAAGTGCATGCAAGTGAGCGTTTATGAGTTGTTGAATCTGGTCATATTGAGTATTTTCAAAAACCACTCTATTAAGGTTGTTTCTTGATTTTGAGTTCTAGTGAAATTTCTAAATTCAAATCTGCCGGAGCCTTTGGCTAAAAGATTTGCTCGTCCAATAGTGAAGGGTGTGTACAAGTTTGTGAATTAAGCTAACATGTGCACACCCTTCACCCTTGGACCAACAAATCTTCAATCGTGGGGGCTCCAACTGATATGGTCTCGTAAGTCCCTTTTATATCGTTGGTGATTGTTTTGTTCCTACCAAGTTGGAATAATGAATGAAGGGGATTGTCCTCCCGTCATCACTAAGGATAACAATTGTGTAGTTAAAACTGATAAACTGAACCTAACCAAACCTATTATGGTTGGTTTTGGATTGTGCTTGGTTGGTTCTAGATCATACTATATAAAATCGATTCTATTTTGGTCCAATTGTGGCTTTAGGGCCAAACTGAACTTATTACATATATACATAGTTTAAGTTAGACCACCAATTAGGGATTATTCATAGATAAACTGAACCTATTAAATCGGTTTTGGGTTTGTATTAATTGGTTTCAGTTCGGCCTTGGTGTTATTCTAAAAGGCCGAGTTGGTTTCGGTTTGGTATTGGTTTAGAGGATTTTTAATTGGTTCGTTTTTGGTTTTTCTCAAAACCGAACCATTGAAATCCCTACTCACAACCAGACGCACGCACACCAACCTACATCCCCCAAACATGCCGACAAGATTACTGAAATAAAGGGCGAAAACCATTGTTGTTCCAATTAAAATTATGGTTTTTTGGTCTTTTTATTGGAAGTTCATTGGAACGTCCATCCATGATACTGGGTGAGATTTTTGTGAGGGAGCTAACCTCTCTTCTCATGGCCATTTTCTTGACTTACTTGCCTTGTGCTAAGGCTTAATAAACACATTCATATTGATGTATAATTTATTTTATATTTGGAACTTGTATCCTTTAACATGGGTGTTGATGACAATTCAACCTAGGGAGTTAAGTATGGATGTTGAGGTAACCATTAACTGATGAACCGAACATTATTTGGATGATAAAGTACAGCAGTTGTGAATGATATTTCTTTTCGAAATATTGGAGATTACCTTTCCTGATTTTCTAATCTCGATGTTATAGTGCGAAATTCATTTTATGTTAGTCCTCTCTGGTTTTATCTAAACTGGCTAGCATTATGTATTCTTTTTATATGAAAGAAATGATGTAGACCACTTTGCTAGCCTTTAACATCATGCAAGCTCATGATGTGGACCACTTTGCCAACTAATTCAAATGTCTTGATCTCCAAATATTAAATGATAATGGGCTAGCATATGCCTTGTTCCATTCTGATTCTATCTATTTTCTTTTTCTTTTTTTTTTTTATCTCAAATGGCGTACCTCGGAGGAATCAATCTTTAAAAACCAGTTTTTTTTTCCGCTTTCTGTCTATTTTATATTATTTTTTTCTTTTCTTTTCTTTTCTTTAAGAGTGATCGAGGGCCCTAACCAAGAGGAATCCGTGGAGCCCCTAATCCCTCCAACCCGTTTAAGGGCACAATTGAGATCCTGTGATGCCTGTATCTGCACTTTTATTTGAAGCATTCATAGGATCACGCCAACCATGTCGAAAAACTGCTTGAATGGGATAATTGTAACTTTTTAACTGCACTTGGTATTAGGGCTGCAACTTGGGTCGGTTAAAACCGAAACCGAACTGGTCCAACCCGACTTTGGGTCGGTTTGGTTTAGGTTATATAGTCTTTGGGTAGGTTTTGGTTCTAAAAATAGAGAACCGAATTTGTTTGGTTCGGTTTTGGGTTGAAGGCTTGGGTTAATCGAACCGAACCAAAAACCAAACCGAATTTCTTAAGTGTAAAACCGAACCGAACCTAACCGAAATATAATAATATATATAAAATATACAATAGATAAAGTTGTAATAATAAAATATAACTTATAAATTATAAGTTATTAAATAATGAATAAGATTATTATTTTATAAGCCTTTGTAGTTAATTATTAAATTGATTCATTACCTCAAAAGTGTGATCCAAAACAATTAATATATGACTTGGGATTCTAAGCTCTTTGCTCCATCTTATGTATGCATGTAAACTACTTAAGGGATTGAACCGCATGTAATTGATGATCCTTTAAATTTGTTATGTGTATTCTTTAAAATTTTCTTTTGTCAAAAGTGGGAATCTCTCTTTTGATAACAGGTTTTAAGTATGGGAAAATGACCCAAACCGAACCGAATCAAACCGAATCTTGTAATTCGATTCGATTTGAGTTGTGTTACGGGTTTTCTTTAAATAATCGGTTCGGTTTTCGGTTTGGGTATTTCGGTTCTGTGGTCGATTTGGTTTGGGTTTGGGCCAACCATCAGTAACCTTGGTTTGGTCTTGGGTTGAGGCCAACCCAAACCAAACTGCACCGAGTTGCAGCCCTACTTGGTACAATCTTATAAAAGGCTCCAAATAAAGGTGCAGACAAAGACAAGAGAAGCGAAAAGGGCACGATGTGCCTAAGAGGCTAGAGCTGTTGACTTGACTCCCACCTTTCTCTCTCCCTCCTTGAAATGTGGAAAAAAATGTTCTATCACTTTTTTATTACAAGTTGGGTACGATTGAGAACAAGGGCACATGGTAGGGGTGCTTATCGAGCCGTGCCGTGCTAGGCCGTGCCCGGGCCAAGGGCTGTGGCCCGTTTGGGCACGACCCGGCGGTGTGAGACATAGAAAATCAATTTAATGACTTCCTATCATCACACGGGATTCATAAAAAAAGAGGAGTCGCCACCATTCCTTTTAGGTATGAATGTACACCAAAAATATCAAATCAATAAAAAAAGATAAATTAGAGTTAAAAGTAACTTTATTTTGAAATAAAAATCCAAAGATGGGTAAGGAGATTAGGTTATGTGTGCGCACCTGACTTCGGTCGCACTGAGTAAAATGGGAAACTGGAGTCGCTACCGCCTGATGGAGTACAGGCGGACAGCTGGGTGCCTAAGTTTGTCTATTTGGTCTGCGACTTGAGATTCTAAGCAAGTTCTCGGTTACGGTCTGGGGAAGTCCGTAGACACCCCGGTCCACCCCGTCAAGTGACGGGTCCCATAGGTTTCCCTGGTTTGAGTCAACTTTGGTCTCTCACTCACCCGATTCCTAATCTAGCATGTTCATTTGGTTAAGTCTGGCGGGACTGCCAAAGTGGTGTGGGTCCCTTCACTTGATTTTATCTTTTTTAGTTAAAGATGAGATAAGTCTGATTGGGTGGACCCCGTTGGAGGGCCCAAGGTATCCCTTGGTGGGCCAAGTGTGGCCCATATGTCCTTGGTGGGCCAAGTGTGGCCTTTTGGACTTTAGTTCAATTTGATTTTATTTTATTTTGGAGTTCAAGTTGGGTTATTACATACTTCCATGCAAAGTGGGCCAGATTGCTTTGTGGGCCCCTGAGTGGGCCACACATGGTAGCCAAGTGATTTATTGGTTTTATATTGATTAAGTTTCACAAATGGGCCAGGCCTTGGGCTTGGGGCCCTTAACTTGGGCTTGGGCTTGAAAGCCCAAGACTTCCTGAGTTAGGGTTATTTTATTTAGTGAGTAGGCTTGGTGGGCCCAACAGGCCCCGCCCTTGGTCTCGGCCAAACCACAACCTAATTTAAGCATGCATGCCCCACATAGGGCTTGGGTGGGCCTCAAGTGGTCTGGCCCACTCAAATCTTTTAATTATCTTGGTTAAGCAAAATTGAATGGTTCGGGCTGGGTGGGCCCCGTTGGACGGCCCACTGGAAATCAGGTTAGACCGATGGTCTGAGTCCCATGTTGGGTTTCCGGGTGACCTGGAAACCCTATTGGTCCATTTGGTTCGGTTTGAAGAGGTCACCCATATTCAACAGAAATCACAGAAATCACGAAAATCAACCAATCACAAAAAGCGCATACCATGGGTCCAAGCGAGGGTATTTTCGGGTTTTTAAAAAATATAAGCCATTCGGCCTAAAAAAGGGGTGCGTTGACCTCCGGGCGCTAGGCGCGAGGTGGGTGGTACCAAAACAAACAAAACTACATCTAGGCGCGAGCTCGGCGCGAGCTCAGTGCGAGCTCAGTGCAAGCTCGGCGGATGCAAAAATGCTTCGCGCGAGCTCGGCGGATGCAAAAATGCTCCGCGCGAGCTCAGCGCATACCCCCGATGAACCCCAACTCTCTGGTTTTTGCTCGAACTCCATGAACGTTTGGTTTTTAAGCTCTGTAACACCTTTCTGGTGTTTCTACGACTCCCATAAGGCATTTAAACATGCATCGAAGTTAATCTAGCCTAGTTCATCATCCAAATAAAAATCTCTTCGCAAAAATTCAATCCCGAAAACAACAAAGAACAAGACTGAGGAAGGGAAGAGGGGGCTTATATCGGGGTACAACAGATGGAGAAATCATGGGGGAACATGCTCCCCCTTCGAATCAGACAAGCAGGAACAAAAAATAATATGCTAAATGGGAAGCATGCTCGATTTATACATGTTAAAACAATAACAGAGAGAGCTCACCTTGAGGTTTTAAACCTTCGTGGAGTCTACGTGAGGCCCCCTTGGAGTGCACGAGCAGCAGTTGGAGCAACACCTCTCCTCACCAGCTTGTCGTCTTCTCGGTTGTGAGGTAATCGGAGAGGAAGAAGGGAGGGTTTTTTTAACTCAGGCCAAGCGAGGAGGACCGGTTCTCCGTGGGAAGAGCCAACCCCGGAGAGAACAAACGAAGAGAGTGAGAACTCTCTGCCCCGGAAAGAAATTCGCCAAAGAAGAAAGCCAGCACAGAAATGCCGAACCCAAAAATCCCCCAACCAAAAAATGCCGAACCCTTTGCAATGAAGGTTGCCGCAACTTTTATAGAAGAAGACATGGGGGTATCCGCCGAGCTGGCGCTATCTGGCACCGAGTACCTGTCGCTTGGCACGAGCAACACAATTATTGCAAAACAATTAATGCGGCCGCGGTTTTGTTTAAAAATCCGAAAATTAAGATATAGTCCCTGGGATATTTGGATTTAATATTATTTTATTCAAATATTTTTAGATTGGTCCCTGGGATCTTTTGAATGTTTGGATATTTACGAATTTGATCCCCGAGATATTTTCCTGCGCAACTTGCCACGTGTGCAGCTTTTTGCCACATGCGCAGTTTGCCGATTTTGCTGCTCGGGAATTTTGTCAGCTCATATTTTCTTCATCTAGGCTCTGATCTGGGCAAACTCAATTGCGTTAGAATCGTATCGGAGCCCTCTATACAATGGCATGGGGGTAAGCACCTGGATCGGGGTTTATCAGAAAGTCAACTTTCGGCTCCCCCTCAAGTTTGATCGCCCACAGAACCTTCATCCGGACTCCAATTCCTGCAAACTCAGTTGCGTTGGAACCGTGTCGGGATTCTCTATCCAATGAGATAAAGCAAGGTGATCAACTATTACCTGATCAAAAAGTCAACTTTTTGTCCCCTCGGGGTTTGACTTTCTACCAGGGTTTCCATTTTTAGAACTTCCAGGGGTGCAAAAATAAGGTGCTTACATTATGAATAGGGGAAGGTGTTAGGCACCCATATTCATCCACACAAGGTGGTTGCCAAGTATTGTTCACGTTTGAAAAAGGTTTGCTACTGAACTCAATACAAAAAACATAAAAAGAATAGAAAGTGTATGGTTTTTTAATACAAATGACCCGATTAATTCTAAACCTTCAATATGATCACACCATTCCTAGGGTTTCACGATTAAATAAAGAATCAAAATAAACATCAATGAAAATAAGCATAAAGCAAAACTTGGAAAAGTAGCCTTAGGTTAAATCATTAAAATCTTGAAACCATGATACCAGTTAAAACCCTTTGAAAGAAACATGGAAAAATAAACCTGAACTATTTAGGGTGCAAATTTGGACCAGATACACCCAGGTTGATGAAAAATATCAAAAAGGGAGAGCTTAAACCATAGGATCCTCTCTCAAAAATTAAAACAACATAAAAATTACCTCATGAAACCATAGAGGTTACTTTAAGGCTTTTGAATTCAGATCTACCATATGATCATGGTAGATCCAGAATCCTAGCCTAATAAAAACCAGAAAAAAGGAAAACAGTGAGGTATGTGCAGTTGTGTGGAAAATCAAAACCTTTAAGAAGAGAAGAGAGTCTCATGTTATGAACAACATGGATCCATAGGATTCTTCCAGATTCAGAATAAAATAAGAACACAACATGTACAGAATATTAAAAACAAACATATTAGAGATTATAACACATAAGGTTCTATCCTACGGATCCATTCCTGTTCTCCTTTCCCCTAGCCCTCTTTTCACGTTTTTCGGCTAGAGAGGAGTCTTGAGGTACTTGGAGTTAGGCATGGGGTTACAAACACAAACAAAAGCCTTATTCTATAGAAAGCCGAAAATATCAGAATATGGGGTTCTATCCTAAAGATCCATTCCTGTACTCCTTTCCCCTAGCTCTCTCTTCACGTTTTATGGCTAGAGAGGAGTCTTGAGGTACTTGGAGGTAGGTTTGGGGTTACAACCATACACAGGCCTTATTCTACAGAAAGGGAGAAGATTCAAACTAACCCTAGAATTAAAAACAAAAAAGAAAAAGGGAGAGAAGCTTACCTGGTTTGAGAAAGCAGAGAGGCAGGGTTCCCTTCTTCACTTGGAGCTCTTCAAGCTTCAAATTCTCAGCCCTTTGCTTGAGGTGAGGCCCTCTATTTATAGGCAAACCCAGGGGCATGGTTGGTCACAGGGGTATGCCAAAATAGGGTTCTAGAATGTTCCAACTCAATTTTAAAACATGAGTTGGAGTAAATCTGAAAGCCAACGGAGGGTAAAAAGGGAAGATCACATTTCCTAGAGAGAGGTACGAGTGTAAATAAGGCTCTTAAATCGAACAATTGCAAATTCGCTCAAAATAAGAGTGACCGCATTTATATTGCAGTCATGCACTGACTGCATTCGCAAATCAAATGCGGTCATCACCAGGCCGCATTCCCAATGCGGGCAACACAGGTTTGACCAATTTTTCAACTTTTTGACCTATTTCAAATCTCAATTAATTATTTTCATTTATTTTCTCATATTGTAGTGCAATTTTGGGTGTCTACAACTACCCCCTCTTTGCTGGAATTGGAACCAATTAACAGCGAAGAGCAAAAAGACCCACAAATTGCAATTTTTTTAGGTTTTTCCACTTAATTGTAATTTGCAAGAATTTGAAGGGTAATTTTAGAAAACGTAATTGTGTGGAGGATATGCGGAAAGGTCCCTAACTTTAAGGGGCAAATCCTCCTCTCTAGTCTCACTGAGCACACGTGACTATGAAGTGAGATTTGAGAAAAATTTTAAAACAAAAATGGGTAAAGTGGCAATCCTTGCAATTTACGATTAATATGGACATTAATCTCTTGATAAGTGTGGAAAAAATAATGAAAAAATCAATTTTCCATGTGTTGCCCACATTTATACTGCAATTTTGCCTTGATCGTACTTACTTTGCGGTCACAACATGCCTGCGTTTCTTCTGCGGTTTTCTAGGGCATATATCAGAACCGAATGTGACCAGCTTTCGTTCATTTCTAACTTGTATCTGCATTTGAACTCCGGGTCTCTTCTTCCACCCTTGAGACCACATATTTGCTCATCTTTCACCGGCGACCATCTTGCTTCTTCGGTGACCACCTCTTCTCCAGCGACCACCAAGTTTCTCTAGTGATTTCCTTTCTCTCTGGCGACGGTCGTATTGGGTTTTTCCGACCATCCTTCGATCTGTCCTCCTTCACTGTCGCAACAGTGATCTCACTTGCTGCTTGGGACTCCACTCAGAACGCCAAACAATTTCAGACTGATTTACTGCTTTGAAAGCTTTGGTGAGGCAAAGATTTTTCCATCCCTTATTTTCGTCTGAAACAGGTAAGCCAAGAATCCCCTTTTCTTTGCAATTTCTCTGAGCCTGTTGCCTTGCTTGTATTTTGTTTTGAATCTCTTCCCATGTGATTTTCCTGTTTGGCCGAAATTGATTCCTGATTGACTTTTCTGTTTGGATGAAATTTGCTCCTGAGCTAGAAATTTTGAGTCTTGGGTTCCTGAGTGAACTAATTCTTAAACTTTTGCTTTTACTGCATTGTTCAACACTGAGCTGATTCCTTTTTGTCCATGTTCCATTCGAAAATTGCAACATGTATTCGATGAATGACTCTTGACTTTCTGTTCCTGAACACATAACTTTTGGTGCTTTGCATTTGTGTGAATAAATCCTCAAATCTCTGTGTATCTCATTGTTGTAACTTGCTGATTGCCTTAGGATTTTGCTCTTATTTGATTGTCCATGGCTTCAGCTTGCCTTGTCACTTGTGCACATCCAAAAACATATGTTCTTCTTGAATGTTATGCTGTCTGATTTCTTCTGTATTGAACCTATGTGTGTTCAACCTTGGGCATGCTTGTGGGGTGAACTTATTGCATGTTGCGAACATCCTAAACATCATGTGCTTCAAAACTCCTCTTCCAAATGCAAACCCCTTTGCTTTGAAAATCTTAGTTTGAACTAAATACTTGTAAGGTTTAGTATAAACCGGCCTTTGCCCCAATTGATGTTAAAACATCTTATCCCACTATTATGGTATGAACCAGATAGTTTCAGAATTTGCACCTCCCTTCTAGTTTGAGCATGCCCTTACTGTCCTGAAATCCAAAAAAATTAGATGATTAGGTATCTTAGAGACACAAAAGAGGATTATAGCACAAAATTCCAATCCTAATCCTCTATACACCTTTTCTTTTTTCTTTCTTTTCTTTTTTTATATATATAGGAAGTCTGCACTTCCTATATAGTTTCTTGATTGAAACAAAGACAACAATAAAATTTCTTAAGATATTTGGAAAACTAAAATTAACTCCTTCAGTTGACCCCTGATTTGGTTGTTGACCTCTAAAGCATTTTCCCTTTGCTCTTCAATTTTATTCCTGCAAGCAATTAAACTTAATTAGAATGAAGAACAACCAATAAAAATTTACAAAAAGAAATAACAAATCATCTCCCTAACTTGAACTCACAGATGGCCCGTATCCGTTCAGCTCCCAGGGATCCGGCTGATGTGGCCTCATCTTCGAGAGCCAAAAGAGACTCCGACTCTTATGTCCCTGATCTTCCTTCTGAGGGTTCGTGTGAGGTGACACCAGAGGTATACCCTAACCCTTCTGAAATTAAGTCTTTCTCCAAATCATTCACCCTGATCCTTTCTACTTTCAATTTGTTTCCTTAGCCAGTAGCTAAGGGCCCTAGCAGAGGCAGGGGTCGTGGCGGGCGCCGGAGTCTTAGACTCAAGTAGATATCCCTGAGGCTATTGCAGCACAGATTAGGGATACCGACCTTTTACATGGCTTGAGGACTCATCCCTTAGCTTATATTAGGGCGGATATCCCTTTGGAGTATCTTTGTCTCATTACCGAGGGAGTTGGGCCAGCTTCACCAAATTCCTCGGGGTTTGTGGTTCAGCACTTCGTCAGGAGCTAGGGCAATTTGGATTTGGACACTTCATTACCATTCCGGGCGTGCGTTTGGATTGGGCTTTGATTACGGCGATTCTCGAGAGAGTCTTCCTAGAGACCCTGAGCTTTCACTTTCCGAATATAGAGATCGGTATTTGGCCGTCCAACTTCATGCTTATCACTGGGATCAGGATGTTAGGAAATATCATCCCAGAGCTATTGAGACCGGATGATCTTAAGATTGCTGCACTTCTAGGTTATGGTGCACTGCCCGAGGAGGCCTGGGATGGAGGGAGGCCTAGATTATCCTTGACTTGGTTGAGAGAGGCCTTCCATGAAAGAGGATTTAACCAGATAGCGGCTGGCCATGCAGACTTCCCTTTCGCCTTCCGCTTCGTTTTCCTTTTGATGATGGGCTCTTGCTTTTGCCAGGAGGACACGACTTCTGTCAGTTCTCATTTTCTGAGCTTATTGAGGGATTTGCAGTAGGCGAGGAGGTATGCTTGGGGCCCACTTATCTTCAGCACTATTTTGGTTGGCTTGCGCCGAGCTGTTAGCATCCTTTCCACCTCCCGAGGTGTTGGAGTTGGGTATAGATTCTTCTGACCCTTCTTGCTGGTGAAATACATATTTCTCTTTTCTTTCTTTGTCTTCTTCTCCTTGTTATTCTTCTGACCTTCTTCTCTTCCTTTTCAGTTCTTTGCTATGGTGTATATTCCCTATTTTCGTCTTACCTCTACGATGCCAGAGGCGACGTACCCGATGGCTTGTAGATGGAGCCATGTAGAGCACAACTCTGAGAAGAGTCGGCCTAGGTCTGCTCGGGCTTACCTGGACCGACTTTATAGGACAGATGTGAGTCTCTTTCAATTTTTCCTTCTTTCTTTCCTGAATCACATGCCTAACATCCCTTTTTGGTTTCTTAGCTCTCTGTTCCCCGGTTCGAGGACATTTCGGAGGCGATCGCTCTACAAGCTATTACGAATGATGCATTTGCCCTTGACTAGAGGCGCCAGTGTTATTAGTTCTTTATCAGTCAGATGGGCAGCATCTGGTATTTTGGAGAGCGCATCTTCTATCAGCACACCGGAGAGCCTCGGATACCTGTTATCCCACTGGATACTACTCCTTCCTTTTCTTCCAAGCCTGTCGAGCCTGCTCAATTCTTAGAGGGGTGGTGATTCGAGCCTACGACACTACGATACACTTCTCCCCTCTTAATATTTATTTCTTATCCTCACTTTGACTTGGAATTTCTAACATCTTCTCTTTTATTTCAGAAGGCTCATTTAGCAGAGATCCGATCTCGGTATGCTGATTTAGAGCACCAGCTAGCGGAGCAAGACGCTCTCATTGCGGATCTTAGGGCGCAGCTGGCTAGGGCACAAGGCCAGGAGGGTCAGTCTCATGCACGGGACTAGGCAGGTCCATCTCATGTTCGGGTAGATTCTTCACCTCTCAATTTCTGCTTCTTATATTCATTTATCCTATTCTGATTAAAATTCTTTTCATTTTCAGGATGACTCAGCTAGCTCTTCTTCCCGTTTACGCACTCCACCTCGCTATACACACCTTAGCGGCGAGGTATTTTCGGTAGCACGAGTGGAGTTCATGACCTCTCCTTACCTGTAGTAGATTCGGAGATAGAGGTTGACACCACATCTGCTGTTGTTCCTATTGCAGAGGATGTTCCAAAGTCTACCCCAGCACCAGAGACCGCTCCGAGTACGACTGCTAAGGTGGATGTTGAGATGGAGCTTGCCGAGGAGGCTGCTGTGACAGAGGAGGTGCCTGAGGTAGATCCTATTGTTGTTGAGCCTATGGTGGACCCGATACCTGCTGCTGATATTCCCGACGTGTCCGATCCTGATACTGAGCCTGCTGCTAGCGCTGAGCCTGTTCGTGTTGAGCCTGCCGCTGAGCCTGCTGGAGAAACGGATGTTCCAGAGTCTGCCCCTGCTGCTTCAGATGATTCGGGGTATGTTAATCCTGAGCACCCGACTTCTACCCTTGTGCCTCTGAGCATTATGTATGACGTTCAGTCTATTTTGGGCGGGATGGAGCGTAGCACTGCTAGACGTGTAGTGCAGCTTGTCTTTGGGCGCCGGCGATCTCAAGGCAAAGGCCGTGGAGGTGGACCTTTAGAAGAACAGTAGATTAGGACATCATGTATATATTTGTACTTTGAAAAGAACTGATGTATACTCTCATTCATATATGAAAACAGAAATTCTGTTTATTTTTCTTCACTTATCCTCTTCTTTATTTAATTTTTGCATTTTATTGGATGATACTTGTTTAAACAAGGATAGGTGAAGCTCAGAACAGTATCACAATTTGTGTTCCATATTTTTTCCTATTTTTTGCCAAAACCGCATTTAATATGCGGTCAAAGCATGACCGCATTTGCTACACAGTCATGTTGTGTTCGCATTTCTTATACGGACATCGCTTGGCCGCATATCAAATGCGGTTTTTGGATGTCTTTTTGAATTTTCTATTTAAACCCCCGAGGAACGTCATTATAACGTTTCGCTTAGCTCCAAGACACCCTAATCACTCCATCACTTACTTCCAATGACTCCTTTGGTGATTCCATGGCATCTCTTGCACCGTCCTCCTCTGTTGATGAAGTCCCTCCTGCAAAACAACTGTTTAGATCAAAACCACCCAATCTCACTAGGTATAATCTTGTAGATTCTTTCTATAATAGGTGGGTTAACTCCTTGACCCTTGAAGAAGGCATCCAGTGGGATTCTATCAACTTAGGTCATATCCTACTCATGCCTAAAATCCCTCTTCAATGGGAAATCATTAAGGCTTTGATCGGACATTAGGAACCCCAACTGAATCTCTTTCGATTTGATGATAAAGAGATGACTCTGACTGTTGAGGAAATTGAAACAATCCTCAGCTTGAGATTTTCAAAGAAAGTGATGAACCCGCCCCTTAAGCCAAGCTACAAAAAAGAGGCATCCACCTTTTTGGGTATTGGAAAGGACTTAGGGGACTCTGATGCACTGTTGACCCTATCAAAGGCCTTTTTGACTAAAAAACTTCTAAGGGGTGAAAACAAGCAAGCTCGGTTTAATGCCTTTATTTTAATAGTGGTTATCCAGTTGCTTTTTCCACGGGATGACGTCGAGGTTGACCTGGCTCTCATCTCAGTCATATGCCAGGTTAGAGAGCGTGAGAGATTAGCCCCTATGATCTTGGCAGAGATATACCAAGCCCTGACCGACTGCTACCTTAGACGGAAGAAGCACTTTCTTGCATGTGCCCCTATCCTACAGGTAAAATCTGGTCCCTTTTTTACAACCTACTTGTGAAGTTGTTTGGAAATAAATTGAAATACTTCCCTTTTTTGCAGCTTTGGTTATTTGATCATCTGAGTCAGATCATGATGATAGATCGAAGTTTTTTTCCAAGAATGAAGGTTCTTGTTTTGATGAATAACTAGGGGTGTCCTAACATCCAAGGTGGCAAGAGGGGTTGGTTCACTTTTTTGGGTACTCTTCCAGATGATTAAGTGAGATGGCCTGGCATTTATCAGCCAAATCCAGAGACGGTGATTAGCTTCAGAGATAGGATCTTCATGGTACTAGTGGGCTTGAGAGCTAATGTCCTCTATCTTCCCTTGAGGGTCATTCAGCAGTTTGGGGTGACCCAGGGGATTACGATCCTAGATGGATATGAGGACTTCCTTGGGCCGCTTATACCAGCCACCATGGGGCTAAGTGCTCGGTTAATGAGAAGAGGTCTTATGTGCGTTTTCTGAGAGGTCCAGTCTTTTCTAAATCACACGTGAAGGACTATCTTTTCTGGATCAGAGAGCAGATCCAGAGTCATGCCCCAATACCAGAGGATCCTCCTGTAGTTCTTGCACTGACTTATGAAGACATACTGGAGTTTGAGAGAGCATCACACAAACGGCTTCAACAAATATAGGTACAAGGGGCCAGGGAACTTAGGATACGAGGCCTTGATTTGGAGAGGCAACTTGAAGAGCAGGTGTCACGTCGCACTGTTCTGGAAGAGAAACTTGAGGAGCAGAGGCAGGCTTGCTGCTTTGAAGTTTGAGTGATGCAGGAAAAGTATCAGGATTCCTTAGCTAGCCTTAAAGACATGAAGATCAAGTAGACACTTTCAGATGAGGTCATATCTTTTTTTAGCGATCCGAATGCAGAGGGAGCTTATGGGATTATTGCGACTCAGGCGGCTCGGATTCGGGATCTTGAGGAGCGGCTAGGGGATAGGGACTAGCTCCTTTTTATTGCTATTTTTCTTTCTTTTTTCTTCTTTTTTTCTTTTTCCATACCTTTGCACAAAAGCAAACCTCAGTAGTGGAAAGACAAAGGATTTAATTCAAAAATAGTTTTTATACTATTGGCCTCAGAATTCTCAAATGCTTGTAAAAACAAAGGTTTTATGAAAAGTATTTGATTTCTCATCACTGGCCAAAATATATATATATTTGTTTTTTTGTGTTTTATTATTTTTTTGAAATTTGATCCAAAACACTTAATCACATATAATTAAAGGAATTAAAATCAAGTTGAATTATGAAAATGATAATGATAATTCAAGCAATAGGGAGAGATCAGATCTGTCTATCCTAGAACCTTTAGAATCATCCCCAAATGCCTTTTTCTTCCACAATTGACCCTGTTACTCCCAATATGTTCAGTTTCCAGTACTCATGCTGATTTCACTTCAAGCTTGGATAACATGATCAACCCAACCTCTGATTCTATTTTTTTTCTTGCTTTTTCCTTTTCTTTTGCCAATATTGCCCCTAGCGCCAATTACGGTTTTCACTAGGGCCGGCTTCTGTATTCTGTCATCACCAATCTTTTCTCTAAAAATTGAAGGAATACACTAAAATCACCGATGGCTTAAAAATAGGACGAAACGAAGGCTAGGCTTAGTTTATGAAAGAAAGGGTATTAAAGGCTCAAAATTTCCAAACATGAAAATAGGTCAACTGGACTTACAGTCATGAGGAATATGATCCCCATTCCCAAACTTTATTCTTTTTCTTTTCTTTTTGCACTTGGCTTTCATTTGCCACTATTCTTTCCTTTTTGTTCTTCTTTTGAATTTTTTTTTCTTTTGTTTTTGCCCCAATTAGCTTTGCCCCAGTATGAAACTGTAAGTCCCAATTTAGGTTTATCAAAGAAACGAACAGGCTCAAGTTGGCTAGACTAGGGATGAAAATTTTGGGAAATAAAGAAAAATGGCCTCAGATCATTTCCTAGTAATATTCAATTAAGGAAAATACCTTTTTACTGCATCAGAGTTAATTGGTTCAGGAAAATCCTTCCCATCAAATTCTGTTAATATGAGAACACCCCTTGATACGACCTTTTTGACAACATAAGGCCCTTCCTAATTTGGCTTGAACTTCCCACGAGGGTCTTCCAAAAACGGTAAGATTTTCTTTAATACCAAATTTCCTTCTTAGAAAGTTCTGAGCTTCACCTTTTATTTTAAGCCCTGGCCATTCTCTTCTGGTACAACTGGCCGTGACACAGCGCCTTTAAATGCTTTTCCTCTATCAAATTGAGTTGATCATGTCTTGACTGTATCCATTCGGCTTCTTCTAATTCTGCTTCCATTAACACTCTTAGTGATGGGATTTCCACTTCAACTGGTAAAACTGCCTCCATTCCATAAACCAGAGGAGTTGCCCCAGTAGAAGTCCAGATTGACGTTCTGTAAGCATGTAAAGCAAGCTGTAGCATTTCATGCCAATATTTGTAACTCACTACCATCTTCTGAATTATCTTATTTATATTCTTATTTGCTGCTTCTACTACATTCATCTTTGGTCTGTACGAAGCTGACTTGTGATGGGTAATCTGAAACTGCTCACACATCTTTTTCATATCTTTGTTCTTAATATTTGAAGCGTTGTCTGATACTATGGCATTTGGCAAACCATAGTGACAAATAATGTTGTGCTTCAAAAATTTAAAAACATGGTTACTTGTGATATTTGCATACGAAGTTGCTTCTACCCACTTGGTGAAATAATCGATTGCTACAAGAATAAACCTATGCCCATTTGATGCCTTTGGAGATATCATGCTAATGACATCTATGCCCCACATAGAAAAAGGCCATGGTGATGTCATGTTGTGCAGCTTACTTGGTGGTGCATGCTTGTTATCAGCATATACCTAGCACAAATGACACCTCTTAACATGTGTATAGCAATCGTGCTCCATCATCGACCAATAGTATCCCAATCGCAAACTCTTCTTTGCAAGCATGTGCCCGTTCATATGGGGTCCACAGACTCCTCCATGTACTGTCTCAATCAACCTTTCTAACTCAGCCTTGGCAACACATCTGAGTAGAATATCATTGTGTGATCCCTTGTATAACTGTCCACCACTTAGTAGGAACTATTCTGCTAATCTCTGTATTGCCCTTTTCTCAGTAGAAGTAGCACCTTCTGGCAAACTCCGATCATTCAAGAAATTTTTAATATTTTGAAACCATGGTACTTCTTCTTCTGATACTCCTTCTAGAACAAGACAGTATGTTAGCTCATCTCTGACTTCAATTTCCAGTGGTTTGATATCTACTCCTTCTGAAATGCTGATCATCGAAGCCAACGTTGCTAGAGCATCTGCAAACTGATTCTTGGCCCTTGGCATATAATTGAAGGAAATTCGAGTAAATTTAGTACTTATCTCTTCCAAATACTTGTGGTAGGGGATCAATTTGTGATCCTTGGTTTTCCATTCACCAACTGTCTGGAAGATGATAAGACTCGAATCCCCGTATACGTCAAGTTCCTCCACTTCATGGTCTAGAGCAGCTTGTAGCCCAATTATACATGCTTCATACTCTGCAATATTATTTGTACACTGAAATCTTAACTTCACTGAGATTGGGATATGAGAACCATCTGGCTTTACCAAAACTGCCCCGATCCCATTTCCATTCATATTTGCACCTCCATCAAAGAACTTCTGCCAGGAGCTTTTACTTTCCTCTTCTTCAGTAAACAGAATTGCTTGGTCATGAAAGTTTGCCTTAAGAGGCTAGTACCCTGGTAAAGGATGTGCAGATAGGTGATCGGCAATTGCTTGACCTTTAATCGACTTCTGAGTGATGTATATGAGGTCAAATTCTGAAAGCAGAAGCTGCCACTTCGCCGTTCTTCCAGTTAATGTCGGCTTCTCGAACAGATACTTCAAAGTGTCCATTTGGGATATCAATAATGTGGAATGACTGAGGAAGTAATGTCTCAGTCTTTGAGTGGCTCACACTAAAGCACAACAGGTCTTCTCCAAAGGGGAATACTTTGCTTTATATTCTGTGAACTTTTTACTCAGATAGTAAATTGCCCTTTCCTTCCTGCCAATCTCATCATGTTGTCCCAAGACACACCCCATCGATGTCTCCAAAACTGACAAGTACAAAATCAGTGATCTTTCCGAAGTTGGTGGCACTAGAACAGGTGGGTTCAACAAATATTCCTTTATCCTATCAAAGCCTGTTGGCAATCATCGTTCTAGATCGTTGGGTTGTTCTTTCTTAAAAGCTTGAAAATCGGTTCACAGATAGTAGTGAGCTGTGCTATAAACCGGCTTATGTATTGAATCCTTCCAAGAAAACCCCTAACTTCTTTCTCTGTTCTGGGTGATGGCATTTCAATAATCACCTTTGCTTTAGCCGAGTCAATCCCAATTCCCCTTCCGCTTACTATGAATCCCAACAATTTTCCTGATGTAGCCCTAAAGACACATTTTGCTGGGTTAAGCCGTAAACTGTACTTCCTGAGTCGGTTAAACACCTTCTTCAAATTGATCAAGTGGTCATCTTCTTCACATAGTTTGGCAATCATATCATCAATATAGACCTCTATCTCCTTGTAGATCATGTCATGGAACAGTGATATCATGGCCCGCTGATAGGTTGCCCCGGCATTCTTAAGCCCAAATGGCATGACCGTGTAGTGGAAGGTACCCCAAGGTGTAATGAAAGTTGTCTTTTCTTGATCTTCCTTCGCCATCTTGATCTGATTATACCCAGAGAAGCCGTTCATGAATGAGAACAGACTGTGCACTGCGGTATTATCAACCAATATATCAATGTGTGGAAGCGAAAAATCATCCTTTGGGCTTGCCTTGTTGAGATCTCTATAATCTACACACATCCTGACTTTCACATCCTTCTTTGGTACTGGCACTATATTTGCGAGCCATTCAGGGTACGTGGAGACCACCAAAAATCTTGCTTGGAATTGCTTAACCACTTCATCTTTGACCTTCAGTGTCCATTCAGGTTTCAACCTTCTTAACTTCTGCTTAACCGGCTTAACCTCTGGCAGAATTGGTAGCCTATGCACAACCATGTCAGTATCCAATCTGGCATATCCCGATACGACCATGCAAACACATCCTTATAATCTGCCAAGAATCGTGACATTTCATCACGATGCACATCAGATAGGCATGCCCCAATCTTCACTATTTTTGGGTCATCTTCGATCCCTAGATTTATTGAGATGGTCTCCTCAATATTAGGTTGAACACCCTTTTTATGACGCTCTAACTGATATGCAATTTCTTTCGGAGGGTCTTCTTCTTCGACCTCGGTCTTTTCTTCAATCCCCATTAGGTTAAAGTCGAGCTCAAGGTCGAAGTCATATTCAACCTGATCTAATTCCATTTGCTTATATAGTTCATAAATGGTTTGGAACTTTTTGAAAAACTTAGGTTTTTTTAGAAAAAATGGAAAAATCTTTTTTGTTTTTTGAAAGCCTTAAGATAAAGCTTCTCCTGAAGATGAAGGCTCATAAAACCTTCAGGAAAAGGGCATTCCACTAATGGAGTTTTTTTGGAGGCCGTGTCTATTTGCCAAACAAACGCAGCTTCAAAGGTAAAGGGAGTTTCCTCCCAATTGTTTAAAATAAATGCTTCCGGAGCAGGGGAAATAGTGCAAGCCTGCTCCTCAAATTCAGAGTCTGAATCCGAGACCACCCTTTTATGCTGTAGGGCTCAATCCAGATATGATGTCATCCGGGACTTTTACTGCTGCCCAATCAATGAAAGGTAGCTCTTTATCTTCTTCTACTCTTTTTTCTTCAGTCATGGTAAAGAAAGCCCCAGCATCTTCAATGAAATCCCGCTGTTGTCCTGGCTATGGCCCAGGCTTGCCAAGTTCTTGGGCAAGTGAGATGTAAGGTTGTAAAGTTGGGATATATGGTTTTTGAAAGGGGTTGATGTTACGGTACAGAGGTTTTGACTAATTTGCAGGAGGAGACAGTTGAATCTTGTGCAAAGATTTTGGGAAAGTTTCCCTTAAATGAGGGAGTTTTTTATGAACTTTCCCCTCTTGTCTTCTCCAACCTCTTGGTTTGGACCCCAATCCTACTCTAGGGGTAACCTTCTTCACTTTTACTGGTTCCAACCTTCCTTGCAGGTTAACCCCCAGACCTTTCCCTGTATGGAAATTGTATTTCTTCAGTACTTTCTTCACCATTCTCTCAGCACTGGTTATCTTCCCTTCCTTATCTTGATACCCCCCAGGTATGAAATTGACAGTCTCAAATTGGAAAGAGTGAAATGCAATTTTGTCTGCAGTCATCTCAATGTTTATATAAGGTACATCAGGGGACACTATGGGAGGAACCAAATTCTCAGCTAGGACCATTATCACCTTTTGCCCTCGGATGTATTTTACTCTCTTATGGAGGGTAGATGGATGGCCCTAGCCGTATGAATCCACGGCCTTCCTAGGAGTAGGTTGAAGGCCGCCGGTATATCTATCACTTCAAATGTGATACTAAAGATATACGGTCCAATAGTGACCGACAGTTCAACCTCCCCTAGGGAGTGTGTTTTGAAGCTATCAAAAGCTCTTATGATTCTCCCATTTTATTTGATCTTATTTTGTTCCAGACCCAATTTTACAAATGTTATCAACGGGCAGACATTCAGAGCCAACCCATTATTTATTAAAACCCGGGCCACCATGCAACCCTTGCAAAGCACAGGTATGTGCAAAGGATCAATATGGTGGTATCCCGCTAGGCTAATTTCAGTCTCTGAAAAGGATATGACATTATGCGAGAGAATTTGCCCAACCATCCTCTTAAGTTGGTTTGGTTCAATGCTTTTAGGCACATGTATGCCCTGAAGTACCCTTAACAAAGAATCCCTATGCTTTTCCAAATTCAGCAATAATGCCAATATTGAAATCTGGGCCGGGACTTTGTTTAACTGTTCAACAACATTAAATTTACTTTTTCTAATTATTTTGATGAGGTCAGCAGCCTCACTGTCAATTACCTAAGGAGTATCTTCCCTTACCTTTGCCTTTCCTTTTGTTTTCCTCTCCTCTTCACCTTCTTTTTTCTCCTTCTCAGTTTCCTTTTGTTTCTCTCCCTCTCCTACACATTTCCTCGAGCTCATCATAGGTTCACCTCCTCCTGGTTCTGTCTCTCGACTACCCGAATTGTGGTTGTGAAGCCTTCACTGTAGTTCTATGGTACAGCTGAATCAGTATAAGAAGGCTTCAGGACATTTATCACAAGTAGGGGAAGTTTGAACTTGGATGAAAAAGCCTGAGTAGAAGGAACATCTACAACCAAGGGTGGAAGTTGCTTTGGTTGAGGGGATGAAGAGGTAACTGAAGCAGTAAGATGGTCATAGTTGATGACCAAGGGTGGCTTTGATGGAATGGATGGAGAAAAAGTGGATGGATTGCAATTGATAACCAAAGGATGTTTTGCAATATTTATTTGGGCCATGATAGAGGAGACCCAGCCCCTGGAGGAACTAATATCCTCAGCAGCACGATTATTCCTTTTGGAAATCACGTTTATCTCTTGATCCTTATTTTCTCTGTTAAAATATACTTTTGACCGTAGTCCCTATAGGAGCAATTAACTAAGAGAGGTCAAAGGTTATTTCCTCAGAGAAAGTGGCTCCTATCACATTATATGGGCCTGCCCCATGATGCTGGGGCAGGGTTTTGACCAATATCAGTTCTAGGAGAGGTGGGAGCCCCTGTATTGAAAGACAGGGTATTTTGGTCTATCAAATCTTGAATGGCGTGTTTCAATGGCCAACACTTGTCAGTACGGTGCCCTGGTGCACCCATGTGGAAATCACAAGTGGTGGAGGGATCAAAATTTCTTCCCTTTGATGCATTCGGATTGGGCTCTTTTAGAGTAACATACCCTGCTTGCAATAAGGTGGATAGCAATTGTGATGGAGACATTGGGATAGGGGTAAAAACGCAATTCCTTCTTGATGCTATCCAGGCATCCCTTTCCTCCTTATTAAAAACCCTTTTTTGATTTGACGGTGCTGCTGGAACATTAACCCTTATGGGGCCTGCTGAGTAGATGGGGTTGATTGTACAAGAGTATGAAAAGGAGTGGACACATTATTTTGTATGGGTTTGTTAGGGACTGATGGTTGTTGTACCATATTCACCTCCCCCTTTCTTGTTCCCATTCTTCTTTATCCCATTTCCTTTCTTTAAATTGGAATCCTATTGACTGACCATGGCAGAATGATCAATTATTTTACCTTATCTGATTCCATCTTCATTCCGATCAGCCACTTGTACCAGGGCAGCAAAATTGGTGGTGGTCTGACCTACCAAATGGCTGTAAAATGGTTGCCCCAATGTGCTGATGAAAGTGGAAATCATTTCTGGTTCCAACATGGGTGGCCTGACCTGAGAGGCAGTCTCCCTCCATCTTTTGGCATATTGCCTCATAGATTCACCCTTACCTTTACTCATTCTCATCACATTATACATATTTGGCACGATCTTTGAGTTGAATTTGTATTGAGCTAGGAAGGCATCTGCCAAGTCTTTCCACCTTCTAATCCTTCCATGATCCAAGGTGGCAAACCACCTCAAAGCAGCTCCAGTCAAGCTCATTTGGAAGAGCTGGATCAGTATGCCATCATCCCGGTCAAATTGACATAGGGCCTCGCAGTACAACTTCAAATAGCTCATGGGGCAGCCCGTGCCATCATACTTGTCAAAGTCTGGGCACTTGAATTTGGCCGGTAAGCATACATCGGAGTATAGGCACAAGTCTTCAAAATTGGTGCCTCCAAAATTATTCACCCCTTTTACCTCCCTCAGTTCCTCCTGGATCATCTCCAGCCTGTGCATGAACTTCTTTTCCATCTCATCCCTTATTCTCTCTTTTCCCTTCTCTTAGATTCAATCGTCTCCTTCCTGATCAATATAGGTTCAGGGATAGGTTCATAAACGGGTTCAAGGATAGGTTGAGCTGAAGGTGGAATGTTGGTTTGAGGTGGAGATGCTTGGTGGGAAGTGGAGGCTTGGTTCTGGGCTTGGGCTTGTTGGGCCTGAACTGCCAGTAAGTTTTCCAACATTTGGGCAAGTCCTGCCACTTGCTCTTGCAGTTGAGCAAAGTCTTGAGTAGGACGCAAGCTCTTGATCTGGTCATAAGAGCTATGGTTGCAAGTATACTGGTACCTGGAAAAAGAAAAAGAAAAAATATATAGGCACCAATTTACATCTTATTCACACACTTATGAATGCATGTATGCAGGTTAGGTGAACAAGGGTTTGGCTTTTTTTTATCTTTATTTTTTCTTGAGTTAAAAGAATTGTTGGAATATTCTAGGGCTTCCAACATGTCTCACAAGGTATGAACTGCCTAAAATAAAGCTTTTAGACAAATCAGGAGTGTCTTGGAATTACTCAAGCTTCCAACGGCTTATGAATTGAGTGGTACGAAAAAGTCCATCCAAAGAGTTGTTGGAATATTCTAGGGCTTCCAACATATCTCATAAGATATCAAATGCCTAAAATAAAAGCTTTTAGACAACTCACAAAGTGTCTTGGAATTACTCAAGCTTCCAAGGGCTTATGAAGTTAAAAATCTGAAATTCAAAGGCTTTCAGAGGCCCATGGAAATTTTGAAGAAAATCTGAAATTCAAAGGCTTTCAGAGGCCCAAGGAGATTTTGGAGAAAATCTGAAATTCAAAGGCTTTCAGAGGCCCAAGGAAATTTTGAAGAAAGTCTGTTCAAAGGCTTTCAGAGGCCCAGGGAAATTTTGAAGAAAATCTTAAATTCAAAGGCTTTCAGAGACCCAAAGATATTTTTGAAAGAAATATGAAATTCAAAGGCTTTCAAAGGCCCAAAGATATTTTTGAATCTTCTATAAGACTTTTGAGTTGAAAAAGAAACTCAAGTTGCATTAAGGAAGTTGATTTTTAAATCTTTATTTCTGATTTATTTGAATTTTTTTTTCTAGATTGCACTTCATGAATATATTTTGCAACATTGATGTGGCTTCAAGTTCAATTGAAGTATATTTTGATTCAAACTCATTTTTCCATTACCACCTCCATTAATTGAGTTAAGTTATATGTTCAAATTAGGTAAAATTTCCTAAAATGAGCTTAACCCTTTGATTTAATTAAGTTTAGAAGAATTTGGATGCCCTTTACCCTTATTGAATTGTTTATTATTTGTTTGTATCACTTAAAAGGTTAAAGGAACCAAATTTGTTTGCAAAAGTTGCTGAAATTCAATTAAATCCGTAAACCGCATACTTAATGTGGATTAGCCGTGACCGCATTTACAATGCGGTCAAGCTATGTCCGCAGATAAAATGCGGTTAGGTTAAATCCGCATATTAAATGCGGATTACGAACGGATTTTCATTGTTTTGGTTTTTTTAAGTGATTTGATTACTTTGATTGCTCATCCAAACATACGATTTACTATTGAAAGGCTTCTAGACTGTCCCAAAGTGGACTTTGACACTATTTGTTGCAAAAATGCATGAACTCCCATGAACCACATAGAATTAACAAAAAAAAAATGTATAACCAGCATGTACAAGTGCTCTTCAACAAACACATGTCAGGAGCCAACCAATTACAACTTTGCCTTCGAGGGTTGAAATTACATTAAACTTTGCCTTCTTGGGCTGAAATAAAATTAGAAATTTTGCCTTCCTGGGCTGAAATAAAATTACAACATGGCCTTCTTGGGCTCCCCAAAGGAAAAATAAAAATTCCTAGGCTAGTTTACAAGAAAATTGTCTTCTATATCAGCACCTCTTTGATGTCTTTCATTTGAACTTCCTGCAAAAAGAAAGTTAGTATTATGCACACGAAGATGGGCATAGGCTCCCTCCACAACTGGACACCATATGCATGTATTAGGTTACCTCCTATGTTGATTTGGGTAGGATGACTTCTAAGAAGAATTAAAATTCTTCCTATAGGCTACACCAATCTTAGGATACAATATCTCATTGGGAAGAATACCATCCCAAACACATGGACACCATGACACTTACATGACATGAAAGTAATGCTAAACTGAAGGTCACCTTGTTACCTTGTGTTTACCTTCAGTATAGTATCCATGTCATACCTTGGCTTGTGAACCATGCAAATGGCCTTCCCTCAATTACAAACCCATTTCCCCATCGTAATTGTTTTCTTTGGCTGAAAAGTGTTTCTCTACCTTCAAGAGTAGTGGTTTTGGGTTTTGGCTTAATGGCAACTTAGATCTCAAGTATAGTGATGATCAGAATCTAAGATCCATATTGTCATCATATCATTAACTCAAAATTCTAAGGTGAATGTTTTCACTTTCGCTTTCCGAAGTAACGATCTCGTTGCGCTAAGCTACACACATTCGGGTTCAACTTCCTATAGGTTAAGGGTAGGTTGTGTAAAAAAAGGAAAAAAGTGCACAGTGCATTTTAAAAAGGTGCATTCACAACGTCCCAGTCCCTTGCCACTCTTTTTCGCAGCCATGCATATAGGCATTGACAAACCAAAGCATAATACAGAAATCATATTTAAACCAAGTAAGCACAAGTAAACAAAGCAATCCTAAAGTACCTAAGCATGCTCAAAAAAAATCACCCAAGCATGCAAGCATGTGATCATGTTATACAACAAAACAATCCATCATGGAGAACATGATGAAATATTCAAAACATCGTATTCATAATCATAACATGGCATTAGAAATCTAAATTAAACATGTTATCATGGAAGCAACAAATGAGCATGGTTTAGCAAACCGGCCCCCCTACACATGTTTCTAGAAATAACCCTATAAATCAGCTTTAAACATGTTTCTACCCCCATGAGTTTTTAACCAATAATTCAGACTTAAAACACATCAAACATGCTCAAGAACACAAAATAGCAAGCAATCCAAATAAAACAAAACATGAACAAATACACAAATCAAGGCTTAAATCCATGTAGTCCCCAGTGGAATCACCAGTTGTGAGACATGGAAAATCAATTTAATGACTTCCTATCATCACACAGGATTCATAAAAAGGAGGAGTCACCACCATTCCTTTTAGGGGAAGGTGTTTAGGCACCCCTATTCATCCACATGATTGCCAATTTGGACACTACCACAAGTATATGGGTCGTGACAAGTAGAATAGGGCAAACAAGGTATCGTATCCACAAGGAGGAGATTCAAATACCAAGTAATCAAATTTCCTATATTATTTAGACAACTCCAAATTTAAGTGACAAATTACCTAAATGTTAAACAAAAATGAATTACTTAATTCAAAAGTGATAAATCAAATATGAACAAGTTCTAGGATTTGGGTTTCATCAATTGGATTCTTTCAATGAATTTACATATGATTGCTTACATCCATTCCTTGTTAATTAAAATGACCGAATTCTCATGTGCATGTGCTATCCTCTTTCAAGGTATAACAACCATACAAATATTAATCCTACGTCTACTTTCGTGATCACAGGAGTTTAAGTTCATTAAGATTAGAGAAAATTTTAAATGAGAGTCACAAGAGTGTGTGATTGTTTCTAGACTACACTACCCAGGTTTGATGAATTCACCAACTAATGTTGAATTTCCACTTTCGCTCCATTATTCAACATCTTAGAAATGCAAGTAATGTCCAATTAATTGCAAGAATAAAATCCAAATCCATCAAACTAATTAACAAAGAATGTATCACAATTTCATATGCAAAGTCAAATCCGAAATCCAATGATTACATCCAAACCCTAGAATAAGAAAACTAGCCACTCATGTCTAACAAAATAATCCAATAACTATTAAAATACGAATCCAATATCAAAGTTCTACAATCCAAATATCAAAACAATAAAAATAGAAGAATAAGAAAGAGATGAAGAACTCTTTTTTGTAGAAGCCGATCCTTGCTGCAGAAATCGTCCTTCTTCTTCCTCCTCCTCCAATTCCTTGTGTTCCAGTCTCTCCCTCTTCAAAGTCCAATCTCTCCAGCCAAAAACGTGCCTCCTCCCTTCTTACTTCTTTCCATAAGGCTAAATCCTCAAATCAAGGCACTTTCTATTTTTGAGATCCACTAAATTAGCAACTTTCTTCATGCAGTTTGTAACTAAATTTAGAGCATATAAACAAATTCAATTGAAGTGGGGCCCTTCATGAAAGTTTTAGGAAAACTTCTTAACTTTCCAAAGCACATAAGTTTGCAATTTTTTGAGCTCTACAACTCCAGAAGCGGGTCAAATACCAAAACAGGTCTGGGTCGCAACTGTTTTCTGGACAGATTCGAACCTCTTTGTTTTTGCTAATTTTTGGCACTCAAGATGGCAGAACTGGGTCTTGGGCTCTGCATAAAAGTTGTAGGTCTTTGTCTTATCTTTCCAACAAGATAAAGAGCACCAGAAAAAGAGGTCTGTAGCTCTAGTTATAGCCCAAACACTGAGTAGTACTCTATGTTGATTGGGTCAACCCAGCTGAGTTTTTGCTTATGGTACTAGCTCGAATTTACCCTTTTTCCTCAGCCCAAATTTAGCTTGAATCATTAGTTAAAGACCTGTAAAATACCAAGAATTCCCAGAAATTAAATAAATGTAAAAGACACACAAAATTCTAATTTAATGTCCTAATAAACGTACAAAATATTTTAAAATCACAAAATATGACTAAGAAGATGTGTTAAATAATTTCCCACATCACTACACAAGGTGGTTGCTAAGTATTGTTCAAGTTTGAAAAAGGCTTGGCACTGAACTCAATACAAAAGAGCATAAAAAGAATAGAAAGTGTATGGTTTTTTCATACGAATGGCCCGATTAATTCTGAACCTTCAATATGATCACACCATTCCTAGGGTTTCACGATTAAATAAAAAATCAAAATAAACATCAATGAAAACAAGCATAAAGCAAAACTTGGAAAAGTAGCCTTAGGTTAAATCATTAAAATCTTGAAACCATGATACCAGTTAAAACCCTTTGAAAGAAACATGGAAAAATAAACCTGAATTGTTTAGGGTATAGATCCGGACCAGATCTCTCATTAGTTGAGAGATATGAACCAAATACACCCAGGTTGATGAAAAACATCAAAAAGAGAAAGTTTAGACCATAGGATCCTCTCTCAAAAATTAAAACAACAAAAAATTACCTCATGAAACCATAGATGTTACTTTAAGGCTTCTAATTTCAGATCTACCATATGATCATAGTAGATCCAGAATCCTAGCCTAATACAAAATCAGAAAAAAGGAAAACAGTGAGGTATGTGCAGTTGTGTGGAAAGTCAAAACCTTTAGGAAGAGAAGAGAATCTCATGCTATGAACAGCATGGATCCATAGGATTCTTCCAGATTCAGAATAAAATAAGAACACAACATGTACAGAATATTAAAAACAAACATATCAGAGATTATAACACATAGGGTTCTATCCTACGGATCCATTCCTGTTCTCCTTTCCCCTAGCTCTCTCTTCACGTTTTAGGCTAGAGAGGAATCTTGAGGTACTTGGAGTTAGGCATGGGGTTACAAACACAAACAAAAGCCTTATTCTACAGAAAACCGAAAAGATTAGAATATGGGGTCCTATCCTAAAGATCCATTCCTGTACTCCTTTCCCCTAGCTCTCTCTTCACGTTTTACAGTTAAAGAGGAGTCTTGAGGTACTTGGAGGTAGGTTTGGGGTTACAACCATACACAAGCCTTATTCTACAGAAAGGGAGAAGATTCAGACTAACCCTAGAATTAAAAACAGAAAAGAAAAGGGGAGAGAAGCTTACCTGGTTTGAGAAAGCAGAGAGGCAGGGGTTCCCTTCTTCTCTTGGAGCTCTTCAAGCTTCAAATTCTCAACCCTTTGCTTAAGGTGAGGCCCTCTATTTATAGGCAAACCCAAGGGCATGGTTGGTCACAGAGGTATGCAAAAATAGGGTTCTAGAATGTTCCAACTCAGTTTTAAAACATGAGTTGGAGTAAATTTGAAAGCCAACGGAGGGTAAAAAGGGAAGATCACATCTCCTAAAGAGAGGTATGAATGTAAATAAGGCTCTGAAATCAAAAAATTGCAAATTCACTCAAAATACGCATGACCGCATTTATATTGCGGTCATGCAATGACCACATTCTTAATGCGGTCAAGAATAAACAGTATATCAAATGCGGTCATCACCAAGCCGCATTCCCAATGCGAGCAACAAAGGTTTGACCAAATTTTCAACTTTTTCAACATGTTTCAAATCTCAATTAATTATTTTCATTTATTTTCTCATCTTGTTGTGCAATTTGGGGTGTCTACAGGTGGCACGCACGCTGGCCCAGGCCCGCGTCTACGTTGGGCTCGCGCCCATCGTGCTTGCCGTTTGGGCAAGGCGGGCCGGCGCATATTCCCTCCAAAAAAGTGGTTTTTAACCACTTTTTTGCCCATTTTACCCCCCCCCCCCCCCCCAAAAGCAATACAACAGCCATATTGGGGGGGGGTATGGTTGTAATTGATTATAAAAAGACCTTTTTTACCCTTCCAACTGCAAAATAACAGTCATATTGGAGGGTAAAGGTGGTAAAAAACCACTTTTATTTTTCTATAAATAGGCTTACCCTTTCCCACTCCAAACCACACCTCTTCTACAATCTCTTACTCTCTTATAATTAATTATCAAGAAATAGTTGCTTTGCTAATTGTTTTAATTGGAAATTAGACTCTGGAAATTGGTGATACTCTCTTCTAATTGTTCAAGCATCAGAAGCGGGAAATTGGACTCTGAAGGTTGAAGGCTTCAATTACAAAGTTCAAGCTTCATTCTAAAGAGGTATTTTTCTATTTAATTTTCCGATTTTAAAATTAGTATAACTATTATATATATATATATATATATATATATATATATATATATATATATATATAAGTAAGTCTCTCCTTCTACCTTTCTTATAAATTAGTATCAACAAAATTTTATTATTATATTATTTATTAAGAATTGTTTTTACCAAAATTTGATAATGGACCCTAGGCATCCTATGTTCTTTAACACTGAAGAAAGGGAATTTCTTAGACCCTATTCTAACCCAACATTTTCTGATGATATAACCTAACCCCCATATGTTGACCCTCCCATCCAAGATCATGAAACTGAATTACCTTCCCAAGAGATGGGATCATCTTCCCTACCACCTAGGAGTGCCAAGAGGAGTAGAACCTCCAATGTTTGGCTCAATTTTACAATTGAAAATATAGGGAGTGAAGAGAGAGCAGTGTGTAACCATTGCAAGAAAAATTTTAGTTGTAAAGGAAAAGGTGGTCTGTAACGCCTCGAATCCAAGTTACGTAGAGAAACCATAACTTATCTCCGGAGGTTAAAATACAACATAAGATCGCAATATCAGAGTGAAGGAAAAGCATGAATACAACAATAACTATATAACAGAGTGCGCTAAAATAATCCCAAACTGAAATAAACTCACATGACCAAGTAACTACCCGCAAGTATCGTCCTCTCCAGGAGCAGCTGAAAACAAAACAAAACAATACGGAATAAAATAGGAATATCCCAGTGAGCAGCACATGCATGCACAAAACCATTTAGTTTAGTTCTAAAACATGCCACGGTTACAAAACATATACAATGACGATAACATATCTAATTCGTGTAATCCGACAACATTCCAACCATCCAATCGATAAAAACACAGAAATCCATCATAAAACCCATTAATAACATCGGTATCAAATCTTGAATATAGCCATGAAATCACGTATAACCAAGTAACAACATATCCATGAAATCATAATTTCAACAACTCGATAGATATATGTTTGTCCCAACAAGTATCATCGTAACAAATCACATCATAGCCATAACCACGCCTCCAAATGTATATCCAGCCTACTCAGGGTTTCGGAAATTGAAATGACGGCCCACTCCGGGTATCGTCATCCAATGCCGGCCTACTACGGGTATTGGCATTGACAACACTGAGCCACACAGGGTCACGATGCTGCTTTGCACCGGCGGAAGAAGTAACAAATACCAAATAACCGGACAACCACATTCAGTGAAATACAAATACTAATAAACCAGTGGATAGAATATCTCATGCCAAATAAATCAAAACCCAACATTGGTCAATGTCATGTAGTTGCTTAGATTGGTTAATCAATATGCCAGAGCGACATCCACACCTCCATGTACACAATTCCAGCCTACTCAGGGTATCGAAAACTCTGAAATTACGGCCTACTCAGGATATCGTCATCCAATGCCAGCCTACTCCGGGTATCGGCATTGACAACAGGCCTACTCAAGGTTTCTGGTTGCTTTACACCGGTCGTGGCAACACTCCATGGCCATGCCATTACACCAATAAAACATATACATCACATTACTAAGCTTAGACTCTGGATCCAAGTGTAACTAAACCAAAACAGAAATACCAAATGCATAAACTCACCACTGGCAACACAATAGCCCAACCACTGTCGTCATCATGTATAACCCAATATAAACTCATCACAGGTCACTCCGGACCAGAATAGTAACTCATGGAATTGCAAAAGAAATTCTAACCCAAAACACAAATTTAAACCAGTAGTACAATCTTTTACTCACACAAGTACAATACTCATAAATCCGGCTCAACACTTGGTGTAAGCACCTCATTTTTGCGCTCCCAGAAGAGTCGGAAATGCAAAACCCGGCTAAAAATTCAAACCCTGAGGAATCGAAAATTGACTTTTTGATCAAGTAAAAATTGGCCACCTTGCTTTATCTCAATGGATATGGAATCCCGACATGAGTCCAACGCAACTGAGTTTGTTGGAATCGGAGTTCGGATGAAGGTTCTGTGGGCTGGTCAAACTTAAAGGTGAGCCGAAAGTTGACAATTTTTTGAACCCCGAGACAGGTGCTTAGCCCTATGTCATTGGATAGAGGGCTCCGATACGAGTCCAACGCAACTGAGTTTGCTCAAATCGGAGTCCGGATGAAGGAGATATGAGCTGTCGAAGTTTCCGAGCGGAAAAACCGGAAACTGCACACGTGGCAGCCAACACAGCAAAATATCTTAAGGACTAAATCTTAAATATCCAAAAGTTGCTAAAAATCTCAGGGACTAAACCAAAATTCGTAGGGGGGCAATCCGTAGATATCCAAAAGTGTCAAATCGATCAAATCGGTCGAATCGGTCAAGTCAAGGGGCAAATCCGTAATTTTTCGATTTGTATCTTACCAATATGCCGGATACACTTGCTCCTCTTCATATCCGGACTCAAATGTCGGATACAAAGATTTGCTCGGCGAGATTCGTGCCGATTCCCCGACAAATTCGCGGCGGCATTAAATTTTTAAAATAATTTTGTTTGTATCCGACATTTTATGCCGGATACAAAGGAGGTTTAGTGTATCCGACATTAAATGCCGGATACAAAGGACATGTAGTGTATCCGACATTTAATGCCGAATACATTAAGTTTGTCTATAAAAGCACAACAGCCACCTCTGGCCAGGGGTTGGGTCTTTTTTGCTGTTTTCAGCTTTCTTCCCCCACCTATTTCCATCTGAATCCTTCCTCCCTCAACCCCCTTTGCCCTCCACCACCTCCCCACACCACCTCAAGTGTTGATACCCTCCTTCTTTCTACTTCTTCTCCACCCACACTCCAACAAGAAGGGGAGCAAGAGCTGCTGTTGTCAAGGAGGAAAGCCACCAGTTGCTGTACCACCTCAAGGGGGCATCACCACTTTGCCTAGGAGCGCAAGAACCATTGGGTAAGGCTTCTCATCACATTGTATTATACATATGTTAAAATTAGAATTTTCTGAAAATTCTCCTACACTTGTTTCCCTCTTGGCATGGGTTTGTTTCCATGAATTTCATGCATGCATTTGGCTCTCTTCTCATGACATGAAGCCACCATAAGCAAGAGGTTTACGTAGGGTTCTTTGGGAAGCATGGGAGTCCATTTTTACACCTTTTTTAATCTCCTTTGGTTGCTGTCCATGGGTTCATATTAAGTATTTTTTCAGAAGGAGCATGTTCCTTCTTAGTTTACCATCTAAGGTACCCATGTATCAGCCCCCATTCCTTTCCCATTTCTTCTCTCTTCTCATCTTTCTCCATGTTTTTTATATATTGGTTGGATTGGTCGTAGCCTTTCTCTAGCTTCTTCTTCTCTTTTTTTATGTCATATGCTTGTTTGCTATTTGCTATCAAGAGGGAATACATCTTTCTTCCTCCGTGAATCTGTTGTTTGTTTTTGTTGTGTTTGTTTCTAAAACATGATGGTTACCGATCACGTGCCATGACCTGGCATCGATTACTTGCTGTTCTTAGCCATATGTGTGCAAGAATGCCTCACCCCCACAGCCCACTAGAGATGCTTGTATAGGCTGCTACTGGGAACAGTAGTAGCACCTCTCATCCTCGGCAGTACACCAAACCCCACCCCAAAACTTGGTGTCAAAGTTGTTGTCCCTGTACCCATAGCAAGCTTTCTTTTTGATCTCTTGAGAATGTAGGTATGATGCATCTTTGTATTGAATTATTTTGATAAGTGCTCCCACCGTACGCTGTTTTGGTTCATGAGTGTGCACACCTGAGCTGCTGCTGGAAGCAGCAGCAGCACCTCCATCCCGGACATGTTACCACCATGCACACATTCAGAACTTGCTTGACGGTTTGTTTGTTCTACAAGCATGGCTTGTGTGTTTATTTGCTGTTTTGTATATGCATATATAAGCATGATCACTTTCCCCAAGTACTTGCTGTATGCCCTTATGTGTTGATGCATGCTCCCCCAACCCTTTGGCTATGTGCTGTATTTTTTCGCATATGAGCATGTTCTTTTTCCTCCTAGAGCCCATTGTTTTAATCACCTTGAGACCCCCAAACCCCCCTGAGGTAACCTGCTGTCCCAGCAGGTATGCCCATACCCCAGCACCTCTATGATGGCCTCCCCCCCAAGCCCAAGTATGATTGTAACGCCCCGAACCCGAGTTAGTGCAAACCGGCACCCGACCCGAACCCGGTTCGCTACTGTAACAACCCGAATTTAGTTCAACAACCAAATCCGAGGTGTTACTGGCCCATATCAATTACAACATCAATAACATACCAAACCAAAGAAAGAAAATCCAATCCATATATTAAACTATCAGAGTTGCGGAAACAAGTATGTGCGGAAGTGTAGATCAAAATCCTCAAACAAGCATAAAGCTTGACCATCAGTCAGTAATGTCAAAGTCCGGTAAAATGAATGGGTCACTATCTCTCTCTCTCATTCTCTTTCATACATTAATCCATATAAATGATAATAAACCAATCAAAATGCTAAATCTATAACATCAATCCACCTCAGATGAGATCTGGATAATAATAATCCTCCGGCGAATACTCGGCTATCTCTCCCTGGAAGTCTAAGAGATCCCCCTCTCGCGTATCAGCTGAAAAAAATGGAATAGAAGTAGGGTGAGATACGAATATCTCAATAGGTAACACATGCATGATTAAACAGTTAATATAAGCAAAGTAACATTTCATGCACGATAAAGCTACATCGATAAATCAGGCTCGCATAATCATTTATACCATTCATGAACACAAAACAGTTTGATAAACAGTTCTAGAAATGATTTTCAGCAAGTTTTAATATAAGAACTCAATAGCCAAATCAATAGCATAATCCATGCATTGCCAGGATGTACTAAGCAGTCACATCCAACCAATATCCCAATCACATGCATCCCGCACGTGCACAATAAGAATAATAATCATATCAAGTGTTGTGTTTTCAGTGTCATTGTAGGACTCACAAAGTTAGATAAACCTTTTGAGATGATTCTCAACCAATTGCTATACCACCGTGCGACTTAGGAGCGATGCTACTAATGATACTCAAGCCCCATGCAGCGCAGCTTAGACAAGAGCCGTAGTCACCGACTTATTGCACACGTACCCATCAAAGTTGGCATGTACCACCAGCATGCAGCACCAGAATCAATACATGGAGGTGGTTGCTTATCCACATGTACAGGGAATCACCAGCGGCTCACCGGGGTGTCCCTCCAGACATAGGACCTTCCCAGACAAACTAACTTGCAAAGGAAGCGCGTCGCATATAGGAGTAACTCAACCCAAATGACATATCCCTCAGCTATCTAGCTACGACTATGGATCCATAACCAGCTATGCCCACTAGACTCCAAAATTCCCTAATGTATCATATTTCTATAAGGGTTGGTGCCTAGCGGCATATAATGGTTATATCTGTACATTCACTTCATTATTCAGTCATTCGGATTCTGAATTCTCTTTATAATGTCTTATGATTTATAATGTCATTTAGAAGTGTTTAGATAATCAAAGGGTAGTTAGGCTTTTCAAAAATCACATTTCTCCTTTTCCTTCAAAACTTGGCAACTAATGTCCTAAATATCTCCCTAATTTGTTTTTCTGTAAAACAGGGATTTAGGTAGTTTATTTTGGTCTTAAAGTACCTTAATTAATCATTAAAATTGTCTAAAAATAGTTTAGAATTGAATTAGGTTCGAAATTATGAAAAATTGGAAATTCTGCTGAGAGCGCCTGGGATCGCTCAGGATCGCTCCGGGCGGTCATCAGTCGGCAATAGTGCAAATTCGAGCGCCCACGGTCCGTCGTCCCGCGGTCCACGGTGTCCTCAAATCTTTAACCAGCGCCTAAGATCGCCGATGAGCGCCTCGCACAGTCGAGGTCGGCGGTCTCACCAAATCGAGCAGAAACAGTTCTAAATCACGATTTTTCTCGTCTAAACTCATTTTAATGTATTTATAACATGCTTAGCTAACTAAATACAACTTTACATATCATAGAAACATGCGTTTGCGATTAAACAGAGATAAATCCGAATTTAAAACCAAAACGGTGTCACCTACCTCTATACGCTGCTTCCTCCTCCTCTATTCTGCACAATGGCTAAACTCCTGCACAGAGAAATCCTCTGGACGATGAACGCACGCCCAGCCCTTCCTTCTTCTTCTCCTTCTTCTTCCCTTGGTCGCTCGAACAGTCGTCGCTTGCGGCTCTTCAATACGCGCGACAATACATGTATAAGAATTAGGTTAATTCTTTATACATATTTATACCCCCTAATCCTATGCATCTCCCATGCAACTCCTCTATACACCTTGCCCAATCAGAATACATACCTCGATATCTCACGATCGGACGGTCAGATCTGCGTCTAATTCTGGATCTCTGCTAAGTTGATCACCCCCTACAATATTAAAATGTTTCTATCAATCATAACTCTGGATAATATTATTTACTAATTTAATTTATTATTTAAGGGAAATTCGGGGTTTTACAATGATGGCCATTTCCCCCACAATCTCCATGCACCCCACACCCACTTAACTGTGTTTTTTAACCATTGTATATTAGCTACTGTTTCTTTTTATTGTTGTTGCTGTTCCATGCTTCACAATATGTGGTTTTATGATTGGTCTTCTTAGCTGGAGATGCATGATTGTGTGGAGCTTCGATTGCATGTTGGCGGGTAGCGTGGAAACACTCGGATGAGGGTGTTGAAACCCTTGTCTTTTTGCTGCATTTTCTTTTTGATAAAGTGGAGGAGGGGCAGCAGCACCATGCCTTCCCCTTTGTCCTCTTGATCATGTGGAGAAATCCCAAAAGGGATTAAAGTGGATACCACCTCAAACCTAAACCAATGTGGGCCCTTGCAAGGGCCCACATGACTTATAGAAAGACCCCAATAAGCCCACAGATGCTTCCCAATTGGCAAAACCCCAAAAAATGCAATTCTGTGGTGATCCGGCAACTCAGGCTGGATCACCTAAAGCTTGTGTGTATCCGGCAACTAAGGCCGGATACACAGTAGAAATGCCATTTTTAGGATTTTATGTCCTTGGCCGAATTTTGTGATGACCTTTACCAAACCAAGCAAACCAATAGGGTTTCCGGGTCACCCGGAAACCCAACTTGGGACCTGGACCGCCGGTCCAACTCGGAATACTAGTGGGCCTTCCAACGGGGCCCACCCAGCCCAATAAAATCCGTTTGCATGCAAATAAGCTAGATGAATAAGTCAACCAAACCGGGCGGGCCAAAAATGCGGCCCACCCGAACCTTGATGTATGGAATGATATGAATTGTATGGTTTGGCCGAGACCCAAGGGCTAGGGCCTATCGGGCCCGCCAAAGCCCGCTAATCGAACCAAGGAAGGGTGCAAACCCTAGACTTCAAAGAACTGGGCTTTCAAGCCCAAATCTGGATCACGGGCCTCAAGCCCAGTGACCAGCCCATTTTGTCAAAGCTAAATAAAATAAATCCAAAACACTCTTAGCAACCATCATGGGGGCCCACCCCGGGGCCCGCCAACCAATGCAGACCAACCTTTTGCATGAAAATCACCTAAAATTCCAACTTAAACAATTAAGTAAAATCAACTCACTAACCCAAGCCCAAGGGGCCTCCTAGGCTTAGGCAGAGGCCCACCAGAGGCACGTGGGCTTAACCAAACCCACCAAGGACATCGTGGGCCTTCCAACGGGGCCCACCCAGTCAGACTTAGATCATCGAAGTTAAGCAAGATAAAAGCAATTAAAGGGACCCACACCACTCAGGTGGTCCCGCCAGACTTAACCAAGTTGCATATCGGATTAGGAATCAGATGAGAAACCAAAGTAAGCTAACTCAAACCAGGGAACCCACGGGACCCGTCATCCGACAGGGTGGACTGGGGTGTCTACGGACTTCCACAGACCACAACCGAGACCCGACTTTGAATCTCAAGCCGCAGACCAGACTAATAGACTAAACTAGGCACCCAGGTGTTCGCCTGCACCCCATCAGGCGGTGGCAACTCCGAATTTTCCCGTGCCGCATTCCCGACGCGCGCACACTTGGCAAACCGCTAAAACTCAGGTTAAACCAGTTCACAAAACTGAAAAATAGCTATAAACATGGATAAAACAGAATCACTAACTCATGATATCAAGTATAGCAATTAGACTACAAACAGCCCTTCAAACTCTACCTTTGGGAACTCATAAATCATACCAATAATTTACCCAATGATCTCCGTAGGTTTTGGATCAATTTGAAATACTTCTAGCATCCTTATCTAGCCTTTAGCTACGAGGTTTAAGCATTAAAGTACCAAAAATGGGCTCAAAATGGTCAGCCGCACATCACCTGGAAAATTGGTGGGTGCGCTGACCTCAAGCCCCTAACACTAGGTCAGCGCCAGGTCGGCGGACCTGAAGTTTTCTATGCGCTAAGCTCGGGCCCCTTGGCGCCAAGTCAGTAGACCCTAAGCTTTCTATACGCCGAGCTGCCGCCAAGAAGAAACAGTAGGCGGCAACCCCAGCGGACACTCCCCTGCTTTCTCGATAATATTTTCACTCACTGTTAACTCAATCTAGCTATGACTGTCATAATTTCAAGCCTCCACAATAGTTGTTCTACACTCCTACCACATTCAATAGACGTTTAAACTCAAATCGAAATTAATCCTAACAACTTTCATGTTACGCCTCAAAAATCTCTTCGAAAAACCAAGTCCTAAACTAACAATTTCTACAATAATGCATTTCGGCTAATCTCAGGTAATCAAATCCAAATACGCGGATTAAAACGATGCTACTCACCTGATACGAAGAACCTCATGATCGATTACTTGCCATCCTCTTCAGACCTCGCACGCCAGCAGCTCCAAAAATCCCTTCAATGAGCGATCGGTGTTCCAAATCTCAATTCCTGATCACTCCTGATAGCACCGCCAGGTTGAACCGATCTCAGCAACCTTCGGTAGCTCCAAGTGCTCCAACCCACCTTGCCCTATCTTCTCGATCTAGTTGAGCAACAGCCGCAACTCTTCCCTGACCAAAATGACCTAAACCTAAAATCCCCAAAATCGCTGCTACTTATAGTGGTTGTCGGCGCCCACTCTTTCCATGCTACGCTGTGTGTTCGCCCAAAGTGTAAGATCCCAACTCTCTGATCAATGTTTAAGTTATAATTGTAATATTATATGTAACACTCCGGAATTTTGAGAAACTTTAATTAAGATTAATTAAAATTATTAAATAAGGACAATGGAGGATTAAAATTCATTTGGTTTAATTGGTTCATTTGGTTATTGGTTTAATTGGGTTATTGATTAGTTTAGTGGTTTATTTGGAGTTGGTTTAAGTGGTTAGGTTTAGATGAGTTGGTTCAAGTTTAAGTGAACCGGTTCAATGGACCAATGGTTCATGGTTCCATGGTTTATAAAAAAAACAAAAAACAAAAAACCAAAAAGCTATTGACGATTTGTGATTTGGGGGTTTTTATGTTTGGGTCGTTAGGTTAGGAGGCAACGAACAAAAGCAAAGAAGGAAAAAAAACGCAGAAGAAAGAAGAGGACGGAGGAAGAAGAATAAGAAGAAAAGAAGAAAAGAGGAAGAGAAGAAGAGGGAAGGGCGTCTGCCTTGGTTGCTGCTAGGGTTTAAAACAAAAAGGAGAAAAAAACGAGTGGAGGAGGAGAAAAGAGAAGAAGAGAAAGAAGAGGAGAAGAAGAGAGGAAGAAAGAAAGAAGGTGTTCGTTTGGGGGGGTTTAGCCGCAGAAGAGAAAAGAGAAGAAGAAAAGAAAGGAAGAAGAAGAGAAGAAGGTTTGGACGACTGGTTTTGTCCGGACATGGGATTCTGCGAAATTTGGTAAGTAGCACCCTTTAAATTTTGTTCAACCCGATTTTCTTTCATTGAATTTCTGTTTTATTTTGTTCTATAATCTCGAAAGACTTGCATATAAGCTGGGATGTATTTTATTGCTTTGAAATGAGGTTGTAAGTGGAATCTTTTGGTCCGAGAAACTAAACGCACCAATTCGGTTTCTCAAACCAGAACGTGGGGGGCTGTTTTTCCTAATGAAATATCATTGGTAGAAGTTGGGATTCCTGAAGGATGAGTATGGAGTTGATAATCTATTTCATATTTTATGACTTTATGGTGTTCCTATGAAGATTACAAACAGCAAGTGAAACATTGTAGATGCTAATCTAATTGTCTCACCTTCTAAGTTCTGGTCTGATTGAGTATATTGTTTTTTTTCAGAAATATAGATTAGTTCTTGTCTTACAAAAAAAAAATAAAGAAAATTTCACTTTACTAAGATCTGCTCATTTTTGTAGTTTCCACTGAATTATTCTATATTGAGGTGAGAATTTACTAGCCAGAGATAGCCTCCGTTTATGTTGGTGTTGAATGTAATGTAGCTTTTATCATGTGGAAGGTTTGAAGTTCTGCAGGAAAATAAAGCCTATTAAGATCACTACATTCATGACTACTCATAATGGCGTTATTCTTTTATCTTTGTTTATACACTCCTTTTTCCCTACTTACAGAACCTCAGGATGTGTGCAAATAGACAATTAAGATATGACTCAATTCCTATATTAGGATATTGTTATTTGGGATTCTACAGATTCTTGGGTTATAATTGTGGTGGATTTCTTACTTTTAAGGATCTTAAGGGGCGATTCAAAAAGGGATTTGTAGGGATTAGGAGTCATAAAAGAGGTAGGTAAGTGTTAGGAAATTTTCAGGTTTGCATAGGAGCAATTTGCAGTTCAAAAGTAGAGCCCGTTCTGTTATTCGGTCTTAAACCTGTGTAAAATTTGGGTGGCTTGCGAAGGCTAGGAATATTCGCCTAAAAATTCATATTAGCATTCTAAAATTTATTTTATGATGTTTTTAGTTGAAAATGAGTGATGGTAGGTGATTTGGACCTCAAATTAGGAAGTTAAAAATCACCAAAGTGAAGCCATTAGCGAGTTGGGCTATCGCGGCTGTTTAAAACCACCTGTAGTAAAACAGTCGTAACTCCCTGTAGGAAACTCCGAATTACGAACCGTTTGTTGCATTGGAAACTAGACACGTAGAGCATTTCAACGATATATGGCATGCATCCTAATTCCTTATATATTTGATCAGTTTTAGTATTGAATTAACTAATTAAAACTAGACCTGCAGAGTAAACCGTGATTACAAATCGACCATAGATATTTTGTATTGGTTTTCTCCAAACCTGAAATTGGTTTACTTCTAACTTGTGTTCAAGAAGGGGTTGATAGAATTAATATTTACCTTTCTTCATTAATGATTTGATTTGATAAAATGGTTGGAGTTGTGTGGTTGAAAAATCAAAGCCGAGGTTTCTTGTTAGTTGAGAAAAGCAATGGGCCTATAGCATCCTGGAAGGCAGAATGGCCTAGGGATTTAATGGTAAGTGAACAGCGAGGTTCACTTGGTTTTAGTTGTATCTGGGCGGTTGATTTTTATGGGTATTGTGTTGTGTATTGTGTTGGGATGAGGTAACACAGGCCCTGTGTGGCTCCCTCCTCAGGTGTTGTGTTGGGATGAGGTAACACAGGCCCGGTGTGGCTCCCTCATCATGTGTTGTGTTGGGATGAGGTACATAGACCCGGCTCTTTATTTATGGATTGGAATGGTTTAATTTTTATTAAGATAAAATGTTCGACTTATTAACTTTATTTTGACAGAGTTTGACCGTATGGTGTTGAGCATGCTATCTAATTATTTATAAACTGCATAAATTGTTTTATATCATGCATGTGCTACTTACTGGGACATTAGTCTCACCCATGTTTTGGATTTATCGGTTTTGTTTTAGATTCTGCTGGTGAGTAGCATACAGGGGCGGAGTATTGAGGGGGATCTGGAGTATAGGCAGAAGGATCACTATTCCGGCTAGTGATAGAAAATGCAACCTTTTTGATAATTGTATATTCATTTTGGAAACTGTGTATATTGTATATAGTGAGAGAGAGTTGAGAGATAGAAAATCTTTGATAGCGTACTCTTGTGGAAAGGTTAGTGTGTGATATGCATGAGATTTATAAACTGTGTTTATCAGGTGATTATGTGTGATTGGGGGCTTAGCCCATTCTTGTATTTGCAGGCGTTATATAGCAGTTTTTCTTAAAAATTTTAGGATTAAATTATAATTGCCTTGATTAATTTCTTAAGTTATCGCATCACGATTTGGGATGCTACATTATAACTAATATAGGGTTTGTGTTATGAAGGTGATCCTTCAGAGGCCTAGATTGGAATTATGAAGCAGAGTCCTCAAATTAAGAAGGGACCTTAAGCTTGGAGAGAAGAACAAAGCTGGAAATTTGAAGAAAACTGTATTTTGATTTCATATTTGGGTTGCTAAAGCTAAGAAGAAGGTGATTATAGCTTCAAGGTAAGCAACACCCTTCTAAGAAAACCTTGATTTAGTTTTCTTGAATTCAAAATGATTTTTCGGATTTCTGTTACTAATATGAGATTAGTATTATTATATGTTGCTGTTAAATGAGTTTGCAATTTATTTTAAATGCATATGACTATAGTATGTTTGCAAATTGAGATAAATGTGATGCTCTGTTTTCATAAGAAAGTATTGCCTGAATTTATACATGAAATGTATGGAAGCATGAGGGCATAGGCCCATGATCTGAAAATGAAATGTAAACCATGGGGCAATGGCCTGGATAATTGTGAATTAGTAGCCCTACGGGCCGTGTTTGAGAAACATAGTTCTGTTGACATAGAAATGATTGTGTGAGATACCAAATAAAATGAAAGGCATAAAATTTTAACTTAAGATGTGGATCCGTATAACTTAAGTAGGTGTGTTTAAATATAAATGTCGTGACCTTGGATACTGTTGTTTCATCATGTGTGGATTTTATTGATTCCGGCTTAAGGCCGAAGTTCTATTGATGCCGACTGGAGGCCGATGGTTGTACTAAATTCCAGCACCAAGGGGAATCGGTGGCTGATGCCCAAGATTCATCTGGATGCCCTACGCTAAGGGGAATCGGCGTTAGGATACCCAATACCAAGGGGAATCGGGTTGGATGCCTAACCTATATGGGAAACCTATAGAGTTAGATGCGGTCATGACGTTTACAATTAAACCACCTAGTTAACTCTAAAAATGGAATGAGATCAACATGGTTGTTGTTGCAAAGAGTTAGTATATTTTAATGCTTGTTTCCATTGATTAATGAATGCCCTGGTATGCTTGTGCTAAATGTTATGAATGATATGTAAAGATGTATATTGGCATATCGCATCGGTTTTCGATATATTGCTATGCATCATGGAATTGAAAAGATATGACATGGACTGTGGTTTTCAAAAGCATGCATAGTGTTGCTTACTAGGACCCTTCGTCTCATCAAACGTGGTTTATTGGTTTTGTTTTAGATCCATCGACGTCTGGAGCTAAAGCTGATAAGGGGAAGGAGAAAGCTTTGAGATACAAAGAGGAGGATTTCTTTAGGCCTGCTAGGTTTCTCTAGAGAAATGTATATCTTATTTTGGATTTATGTAGATAGAGAGAGAGAGAAAAAGAGGGATGTGAGATGCTTAGATGACCCACTTTCGTAAAACTATGTATATAACTTTTAATGGGTTCTTTTGATACCTTTCCTTCGTGGCTTATACTTTAAATGCTTCTTTTATAGTTAGTTTTACTGTACACATATAGTATATGTTGCACCCACGTTTATCAGGTATTTTACACATTTAGATATCGTCCATTTTCTAGGCGTTATATACGCCTTTTGTAGAAAAGGAGAAAAATTAGTATCATGTTTATTAGGACCTGGTTAACATCCCTCAGCTGATCTTAGTCCAAAGGGACGAGATGCAGCTTATTGGGGTGTTACACACAGACCCTTCCTACATAATCAATTCCTTAACACCCGATCCAGCGATTTCTTCTCCACCAAACCACCTATATTAGCTCCTTACTAAATAAAATAATTCTTAAAACACAATGCTAATAAATTATTTAGACTCGTATTATGATACTCACTTATATTTACTCCTTCCTCAATTAATTTGTAAAAATCCCAATTTACCCTTGCTTGCTACAATACCAAAGCACCAACCCCACTAACGAAACTAAATTAACAGATTTGCCCCTTTTAATATTTTCCCCTATATTATTTTCTTTCAAGTATTTTTCTCTAAATAATTCCCTTTTCTCTATTTCTAAGATTTTCCATTAATTAAACTAATTAACAACAAAAATCTAAAATTTTTAATGTCGTTAAAAATTCGGGATTTTACAGTACAGGCCACTTGCAACGGCATTTGCAGAAATTCCTTGCAAAAGATGGCCAAATAGACCCTAGGTAAGCCCAAATTTCCAGCAGTAGTTTTAATTTGGGTAATTTTGTTTTTAATCAAGAAGAAACTAGGCTTGAAATAGTACCCTTTGGATTAATAGAATCTAAAAGATTTAACTGTTTAATAACTAAATATCTAGCACCACAATTTAAAGCTTTCTCACGCCACAATTTAAGAAAGGATGCTACAAAATTATACGAAAAAATGAAAATCGGATTAATAGAAAAATTTTCAAACAATAACTTTAAAGTAGCTTTAACCTCAGATATTTGGACAAGTAGACAACAAGTAAGTTATTTAGCTATAACTGCACATTATATAGATGAAAATTGGAATATGGAAAAAAGAATACTAACTTTTGAAGCCTAGATTCTAGCCATTCTGGACTAAATATTGCAAATACTATAGGAAAAAATATAAGAAAATATAAAATACAAAATAAAATAATAGCTCTAGCACTTGATAATGCAAGTGCTAATAATGTTGCAGTAGATATAATAAGACAACACTTAAACTTAAATATAGATGGAAGTTTATTTCATGTTAGGTGTGCTTGTCACATCCTAAATTTAGTTGTGCAGGATGGCTTAAAAATTGTCCAACATCATTTAACAAATATTAGAGATGCAGTAAGATATTTAAAACAATCTAGCACAACCGCTAGAGAATTTAAATATTATTGTGAAAGTTTAGGAAAGTAACCTAAAAAAATTATCCTAGATGTTGAACATAGGTGAAACTCAATATATTTAATGCTAGAAGCTGCACTAGCATTAAAACAAGAACTTACAATAATTCATAAAACTAAAATACCTGAAAGTGAACTAATAGAACTTGATTGGAAAATAGCAGAAATTTTAAGAGATTTTTTAAAAGTTTTTTTATGATGCAACAAGATATTTATCAGCAGTTTATTACCCAACATCCCCGAGTATTTTAACTTGTTTATATCAAATAAGTATGTGCTTTCAACAATATAGAAACATGCCTGTTGCTAAGGATATTTTCCCTGCCATGGAAGCTAAAATTTTAAAATATAGGCAAGATATGCCTAATTTATATTGTTTAGCTACTACAATGGACCCTAGGATTAAATTAGGAGTGAAAGACTTAATAGATGGAATAAATGAGAATATGAATTCTTCTTTTCAAATAGATATACGTAAAATAAGAACCCTATTAGAAAGACTTTTTTTTGTGAATATGATACTAGCTCTAGCATACAAGGTTATACTCAAACCCAACAAGCACTACCAGATAATTCCCCTTAGAATTTTCTAAGTGGGAGAAGAAAGAAAAAACAACCAGCATCTAGTAGTGGGGGATCATCTGAGTTAAGGATTTATTTAGAAAGCCCCCAATAAATTTCAATACTATGGAAGAGCATAATTCTTTTAACATTTTGACATGGTGGAAGCAAAATCAGGTTAGTTATCCTGTGCTTGCCGCCATGGCACATGATCTACTAACGGTTCCGGTGTCCACAGTTGCATCAAAATCAACTTTTAGCACAAGTGGATGAATCGTGGACGACTATAGGAGCAAATTAACGCCGGAGATGGTGCAAGTATGTGTCTGTCTTACAGATTGGTTAAGGGCGGAACTGAGAGATCAGGAATATGAAGATGATCAACTTGCTGGAGACTTCGATGATTTGAATATTGATGAATTTAGTCAGCCAGATTAGTCTAAGTTTTGTTATATTTTTTGTAATCAAAGTGTAGGAACTTTACTCTCTTTTTTTTTCTTTTAAACTGCAAATGAAAGATAGATGAATGGGTGCCAACCTAGTTGGGATGTGCTTATACTATAGTGATGCAGTATTATTTGTTCAAGTGATTATGTATTCTTTGCAAAGTTGTAATTGTACTTGTGATAATTAATGAATTTATATTTTTTTTGAGCAAAATCTATCCCAATATGTGTAAAACAATTTTGTGAATGATAAAAATATTTTTCAGAAATCTTTTGTGATTTTTTTGGATTTTTTTAAAAAAAATTGGGTTTTAATACCCTTGGCCCGCGTGGCCCACGGCACAGGCGGCCCGGCCCAAATATCAACCCTAGCACATGGTATGACTGTGACTCCCACCTTTATCTCTTCCACGAAAAATGAAAAAAATTGTTTTTTTTTTTTACTTCTTTATTGCAAGTTGGAATACTGTTAGCCTCTTTTATAGCTGAATGTTGATAATATGAATCCTCCCCTCCAAATTTTATCAAATAGCAAAGTGATTCCTCAGATCATCTACAGTTGGCCCCGACAGTACGCAATAGCTATTTGTCAAAAGCTACAATTAAAAAAAAAGAAAAAAGAAAAAAATTCACTTTGTATTTTAGGGCTTTCTTCTTCATCTTCTTGAGGAACAAATAACAAAGTGACTCTTCTCCATCTTCTTGACAAGCAAAGGAGGAGACTAGAAGTTTGCTTCACCATTCAATGTTCAGAGTTTGGCTGCTCACTTAATCATTCATCCGCAGCTTTTGGTAGGATTTCAAAGGTAAGCATCTTTTCGTCTTGCTTCCCAAACTTCTTACAGAGTAGATCTCCTTCTTCCTCTTCTTCTTCTTTAAGGCTAATAGTGCTGTTTTATAGCCAAGTACACCAAGAAACATGTAATCTATATGAAATTCTTATTATTTTGGTAACTTAAAAAGATTATAATCTCTTATCAATATTTAATGAAAGAGCACAAATTATCTAATTTTCGAGTTGTTTGCTAAATAAAAAAAATACTAATTATCATTTTTTCTAGTTAAAGAAATCTAATAAAAATATAATTGGAAGGATTCACCAGAAAATTTCGGGGAATTTTTACCGGCGCTTTAGAAAAACCGCCGGTAATAACATATACAGGGGGCGCCAAACCCATGGCTGGTTAAAAGTTATGCCTTATTAACTGCGTTTATTTTTATAAGCGTCGTAATTCATTTTTAGTGGCCGCTGCTAATAGATTGAAACCCTTGCGCTCTTTTCTTCTATCGCATTTCTTTCTCCACCCTTTTCATCTCTCCCAAGCAGCTTTGCAGCTTTCTCCGCCCTTTTAATCTTGCAAGATATTTTCTTCTATCGCATTTCCCAACTCAGCGCAGGGAGATCTCATTCACGAACGGTCGGTAGCTTCATCCAAACGTTTTTTCTTTTCTTCTGCACATCGATTCGAGGTTCCAACTCATCTGACTACCAGCGAAGCTTCCCGATTGGTTGCTGACCTCTGGTGATTCAATCAACGCCTTCTCGTGTTTTGCCGACACATTCCAGACAGAATATCATTAAATCAGAGTAAGATTGTGTCGAGAAAGTAAAGCTACCTTCCTTACCAGGTAATAGTTTGATCTATCTTCATTGATCTATTTGTTATCTCTTAGATCATGGTGCCACACAAATTAACTCAGAACAGAAGTGAAAATCAGAAAATTATGATGATGTAATAGAGATCTATTTCGAAGTTTTCTCTCAAGGAGTTGCAACGAAGGAGAATGCTCTCTTTGTGAGGTTAGAGGAATTTTAAGCCCTAATTTTTGGTTCCTTTTTTTTTTTCTAGGGATCTGAACAATTTTCATCATTTCTGGCTGTTCAATGTGTTCGTGCTTGATCTATGTTGTTTTATTTCGTTTGATCCAATAGTTGTGGTGATGCCCGTGGGTAGTGCTTGAATGAATTGATAGCATATGAGTAAGAATTTACGGGTTTTGTTCGTCATTTCTTTGAAATGAGCACTTGGTGCTTTGTTGGACTAAGATTGATTTTGTGTAGTTTTTGTGTATCTTTTATGGTTACTTTAGGTAAAGAAGTGGTTAATTTTTTATGGTTACTTTGTGCAGTTTTTGTTCTTGTTTCTTCCTTAGAAATACGAAATAAGACGGCAGTTTCAAATTTAATATGCTATTGCTTATTGTATCAGGCTATTTTCATTGGAATTGTGTCACATTTAGCAATTTCAAATTTAATATGAAAGCTAAATGAATTAAATGCATATCTTAGACAGCTACTTTTATTTGGTAGGACTAGCAACAAAAAAAAAATTCTGCAACCGAAGTCCTTGATTGCATGCTAATGCTTCATTTGAATCTCTTGGGAAAAAATCAAACCCACTATTTTACAACTGTAATTGGATTAGGAGATCATATTCTAATAAGAAAAATCATGAACCCCCCAACCCATCCCAACAAGAACAAACACAAGCATTATCGCTCTGAATTTGGACTGCTCAAGTCAAAACAGGATTGGTGATGAATTTTTGGTGGTGAAGCTTCAGGGGATTGGTGTTTTACGCTGATGGGTGGTGATATGGGACAACAATCATGTTAAGGAATATATTAAATACATAAAGTTCACCTCTACTATCAGCTTAAGCTTTTTGTAGGAATGGTGTTCAACATTACTAAAAGCTTAAGCTGATAGTAGAGGTGAACTTTATGTATTTAATATATTCCTTAACAAATCAGAGGGATCACAAGAAAGTACAGGCCAACACGATGTGTACTCTCATGTCATGGGACCAGAGAGGCATGGACGTGTTCGTGGGTATGGCTTAGGCCCAACACCTACGAAACTTTGTGGTATTCCTCGAGCTCTTCTAGACCATCTAGTGATGCATTAGAGATGGCTGCCTTGAGGGAGAAAGTAAAATCGTTGGAGGAGAACATGTAGCAACAGGTGCAAGAGCATGTCCAGCAGCACATGCAACAAGTAGAGGTCAAGATGCAGCATCACAAGAATATGGTAGAGATTTTATCAAAACAGGTAGTCTCAACAAGCCTCCTACAATTTTATTGCCCATATATTTCTTTTAAACATGTTGTAGTTTTTTTCTTTTTATACAATAGAGCTTTCTTGTTATCATGATCATGTGATGGTTTCTCTCCTTATCGTTGGTTTATCGCTGACGCATGCATCACAGGTACATCTTTCTTTCATTTCTTTGCTGTTTTCTTAAAGAGAGAAAGCAGCAAAGAGAGCAGAAGAATTCCAACTTCTGAACAAAAGGATAATCTGGGCATGCATGGACTGCATGTGTGTGTTGAGATCAGTAATATCTTGTTGGGTTCTGCATCTGTTTTTATACAGTAAAGCTTTTTCTTTTTCTTTTTTTTTTTTGGGTTTCATTTCATCTTCTCTTGTTCTTTTTATATTTTTCTTCTCCAGCTCCCTTCTTATCTGGTTCTTTCTATGGCTTTCTCCAGGATTTTATGAGAATGGGTGATTTTAAAATTATTCATGCTATATTCAATAATACTCATGGACAAGTCTACTAATTGTCATACTTTTGGTAAAGTAGCCTATGACAAGAGCTGTTTCAAGGTGATAGTGGTGAAGCGAAGCTCATCATGTTTCAAGGTGGAGAGCATTTGATGTTTTTTTTTACTAGAGAATGTGATGTTAGAGATGTCTTGAATGCCGATTAGCTTACTAAATGATTTCAGATGATTTTGTTGTGGACTTTTTGGTGAATAGTTAGGTGGATTGGTCTTAGCTTTCAATCTAGAGATACCTTGCAGTTTGTTGGGAAATTTGATTTTAGTAGCAATCCAGAATCTAGATCGTATGAATAGTCCCACAAAGTGATTGCTAGAAATTTTCATGGAGTGTGCTTCTTCACAGGCTGCAAGGTAAATTGGTGGATGGAGATGCCATCAATTAATGCAAAGTAAATTCTTAGGGATATCAGAATTTTGGAGTGAAGTTATCTTTATTGCCCCTGAAATCATATCTATGCCTGTTCTTTCTATGCAGCTTCTTATAAACTAGAATTTTGCAACACTAACTTTATGTAATGTTTGAAGCTGCTGCTTTAATCCATTATATGGTATAATTAACATATTATAACTCACTTTTTAATTAGCCTGATAAAACTTAAATATAAATAATTCAAAAAAAAAAAGTGGGAAGTTAGTATTTTAAATAAATTCAACCTTTAAAAAAATATTGAATTAACAAAAAAAAGGAATAAAAAAGAGGAAGGCATTTAACGGTAATACATTGGAATCTTAGAACTTCATTGTATAGGAAAGGAATTAAAAAGGGAAAACAAAAGAAACAATAAAAGAAAATATTTGATAATTATCAAAGCCAGTTTGACATAAATGAATCAGGTTTTACAATAGTTTTGACACTTCGATCTTCTTTGGTGTTGTACTAATGTTCGCATGGGCACATAAGCAACATAAAGTACTTTTCCCTTTCGTAAAGTTAAAGAAACCATGTATCTATATTTAAGAAACAAAGAAGAAGAACTCCACTTAACAACCCAATATTTAATGTCTGGTTCAGAAATATTGATGGAAGAAATCCAATTGGCGAACGCCAAAAAAGGTGAAGCAAGTGAGACAAGTGGAGGCACAAACCAAAATATCAGAGTCCCAGATTGGTTAATATCCATTGCTCAGGGAGATCCCTGTCCTGATCGTCCTCAAAAGGCTAAAATACCACTGGTTCCACGGGACAATGATTCTGACAATATGTGTTATAACCCTCAAGTGGTTTCTATCGGTTCGTATCACCATGGAAATGTTAATCTTCAGAAAGGAGAGGATCTCAAGACTAAGATGGTCAGTCAGCTTATCAAAAGTGCTACACTTACTCTGAACATTAGTGACATCGATCTACTTAACAGTGATGGAAATCTCTCAACAAGCAAGGACGTACTATGTTCAATGCAATGCTATAGATAAATTCAATGATGAAGAATTCGCGAAGCTTATGTTTATAGATGGTTGTTTCCTTATCCAGCATATGATCTCCGCAATATATGGATCACTTGAAGAATTAAATCTGAGCATTCAATTTTTAGCCCTAGTAGCTCGAGACTTGCTCCTGGTGGAGAATCAGTTGCCTTTTATTATTTTGAATGCCATAGCAAAGAAGCTACCCAAACTTTATTTCTCATATCTTCATTTTGATTGTGAATTTTCGATGATAATCTACGATTTGGTTTGGAAAATGTATAGACATCGATTGAATCCTTCTATGCGTACATTTCCTAAGAATGCAAGTCCACTTCATCTTCTCGACATTTTTTGGGAGATTTATGAAGGCCCCAAACCTGCAACACAAAACAGTAGTCATAGGCGAAGGGATGATCAGTTGGAAATGGCCTCATTTCGTTCAGCCAAAGAGCTTCAGTCCATTGCAGTCAACTTCAAGAAGAATTATTCAACATTTTCGACTGACATCTATTTTTATTCTTGCCTAATCTGTGCATATCTATCACTCCCTCGGATCGTCATTGACGAATCAACCAATGCCATTTTTCTGAACATGATAGCCTATGAGACGGGTATGGAGGTTGAGTCTAAGGACTACAGAGTTAATGACTTCATCTGCTTTATGGATTCACTCATTGATCATGCTGATGATATCAAACTACTTAGATCAAGAGGGATTTTATATAACGGCCTGGGGAGCCATGAACAAGTGGCTGATCTCTTCAATCATATTGCTAAGAACTTGATTTCTTCTGCTGATGCATACAGTACGGTTAAAGAAGGCATTCAAAGGCAGTACCAAAGCAAGGTTAGTGTCTGGTTTGCTGAAATATTGGATGCTCATTTTCGTAGCCCGTGGTCTGTTATTGCCTTTCTTGTTGCAATTGTTCTTCTTGGTCCGGCTATAACACAAACCGTATTTGCCGGGATACAAACCCACTTTACTAAGTACCCCAAAAAAGGTGAATAAAGTTTCGAGAACCCTTCAAGCCTAGAAGATCTACCTTTGTGTTTGATAATTAATACTATTAATGATCCTAGGAATGTAATGGCCACCTATGATTGTTAATTGCTAACACATGGTGTTTACTCCTATATTGTATTGCTTGATTTGTAGTTAATTAAATATTTTTCTTTGTTTGGACTTACGTTAGGGACTGTATGCCTAATAAAAAATAACAACAATGTATAACTCACGAATAGATCTGCATGGATGATTGCAAGTGCTTGTAACTCTCTCGCGTAGAAGCGCTCTTATCTGTTAAGGATATCAATTTAATGCTTCCTATAAACTAGGCTATTTGTGTTGAAGTTCCACGGTTTTGGAGTTCAATCCGAACGGACAGTTGCTATTTCTGAGTTCTTTGCAAATCCGAAGATGCACTTTCCTTTCTTATTTTTAGGAAACGATTCTTTTCCTAAACTCTTGTTTAGGAACCTTCTATTCTTTGATTAGTAGTTTCTTTTTAGGCAATCAGTTTAGGAATGTTTCCCTAAAGCTGTTGCTTAGTTTTGTATATATACATGTACAGACCTATGATTAAATTAAGAGAAAATACAGAGAACTGTTTCTCTATTGTCTTCATCTTTCTCTATTTCTTCATCTTTGTTCATGGTATCAGAGCATTAAGTTCTTGGGGTTCTAGATGGCGGAACCACCTAAAGCTTCCGTTGATCCTTCGGATCCCTACATTCTTCATTCCTCCGATCATCCAGGAATTAGCTTGGTCACCAAACAACTGAATGGTGACAATTTTGCAACTTGGAGTCGATCTATGCGTATAGCTTTGAGTGCCAAGAACAAAATAGGTTTTATTGATAACTCTATCAAGAAACCTCCATCCACTGATGAAAAGCACGATCTATGGAAGAGATGCAACGATATGGTACTTTCTTGGCTCCTTAATTCCATTAATTCTGACATCTGTGATAGTGTGTTGTACACAGAGTCTGCAGCAGAAGTTTGGGCAGATCTAAAAGATAGATTTTCCCAAAGTAATGTTCCTAGAATCTTTCAAATTGAAAGAGACATAGCCTCTCTTCAACAAGGCTCTATGTCTATAGCAGCGTATTACTCCAAACTCAAAGGCCTGTGGGATGAGCTTTCCTCCTACAACGACTCTTCTGTGTGCATTTGTGGAGCACTCAAACACAGTGAAGAACGAGACCAAAGAAGCAAGGTAATGCAGTTTCTTATGGGTTTGAATGATTCTTTTTCAGCCATACGTAGTCAGATTCTCCTTATTCAACCTTTTCCATCTATGGGAAAGATTTATTCCATGGTTCTTCAAGAAGAAAAACAACGGGATCTGGTTATGTTTAGAGAAGTTTTGATAGCAGATACTCGAAAACCCAGTAACTCCAACACAGGAAGAGGAAAGTTTTACTGTGATCACTGCAAAGGAAACAATCATACCATTGATAGATGCTTCCACCTACACGGGTTTCCTTCTGGAAACAAGTCCCATAAAAAAGGAGAAAGATCCGGATCCAGACGGGAATCTTCTGTCAACAACACTCAACTCGGGACATCCGGCTTCACTCAGGAACAGTGTCAGCAACTCTGAGCTCTTTTAAACAATGGTAATGCTCAGCCTAAAGCAAATGTCACAAGTAACCTTGATCCCCTATGCCTTTCATCTCATCTTCACCCTACTCATTCCAACCAATGGGTGATAGATAGTGGTGCAACTGACCATATTACACCTTCTCTTGATCTGTTGCACGACACTAACCCATCTCCTTATTCTTTTGTCACATTACCTAATGGAAATAAGGTTCCAATAGATGTCGTAGGATCTGTCCCTTTTGATTCTGGCTTATCACTCTCAAAAGTTCTTCATGTACCATCCTTTTCTGTTAACTTATTGTCTGTCAGTAAGATAACACAATCTTCTAACTGTTCCATCACTTTTTTTTCTGATTGTTGTGTGATGCAGGACTTGGCAACGAAGAAGACGATTGGTTTGGGGAGGCAGCATAATGGTCTTTACTATCTCTCCACCACCCACCCTGCACCATCACCTCTATCTCTCAATCCAACAGTTCATCAGACATCCTTGCAACCCGATCTGTGGCATCGACGACTCGGTCATCCATCCGTCCATCCTTCGAAGCATCTGGCTCTTTCCAACCCAAATATTGAATTTCTTCACAATAATGTTTGTGAAGCCTGTTCTTTGGCTAAGCAAACAAGACTGCCTTTTGGTCTTAGTACTATTTCTACTACTACCCCTTTTGAACTAATTCATTGTGATATTTGGGGACCTTTTCGTATTCCTTCTTTATCAGGTGCACATTATTTTTTAACTATTGTGGATGATTTATCTAGACATACTTGGATCTACCTTATGCGTTTCAAATCTGAGTCACAGGGTATCTTAAAGTCTTTCTTTTCCCTTGTTAATACTCAATTCAATAATAAGGTCAAAAGATTTCGATCCGATAATGGTCAGGAGTTTGTTTCCCTCCTAGATTTTTTTAGGGAACAAGGAACCCTTTTTGAACACAGTTGTGTCTCAACCCCTCAACAGAATGGTGTTGCAGAACGCAAACATCGACACATCTTGAATGTCGCTAGATCCTTGCGTTTCCAAGCCCATTTACCTTTATCTTTTTGGGGGGAAAGTGTGCTTACTGCAGTTTATCTCATTAACCGTATACCCACACCCTTGCTTTCCAAAGCAACACCATTTGAGAAACTGTACAGACAACTCCCTGCCTATGACCATTTACGTGTCTTTGGTTGCCTTTGTTTTGCTACCAATATCCAGCCACAACACAAGTTTGATCAACGTGCCCGAAAATGTATTTTTCTTGGATACCCATCTGGACAAAAGGCTTACAAAGTTTATGATTTAGAAACCAAAAAAGTCTTTTCCAGTAGTGATGTTGTTTTTCATGAACACATCTACCCATTTTCTAACTCAACCCAACACCCTGATCACCCTGTTTTGCCCCTACCCATTCCCGAACCCATTTCTGACCCAGAATCCTCTGGCGGTCGATCGCCCGCTTCTGACGATCAATCGCCCACCATTGGCGATCGACCGCCAGACTTGCGATCGACTGCCCAGCCAGATTCTTCTCCAGATCCACCCCTTTCACCTCCTGTTCGCCAATCAGATCGCATCCGCCATCCCTCTACTTGGCTTCGGGATTTTCACTGCTCCTATGCCGGATTACTGCCTCCAAACTCCACGTCTGCTTCCGCGCCACAGTCTGGAAAAGGTACACGTTATCCTTTGAGCAATTTTGTTTCTTATAACTCTCTCTCTCCATCCCATTTATCTCTCCTTGCTTCCATTTCTAGTTCTGTTGAACCTAACACTTTTGCCCAAGCTGAGCATGATCCAAAGTGGCAAGATGCAATGAGTTCTGAACTGCAGGCCCTTGACGACAATGGTACTTGGACCCTCACCACCTTACCCAAAGGTAAGAAACCTATTGGATGCAGATGGGTCTATAAAATCAAGTATTACTCGGATGGCACTATTGAACGCTACAAAGCCCGTCTTGTAGCTAAGGGCTACACTCAGGTTGAAGGGCTAGACTACAATGAGACGTTTGCTCCTGTTGCCAAACTTGTTACCGTCCGATCTCTCCTTGCCGTTGCTGCTGCCAAAAATTGGTCACTTCACCAATTAGATGTTCACAATGCCTTTCTACATGGTGATCTTCATGAAGAGGTCTACATGACTCCTCCTCCCGGGTACTGTCGACAGGGGGAGAACTTGGTTTGTCGACTTCACAAATCTTTGTATGGTTTAAACAAGCTTCTCGGAACTGGTATTCAAAGTTCTCTTCTGCCATACGCAAAGCAGGGTACATTCAATCCATGGCTGATTATTCCCTATTTACTAGGACACATGGAGAATCATACACGGCAGTTTTAATCTATGTTGATGACATGGTAATCACAGGTAATGATCCAGCAGCAATAACCTCTCTGAAAAGTTTCCTTCATGAGCATTTTAGAATCAAAGATCTTGGCAAGTTGAAATACTTTCTGGGAATAGAAGTTGCACGTTCCAAGCAAGGCATCTCTATTTCCCAGCGAAAGTACACGCTGGATATTCTTGATGATATGGGTCTTCTTGGCACTGCACCAGCCGCGTTCCCAATGGAACAAAACTTAAAGTTAACTCCATCGAATGGAGAACTTCTCAAAGAGCCATCAAGATACAGAAGACTGGTTGGTCGCCTCATCTATCTTACCATCACAAGGCCGGACATCACTTACTCGGTAAATATCCTTAGTCAGTTCATGAATCAGCCTCGAAAACCACATCTGGATGCCGCTACTCGGGTTCTTCGATACTTGAAAGGAACGCCAGGACAAGGGTTATTTTTTCCAGTACAGAATAATTTAGAAGTTACTGGATATTGTGATGCAGATTGGGGAGGATGTCCAGACACAAGGAGATCTATTTCTGGTTACTGTGTTTTTTTAGGATCTTCCCTCATTTCTTGGAAGACTAAGAAACAAGCAACCGTCTCACGATCTTCTGCTGAAGCAGAATATAGGGCTATGGTAGCCATCACCTGTGAACTCACTTGGCTGAGATATCTTTTCAAGGATTTACAAGTTGAGTTTTCAAGCCCTGCCAAGATTTATTGTGATAATCAAGCTGCTCTTCACATTGCAGCGAACCCAGTCTTTCATGAGAGAACGAAACATATTGAGATGGATTGTCATGTGGTTAGGGACAAGATTCAAACTGGACACATCGCTACTGCGTTTACTCCCTCACAAGCACAGATTGCCGACATCTTCACCAAGCCTCTGGGAAAGGTTATGTTTCTTACTCATCATCGCAAGTTGGGACTCATTGACATTCATGCTCCAACTTGAGGGGGAGTGTTGAAGTTCCACGGTTTTGGAGTTCAATCCGAACGGACAGTTGCTATTTCTGAGTTCTTTGCAAATCCGAAGATGCACTTTCCTTTCTTATTTTTAGGAAACGATTCTTTTCCTAAACTCTTGTTTAGGAACCTTCTATTCTTTGATTAGTAGTTTCTTTTTAGGCAATCAGTTTAGGAATGTTTCCCTAAAGCTGTTGCTTAGTTTTGTATATATACATGTACAGACCTATGATTAAATTAAGAGAAAATACAGAGAACTGTTTCTCTATTGTCTTCATCTTTCTCTATTTCTTCATCTTTGTTCAAAACTATTTCTCTATTGTCTTCATCTTTCTCTACTTCTTCATCTTTGTTCAATTTGTTTTGCAAACTTACTTGTATTCCGTTTTGTGTATATTCTTGTAATCTGATATCTTGGTAGTTAGCTTGACCGAGACATCTGTAAGAGTCTATAAAAGCTTAGTGATACACACGGTTTTGGCATCTTGCTAAAACCATCTTCTGCATACAATTATCTTACATGGTATCAGAGCTTCTACATGCTTATGCTTTGAGATCCTCTTCCACTTTCTTTAACATGGTTGAGTCTGGTTCCTCATACAATTTCGTTTTTCCCAGTCCAACGCAACTTGTTTCTATCAAACTTGATGAGACAAAATATTTTTGCGTGGATTGCTCAATTTAAACCTATTCTCAAGAGTCACAATCTGCTTGCTTTTATTGATGGCTCTAATCCTTGTCCTCCAATGTTTGTTGATGATGATGCTATCAATGTTAAGTCGGTGTGGCAAAACCGACTCACCTTGAGTCCCATACCGATTGGGTATGGGACCCAAGGTGATTTAGAATACTATAAAAGGGGTCCACCCACCCCACCACCACCACCACCACCACCACCACACACACACACACACACACACACACACCCCCCCCCCCCCCCTCCCCCAATTAGTAGTAAATTTCCTTCTTCATTTGAGAGAAGGCATTCTTGCTAAAAGCCTTCCATTTATAGGTTTCTGAAAAGAATCCCAAGTTATAAAATTTTCTTCATCTAGTGGAAAGTGGTCTGCGGTGCTCGAGAATGTAGGTACTTGCCGAACCTCGTTAAATTCTGGTGTTCTTTATTTAGCTTTATATATTTACATTCTACCTTAGCATTTTTGCTTTTGTATTTATTTCTCAGTTATTTATTCCAATAGCATTAGTTGTAATTTGTAAACCTAGTATAGTTTTGTAGGAGATATGCCGTGTTGCTAAGTGCATGTCTAGAAAAGTTCTTTCAAAAGGGACTATAATCGCCTAAGGTGGTTGGGTTTTAAGTGGGACCGTTTGTGACCCCTCCAGTTTCCTGGGAGCTTTCCTGGTGTATCTTGAAAACACAACTCCTTGCTTTACTATATGGGGTAGTTGGTTAAGGGTTTTTACCCAACAATTGGTATCTGAGCCGAAGGTTTGTCCTAGGCTTTTGTTGTATTTCCACTTTGTTTGCTATTGGAATATAGTTGTTGTACTTGAGAAATGACAGAATTAGTAGCTTCTTCATCGGGCAAAGAAGAATTAGTTGCTTCTTCATCAAGACCAGTGATGATTAATGCAAAATTTGACGTGGAGAAATTCAATGGCACCGGGAATTTTGGCATGTGGCAATGCGAGGTGCTGGATGTTCTTTTCCAACAAGAGTTAGATATTGCCCTTGAAGAGGAAAAACCAAAATCTGTAGATAATAAGGAATGGGTGAAGATAAACCGCTTGGCACGTGATACCATTCGTTTGTGTCTCACCAAAGAACAAAAGTATCCGTTCATGAGAGAGACATCTGTGTACAAATTGTGGAAGGAGCTAAAGAATAAATTTTTGAAGAAGAATAGTCAAAATCAGCTATATATGAAGAAGAAGTTATTCCGCCTTCAGTATGTACCAAGTACCATTATCAATGACCACCTTAATGCTTTTAATCAATTAGTGTAGACACCCCAAATTGCACTAAAAATGAGAAAATAATTGAAAATATTAATTGGGATTTGAAACAAGTCAAAAAAGTGTAAAATCTAGCCAAACTGGTCATGACCGTATTTTGTTTACGGTCTGGTCATACCTACAGTTGATATACGGTCACGGCGTGCCCGTATTAATAATACGGGCAGGGCGCGCCCGTAATATATATACGAGCACGGGGGTCTTTGTGAGAATTTTACCTTTTTTATTTTTGAGCCTTATCTGCACCCAAATATCTCTCTTATTTAGCTGTTCGAATTATCTCATATATCTTTGTGGATAAAGGATGGGCATCATCTTGTGTTTAACTCAAACTGAAACTCTATCTTGCCAAACCTTGGACCAACCATACCCCTGTGTTTGCCTATAAATAGAGGGCCTTTCCTCAAGCAAAAGGCCACGAAAATTTGAAGTCTAAAAAGCTCCAAGAGAAGAGAGGAATCCCTGCTGCCCTGCCTGCTCAATCCAAGTAAGTCCCTTTTCCTTTTTATTTTTTGTCTTCAATATTAGAAGTAATAGGATCTTCTCTATTGCTGTAGAATAAGGCCATCTTTTGTATCTAGTATTCTTAAACTTGTCTCTAAGTACCTCAAGAGTCTCTCTAGCCGTAAAACGTGAAGAGAGAGCTAGGGGAAAAGAGAACAGGTGGATCCCTAGAATAGGACCCCATATCTGTTTTTCTCCTTTTTCTAGAATAAAGCCTTTGATTGTGTTTGTATAACCAAAACTATCTCCAAGTACCTCAAGAATCCTCTCTAGCTGTAAAATGTGAAGAGAGAGCTAGGGGAAAAGAGAACAGGTGGATCCGTAGGGTAGACCCCCATGTGCTCTAATTTTTGAGACGTGGCTGCTTTGAATATCCTAATCATGTTTTAATGCTTTTTATGATGAATCTGAATGAATCCATGAATCTATGATGTTTATAGTATGAGATCCCCACTTTTTTATAAAATTTGGATTTTCACCACTTTTGCACCTACAGCACTGTTTTCTTGATTTTTGTGATATTAGGCTAAGATCCTGGATTTATCATGATCAATATGATAGATCTAAATCCAGAAACCTAAAAATAAATTTTAGGGTTTCATGATATGGTTCTTGAATCGTTTTTCATTATTGAGAGAAGGCCCTACGGTATAAATTCTCCCCTTTTGGTGTTCTTCATCAACGTGGGTATTTTTGGTTTTGATTTTTTGATTTAATGTGAAATTTGGGCTACATCTATGTCTTGGAATGTTCAATTTCAAATTTGAAATATTTTATAAAAATCATATTTTTCTAGATTTCTAGAATTTAGCTTGAAGCCAGATTTTTGGATTTTTTACTTTAAATTGATTTTATCTTGATTTTATTTTGATCATAAAACCCTAGGAATGGTATGATCATATTTGAAAGTTCTGGATCAATCAAACTATTCATATGAAAAAACCATATATTTTTGTCTTTTTGTGATTTTTCTTGATTTTTATAGCAAGCTTTTTCCTTTATTTAAACATGAACAATACCTGGCAACCACCTTGTGTGGATGAATAGGGGTGCCTAACACCTTCCCCTATTCATAACCTAATCCCCTTACCCATCTCTGGTTGTTTTTTTTAGGAGGGTTATTTTTACCCTAAATTTGCCTTTTATGCTTATTTAATATTTTGGTGTCCATTCACACCTAAATTGAATGGTGGCGACTCTTTGTTTAATTTAATCCTGTGTGATGATTGAGGAAGTCAATGGAAATTGATTTTTTCCCATGTCTCACAATTAGTCACAGATTTGATAAATTTAGATGAAAAGTTTGTGGATGAGGATTTAGCTATGATGCTGTTAGCCTCCCTTCCTGAGGAATATGATCATGACTTTGTTAAATGGGAAGAAAAAGATACCTTTTGATGAAGTTTGTACCACTTTGTATAGCAATGAAATTAGAAAGAAAGATCAAAGTGAAAACAGACATGTAGCAATAGAGGCTTACACAGTAAGGGGTCGTGGTCAAAGCCGTAACCCAGGAAGAAAAAAAAAATCCTTGTTCGAGAGGCAGACCTAGTAAAGATGAATGTGCCTTTTGTCATGAAAAGGACATTGGAAGAAAGATTGTCCAAAGTTGCAGAAAAGGGACAAAGGCAAAAATGCATCAGATGCATGCGTAACTGAAAGTGCAGAGGACGAGTTTGAATATGCACTAGTTGGACTCCCGTCGACCTCACATGTAGACGAGTGGCTTATGGATTCAGGATGCACATATCATATGTGTGCAAATAAGGAATGGTTCTTCGACTTTGAGGAGCTAAACTGTGGAGTTGTTTTTCTGGGAGATGACACCCCATGTAAAATAAATGGAGTAGGCTCAATCCATTTGAAGAATCACGATGGAACAACCAGTATCTTGACAAATGTACGGTACGTTCCAAATTTGAAAAAGAATCTCATCTCTTTGGGAACCTTAGAATCTAAAGGTTTCAGTATGACTATTCGAGATGGAATTTTGAAAGTTGTCTCTGGCGCACTTGTGATCATGAAGGGTATTAGGAGAAACAACTTGTACTATTATCATGATAGTACAATTGTTGGAGCAGCAGCTACAGTTTCTAAGGAGGAAGAAGACGCACTAGCAACCAAGTCATGGCATATGCGATTAGGACATGCAGGTGAGAAAGCTTTGCAAAATCTTAAAAAGCAAGGCTTGTTGAAAGGTGCAAAGACCTGCAAGTTGGATTTTTATGAACATTGTGTTCTAGGAAAGCAAACAAGAGTGAAGTTTGGCCCGGCAATCCATAATACTCAAGGTATTTTGGACTACGTTCACTCTGATGTGTGGGGCCTACCAAAACAGCTTCTTTGGGAGGTATGCACTATTTTGTTATATTTGTTGATGACTTTTCCAAAAGAGTTTAGGTGTATTTTATGAAACATAAGGACGAAGTGTTAGGAATTTTTCTTAAGTGGAAAAAGATGATTGAGACACAAACTAGCAGAAAGATCAAACGGCTTCGAATAGACAACGGTGGTGAATACCGTAGTGACACATTTTTCAAAATCTGGGAAGATGAAGGAATTGTGCGATACTTCACAATCAGAGATACACCACAGCAAAATAGGGTGGCAGAACACATGAATCGAACTTTGCTGGAGAAGGTTCGATGTATGTTGTCCAATGTTGGATTGGGCAAGCAATTTTGGGCTGAGGCAGTTGTATATGCAAGCCGCCTTATTAATTGTTTGCCATCAATTGAAATTGAGGGCAAGACGCCCATGGAGGTATGGACTGGAAAACCTGCTAATGATTATGATTCTTTACATATATTTGGTTCCACTGTCTGTTATCATGTAAAAGAATCAAAGTTGAATCCAAGAGCTAAGAAGGCACTATTTATGGGGATTAGCTCGGGATCAAAGGGATACCGTCTCTGGTGTCCATATTTGAAGAGAATAATTTTTAGCAAGGATGTAACCTTTGATGAATCTGCCATGATAAAAAAAAGGTTGCATCAAAAGACGCACAGCAAGTACAGAGTGCTTCGCAGGAGGTGGAGCATACCCCGCAGCAGTTGGAGCTTGAAACAACAAAATTTGATCCAGCTTATGTTAAGACAAAAGAAGACGCTCTAATGGCAGAGGAGGAAACAAGTGAAGAGGAAGTTTCAACCCAAGAACTTCCACAGCAACAAGAATCAATTGCAGTTAGTAGGCCAAGACGAGAGATTCGAAGACCTGCTTGATTTGATGATATGGTGCCCTATGCACTTCCAATTGTAGACGATGACATTCCTTCCACCTTTAGAGAAGCAGTCAAAAGTTCAAAAAGTGAGTAGTGGAAGAAAGCCATGGATGAGGAAATGAAGTCCCTTCAAAAGAATTAGACTTGGGAGCTAGCTCAACCACCAAAGGAGAAGAAGGCAATTGGGTGCAAGTGGATATATGCAAAGAAAGAAGCATTTCTTGAAAAGAATGACGTCCGCTTCAAGGCAAGGTTGGTAGCAAAATGCTACACTCAGAAGGAAGGAATTGATTACAATGAAGTATTCTCTCCAGTTGTTAAACATTCTTCCATTTGAATTTTTTGGCCTTGATAGCGCAGTTTGCTAAGTGGATGTCTAGAAAAGTTCTGTCAAAAAGGACTATAATCGCCTAAGGTGACTAGGTTTTAAGTGGGACCGTTTGTGACCCCTCCAGTTTCCTGGGAGCTTTCCTGATGTATCTTGCAGACACAACTCCTTGCTTTACTATACGGGGTAGTTGGTTAGGGGTTTTTATCCAACAGTCAAAAGTACGTGGAATAGTGAATCAAGCATACACCAGTTGGGAGAGTTGTGACCAACTTCTGCTAAGTTCGATTATCTCCTGTGTCTCCCACAATGGTTGCCTCTCTCTATGGTCTGGATACATATTTTCTGACGTGTCAGTCCCTTGCTGCTCATTATGCATCTCAATCGAAGTCCTGGATATCCCATCTGAAACGTCAACTTCAAAACCTCTTGCAATGTTCTATGACCCGTACTTCTTATCTGTCAGAAGCCAAGTTCTTGGCTGATCAATTATCTGTTGTTAGAAAGCCAGTTGATGATGATGATTTGATCTCTTTTATCATGGGGGTCTTAACCCCAATTTTACAAAATTCATCACATCATACTCTTTCCATACTCGTGAGGCTTTCATGTCCTTTTCCAATTTCAGGTCTGAACTAATGTATCGTGAAATTCTTCTCAACCGCCATATTGTAGGACCATTGCAGTGTATTACTATTACACATCCTGATATTTCATATTCTGTCAATCAGTTGTGTCAAAATATGCAAGCTCCCACTAGCACCCATTGGACTTCTGTCAAGAGGGTACTTCGATATTTAAAGCATACTGCTGATTTTGGTCTTCACTATAAACCTAGCACTATTGCTTTACATGCGTTCTATGATGCGGACTAGGCCCGTAATCCGGATGATAGGCATCCTTCTAGTGGGTATTGCATCTTTCTTGGGCAATGTTTGGTTTCTTGGTCCTCTAAGAAACAACCTGTTGTTTCTCGTTTTTGTACTTAAAGCCTCGTATTGGAGCTTGGCCTTAATGACTTTTGAAGTATATTGGATCCGCATGCTTTTGCAAGAACTGCATATTTATCTATCCTCTCCTCTTACGCTGTGGTGTGATAATTTCAATGCTATGTCTTTTGCTTCCAATCCTATTTTCCATGCTCAAACCAAGCACATAGAACTTGATTATCATTTTATTAGAGAGAAGGTGGTTAACAAAGATGTGGTTGTTCGTTACGTTATTACTCAGAATCAAGTTGCTAATATCTTCACCAAATGCCACACTGCTGATCAATTTTGTATTTTGCGTGACAAATTGTTGGTATGTTCCTTACCATCAAATTGTTGGTATTTTGATTAATTGAACCAGTCTTATTGCATGATTTATGCAAAATGTTCTTTGCTTTGGCCATGATTCACATAATTTTTGTTTCAGAATAATTTCAATTCAATTTAAGATGTTTATGGTTCAATTTAGTTTCAGAACATTTTCGGTTCAATTTAAAATGTTTATGGTTTAATTTCGTTTTAGAATAGTTTTGGTTCAATTTAGTTTTACAACAATTGCGATCCAATTTAAGATGTTTATAGTTCAGTTTAGTTTTAGAACAATTTTGGTTTAATTTGTAGATTACCTTTTTCTGATTCTCTAATTTCAATGATGTAGTGCGAATTATAATTTATGTTAGTCCTCCATGGTTTTCTATAAACGGGCTAGCATTATATACTCTTTTTTTATAGAAGTAATGATGTGGACCACTTTGCTAGCTAATTCAAATGTCTTATCTCCAAATATTAAATGATAATGGGCTAGCATATGCCTTGTTCCATTTTGGTTCTATCTATTTTTTTTTTTTTAATTTCAAATGGTGTAGCTTGAAGGAATCAACCTTAAAAACCAATTTTTTTTTTCTTTCTGCCTATTTTATTTTATTTTATCGCTTCTTTTTTAATTTTATTTTACTTTTTTCTCTTTTTTCTTTGTCTTTAAGAGCAATCAAGGGCCCCAACCAAGAGGTAATCCCTGGAGCCCGTAAGCCCTCCAACCCGTAAAAGGGCACAACTGAGATCCCATGGAGCCTCTATTGGCACTTTTATTTGGAGCACCAGTAGAATCATGCCATCTGTATCAAAAAACTGCTTGAATGGCATAACTCTAACTTTTTAATTGCACTTGGTACAATCATATAAAAAGCTCCTGTGAGACATGGGAAAAATCACCGGGTTGATTTCCCCTCCTTCCACACACGGGCTCAACGTACAAATGGGAGAGTCGCCACCATTCAGATTTTTGGGGTGTGAATGAACACCAAAATCCTCAAAAATAAACAAAAAAAGCTAAGAGGCAAATTCTAGAGTAAAAATAACTCTACTTGAAAATCAAATCCAGAGATGGGTAAGGGGATTAGATTATGAATGGGGGAAGGTGTTAGGCACCTCCATTCACCCACACAAGGTGGTTGCCAAGTGTTGTTCATGCTAAAAAAATAAGAAAGCTTGCTAAAAATCATTGAAAACCTTGAAAAAGGACAAATGTATGATATCTTCACATGAAAATCCAAATGAATTCCAGATCCTCTTTTATGTCAATATCACTTCTGAAATATCACCCAAAAGATGGAAATCAAAGCAAAAGTTGCACAAAACCAAGTTGAGTTAAATCCGGAGAATTCGATAAAAGCAAGAACCATTTGTCTTAAAATCATTCAAATCAAATTTAAATTGAATCAAACCAAATTCATTTGAAATATTATGATAGATAGAAGACTCATGCAAAATTTCAATCCATTCCAGTTAAAATCCTAGGAGTTATTCTCCTTTAAAATTTGCTGCCGGTGATAATTAAAAGTGATAAGTGGGCAACTTTGGAAAATCATTTAGAAAAATCGGCTCCATATAAATCCATGAAATTTGGTGAGAATGAAGTATGTATGACCATCTTTTAGATGAAACTAGCCTCATACAAAAATTCATTCGGAGGTGCCTTAAGTGATCTACCGAACAGGCCCCGAAGATCACAGATTTACCCAGAAAAGTGCTGTTGAACAGCTCTGAGTAAATCTGTTGCTCATGACACAAATGGAGTCAAACAATTATGAAACCAACTGGATTTGAAACTAGACTTCCAAAAGAAAACTCAGAAACAAGAATCACTCGAATCGGACTTAAAACGAACACATGGCGCTCAGTCGAAGTGATAGGTTCCGTAATCAAACCTGAAATGACCTATCAGCTTCGACAGAGAGGTGTCAAAGATCCGCTTGATAGAAATTCATGAAATTTTACAAGCATAAACTAGACAGCCTCACCTTTCCAATGGCTCTAGAATCACTCCAAAATTCATCCGGACGATGAAGTTATGAGTGTCCGAAATTGGGGTACAGTTGCTGTCAAGTTAAGCCTTTTTTGAGCAAAATCAATTTAAAACAGTGACCAAGTGTGTGTATTCCGTGCAAGATGAATCAAAATCCTTTGAAAATCATTTCAAAACATCCTAGAATTGCTTGGGGCTATTTATTTCAGATTTATCACAATAAATACAATAAATCCGAAATATGAGCCTATCCCGCCAAAATCACGTGCTATGTATGTGTAGGTGTAAGAATCATTCCAACAACATAGCAAAGATAGCATGCATTCATATCAATCAAAATAGGGTTCTAAAAACAACCTAGGGTTCCGTTCCATTATCGTTTCCTTTAGTTCTCTCTCCCCGTTAAACACGGTTCTTCAAGATAATCTTGGGGTACTTTGAATATGGAACGGTTTTCATAGAATCACAAGGCTTATTTCATAATAGCATGCATTTAGATCAACAAAAAGGGTTCTAGAACAACCTAGGGTTCCGTTCCATTATCGTTTCCCTTAGTTCTCTCTCCCCGTTAAACACGGTTCTTCAAGATAATCTTGGAGTACTTTGAATATGGAACGGTTTTCATAGAATCACAAGGCTTATTCAAATAAGTTCTAACTCTATGGTCAATCCTCAGTCTCATTTCACCTAGATCCCGCCTTCACGTTTTACGGCTAGGGGGAGTCTTGAGATATTTTGAGTAGAGGAAGGGTTTTCATACACACATCATAGGCCTTAATCTACAGAAAGGTAGAAGAAGAGAACTAGACCTAGAATGTAAAAAACATAAAAGTAAAGAGAGGTTTGAGGCTTACCTGGGCTTCTGAAAGCAAGACTACAGCAGTTCCCCTCTTCACTCGAAGCTTTTTGATCTCCAACTTCTTGGCAAGAGTTCATGGCCATTTGCTTAAGGAGGAGCCTCCTATTTATAGGCAAAGGCTAGGGTTAGGGTTGGTGGGATGGTAGACACAAACTAATGTCTAGAGCCCACCAACCTTAACCCTAAGGCTATTTCCGAGATTTCCACTCATTTAATGAAGGATATGATGGTAAAAGGTGAAAACTCTCGGAAAACCCTAATTTTGAGCAAAAAGCATGTATCCGACAACTTATGTCGGATACGAAGAAGAGTGCTTGTATCCGACCTGAGTTGTCGGATACAAGGAAAAAGCTTGTTTTCTCAAATTCTGTGCTGGCTTCAAAGGAGATAATGATTTTTGCTAATTATTCTTCATCTTACTGTGCAATTTGGGGTGTTTACAGCTCCTTAATTGCACTTGGTACAATCATATAAAAAGCTCCAAATAAGGGTGTTGATAGAGGCTCTCACCTTTCTCTCTCCTTCCTTGGAAAGCGGAAAAAAAATTTTCTCACTTTTTTTATTGCAAGTTGGGGGTCATTAAGCAAAATGGCACATGGAATGACTTCCACCTCTCTCTTCTTCCTTAAAAAATGGGAATTTTTTTTTTTTTTACTTCTTTATTGCAAGTTAGGTACTCTTAGCCTCTTTTACAGCTGGATGTTTGATAATATGAATCCTCCCTCCAAATTTTATCAAATGGCAAAGTGATTCTTCGGATCATCTACTGTTAGCCCTAACAGTATCCAATAGCTATTTGTCAAAAGCTACAATTAAAAAAAAGGAAAGAAATTCACTTTGTATTGTGGGGCCTTTCTCCTTCATCTTCTTGAGGAACAGGTAACAAGGTGATTCTTCTCCATCTTCTTGACGAACAAAGGAGGAGACTAAAAGTTCTTCACCATTCAATGTTTAGAGTTTGGCTGCTCACTCAATCATTCATCCGCAACTTTTGGCGAGATTTCAAAGGTAAGCTTCTTTCCGTCCTTACTTCCAAACTTCTTACAATAGTTCTAGATCTCTTATAAGACTCTTGATTAATCAACACCCAGTATTATTATTTACTAATAGCGATTGTTATTGCTTTAGTTATTGAAAGTAATCAATGCCATTTAAAATTTCTAAAGTCCAGACCACTTATAGATCCTCTTCTTCTTTTATGGTTAATATTGCTGTTTTGTATCCAAATACACTTCGAAACATGTAATCTAAATGAAAAAGCACGGATTATCTAACTTTCGAGTTGTTTGCTAAACAAAAATTTCTAATTACCATTTTTATAATTAAATAAATCTAATAAAAAAATATAATTGGAAGGATTTATAAATCAAATCAACTATTCTTTACTTTCGTCTTAATATTTCGATTAGCTGCATATGTGAGAATTAATATTTTCCAATAGTTGTTTACTGAATCTTAAATTATTACTCACTTTTTAATTGAACCGGTAAAACTTAAACTCAACCTTTTAAAACATGGCCGATAAAAACAAATGAATTAACAAAAAAAGAAAGAAAAAAGAGGAAGGCGTTTAACGGTAAAGCATTAGAACTTCACTGTATCGAAAATGAATCAAAAAGGAAAAACAAAAGAAACAATAAAAGAAGATATTTGATAAAAGTCAGTTTGACATGAATGAACAAGGTTTAACAACATTTTGACACTTCGATCTTCTTTGGAAAAAGTAATTATTAGTGATAATTTTTGAACATAATTAAAATTCAGTCCACAAAGTTTTGAGTTTTAACTTTTAGAAAACCTTTACAAAAATAATTAAATTTTAGTGTCATTTTACTCTTACAAACAAATTCTTCCAATAATGCCCTTATACCACTCACTCACATGTCTTGTACAAGTCAATAAAATAGTTTGTACAAGTTAATAAAATGACTTGTACTTTCTATCGATCAAGGAGATGGCATTACCACTTGTCCTCATAAGGCTAAAATACCCCTGGTTCCATTTGTATTATAAGAGGTTGAATCTAACAAAATATGTTATGATCCACAAATAGTTTGCTTTGGTCCATATCACCATGGAAAGCCTCGTCTCAAGCAAGGAGAGGACGTCAAGACTAAGATGGCCCTTCAACTTATTGAAAGTATTAAACCTAAACCGACCTCAACTAACATCTTCTAAAGAATACTGGGCATATTCAAAGGAGCAAAGGTGTACTATGTTCAGTGCAATGCGACGACTAAGTTGAATGATAAAGAATTCTTACGTGTCTGGATCAAGTAAGAAACTAAACATGAGCACTCAATATATAGCCCTAGTAGCTCGAGACTTGCTCCTAGTAAAGAATCAACTGCCTTTTAATGTTTTAAAGGCTATATCAGATGTGCTATCCAAACTTTGTGTAAAATCTGAATTTTTAATATTATTAAAAATTGGATTTTATAAAGTCTTATATTGATCAAGTTGTGTTTGTGCAATGAGTGAAACATAGAGGTGATTTAAAAATTTTCAAAATAAATAAAGGTGGAAAAATGATTTAATAAGATAAATTAATTAATTTAATATTATTGGTTAAAAATAGAACTTAAGTTGGAGTGGCATGGCATTAAAACTTAAATCATGTTATAGTGATTATGTAGAGTTGTTGTGCTATGGAGCATACAACAAAACAGTAAGTTTAGGAAATTTTGGTTGAGCGGCAAAGGAGGAGGAGGTTTTAAATTGGGGTAGTTAGATTGAGCTGGGTTGATTTGGAGGAATCTATAGAGATTTCTAGAGAAGTGGAGAGGGATCTGAGAAAGAGAAAGGGGAGAGAAGATCTTGGTTTGGCCGAATGGATTGAGAGTTAAAATTGAAGATGAAGTTGATTGTAAGAGCTAGATTCAGCCAAGGAATAGAGAGGAATTCGTTCAGACAAGGATAAATTCAGTTACGGAAGATTCGATTATGTAATTAAGAACTATTGAAGTGATTTAGTTAGGGTTAGATTAGATCTGGTCAGATCTGTGTAATTCAGATGAATTTTTGAAATTTTGAGTTAATTAAGAAAAATACGATCGAGAAGGATATATCCGAAGGAGTAGAAGCAAGAGGAATTAAATTTGAGCTGGAATCAGGTAAGTAGCACCCTTCAAACTCTAGATCTGCATTAATTTTGTTTTGTTTGGAGATTTATCATAATTAGAGATGAAACTCTGTTTCCGTGAGCTTAATTGGGAAAAATCTACTTGATTGAATGTAGTATTGTTAGTATGGATTTAGAATCTCGAATTTATATTCTAAACATGTGATGGAGTTGAGTTGAGGTAATTAGACCAATTAAAATTGGAACAGAGTTGGTTAAAATTGAGATACAGAATCATGAGCCTGTCGCAATTTGGAGATTTGGAGATCGCTCAACCTTAGTGCTCAAGCACCAAGGTCAAGCACCCATGTCATTGGTAAAATATAGGGGGTGCCCTACTCTTTGCTCAAGCTAAGGGTCTAGCGCCCATGTTAAATCCATGATTAAAGGGGGTGCTCAACCCCTGTGCTCAAGAAATGGGTCAAGCAACCATGTAAAAGTCTTATTTAAAGGGGCGCTCAACCCCTGTGCTCAAGCACAAGGTCAAGCACCCTCGATAAACCAAATTTTAAAGAATTGCTCAACCTAGGCACTCGAGCACCCAGGTCAAGCACCCAACTCAGAAAAATGAATATTGGCCATTTTAAACCGATTTTAATTACAAAAAATGTTTTTATCAAATCTAACCTATGTACAAATAAAATTGAAGTGTTTAGGATGTGCTTAAAATGGAGTTATCCTGAAATTCAAAATAATGAAGAGTTTGGGCACATTCTATTAAAATAGCTTTTTGAGAGACTTTCGGTTCCAAATTGCAATAGGATTAGTTTTTATTGATTCTGCTACTTGTGACATTTATTTAAGATCATTTTAAGGTGAATTCAAAGCCCAACTGTTTCATGAACTTATATTTAAGTTTTGGTCTCCTACTGCATGTATTTAGCTTATTTTGGTTGGAAATTGAGCTCTATGCTATACATACGATTGCAAAAGTTTCTAAAATATTTAGTATTCTTGTTACAGATGTACTTAAACATGTTTTAGTTAATTTAACCTTTGAAATTGTAATTCTGGACAAATTTGGAATTTTAGTGTTTTTGAGCATTATTTTGTAATGTTTTGGATTGGTTAGTCTTATCTAAAAAACTTGCATTGATTTTGGTTTATGAGTTACTTCTATGGATTCAGGTTTTAAAATGATTGGAAAAGATTGAGATTTGGATTTGGATTGGTTTTTCCTCCATGTACTTGGGAGAGATGGATTGAGATATCCATGTTGGATAGATTTTATACCTTCGTGTACTCGAGGATGCCCCATGTCCTTGGGATGATGATACCTCTGTGTACTCAGGGATCCCCCGTGTAAAACCCCGAATTTTCTCAAATATTAAAATAAAATAATAATTAATATTCTTGAGGATTATTATGAATGGAAATAATTTATTATTGTAGAGAATATCGTTATTAGTGGAGATCAGGAGTTTGGCGCAAATCGGAGCGTCTGATCGCGAATTATTGCGGTAAGATTAATATTTTAAAGCTAATGTATTATGATTGGGCGATGTGCGTTGAGTTTGCTGTGCGTGAGTTGCGTGGGATAGAAGGTATATAATAAGTTGAAATAACCTAATAGAATACAAAGAGTATTCTAATCGTATTCATATCTTTCAGCCGCAAGAGAGAATTGCTGAGAGCGACCGGAGAAGAAGAAGAAGGAGGAGAAAGGAAGGACTTTGGTGTTGTGTTCTTCACCATCTAGAGAGTGTATTGCGTCTGTGAATAGTATTGCTTAGAAGAGAAGAAGAGGGAGCGACTGTAATAGGTAGGTGACACCGTTTGATCGTTCGTTTTTGGATTTACGTGTGTTTAACCTCCAAAGCATGTTTTTGTAATGTAGATATATGTATAAAGCATGATATAATCGTTATATGTATTGTGGGAATGCTTAGAATAGGAAAAATCACATTTTTGAACACTTTCTGATCGTTTTTGAGTGACTGCCGACCTTACTGTACTCGGCGATCCTCAGCGCTCTTAGGCACTAGTACAAAATTCGAGACCACTCGAGACCGCTAGACAACTTATCGTCAGCGACCTAAATTGAACTATCGCCTACCTTAGACCGCCCGAGTGATCCTAGGCGATCCTAGGCGCTCTGTGCAGAAAATGCAGAATTTCATATTTTCAAACCCTGATTTAATTCCAAACTATTTTTAGTCAATTTTAATCATTAATTAAGAAGTTTTAAGACCAAAATAAATTATCAAATACCCTATTTTGGCAAAAAAATAAATAGGAAATTATTTTAAGTAATTAGTTGCCTAAACTTGATCTTAAATAAGAAATTCTAAGTAATGCAGATAAACCTCTATAAATTTGAGTAACTAATTAAGAGACATTGAAATATATGTCAGTAACCAAATTTCTACAAATAGGGATTTTATATCCAAAACTCAACCCAGTCAAACTATGTAACGCCCCGGATCCGGGTTACATAATGGAACCGTAACTCGTACCCGAGGGTTAGATAAACAAACCGCAGGATCCATATCAGAGTGTAAGAAAACATGACATTCGATTTATTATTACCAACAATATCAGAGTTCGCTAAAACATCCCAATCACTCAATCACCATGAATTGAAAGAATTACAATTCAAAAACTACTCACTATCTCAAGTGAAAATAACCGTTAAAATGAAACTCAGGGGTCACTCGACAAAATAGTCCTCTCCCCTATACTCAGGGTAACCCGCAACTAGCTCAACCCTGCGAGTATCGTCCTCACCAAGATCTGAAAACAAAACAAAACAAACGGAATGAGATACTAATATCTCAGCAAGTATCAAATGCATGCATAAAACATTTAACAACAGTCCTCAAACATGCTCCTAGAATAACCGTGCATTAATAACAATCACCAAGCTTGCCGTTTAACCCGAATAATCCGGTAACAACATATACTGATAAAGAAATATATTAACAATCACCGTATAACCGAAAACAATACTGTGCATTCCTTGGAGGTAAGTTCGTGTTGGACTCATGGAATAAATCGCCTTTAACTAGTGTAAAACCAAGCTCACTATGCCACCTCCCGGCTTATGTGCGAAGCCGAGCTACACGGTCATCGACTTATTGTGGGAGAACCCATCCAGATACAGGATGAGTTGGCATGTACTATCCTACCAAAGCTGCAGCCAACCAGATACAGAGAAGGCCTCATCGAGATACACGATGGAACGCGTACGTGAACAAAATGTTACAACTAGCAAAGAAACGATCTTTTCCACTATCTAGCTCCTAACATGGATCCATAACGAGCTATGCCCACTAGACTCTATAACCAAAACCAATAGTGAAAACCAATAAGCACAACTCATCTTACTCTTGATCATACCATCCCGCGCTACACGGGGCATCTCCGAGATACATGGAGGAAAATAACTATCATTTCATCAAATGCAATAAAATCCAAAACATTGCCCAAGTGTAGAGAGAAAACAATTAATCACATTAACCAAAAATAATTTGATTCCAAGCTATTTTTCAAATTATTGCACAAAATTTCCTTTTCGTAGTCAAAGTGTGGTGTAATTGCTCAATTTCAGCTAAACCGGCAAATTCGAATGTTCAAACCAAAATTTAACTTCATATTAACACTTAAACTCGTTTTACTTGTTCCAATCCCAAACAGTAACTTTCATGCAGAATATTTCCATTAGTTTACACCATTTATCATTCATCTTAATGCTTTGTATTAATACTTTTAACTCACCTATGAAATCCTACAATTTTCCTACTCAGGTTTACCTTTAAAAAATCAGTAATTAATTACCGATCTGTTTCCCTTTTCTCTTTTTAACTTCTGTTTACTCCCTTCCCTTTCAATTACTGCTATTTGATTCTATAGGCAAAAACCAACACCTAAGGTTTACCAATTTACGAAGTAGAATAGCTAGACAAAAATCTGATTCCATAATAACTCATAATTTATTAACTAATAACCCTTTTTGCATACATTGTTTACACCTTAATGTATTCAGTTCCAGCATCTATATGCAACCCAAAATATTGCCATTACACCTATTTAAGTTACCCAAAAGAAATCCCTAATTGCCATATCAGAAACAGTTATGCATTTGGCATGATAAATCTGAAAAGTGCTGAGCGCCCCTTTCCAAGAAAATATACAGCAACTCCATTCGTCCATCCCTCATTGGTTGGCAATCTCCACTAAAACCATTCACAGGTATAATAATCCCTGAATAGGTAAATAGTCCATGGAAAACTGTATCTCATTTATCTATCATGCCCTTTTACCATACAACTCATCTAAATATTAATTAAAGTCAACACCAATCCACATACAATCAAGAATCGTGGCTGCTTACAGATTGGTCATATACTACAGAGATTGCTGTAATTTTATATGCACTAACAGTTACCATTTTCCTGCATTTACACATTACAGAGATTCTTTAGTAAATTTTCAGATATAACATTCTAATTACTGTTCTAGATTGGTTCAGCACCACCTGTAAAATAACAGAGGTATAACCTACTGCTGGGAATGGAGTAATATAACCTTAACAACAGAATTTATAACCTTAAGTATAACATTTTAAATCCTAAAGTAGTATAACTTTAACACCAGAATTTATAACTTAAGTATAACATTTTAACACCAGAATTTACAACTTAAGTATAACATTCTAACACCAGAATTTACAACTTAAGTATAACATGCTAACACCAGAATTTACAACTTAAGTATAACATGCTAACACTAGAATTTACAAATTAAGTATAACATTCTAACACCAGAATTTACAACTTAAGTATAACATTCTAACACCAGAATTTATTTTCCTAACAGAAATTTCCTTCACTAAACATTTCAGGTTTTCATTTATTCTCCACTACTATATCTCCAGATTTCCAGCCCTTGCCTTTCCTCAAAAGTGCATTGATCTCATGCATTGAAATTCCCCACGATTAACTTCATTAATAACATTGATAACCACCACATATATTTAGCTATATGAAAACAATTCTGCTCAAGACCACAGCTGGTGGGAAAAGGGCTGGAGCTGAATCCCAAGGAAGTAGGAGCCTCTACCCAATACTCAGCACCAGGTCCCAGCAGCTCACGCCAAGGCCTTTGTGCTCAGCTCCAAGTACCTTCCTCTCTAACTTAGTCACAACCAGACCACCACAGCAAGGACTAAATATAGATTGGTAATTCAGCTATACCTAAGCTCATCTTAATCACTATATGTATACCTGAAGCACTCATTCCAAATTTTGTAGTCACTAATCCATCACACTCTCACTAGTTGGGCATGCCATTTCTCTGAACTCAGTTCAGGTACAGCAATATGCCTCCTACTTATAACCTGTACCTTCATGATATTATTACTAAAAATCATAACCATATTACTCCTACTAACCTACAGTTTTGGCCTGAGAATTTATTTGGAACAAGTATAAAATTTACACAGATTTGGATTCAAAACAGCAAAACAGGATTTGGCTACTCCCTTTTAATTTATTTAAGTCATTCAGGCCCTATTACAAACATCAGCCACTCATAGAATTCCCTCTAAAAATTCTGCTACATCTGTACTATATCAATTTCCCAATTGAATCAGTCCATGCTTCTCCTGTTCAACATCTACAATACTATTTAATATACTTGCTCATTCAGCAATCATAATTTCTTTTATTTTCTTTTTTTTTGTTTGAAACTAATTACAGCACCTTCCATGCCCACTCGTCCATGACTAAACAAGAACAGGAAATTCAATTACTCATGCTCATTCAGATCTACATTTCCAGCATTCATTGAATCAAAGAATTAATGATTACTCAGGTATGCAACGCGAATTCAGTCTTTCTCAAAACCATAATCTCAGATTTAAAACAACTCTGTGTCCAGATTTGAAAATGACAAATTCTGAAATCATAATATGATACTTACCTCTAGCTACTGTATTGCTTTGCTGATCCTACAATTGTACAGCAAGCCTTCTGAAATTGGCACTTTAGAATTTCCTACACTCAGCACCGATCTGAAATTTTCCACCAACACCAGATCAGATTTCCTTCGATCTGATCTTACATTCAATTTCAGATTAACAGTATTGATTGATCCTAATGAAGATGACCTATCCTGACATTAGTGTACTCAGATTTGGACGAGGACTCAAATTCTGATCTGCACTTTGGATTGTAGACTGCAAGACTGCTTCACCTCCCTAAACGAGGTTACTCGCACCATACGAACTCCACATTTTGGAATTCCTCTAGTTCAGCTCCCATGCAATTGCCGCTGCTCTCTTCTTTCTTCTGAGATCCCAATCACTTGTTCACGAGCTCGCCCAAACCAGCAACATTTCTCCCCTCGATTTATACTTGCCGCCCAACCCATTTTAACTCCTGATTTGCTGCGATGCCACACTACCGCATTTTCCTATACTAGCAGCTCTTTAACATTAATATTATTTATTTGCCACCTCATCCTAGCAAAAATCAACTAAATAAAAATTCTGGAAATTTCTCATACATAATTAATTATAATTATCTCCATCCGGTTCACTCGAGAATCCGATCAAACCCTTTCGATCTCCAACTCTGCAAATTTTTCCAATTTAGCATTAATTAACTACTAAAATAATAAATTTTAATTTCATTAAAATTTGGGATTTTACAAACTACCTTAAAGACATTGGAGAAAGAACCCTATTTACCTTTAGGCCTCATTAGTTAATTGAATTGGTCTACTCTAAGTTTCCCTACAAAAATAACACAAACTTTATTATATTATGTCCCCACCCCTAAATTTTACCTGAACTAATTTATAAATAGCAAGAACCATATTATCCCTAAACGTAAGTAAATAGCAAATATCTTATTACCCCTAAACTTCACCTCTAAATTACTTTATAACTTTACATAACCTCGAAAATACTTCAAATGACCCCACCACTACCTATAATCACTCGAGTCATCTAATACTTTGATTATCCCATAATTAGACCCAGTTATTGTGACTACAAACTAATGAACTAATTGTTGAATAAGGTTTGAATTATAAACTGATTGGGTTCAAGTTGTTATGAATACTCAAAATATAATTTGGGCTGTGGATTGGATGCCATGATGGCTATAAGAGATTCGTACCATCTGCGGATGAGATTTGATAGGGATGAGCAACGGGCCGTGCCGGCCCGAGCACGGGCCGGCCCAGCACGGCCCGTGTACTGTAGCATGCAGTACACGGGCCGTGCCGGGCCAGGGGTCTTGGCCTCGCGGCCCGTTTGGGCACGGCCCGCCAGGGCACGCAGCACGCGGGCTCGCGTGCCGGCCCGGGCCCGCGCACGATGCGGGCCGCGCGTGCCTAGGCGGGCTGGCCCGCGCGCCCAGACGGGCTGGCCTGCTTGTGGGCCCGCTGGGCACGCTCCAACGGCCCAACTAGCTTAAATAGCCAAAAATTGTCCATAACAAGATTCGAACCTTGTCCAAAGGACTGAAAATCTGTCTCTTTAACCACTAGGACAGATCAACTGCTTGCAACAATAGTATCATAATTAAAATATTTTACCTAAACATTAAGGATACCACATGATTGTTGAAACTCTTATATAATCATTTAAAGCTAAGAAAATAACTAAGTATAAATAAACCCAAAAAACTGTTATAAAATCTCTAATTAAATATATTCGTTAAGTCCATAGTTTTTAATTAGACTACTTTAAGTCTTTAATGGATGTAATTTATATTTTTTTTTGAGCAAAATCTATCCAAATATGTGTAAAACAATTTTGTGAATAATAAAAATATTTTTCAGAATTTTTTAATGATTTTTTTGGATTTTTTGGTATTTTTTTGAATTTTTAATTTATTTTTTAAAAAAAAATTAAATTTAATATTGGCCCGCCGGCCCGGCGGGCTAGGCCCGGCACGGCACGCCTGCTGGGGCGTGCCGTGCCGGGCTGGAGTAATGGGGCAAACGGGCCTGGCATGCCGCGGCCCGCCAGGCCCGCGGCACGCCAGGCCCGCCCGAGCACGCCTCAGGCGTGCCGGGCCGGCCCGCCGCCCATACCTAAGATTTGATACCTCTTGCAGGAGAGATGAGACCTCCTGTTGGGGGAGATGTAATCCGGTTTGGATTGCATCCCACAGAGGAGATATGTGACCACCTGCGGGTGAGATGAGACCTCTTGTTAGGGGAGATGTAATCCGGTTTGGATTGCATCCCACATGGGAGATATGTGACCACCTACAGGTGAGATAAGACCTCCTGTTGGGGGAGATGTGATCTATAACGCCCCGAACCTGGGTCTATGCAAACCAAGCACCAAACCCAAATCCGAAGTGATACTGGCCCAAAACTACTAATTACCAAACATTTAAATTCAACTAATCGCATTAATTATCAGAGTGCGGAGAATTAAAGACATTAATTTCATCAATATGCGTGGCTAAATATAACCATCAAACTAACTCATCAATGTAAATTCATAAATCTGGCAAATGGGTTTTCTAACACACTTTCTCTCATATTCAATTAAATCATAAACTATCTATCAAGGTACATTTATATCAACCTCTAATAGATAGATCTAAACTAAATAAGAAAGATCCTCAACTCAGTAATCTGCAACTTCCCCTAGAGTCAACCCCAGGGACACTCTCACGTGGAATAGCTGAAAAATAAGATAAAGGAGTAGGGTGAGATACAACTATCTCAGTAGGCAATACATGCATGCTAGAAACAGTTTATATATAAAAGTAATCATTCATGCACGATAAAATAATCTAGTAGTCACGGTCAATAATAACAGCGAGTAATCACCATACAAAACCAACATCTAATCAGTGTTTGGAATAAAGAGAGTTTATTATGTAACCTTCGTTTCAATTAGAAAAGCAATGTAATATAAATCACATCTAAAGGATTTTCCAATTCACTACCTGTGAGACATGGAAAAAATCATCATCTCCAATGACTTCCTCTATCATCACACGGGATTAAAATAAAACAAAGAGTCGCCACCATTCAATTTAGGTGTGAATTGACACCAAAATATTAAATAAGCACAAAGGCAATTTTAGGGTAAAAATAACCCTCCTAAAAAAAACAACCAGAGATAGGTAAGGGGATTAGGTTATAAACAAGGAAAGGTGTTAGGCACCCCTATTCATCCACACAAGGTGGTTGCCAGGTATTGTTCATGTTTTACAAAGAAAAAAAATGCTTGCTATAAAAATCATGAAAATCATAAAAAAGACAAAATTGTATGGTTTTTCATACGAATAGCCTGACTGATCCAGAACTTTCAAATATGATCATACCATTCCTAGGGTTTCATGATCAAAATAAAATTGAGATAAAATCAAATAAAATCAATTTAAAGTGAAAAATCCAAAAATCTGGCTTCAAGTCAAATTCTAGAAATCTAGAAAAATATGATTTTTATAAAATATTTCAAAATTGAACTTGAATGGTCCAGGACATAGGTATAGCCCAAATTTCACATTAAATCTGAAAATCAAGACCAAAAATACCCACGTTGATGAAAAACACCAAAATGGGAGAATTTAGAACGTAGGGCCTTCTCTCAATAATGAAAAAGGACTCAAAAACCACATCATAAAACCCTAGAATTTATTTTCAGGCTTCTGGATTCAGATCTACCATATTGATCATGATAAATCCAGGATCTTAGCCTAATATCACAAAAATCACAAAAATAGTGCTGTAGGTGCAAATATGTGGAAAATCCAAATTTTAGCAAAAAGTGGGGATCTCATGCTATAAACATCATGGATTCATGTTATTCATTCAGATTCAACATAAAAACCATTAAAACATGATCAGGATATTCAAAACAGCCACATCTCACAGATTAGAGCACATGGGGGTCTACCTTACGGATCCACCTGTTCTCTTTTCCCCTAGCTCTCTCTTCACGTTTTACGGCTAGAGAGGATTCTTGAGGTACTTTGAGATAGGTTTGGTTATACAAACACAATCAAAGGCTTTATTCTAGAAAAGGAGAAAAACAGATATGGGGTTCTATTCTAGGGATCCACCTGTTCTCTTTTCCCCTAGCTCTTTCTTCACGTTTTACGGCTAGAGAGACTCTTGAGGTACTTGGAGACAAGTTTAGGAATACTAGATACAAAAGATGTGGCCTTATTCTACAGCAATAGAGATGATCCTATTACATCTAGAATTGAAGACAGAAAATAAAAGGGGAAAGGGACTTACCTGGATTGAGCAAGCAAAGCAGCAGGGGTTCCTCTCTTCTCTTGGAGCTTTTTAGACTTCAAATTTTCGTGGCCTTTTGCTTGAGGAAAGGCCCTCTATTTATAGGCAAACACAGGGGTATGGTTGGTCCAAGGTTTGGCAAAATAGAATTTCAGTTTGAGTTAAACACAAGATCATGCCAATCCTTTATCCACAAGGATAAATGAGATAATTCGAACAGATAAATAAGAGAATTCGCTTATCCAAGAGAGATATGTGGGTGCAGATAAGGCTCAAAAATCAAAAAGGTAAAATTCGCACAAAGACCCCCGTGCCCGTATATATATTACGGTCGCACCCTGCCCGCATTATTAATACAAGCACGCCATGACCGTATATCAACTGCTGGTATGACCAGTCCGTAAACAAAATACGGTCATGACCAGTATGGCCAGATTTTACACTTTTTTGACCTGTTTCAAATCCCAATTAATATTTTCAATTATTTTCTCATTTTTAGTGCAATTTGGGGTGTCTACAGCTGCCCCCTCTTTGCTGGTGATTGGAATCAATTACTAGCAGAGAGTAAAAAGACCCACCAATTGCACTTTTTGAGATTTTTGTCTAACTAATTGCATTTTGCAAGGATTAAATGGATGATTTTGGTAAAAAGAATTCATTGCAGAAGATTTGCTAAAAAGTCCCTCAACTTAAGGGGCAAATCCTCCTCTTTCCTCTCACTGAGCACTCGTGGCTATGAAGTGAGATTTGAGACAAAATTTTTAAACAAAAGAGGGTAAGGTGGTAATCCTTGCAACTTACAACTAATATAAACATTAATCTCCTGAAAAGTGTGGAGAAAATGATGAAAAAGACAATTTTTCTGGGTGGCCTACAGTTATAGCACAATGAACAGCATAGAACAAACACAACTCAAAATTACACATTTGAAAAACATCTCATTAATTGAACTTGCTTTGGCCAAACAAAGAAATGATAAAAACATGGATTCGAAGATAGCCAATGAAACCCCTGCTTGAAGTCTGATGGGGTGGCGTCTCTTCCTTATCTCAGATTTCTTTGAGCTCTCGTGGCTATGAAAAGAGATCTAAGACAAGCAAATTTTGAAAAGAATGTGGATTTAAAATTGACCACTGCAAACTCAATTGATTTTGATGTTTTTCACTTTTTGAATTTTCCTGATTGATTTTCTTATTTGATATACCTGGGTGCCATTTGATGCCCGAACCTGTGTTTGAATATTTTGCAACTTGTTTTTGCTTCTTTATCTTCTTGCTCTCTCAATAACGATGTATGTGCCCTTACTGCCCATAACCTGTCTTCATGCTTTTTAATTGCCCAAGTAAATGCCCTCATCTTGATTGATGGATCATGATCTGTTGATCTAACCTCATGCCTTTACAACCCATGATCTGTCTTTCATGCCTTCTTGCTGCCCAAGTAAAATCCTTCTTCATGATTGAAGAATTGAGAACCCTTGTTTAACGAAGAAAACATGCCATTGCTTCGAAGCCTTTTTTTTTTCTTTCAAATTCGAAGACTAAAGCTTGATTGCTTCTTCCAGATGTTGGAATTCATTCCAATGAAAACCCAAAAGGAAAGACATTGAGCATGCCCCGGTTTTGATTGTTTGAAGAAGTATTTGCCCCTCAGTAGAGATGATCCTCTTTTTTCCTTTTTCTCTTTTTTTTTTCTTTCTTTTTTTCTTTTTTTCTTTTTTTCTCTCTTTTTTTTTTTTTTAAACCTTTGCCAAAAAGAAACCCTAATAGAAGAATGCAAATGCAAACATAAGAAAATATGTTTTATACTAGTGGCCTCAGAATTCTCTAATGCTTGCAAAACCAATGTTTTATGAAAAGATATAGATTCTCATCATAGGCCAAAAATATATTTTTTTTGTTTTTTTGTGTTTTTATATTTTTTGAAAATTGATTCAATCACTTATTAGCATATAGTCCAAAAGAATTAAAATCAAGTTGAATAATGAGAAGATTATTTTAGAAAATGAAGAAAGACCAAAATAAGCCTTCGGAACCTTTAGAATCATTCCCATGACCATCGGTTTGTCAATTGATGCTCCAGATATGACGACTCTTTCAATCTGACTATTTTGCCCCAGTCTAGAAAGACATTTTCCTTCATCCAATTTAAGAGCAATTGTTTCTCCATTGTATCGATGATATGGGAATTTATGACTTCAACTTCAGCAATAATTTCCTAATGGCAATTTTGATGGCCATCAACTTGTTCACAGATGATTCATATCATAGTTCTGATTATGTTGCTTCAGTCTTGAAAAGAGAATTTTCTCAATCATTTGAAGAGTGACTGTATCTCAAAATAAACACCAACATGAAGACTTCACTTGGATCTCTGCCAATTCTGGGCTTTCCTCTCTGATGATTTCCTTCTTGTAGATAGCTGATTATTTGCCATGTAGAGCCCTTCCAAGTTTTCACTACATTTCCTTCATTTTTTTCCTTTTTCTTTTTTTTTTCCTTCTTTTTTTCTTTTTATCCTTCATCACCAGCAACTATGTAGTCAAAGCTGCCTTAATTCAAAATTTCTTAATCAAAGAGGACTTATGAATGGGACGAAACGAAGGCTTGGTGTTAGTTTAGAAAGAAAAGGAATAAAATGCTCAAATACCCTATGATCAAATGGGTTAACTGAAATTGTAATTTTTAAGGCATTTCTTCCCTTGGAATGAATACAAAATTGCCCCCAGTAATGAAGTTCTTCCCTCAATTTGATTTCTTCATTTGAAACTTATTCTCCACTATTGAACTTCTTTTTTCCATTCTTTTCTTCACAATTTTGAAGACATTCTCCAAATAGCATTTGATTATCTTTTTTTCTTCCTTTTTTTTCTTTCTTTTTCTTCTTTTTTTTTCATTTCTTTGCCCCATTTTCTGAAAACATATTCAAAATCCCTTTTGAACTTCAATAATTGTCCCTTCATTCCCTTTTTTTTATGCCTTAATAAATTTGCCGCAGTGTGGGGTTACAATTCTCAGTTTAGGTTACTTGAAAAAATGTATCAAGTTCAAAGGGTCTAACTAGGGATTTCAAAATTTTTGGGGATATAAGAAAGAAAGGCCTCTTATCATTTTAAGAAAAATTTGAATTTTAGACTTGGTAAAGTTGCACTACATGACTGGCTCAGGATTTTTTCTTCTTTTTTTTTTCTTAATCACCTTCTATCAAGATAAAAGCATCTTCAAATAGAACCTCTATTATGAACAAGTTCTTCACCTTTTGATCAATCTTATGAATTTCGATGATGCCCAATTCTATTTCCAACGAAAAGGTCAGATTCTCCCATATTTTCAAGTGCAAAGCCCCAAAATTTCTTCAAATAATATTATCAACTTCCCTTTGAACGAATCAGCAAGTGGTGCGATCCTTTCTGTATTCTAATGAAGAAACTTCAAATCTTCTTCTATCTTTTTTGTTGAATACTGTGGGTCATCTTTGGTTCAAAAGGCCATAAAATTGGTCACTTCATAATTTTGCAGAATATTCTTCGCATGACACTTAAAAAGATTTGAATTTTCACATAAAATTTCTTTTTCTTCGATTTTGGTCTCAAAATTGAGCCCAATGTCAAAGTCATATTCAACTCAATGAAATTCAATAAGAGATATGATTCATAAGTAAAAGGACCTTGCTGAAAACTTTTTTTTTCTAGAAAAATGTTAAAGGGAAAAATCTTCTTTTTTTTTTTTTGAAGAGCCTTTATTAAAATCACTTCCTGAGAACAAGGCTCCTTAGGATCCTCAGGAAATGTGTATTCTTCTTATGCAGGTTTCTTTTCAGAGAACATGGGAGTTCGAAAACTGCCCCTATTCTCACAGGCAAAAATTGACTTTTCTCCCTTTTTCAAATACTTTCTTTCTCCTGCTGAGTAAGGCAAGCCTTCCTGCTCATAACCAGGAGCATTTCTTTCAAGATAAACCCTGACTATTGGACCAATAGGAGCGATAAGCTGAGAAGGGTCAAATCTTCTTTCTCCAAAGAAAATTGCCCCTATTGCATTTGAGTTGCCTGCCCTATTGTTATCGATAGGTGGGATGGGAGTAACTGAATTGAATGATAAGGAGTTATTATCCAACAAATCCTGGATTGCATGCTTTAGGGCCAAGCAACGATCTGTGGTATGCCCTGGAGTGCTCATATGATAATCACAGATTGCAGATGAATCATAATTCTTCCCCTTGTTTGCATGAGGATTTGGCAACCTCAAAGTCACATAACTCTTTTGAAGTAAAGTAGGCAAAAGCTCAGATGGTCTCATAGGCAGTTTAGAAAATTCCCTTCTCTTTCTTACTTCTATTTCCTCCTTCACAGGCTGTGCAGAATGGACATTAATTTGAATAGGCAACAAAGGAAATTGATGGGTTGGCTTGATAGGAGGTGGATGGGCATTGATTTGAAACGGTTCACTGGGAAGTTGCACCATATTCACTTTTGCTTCTCTCCTTTCTTCATTCTTTATTCTTTCATTACCATTCTCCTTTTTCTGTGTAGAGAAAGTGGTGGAAGTTTCCTGGTTCAACACTGCAGAGTAATCAGCTATTTTCCCAGACTTGATCCCATCTTCAATTCTGTCTGCCACTTGCACTAGTGCAGCAAAGTTGGTGGTAGTTTGACCCACCAAGTGACTGTAAAAGGGTTGCCCCAGTGTGCTGATGAAGGTTGAAATCATTTCTGGTTCTCCCACGGGTGGCTTGACTTGTGCAGCCAACTCCCTCCACCTTTTAGCATATTGCCTTATGGTCTCATCATTTCTCTTCGTCATCCTCATCATGTCGTACCTATCTGGTATAATCTCAGAGTTGAACCTATATTGTTCCAAAAAGGAATCTGCTAAATCCTTCCACCTTCTTATTTTCATATGATCCAAAGTGGCAAACCACCTCAAAGCAACTCCAGTTAAACTCCTCTGGAAGAGCTGAATTTGTATGCTGTCATCCCGGCCAAACTGGCATAAAGCCCCGTAGTATAACTTCAAATGGCTTATGGGGCAGCCCGTGCCATCATACTTGTCAAAGTTCGGACACTTGAATTTGGCCGGTAAGCATACATCGGGGTATAGACACAAATTTTCGAAATTGGTGCCTCCAAAGTTATTCACCCCTTTTACCTCCCTCAGTTCATCTTGAATCATCTCCAGCTTATGCATGAACTTCTTTTCCATCTCATCCCTCATCTTTTCTTTTTCATTCTCTTTCTCAGACTCAACCATCTCCTCCCTGATCAGTATAGGTTCAGTGGTAGGTTCAAAAATGGGTTCAGGAATAGGTTGAATCGGAGGTGGGATATTGATTGGAGGTGGAGGTGCTTGGTTGGAAGTGGAAGCTTGGTTCTGGGCTTAGACTTGCTGGGCCTGCATCAATAGTATGTTTTCTAGCATTCGGGCTAGTCCTGCCACCTATTCCTGAAGCAAGACAATATCTGGGTGAGGAGCATCAGCTTCAGTCTCAATGGGATTCATGGCGCGAGCTCTTGATCTGGTTACAGGAGCTATGGTTGCAAGTGTACTTGGTACCTGGAAAAATAAAGAGAAAATATCAGTGCCAATTTAATCTCATTCACATGCCTATGTATGCCTATGTACAAGCTGGGTGAACACGAGTTTGGATTTGTTTCTTTCTTTATTTGCTTCTTTTCCTTTTTCTTTTTTCTTTTTTTTGAATTGTTGGAATATTCTAGGGCTTCCAACAGGTCCCACAAAAAGAGAAAAAGATCTGAAATTCAAAGGCTTTCAGAGGCCCAAAGACATTTTTGGAAAAAGTCTGAAATTCAAAGGCTTTCAGAGGCCCAAAGACATTTTTGGAAAAAGTCTGAAATTCAAAGGCTTTCAGAGGCCCGGGGATATTTTTGAAAAAAGTCTGAAATTCAAAGGCTTTCAGAGGCCCAAAGGATATGTGTCCATAATTCAGAGGCTTATAGACGGCCCAAAGAATATGTGTCTATAATTCAGAGGCTTATAGACGGCCCAAAAAGGTTGTGTCTAAAATTCAAAGGCCTTTAGATGGCCCAAAGAAATGATTGTCTAAAATTCAGAGGTTTTTAGACGGCCCAAAGAAATGATTTGTCTAAAATTCAGAGGCTTTTAGACGGCCCAAAGAATATGATTTGTCTAAAATTCAGAGGCTTTTAGACGGTCCAAAGGATATGTGTCTATAATTCAGAGGCTTATAGACGGCCCCAAAAAATGATTGTCTAAAATTCAGAGGCTTTTAGACGGCCCAAAGAAATGATTTGTCTAAAATTCAGAGGCTTTTAGACGGCCCAAAGGATATGATTGTCTAAAATTCAGAGGCTTTTAGACGGACCAAAGGATATGTGTCTATAATTCAGAGGCTTATAGACAGCCCAAAGAAATGATTTGTCTAAAATTCAGAGGCTTTTAGACGGCCCAAAAAGGTTGTGTCTAAAATTCAAAGGCTTTAAGACGGCCCAAAAGGAAAAAGATCTTAAATTCAAAGGCTTTCAGAGGCCCAAGGATTTTTGAGAAAAAGTCTGAAATTCAAAGGCTTTTAGAGGCCCAAAGGATTTTTGAGGAAAAGTTTGAAATTCAAAGGCTTTCAAAGGCCCAAGGAGTTTTGAGAAAAAGTCTGAAATTCAAAGGCTTTCAGAAGCCCAAAGGATTTTTGAGGAAAAGTCTGAAATTTAAAGGCTTTCAGAGGCCCAAAGGATTTTCTCTCACATTTTTTTTATTTATTTATTTTTTGAAGCATTTTATTCAAACTCATTTCCCTTTATCATTATTTAAAGGATAAAGGAATAAGATTTAGTGGGAAAAACTAATTAAAATTAAATTTTCCGAGAAAACCGTATACACAGTACGGTCCAGCCCTGCCCGTATTCAAATTACGAGCAAGCCGTGACCATATAGCAAACACGGGCGAGCCCAGCCCGTATAATCAATACGGGCGAACCCAGCCCGTGTACTAAATGTGGTTTTACGGAACTCTTTTATGTTTTCCCAGTTTTTACATGGTTTGATCACTTTGATTGCTCATCCAAACATACAGTTCACCCATTGCAAAGCTTCTAAACTATCCCAAAGTGGACCTTGGCCTATTTGTAAAAACACATGCTTGGGAGGGCACATGTACCCTCCAAATTGACACCATACTCAAGAATTTGGTACCCTTTTGTTGACTCTTGCATGAACATTGGGTAGGATTAATTCTAAACAGAGTTAAAAACTCTTCCTATGGGCTACACCAATTTTAGGAAACATGCCTATTTTGGGACCAATTTTATCCCGAACCAATGGGCACCATGACACCCCTATGACATGAAATAATGCAAAACAATAGGATTACCTTGTTACCTTGTTTACCTTCACTATGGCATCCGCATTATGCCCTGGTTTGTAAGCCATGCAAACGGCCTTCCCACAATTACAAGCCCATATCCCCACGTAATTGTGTACTTTAGCCAAAAACATGTAACTCCACCTTCAAGCGTAGGGGTTTTGGGTTTTGGCTTAATGGCAACTTATCACTCAAGCCTAATGATGACCAGAATCACAGATCCACGTTATCATCACATCATTAGCTCAAAGTTCTAAGGTGAATGTTTTCACTTTCGCTTTTCGAAGTATCGACCTCGTTGCGCCAAGCTACACACATTCGGGTTCAACTTCCTATAGGTTAAGGGTAGGCTGTGTAAAAAAATAAAAGGTGCACAGTGCATTGTAAAAATAAGGTGCATTCACAACATCCCAAACCCTTGCCACTCTTTTTGTAGCCATGCATAAAAAAACCAAGGCATAATATGAAAGCATATTTAAAGTAAACAAATACACAAACAATCCTATAGCACCTAAAACATGCTTATGAAAAAAAATCATCTAATCATGCAAACATATGATCATGTTATACACCCAAAAACGCATCATGGAGATCATGCTGAAAATTAAAATATGCTATCATAAAAATATAGCAAGAAATAAACATGGTTCAGCAAAACGAACCTCCCCTACGCATGTTTGTAGAAACAATCCTATAAATCAAAATTAAGCATGTTTCTATCCCCATGAATTCTTAAGCAATAATTCAGATTTAAAACATACCCAATATGCTTAAGAACACAAAATAGCAAGCAAATCAAAAAATTAAAACATGAACAAACACCAAAAGGCTCAAATCCTCAAGTCCCCAGCAGAGTCGCCAATTGTGAAACATGGAAAAAATCATCATCTCCAATGACTTCCTCTATCATCACACGGGATTAAAATAAAACAAAGAGTCGCCACCATTCAATTTAGGTGTGAATGGACACCAAAATATTAAATAAGCACAAAGGTAATTTTAGGGTAAAAATAACCCTCCTAAAAAAAACAACCAGAGATAGGTAAGGGGATTAGGTTATAAACAAGGAAAGGTGTTAGGCACCCCTATTCATCCACACAAGGTGGTTGCCAGGTATTGTTCATGTTTTACAAAGAAAAAAAATGCTTGCTATAAAAATCATGAAAATCATAAAAAAGACAAAATTGTATGGTTTTTCATACGAATAGCCTGACTGATCCAGAACTTTCAAATATGATCATACCATTCCTAGGGTTTCATGATCAAAATAAAATTGAGATAAAATCAAATAAAATCAATTTAAAGTGAAAAATCCAAAAATCTGGCTTCAAGTCAAATTCTAGAAATCTAGAAAAATATGATTTTTATAAAATATTTCAAAATTGAACTTGAATGGTCCAGGACATAGGTATAGCCCAAATTTCACATTAAATCTGAAAATCAAGACCAAAAATACCCACGTTGATGAAAAACACCAAAATGGGAGAATTTAGAACGTAGGGCCTTCTCTCAATAATGAAAAAGGACTCAAAAACCACATCATAAAACCCTAGAATTTATTTTCAGGCTTCTGGATTCAGATCTACCATATTGATCATGATAAATCCAGGATCTTAGCCTAATATCACAAAAATCACAAAAATAGTGCTGTAGGTGCAAATATGTGGAAAATCCAAATTTTAGCAAAAAGTGGGGATCTCATGCTATAAACATCATGGATTCATGTTATTCATTCAGATTCAACATAAAAACCATTAAAACATGATCAGGATATTCAAAACAGCCACATCTCACAGATTAGAGCACATTGGGGTCTACCTTACGGATCTACCTGTTCTCTTTTCCCTAGCTCTCTCTTCACGTTTTACGGCTAGAGAGGATTCTTGAGGTACTTTGAGATAGGTTTGGTTATACAAACACAATCAAAGGCTTTATTCTAGAAAAGGAGAAAAACAGATATGGGGTTCTATTCTAGGGATCCACCTGTTCTCTTTTCCCCTAGCTCTTTCTTCACGTTTTACGGCTAGAGAGACTCTTGAGGTACTTGGAGACAAGTTTAGGAATACTAGATACAAAAGATGTGGCCTTATTCTACAGCAATAGAGATGATCCTATTACATCTAGAATTGAAGACAGAAAATAAAAGGGGAAAGGGACTTACCTGGATTGAGCAAGCAAAGCAGCAGGGGTTCCTCTCTTCTCTTGGAGCTTTTTAGACTTCAAATTTTCGTGGCCTTTTGCTTGAGGAAAGGCCCTCTATTTATAGGCAAACACAGGGGTATGGTTGGTCCAAGGTTTGGCAAAATAGAATTTCAGTTTGAGTTAAACACAAGATCATGCCAATCCTTTATCCACAAGGATAAATAAGATAATTCGAACAGATAAATAAGAGAATTCGCTTATCCAAGAGAAATATGTGGGTGCAGATAAGGCTCAAAAATCAAAAAGGTAAAATTCGCACAAAGACCCCCGTGCCCGTATATATATTACGGTCGCGCCCTGCCCGTATTATTAATACAGGCACGCCATGACCGTATATCAACTGCAGGTATGACCAGTCCGTAAACAAAATACGGTCATGACCAGTATGGCCAGATTTTACACTTTTTTGACCTGTTTCAAATCCCAATTAATATTTTCAATTATTTTCTCATTTTTAGTGCAATTTGGGGTGTCTACACTACCAGTATTGGTTTCCTAAAATAATTCTATAATTAATTCATGGCTCATTTATATTCTATTTTAGAGTCATTCAAATCAAGTCACAGCTAAACCGTTTAATCAAACTCTTCTTATTCAAATGTAAATCATGTCATTCATAATTAATAGTGAATCTCAATTTGATAACAACATTCTCCCATGTAGGATGCAATCACGTAGTAATCACATCTACCCTACATGAGGTCTATCCCGCATGAGTAATCATATCTCACCCGCAGGTGGTCATATCTCACTCGCAGGTAGTAATCACATATATCTCCCTTGTGGGATGCAATCACATCATGATTACATCTCCCCCACAAGAGGTCACATCTCTCCCGCAGGAGGTCACATATCTCCCCTGTGGGATGCAATCCAATTAGGATCACATCTCCCCCAACAGGAGGTCTCATCTCATCCGCAGGTGGTCACATATCTCCCTTGTGGGATGCAATCCAATCAGGATCACATCTCCTCCAACAGAAGGTCTCATCTCTCCCGCAGGAGGTATCAAATCTCATCCGCAGATGGTATGAATCTCTTATAGCCATCATGGCATCCAGTCCACAGTCCAATTATATTTTGAGTATTCATAACAATTCGAACCCAATCAGTTTATAATTCAAACCTTATTCAACAATTAGTTCATTAGTCTGTAGTCACAATAACTGGGTCTAATTATGAGATAATATAGTTATTGCTATTTATAAAGTAGTTCAGGTAAAACTTAGGAGTGGTGACGTAATATAATAAGGTATGTGTTAGTTTAGTAGAGAAACTGAGTGTAAACCAATTCAATTAACTAATGAGACCTAAAGGTATATAGGGTCCTTTCTCCAATGTCTATAAGGTAGTTTCTGATTTAAAGTCTCTATTTGTAGAAATCTGGTTATTGATATATAAATTAACGTCTCTTAATCAATTAATCTAATTTATAAAGGTTTATCTGCATTAGACTTAGAATTTCTTATTCAAGATCAAGTTAGGCAACTAATTACCTAAAACAATTCCCTATTTATTTTTCTGCCAAAACAGGGTATTTGATAATTTATTTTGGTCTTAAAACTTCTTATTTAAAGGTTAAAATTGACTAAAAATGGTTTGGAATTGAATCAGGGTTTGAAAATATGAAATTCTGCATTTTCTGCACAAAGCGCCCAAGATCGCCTAGGATTGCTCAGGCGGTCTATGGTAGGCGGTAGTTCAATTTAAGTCACCGACAATAAGTCGTCAAGCGGTCTCAAGCGGTTTCGAATTTTGCACTAGCGCTTAAGAGCTCTGAGGATCGCTGAGCACTGTAAGGTTGGCGGTCATTCAAAAACGTTCAGAAACAGTTTAAAAACTTAATTTTTCACGTCCAAGATTATTCTAACATACATATAATATTGTTATCAAACTAAATACATGAGTATCTTATATAAAAACATGCAATGGAGATTAATCAATCGTGAATACCAAAAACAAATAGAAAACGGTGTCACCTACCTCTTATCGTGCGTTCTTCCTCTTCTTCCTCTATCTAGCAACACTCCACACCTCTTCAAGGATGCAAATCAACTCTGCGATGAAGAGAGACTCAAGAACAGTGGCCTCTCTCCCTCTTTCTTCTTCTTCTTCTTCGGTCATGCGTTTGTCTTCTGCAACCGTCAAATACCAATAGCATTACGGTGAGGATACCAATCGTATTCTCCTAGGGTATAAACCCTAATTATATATTTAAGATCCAACGCAACACACAAGTATCACACACAATGCACTCACCCAATCAGAATACAGCAACATCAAAATTTAATTGTTATCTCGATATCTCACGATCCAACGGTCTGATCTGCGCAAACGATATCCCCTACAATAATAAATTATTTCAATCCATAATAATCCTCAAGAATATTAATTATTATTTTATTTTAATATTTGGGAAATTCGGGGTTTTACATGATCCTGATTGGATTGCATCCCACAAGGGAGATATGTGACCACCAGCGGGTGAGATGAAACCTCTTGTTGGGGGAGATGTGATCCTGATTGGATTGCATCCTACAGAGGAGATATATGACCTCCTGCGGGAGAGATGTGACCTCTTGTGGGGGAGATGTAATCATCATGTGATTGCATCCCACAAGGGAGATATATGTGATTACCACATGCGGGTGAGATGTGATTACCTGCGAGTGAGATATGATGACTTTTGCGGGAGAGACCTCATGTAGGGTAGATGTAATTACTACGTGATTGCATCCTACATGGGAGAATGTTGTTATCAGATTGAGATTCACAATTAATTATGAATGACATGATTTACATTTGAATAAGAAGAGTTTGATTAAACGATTTAGCTATGACTTGATTTGAATGACTCTAAAATAGAATATAAATGAGCCATGAATTAATTATAGAATTATTTTAGGAAAACAATACTGGCAGTGAATTGGAAAATCCTTTAGATGTGATTTATATTACATTGCCTTTCTAATTGAAACGAAGGGTACATAATAAACTCTCTTTATTCCAAACACTGATTCTATGTTGGTTTCGTATGGTGATTACTCGTTCTTCTTATTGACCGTGACTACTCGATTATTTTATCATGCATGAATGATTACTTTTATATATAAACTGTTTCTAGCATGCATGTGTTACCTACTGAGATAGTTGTATCGCACCCTACTTTGTTATCTTATTTTTCAGCTATTTCACGTGAGAACGTCCTTGGGGTTGACACGAAGGGGAGTTGCAGATTACTGAGCTGAGGATCTTGATATAGATGTATCTTGATGGATATTTTATGATTTAATTGAATATGAGAGCAAGTGTGCTAGAAAACCCATTTATCAGATTTATGAATTTATATTGATGAGTTAGTTTGATGGTTATAGTTAGCCACGCATATTGATGAAATTAATGTTTTAATTCTCTGCACTCTGATAATTAATGGAATTAGTTGAATATAAATGTTTGGTAATTAGTAGCTTTGGGCCTAATATCACTTCGGATTCGGGTTTGGTGCTTGTTTTGCATAGACCCGGGTTCGGGGCGTTACACCCCGTATACTCGGAATGAGATGAGATGTTTGTGATTGAGACAGCTTGTGCTTGCTGGACATCGTATTTGGTTTTGTTTTAGAATCTAGTGGGCATAGCTCGATATGGATTCATTTAGGAGCTAGATAGTGGAAAGGATTGTACTTTGCTAGTTGTAATTCTTTGTTCACGAATTCGTTTCAATCGTGTACTCAATGAGGCATTCGTTGTATTGGTGGGCTGCGGTTTTCCCTCATATTATCGTGTACTTGAATTATGACTAGATAGGACATGCCAACCTGTAGACACCCCAAAATTGCACGATTTTTGATAAATCTTGAAGGAGGGAAATATTTTATTGGAATTTTCAATTCTTAGCATTGGGTTTGAGGTCCTTAATCCATTTAAATCCAAAACCACAAAGGAAAAAGCCCAAATTCAATCTTTTGTGCAAAGTCAAACTTTTCCGGTTGAATTTTGTTGACTTTTGACCCCAAAAAATGAAATATTTTTTAAGGCAAGATTTCAAGATAATTTTTCTCAGTAATCAGGTTTTTAGCAATGTTATTGCATAAATGAACTTTTTTGAGCCTTTAAATCTTGACAAATACCTTGGTATTAACATGTTGAATCTTTTTACCGGACCTGAAAAACCGGAATTTAGCCTTGAACTGGAAAATTGACTTTTTATTCACTTAGAATTTGGGTCTAGAACTATTTAATGGATTCAAATTTTGGGGGGGGGGGGGGGGGTGTTTGCTCATTTACATGTAATATCTTAAGTAAATGGAGATTAAAAAATACGATGACATTTACTTAAATGATATTATATGTAAATAAGTATTGCCTATGCAGATAAAGGCCAAGGCTATGCAGAATTTGTGCAGATAGGCCATTTTGGACAAAACCGCATATGGTATGCGGTTTGGACAAAACTGCATATGGTATGCGGTTGGGTCTTGTCTGCATATATAATGCGGACTGAACATGACCACATTCTATATGCGGTCACGTGCAATTTTCGCAATTTCGTAAATACTCAATTTTTGAGCAATTTTTACCACTCTTACCTCTCTCTAGGAGATTCGTTTTCCCCCATTTACCCTACGTGGCTTTCAAATTTACTCCAACTCATGTGTTTAAAACTGAGTTGGAAGAATCTTGAACCCCAAAATAAAATGCTACTAATTAAATAAAGCAATTTTTGATTATGTAGCAATGAAATCATAATAACTTAATTGAGAGTATTAATGACAGGCAAAACCTAGATACTAAAATACCTTTTTCGTTGGTAAAATCTTACAATAATTAAATAAAAAATGAAAAAGTATCTTATTATTGCATGAGTTATTCAAAGATAATCAAATTCTTCCATGATTTATCTTCTAGAAATGTTTTATGTTATATTACAAATATAATACTTAGAAAAAAAACAAAAAATAATTTTCTTCTCTAATACCTATATACGTAATAAGAATTTTATTCTCTAATATCTATTCACTTAATACGAATTTTAGTTAAAAATGTAAAATAACAAAAACCCATTAAAAAGGGAGAAGAACAAACTAAGGTTATAATTTTCTTGAATTTGATGTTGCAAAACCCTGGATTTTCCTAATATAATATAAATAATTACTTAATTAATAAATAAATAAACAAGAGAGATTTGGAAGTAAAAATAAATTTAAAAAGGAAAATGGGAATTAAGTATAGGAATCTAAATTATACTATGATTGAGATTTTACAGAATTAATATTCACAATTTAAATTTCAAATTAGGAAGAGAACTAATAAGAAGAATAGAATTTGTAGAATTTTTGGAGAAGTTCAATAATTAAGTGTGGGAAATTAAAGAAGGGGCATTTTGGTCATTTATAATTAGGCAAATCTATGAAAGAAATAAAATAATTAATTATCAAGTTAAGAAACTTAATTAGACCAAATTTTAGTTTAGTTGGATTTAAATAATGAATTTAAGGGTTAAAAGAAGGAAAAATGGCCTAATTGTAATTATGCTTATTTAGGAGCCTTAATTTTAGTAATGTGAGAGAAATTCAAGTGTTTAGCTAGTATTTAAAAATAAGGATGATAAATAGCATGAAAATTAGTAAATTAAGAGTTTCTAAATTTAGGGGAATTAGGAAATAAGATTTACAAGGGAGAATTAAGGAAATAGGTGCAAGTGGGAAGATTAGGTAATATCTAAATCTAATTAGAATTTCTAATTAGGTGAGCCTATAAAAGGAAGGCATTAGGTAAGATTTGGGGCTTCCATAAATTCAAGCATGTGGAGAAAAAGAGAGAGAAAATTCGTGCATAAGGTTGGAAAAATTGAGAGAATAAAAAGATCTTTTATGAAGGAGTGCTATAGAATTCCGACGAGCCATATTCGAATTGAGATCTAGAGATATCCAACCGTTGGATTGACCTAAACTTTTGGAGGTTATGTTCTTGACACATAGAGCTTCAATCTGATGGTGGAGATTTGATTTAGAGAAGTCTAGAGTGGTGCGGATATTTCAGAAAATTGGAGAGAAATCGGATTTCTCATGCATGTTAAGATCAAAGCAGTGATCTATTGCCACTATCTCATACTTGCTTTGGGGTTCTGAATGTATCAAGTTTGTAGTGTTATTCTAGATCAATTTTTAATTTTTAATTCTAACTAACCTACATTTATTGGTTTAGCCAAATTCCTCTACCTTATTTCTTCTATGATGTTGATCTTTTATAGCTGCTTATATGCAGGCCTTTTTTGATGCAGAAATAAAAAAGATGAAAATCAACAATTGTTACTTTACTCTTTTTGTATCCCCTAGTGTTCTGCAGCGAGAGAAGGATCACATTGAAGGTTTCGCTCCAGAGGTGAGAATTCATTGTTTCTTGATTTGTGCAAATGAAAGTAAGCTTTCATATAGTTGAAGGAATTATGTATTGAATTGTATGGAATAATTAAAGTCATCTTTCATATGTTTGAAGGAGACCTGTATTTGAATTGCATGGAATACTTCTCTCAAGATCCAAGAAAATCTATGCGTTTAGCTCAATTTATGATTTTACCAATTGGGCAACCCTTGGTAAAGGGTGAGCCTGGGATGAACCATAACATGCCATGGCTTATATTAATTTGTAATAATTACAACATATAAACTGTTCAGTAACTAGGCAATCTGTCCGCAGTATCGACAGTCAACGTCCGCTCAATATTGCCATTCATTCCAGTGACATTAATAAGTCCATCATGGTTTTTAAAATCTCTGAACTTTTGGCAGAACCTTTTTTTTTATTTATGTTTTTTATCGTAAAATAACATACAACGTTTTCCTCAACGCTCACCATAACTTCTTTGTTTTTCTCGAAAGCCGCTGATTAGTTATTTTTTTTTCAAAGGACAATTGAAATTGGTCAACGATTGCCTACGAAATTAATAAAAATATAAACCAACCATAACATAGTTCCAAGGGCCGAAGAAATGTCAATATTTATTTATTATCAAAAGAAGAAGACTCAAAGTGGTTTGGTAGAAACCGATACCTAGTCAGACCAAACCAAGTCTTTTTTAAACCTTTAGTTCGGTTATGTTTTTAGCAATTTAAATAAACCAAATTAATTTGATTTGATTTATGGTTAAGGCATCAATTAGACTAAAATGAATTAAATAAGATCTATGGCCAAATTGCAACAAGATTCTAGAATTTTTTTATTCACACTAAAACTATATTTTAAAAGATCCATTAGACGAATGTTGTTTGCATGCAAATCTTATAAATTGACGGTTCTACTGAAAATAATCAATGAAAAAACTTGTTAATAGAAACTGAACTGAATTAAAACCAAACCTCGCAAATTCAATTTTCAGTTCGGTTTGTTGTAAAAAAAAAGAAGGGTATTTAGTTTGGCTTTTTGGCCTAACCATTTTGGTTAAGTTTTCAATTTAGTGCCTTTTAGTTCCGTTTTGGTTCGGTTCGGTCGAAAAGCGAACCAAATGGATCATATTACACCCCGCGTAAACAGAGAAAAAGTTCAAGCACATCAACACCTAGAAGAGAAACACAGGATTTGTTTTAGTTTTGGGGTCAAGTCGCTCTCTTTCTCTGGACTCGGTGGTTGTTTTAGCCGTTTAGGCACTCTCCCTATCCCCTCTCCCTGTCTGCGGATCGGTAAGATTGTGGAAGTTTTAGCCATTTTGTTATGATTATCTGAATTGTTTTCTCATTGTAGTTCGTTATTTCTTCCCTGACTGCGAAGGTAATCGGAGGATGCGATTTTTATCCTTAACTAGCTAAGTCAACCATCTATAGTTTCAGAATCATGATTTCTTGTCTGGATACTCTATAATATTTCCCATTTCGTGGTTAAGATAGTTGAAAATTTGGGTACTTTCTTTTTTCTTTTTGGGCTCATTTATAAATCTGGTTGATGTGTGTTGTTTCATCTATCAGGGCCCATCAAATTCTTGATCTAATGTCAAAGTTTGTATATTTGGAGTGGACACTTGTAAAAAGTAGTGGTGGTAGATTACATGTTGTGTTGTTCATGTTTAAATGATATCTTATTTATCATTCAGGTTATTGCACATCAAATTAAGATAGTGTGGAGGATATGGCTAATGACAATGCGAAATAATCTGGTTCCAATTCAAAGAGTGGTGAATTTTATTGCCAGCATAACTGTCTGTGTTGTTTCCTGCATCATGTTTTTCTTGTTGTTTTAATGCTGGATTTTGGACTTTCATGGGGGAAGAAGAAGGAAGTCTGACAGGTTTAGGTCTCTCTTACAAAAAGGATGAGAATTTTGGGGAATGGTATTCGGAGGTATCTGTTAAATGTTTGAGTGAATGTAACATGTTTCCTTTTTTTCATCAAATCATGGGAGAAGTGATAGAAAGTTGAATCTATTTTTCCTTTAACTGATGTTGAAAATTTTCACTTTTAGAGATTTTCTGTGTTGCATGCCGTATGTCCATACAGTGTGCATTATGTGGACTAGAACCTTGCTATGGATTGTGCAGGTTGTTGTTAGTGGCGAAATGATTGAATACTACGACATTTCTGGCTTTTATATTCTAAGACCATGGACAATGTCGATTTGGGAAACCATGCAAGTAAGTAGATGATATCCATTGAGGATTTCAATTTTTTTGATAGCTAAAAATTTGTCTGGTTGGTTTCTTAGATATGGTCTTGTTTTGCTCACAATAATTGCAGATAGACATAGTTACTGTGTAAGATCCCAACTTTTCTGATCAATGTTTAAGTTATAATTGTAATATTATAACTAATACAGGGTTTGTGTTATGAAGGTGATCCTTCAGAGGCCTAGATTGGAATTATGAAGAAGAGTCCTCAAATTAAGAAGGGACCTTAAGCTTGGAGAGAAGAACAAAGCAGGAAATTTGAAGAAAACGGTATTTTGATTTCATATTTGGGTTGCCAAAGCTAAGAAGAAGGTGATTATAGCTTCAAGGTAAGCAACACCCTTCTAAGAAAACCTTGATTTAGTTTTCTTGAATTCAAAATGAATTTTCGGATTTCTGTTGCTAATATGAGATTAGTATTATTATTTGTTGCTGTTAAATGAGTTTGCAATTTATTTTAGATGCATATGACTATAGTATGTTTGCAAATTGAGATAAATGTGATGCTTTGTTTGCATAAGAAAGTATTGCCTGAATTTATACATGAAATGTATGGAAGCGTAAGGGCATAGGCCCATGATCTGAAAATGAAATGTAAACCATGGGGCAATGGCCTAGATAATTGTGAATTAATAGCCCTACGGGCTGTGTTTGAGAAACATAGTTTTGTTGACATGGAAATGATTGTGTGAGATACCAAATAAAATGAAAGGCATAAAATTTTAACTTAAGATGCGGATCCGTATAACTTAAGTAGGTGTGTTTAAATATAAATGTCGTGACCTTGGATACTGTTGTTTCATCATGTGTGGATTCTATTGATGCCAGCTGGAGGGCGATGGTTGTACTGAATTCCAGCATCAAGGGGAATTGGTGGTTGATGCCCAAGCTTCATCTGGATGCCCTACACTAAGGGTAATCGGCGTTAGGATGCCTAATACCAAGGGGAATCGGGTTGGATGCCTAACCTATATGGGAAACCTATAGAGTTAGATGTAGTCATGACGTTTACAATTAAACCACCTAATTAACTCTATAAATGGAATGAGATCAACATGGTTGTTGTTGCAAAGAGTTAGTATATTTTAATGCTTGTTTCCATTGATTAATGAATGCCCTTGTATGCTTGTGCTAAATGTTATGAAGGATATGTAACGATGTATATTGGCATTATTACATCGGTTTTCGATCTATTGCTATGCATCATGGATTTGAAAAGATATGGCATGAACTGTGGTTTTCAAAAGCATGCATAGTGTTGCTTACTAGGACCTTTCGTCTCATCAAACGTGGTTTATCGGTTTTGTTTTAGATCCATTGACGTCTAAAGCTAAAGCTGATAAGGTGAAGGAGAAAGCTTTGGGATACCGAGAGGAGGATTTCTTCAGGCCTGCTAGGTCTCCCTAGATAATGTAGATCTTATTTTGGATTTATGTAGATAGAGAGAGAGAAAGAGAGGGATGTGAGATGCTTAGATGACCCACTTTTGAAAAACTATGTATATAACTTTTAATGGGTTCTTTTGATACCTTTACTTCATGGCTTATACTTTAAATGCTTCTTTTATAGTTAGTTTTCTGTACACATATAGTATATGTTGCACCCACGTTTATCAGGTATTTTTCACACTTGGATATCGTCCATTTTCTAGGCATTATATACGCCTTTTGTCAAAAAAAAAGAAAAACTTTACCATTATGTTTATTAGGACCTGGTTAACATCCCTTAGTTGATCATTGTCCAAAGGGACAAGATGTGGTTTATTGGGGTGTTATATACTAAATACAGAAAGTTGGAGAACGTTAGTTTTTCGTGGATGAAGTATTCCACACACTTTCTCAAAATTATTCTCACGCATGTTAAGATCAAAGCAGTGATCTATTGCATCTATCTCATACTTGCTTTGGGGTTATGAATATATCAAGTTTGTTGTGTTATTCTAGATCAATTTTTAATGTATTTTTCCCTTTCTAATTCTAACAAACCTGCATTCATTGGTTTAGTCAAATTCCTCTACCTTATTTCTTCTATGATGTTGATCTTTTACAGCTGTTTATATTCAAGCCTTTTTTGATGCGGAAAAAAAAAAGATGAAAATCAAGAATTGTTACTTTCCTCTTTTTGTATCCCCTAGTGTTCTACAGCGGGAGAAGGATCACATAGAAGGTTTCGCTCCAGAGGTGAGAATTCATTGTTTCTTGATTTGTGCAAATGAAAGTAAGCTTTCATATAGTTGAAGGAATTATGTATTGAATTGTATGGAATAATTAAAGTCATCTTTCCTATGTTTGAAGGAGACATGTATTCGAATTGCATGGAATATTTCTCTCAAGATCCAAGAAAATCTATGCGTTTAGCTCAATTTACGATTTTACCAGTTGGCAACCCTTGTTAAAGGGTGAGCCTGGGATGAACCATAACATGCCATGGGTTTTATTAATTTGTAATAATTACAACATCTGAATTGTTCAATAACTGGGGAAGCTATCCGCAGTATCGACGGTCAACGTCTGCTCAATATTACCATTCATTCCAGTGACATTAATAAGTCCATCATGGTTTTTAAAATCTCTGAAATTTTGGCAGAACTTTTTTTTTTACTTATGTTTTTTATTGTAAAACAACATACAAAGTTTTCCTCAACGCTCACCATAACTTCTTCGTTTGTTCGAAAGCCGCTGATTAGTTATTTTTTTCTTAAAGGAAAATTGAAATTGGTCAACGATTGCCTACAAAATTAATGAAAATATAAACCAACCATAACACGGTTCCAAGGGCTGAAGAAATGTAAATAATTATTTATTATCACAAGAAGAAGACTCAAAGAGGTTCGGTAGAAACCGAAACCTGGTTAGACCAAACCAAGTCTTTTTTAAACCTTTAGTTCGGTTATGGTTTTAGCAATCTAAATAAATCAAATTACTTTTGATTTGATTTTTGGTTAAGGCATCAATTAGACCAAAATGAATTAAACAAGATCTGTAGCCAAATTGCAACAAGATTCTCGAATTTTTTCATTCAAACTAAAACTATATTTTAAAAGATCCATTAGAAGAATGTTGTTCGCATGCAAATCTTATAAATTGATGGTTCTACTGTTAATAATCAAAGAAAAAACTTGTTGATAGAAACTGAACAGAACTAAAACCAAACCTCGCAAATTCGATTTTCGGTTCGGTTTGTTGTAAAAAAACAAAAAAAGGGTTTTTATTTTGGCTTTTTGGCCTTACCATTTTGGTTAGGTTTTCAATTTAGTGCCTTTTAGTTCCGTTTTGGTTCGGTTCGGTCGATAAGCGAACCAAACGGATCATATTATACCCCGCGTAAAAAGAGAAAAAGTTCAAGCGCGTCAAGATAAGTAAAGAAACACAGGATTCGTTTTAGTTTTGGGGTCGAGTCGCTCTCTTTCTCTGTACTCGGCGGCTGTTTTAGCCACATTTAGGCACTCTCCCTGTCCCTCTCCCTGTCTGCGGATCGGTAAGATTGTGGAAGTTTTAGCCGTTTTGTTATGATTATCTGAATCGTTTTCTCATTGTAGTTCGTTATTTCCTCCCTGAATGCAATGGTAATCGGAGGATGCGATTTTTTTTTTCCTTAACTAGTTAAGTCAACCATCTAAAGCTTCAGAATCATGATTTCTTGTCTTGAATTGCTTTATCGCTTCTAAAACACTCGACATTTTCGACGGTCCTCCCCGATAGCAAGCTTTTGGCATCCGTAACTACGGTCGTCCTTCGTCGGAGTCAAGCTGCCTTCAACCCGAAGACGAACTTCTTCCTCGTCGGCGGCGAGCTTCTTCTCCGGCGACTCTTCGTCGCTTGCATTGAGTATCTTCTCCGGTGCCGGTAAGAGATTTTTACCTTTCATCTACTTCTCTGTTGATGCTTCTATTCGCTGTTAAACGAATGGTTTTAGAAAATCCTATTCCAACTTCTTGTTAAATTTCGATTTCTTGAAACTCCGAACTTGTTATTTACTTCCAAGAAGCGAAAATTGTAAGCAAGCAGATTTTGCGATGTAATTGTAGGCTTTCTTGATTTCTTATCTTTCCGTATTGTTGGAAATCGAAGTGATGATGGTTTCATCGACCCACGATCTTTGTGATGTTGTTCTAGGATTTCTTGATTTCTTATCTTTCTAGAAGGATAAATTAGGGATTCATCAAGCCATGCGGTGGTGTTCTTCTGTCATATGGTGATAGTTGTTGACATTTCTCATTGAGCTGATATATTAAGGGCTCTCGTTAGATGAAAATATCGTTTTTCTTGTGCAACTATTATCCGTGATAACGTTTCATCATGTAGTATTTATTTCATGATCATCTTTGTTTGCAACCTTTTCTGATTTTTAAAATTTTCAGTTTGCTTTAAGTTTCTCTGATTACGGTTTATTTATGGGTATATGAAATTTATTTATTTTTTTCAAATTTTCTGCTAAAATAACAAATCCTGGATCATCTTATGTGTCCACCCCCAAATCCTGGATCATCTTATGTGTCCACCCCCAAGTAAGAATAATTTACGATTCTGAAGTAGAGAGTTTGAAATTATGTATTGATATTTGTGCACTCCTTGAATGGTTTTTATTGGTATCAAAACCTTCAATGTCCTTGGTAAATAAGTGGAGAGCCACTTCATAGGCGTGCCATTTTGGTTTTAAAGGATTCTTGATTTTTACTTAGGAGTTTGACTTGTATAAATTACACAGCAATCAATATCTAAAACAACACTTCTTTAATAGCTCCTTGGTACCCCTCTTCAGATTTGTAGTATATCATGTGGCATTGAAATTGAAGTGTGTTTCAGTCATTCAGATGAAGAAACTTCAAGACCCTGTCTCAAATTATCAGAACGTCTTTGATAGTTCTATGTTTAACCTAGCAATGTTCTTTTGATTTATTTTCATGAGGGAATGAAGTGATATTAGGTGGTTTGATATCCTGCAGTATCTTTACCAAAAAATTTACCAAATGTCTCTGTTTTCATTTAGGTAGTATGAAACTTGGAAAAACTAGAAAAATGATGAACAATTCTAGAAAAAACAGGTGGTGCATGCAGAGGCACCAAATGTCTCTGTTCTCATGCTTGTTGTTTTCATTTAGGCAGTATGAAACTTGGAAAAACTAGAAAAACTTGTTTCTCATTTCAGGAATGTTTCCAATGAGCTCTATGCAAATGTGCACGCAGTAACAAAGATCCATATTGTTTGGACTTGGCATATGGTACCCTGTTGCCTATTATGGAACTGTTCCATTCTTTCCCTGGTAGACTTGTTCTAATTTACTATAAGGATATATTTCTTTATAGATAATGCAGTATTTTGATGCTACTTAGCAAGACAATAGATTTGATGTATTAACACTTAGTACATTAACAGCACTGGAGTCCGTACAATATTGCTTTGAGGAAACTTGCTGTGGAAACAGTTAGCTCAGATCTGTTGTTGCTATGGGAAATAAACTTAGAAATGAGACTTGTGACCACAACCTCAGGGATAATTATTCAAATTGGATTGCTGTGCTTTCACAACTATTCCTATTACAAATATATCTTTTGAAGATGCCGAAGAGTCAGTGGCAAATTGGATAGGGGATCAAGAGACAACTTTTATTGAGTTGATGGTAGATGAAGTGAAGAAGGGAATGGTGGTCGAAGATGAGCTAGCGGGTTCAAGTTCACAACAACCAATAGATATTGATGTGACAGCTCAATCTCGATGAGAGATGTCAGAATTAAGAGATTCGATTGCACGTAGACTAGCTAGTGCATATGGATTAGCACAGTGGTGATATTAGTTACTTGTTTAGTTATTAGAATGTAATTAAATAACTAATTTTATGAAACTTTTATAATATTAGACTTATATTGTTGGGTATATTTCTAAGTACAGTGCATCAATTGTTCACAATACTTATATGGAAGCAAAAAAGCAATTTCTATGCTATTGCAATTATCAAACATGCTTTTTTGCTTCTTAGCAGCAAAACAAAAGTTTACCAAACAATTTTACTTCAAGAAAAAAGCAGTCGAAAAGCATAAAATCGCTTTTTTGCTCTTTTGCTTTTAAAAGCATAAAAACAAAAGCATTACCAAATGGAGCCTTAGTTTTGGGGTTGTGTCGCTCTCTTTCTCTGGACTCGGCGGCTGTTTTAGCCGTTTAGGCACTCTCCCTGTCTGCGGATCGGTAAGATTGCGGAAGTTTTAGCCGTTTTGTTATGATTATTTGAATCGTTTTCTCGTTGTAGTTCATTATTTCTTCCCTGATTGCAATGGTAATCGGAGGATGCGATTTTTTTTTCCTTCAATAGCTAAGTCAACCATCTATAATTTCAGAATCATGATTTCTTGTTTGAATGCTTTGTAATATTTCCCATTTCGTGGTTAAGATAGTTGGAAATTTAGGTTTTTTTCTTTTTTCTTTTGGGCTCATTTTTAAATCTGGTTGATGTATGTTTTTTCATCTATTAGGGGCCATCAAATTCTTGATCTAATGTCGTAGTTACTTGTAAAAAGTAGTGGTTGGTAGATTACATGTTTTGTTGCTCATGTTTAAATGATATCTTATTTATCGTTCAGGTTATTGCACATCAAATTAAGCTAGTGTAGAGGATATGGCTAACGACAATGCAAAAAAATCTGGTTCCAATTCAAAGAGCGGTGAGTTTTATTGCCAATATAACTATCTCTATGGTATCTTGAATCATGTTTTTCTTGTTGTTTCAATGCTGGATTTTGGACTTTCAGGAGGGAAGAAGAAGGAAGTAAAAAAAGAGACAGGGTTAGGTCTCTCTTTCAAAAAGGATGAGAATTTTGGGGAGTGGTATTCGGAGGTATCTGTTAAATGTTTGAGTACATGTAACATGTTTCCTTTTTTCATCAACTCATGAGAGAAGTGATAGAAAGTTGAATCTATTTTTCCCTTAACTGATGTTAACCATTTTACACTTTTAGAGATTTTGTGTGTTGCATGGCGTATGTCCATATAGTGTGCATTATGTGGACTAAAACCTTGTTATGGATTGTGTAGGTTGTTGTTAGTGGGGAAATGATTGAATACTACGACATTTCTGGCTGTTATATTCTAAGACCATGGACAATGTCGATTTGGGAAACCATGCAAGTAAGTAGATGATATCCTTTGGGGATTTCAATTTTTTTGATGACTAACAATCTGTCTGGTTGGTTTCTTAGATGTGGTCTTCTTTTGATCACAATAATTGCAGATAGACATAGTTACTGAATATAAAAAGTTGGGGAACGTTAGTTTTTCATGGATGAAGTAGTCCAGATACTTTCTCAAAATTATTCTCATGCATGTCCGGATCAAAGCAGTGATTTATTACCTCTATCTCATACTTGCTTTGGGGTTCTGAATGTATCAAGTTTGTTTTGTTATTCTTGATCAATTTTTAATGTATTTTTCCCTTTCTAATTCTAACTAAACTGCATTCATTGGTAGTCAAATTCCTCTACCTTATTTCTTCTATGATATTGATCTTTTACAGATGTTTATATGCAGGCCTTTTTTGATGTAGAAATAAAAAAGATGAAAATCAAGAATTGTTACTTTCCTCTTTTTGTATCCCCTAGTGTTCTACAGCGGGAGAAGGATCACATAGAAGGTTTCGCTCCGGAGGTGAGAATTCATTGTTTCTTGATTTGTGCAAGTGAAAGTAAGCTTTCATATAGTTGAAGGAGTTACGTATTGAATTGTATGGAATAATTAAAGTAATCTTTCCTTTGTTTGAAGGAGTCATGTATTTGAATTGCATGGAATACTTCTCTCAAGATCCAAGAAAATCTTTCGGCTATATAGATATATGAATTGCCCTTTATAAGATAACCAAAGCTGATGATAAATGAAGAAATGAAACTCTATGGGCAACAATCAAATGATAAGATTCATAAAGAAGTTTTTTATCTCTCTCCCACTAATTTTTTTTTCCTATTCCCATTTACCATTGGTGCATGCTTGCTTGCAGATCTTTTCTTTTTTGATAATTGATGTTAGCGTAAAATCCAAGTACAAGCGAAAGTACAGGTATATCACAAAGGAAACCCAATATGCAACCAAAATCCTGCCATGATCGCATCTCACTCCTTCCCAACCTGATTGAAGAAAGTTTTCAATTCAAGGACAAGGGATCGTGCTTTATTCACCAAATTTCGGTGCCTCCGGGAGCAGGTGTCCCATTATCCATTGTGCCATTTATTACTTGTTTGTCCTTTCCAAGTCTTGGTTTTACAAAAGGTTTGAGCATTTGGACTGGATTTATCATACCAGATTATTGATGGGCAAAGTTTCCATCAGTTTTCCATGGGCCTAAATATCCGGACCTCAAGACCCATAATGGGCCAAACAATTCACTCATGAGTCCTGACACTGTGGAAGACTATGTTCATCTTCACAGAAGCCATGTAGTTTATTTTCACAGGATAAGTGAATTTTATCTTTATATATTCCACAACATTTCCTATATATTTACCTTTTCCCCCTATAATTTTCCTAAAAAATTTCCCTACTTTCCCAGATTTTTACACCTTGCAAAAAATTTTCTATTTTGAAGGTGTGAACTGAAATTTTTCATATAATTTGAAGTTGAAACCTATGTTCTTATACTGTAATAATGAATCTCAAGCCTTGTCCCTTTTGTAGTACCCTGGTATATAGCATATTCTGTAGTCGCTGGGCATATAAGTGCATAATAAATGTGGTCTCAGGTGTCACCATAGGATTGGTTTAATGTCCACTATGATAGCCTGTATGTTAATGGTTTGTTTACTTTCACATTGATGGAGTGTGATTTCGTTCGCGAAAAAAGTTATTCTCTTTTTGTCCTTCTAGTATCTTTCTGCTTATTGGTTCAACCTGACTCAGTTTCTCACAAGGATATTTAGCATTTCAGGTTGCTTGGGTTACAAAATCAGGGGAGTCTGATTTGGAAATTCCTATTGCCATCCGGCCTACTAGTGAGACTGTCATGTACCCTTACTATTCCAAATGGATAAGGGGACATCGAGACTTGCCTATGAAGCTTAATCAGTGGTGTAATGTTGTCCGATGGGAATTCAGCCACCCTACTCCATTTATCAGGTGGTATCTTGTGGACACTTTACTCCGTTTTTGTTTCAGTTTTTTTAAAATCATTTTTCTCTTTTAATATTCATTTTATCTTGTCCATGGGATCTAGCAGTTGCTCCTGCAGATTTAGGATCTTTTAACTTTTTGTCTTATGTTACCTGATTGAATGAAAAGATGCAATCTTTTGCATATCTAAGTTTGTGTTGACCATTTAAAAGCTGCCGATGGTACCTTGTTCAGGTTTTGTGTGATCCTCAGTCATATAAAGAAGACCTTAGAAGTTACGAATTTTCTTTTCACAAGAATTTCTTGTCCACAAATCGTTTAAACTGATTATGGTCCCCTTTTTTCCTTTGCCTTTGATATAATTATCAACTAATATTTTCAAACGATGAATTTTTCTAATACATAGTACTCTCAAAAAGTTTTGGTTTTTTTTAATGTTACACATCTAGAATGCTGAAAGAACTTCGTTCAGTACCAGAGCATGTTAATGGGTGGCATTTTCCTGGTTCTTCGTGTTTCTATTCAGAATGTAGGAGGTAGTTGTAATAAGAATGGATGGTTTACAAAGAATTTCATTGAGTTTTCAATGCAGAGTTCTGTTGGGATGGCTCGGGCTCCAGCTCCGTTTGGCACTATCAAGCTTAATTTTGGTAAGTGTTCTTTGCAAAATCCAGGAAGGATGGGTTTGGGAGGAGCTTTTAGGATGCCGCTTGAGACATATTACTTTCTTTCTTTAGTCCCATGGGGATGGCAACGTGGTTCCGGGGGAATTATTGGCATGTTTAACAGTTCTGTAGTCATTAACTGGCTGGCCTTAGATTATCGATAAAAAAAAAAAGGAGAAAAAATTGGCTGGCTTTAGATGATAGGTGCTCTTGGAGGCTTCAGCGTGTTGTTAGTTAGGCTACATTGTTGGACTTGATTCAAGCTAGTGCCTACTGCTCATATCAGCCAACAAGGTGGCTGATAAGCTCACAAAAAGCGGAGCAATTAGGGATCAGATTTTTTGTGGGGAATCCTACCCTGGATTTAATAGGGTTGGGTGACTGTAAGGTGGTGCACTTAGTGAAGGCAGCCCATTGATGTTTCTCTTGGCTGGCATGTACTAGATGGGGAGTATCAGCTAGGTTTTTTTGTCCTCTATTTATACATTTCTACCCCTCTTTAATAATATCTTTCACAATTTACAAAAAAAAAGGGAAAGGAAGAAAACTATGCACTTAGATATTTAGGTGGTGTTCTTTATAGATCAATTTTGGAAGCTTGCAAGAAGGCTTTTCTAGGTCCCTTTTTATGGGGTTCAAATGATGAGAATCTATGTGACTATCTTATGTTGTAGCTATTTTTTTTTTTTTTTTGATCAATAATAAAGATATTATTTATATAATAAAAGATAGTGATGAAAACATATTATTTATGTTGTAGCTAATTGAGGAGGCATCATGTCGTCTTTGGTCATTCACTTAGAGGGAAATGGTTGGGATAAAATTCTAATCATGGTGTAATCAGCTCTAAGCTTTGCATAGGGAATGCCTTGCTTTGTTCTTCTTGCATCGTCTCTCTATATATCTGATGCTGTTTTTGCTACTTAATATTCCTTCATCCCAATGGCTAATTTGTATTTTCCTATATGAAGGGTGTTTATTCCCCTGAGATCTTATATTTGGCTTCTCTCAGTCAATTTTTGTTATGGTCTTAGGTCTTGGTTCCAGTAGGCCCAAAAATCTATTATGAACTGTGTTTGCACAAATTCAATCAAATTTATGTCTAGGATGCTCGAGGTTCTAACATATGTTAGGGACCATGCTTTGACTGAATTTCTGCTTATTCTGTGTATGGCTAGGGTGAGTATAGCAGATTGGCTCTTTGTCTACTGTTGAGGAATTTTTATCAACTAATCATCTTTCAGCAATTGGGAATAAAGCATACCTGTTCTCTCAAATTCCATCTATGCTATGTTTCCATTGTCTTTGATGTTTTGTATTTAATAGCTTACAATTTTGTCTTTAATAGTTTCTTACTTATTTATAAAAGGAAAACAACTCTACTGTATTGATCCCATTGTCACAAATATTCCTTACTGGGTTTTAATATGTTTTGCTTTAGCTATCTAATTGGCTAGTTGAACATGCTTTGCAATGTAGGAGTCGTGAGTTTCTTTGGCAAGAAGGGCATACGGCTTTTGCCACTAAATCAGAGGCAGATGCAGAGGTGAAGAATAGTTCAGTTTGATATTTTATTTTCTCATTTATTATTATTGTCTTAATCTTGTGTCATATTTTTAATAGGTTGAATATTAATTGAAGCACGTTAAAAATATGAATTGATGATTTATGATAGTTTTATAAAACTTATTTTTCTTGTCTTTGCATGCTCAATCTTTTGGATAAAGATTTATTTCATCCGGTTCATATTGCTTAATAACGGTACAACTATTTTACCATTTTATTTATTTATTTTTTATGTTTAGTAGATATGTCACTTTATTGGTATCGATGTTTGATGTTTCTCATTTCAAGTTTTGAACAATAGCTGATAATATTAAATGGCATCATGTTTGGTATTCTTAACTAGCTGACAGCCTATAATGGATCTCTCCTACACTGATACACTAGGCTATTGTGTGTTTCTATCTATGGAAACTCAGCCCTTTCCATTTTTTTTTTCAAGGATAAGATTAAATCTTCATCACCTTGAAGTGTCACATTTCCAGTTTTTATCTATATTTCTTGTCTTTCCTTTTTGACTACTATTTTTTTCAGGTCCTTGAAATTTTGGAATTGTATAGACGGATATACGAAGAATTTCTGGCAATTCCAGTTGTAAAGGGAAAGAAGAGCGAGTTGGAGAAGTTTGCTGGTGGACTTTACACAACAAGTGTTGAGGCAAGCCATATGCATTACCTGTGTAATTAACTCTCTTTTTAGTACAAAAGAATTTTGGACCTTTCATAGGATGTGCTAAATATGATCCTTTCTTTATTTTTATTAATTTATGTGTTACTTAATGTTTTTTTCCAGGCTTTTATTCCAAATACTGGTCGTGGCATACAAGGTGCAACCTCACATTGTCTGGGCCAAAATTTTGCAAAAATGTTTGAGATAAACTTTGAAAATGAGAAGGGAGAAAAGGCTATGGTCTGGCAGAATTCCTGGGCATACAGTACGCGGACGGTAATTCTAGGCCTTTTTCTTGTTGAATAAATGTACTTAAATAGCGAATATATTTTCTTATGTAGAGAAAAGAGTACAATATGCCTAGATAGGTATGGTACTTGGATTTTTTTTTAAGTCTTGGTGTTGCGTTAGTTTTGGACTTGAAAAAAACTAATATATGTTGAATACAATGAGAAATCTAAGTGCTTTAAGAAAGCATCTGCAATATTAATCTTAAGGTTTTGTTCAGAACCATAGAAAAAAAAACAAAAAATAAAATCTTGAGGTTACATTTAGTCTTCTGAAACTGAAAGGTGTTGATCAATACATCTTGGTCTAGGCTGAAAATTGAAACCATGGTTTGCGGGCAAAATTATTTGTTAAGGAAGCCAGAGAAGAAATGATAACAAATCTTAATGGAGTTCATGTTGTTTAAATTGTTTATTTGAATTTAAAATTTTCCAAAAATGGCTAAGTTGGAATAAACTTAAAATAAGAACGTGTAATCAAGTATATGTTTATACTTGTAGGTCACATTATCTAAGGTGGCATATTAATAGTTTCTTAGTCCTTGTGGGTGAAATCCAAAGTCACTTGAACTTTGAGAACTCGGTGTTAGAAAAGTACAGAAAAAGAAGTGATTGTATTTGAGAAACAGCATGCCATTTTTGCAGTATCAGCCCTATCAAGTTTGCTCTTGCCAACCTGACTGTGTTTGACATATCTGGAACTTCTTTTTCCAAGCTCAACATGCCTGTAAATAAAATCCTAATAAAACTTGTAGAGAAATTATAAGCTTTAAAACTGAAATTACATTGGAAAGGAAGGGATGGCAAGGACATCCTTGTTGATTGTTGGCAACTTGAAGAAAATCATGGATTGAACGTAGCTATGAGAAATACACCTCAAAAGAAAATGAACGTTGAGGTTCTCTTTAATTTATTAGCATGCAAGTATTTGCTTTTCAAGGCAAGTATGGATCTTTGGTTGGAGGTATTCCATCTTTACATGTCTGTTTGCAACATCTAGAGCAAACAAGCTAATTACCTCCAAAGGCTGTTCTCATGGGTTTTCTTGCAATCTGAAATTCGAGTGAGATTTTAGAGATAGACTATAATCAGGACTGAACTTTATCAATGATGCTATAAAATTGTGTAGATATCCATGATCATATTGGATGCTTGTGTTTGGACTCCAAATGCATTTTTTCTTGCCAATCCTTCATTGCCATGCCTTTTTGCAACATCTTCAATATGAAACCCAAGCCCCATCCTTTTCAGCATGTGAATAAGGAACCCCAGTCATCACGGGCTTAAATTTTCTCAGTATAAAGCCCCACCTTCCTCTTCCTGGTAATAGAGTCAATGCATTCATTAGCCACCAGCAAACTATTTAAAATTTATCTGCCTCTTACAAAGGACTTTGTGACTGAGTCACTAATGGAAAAGATTAATGTAAGCTTCCTGCTAGTACCTTTTTGAAAGACTTCCTACAAGGCTGATCGGTCTAATGTCTTTGATGTTTACTGCCCCTTCCCTCGTGGTAATAAGAGAAATAGATGTGGCATTAGTGCTTTTCTCAAAAGAATCAGAGGTAGGAACTCTTCAAATATTACCATCAGATCACCCTTTATAATATTCCGGTTTCTTTAAAGAAGCTAGAGTAAGTCAATGTGGATCTGGACCTTATCCCCATTATGCTTTTTGTTCAAACCCCAAAGCTGTTCTTCTGAAGAAGGCTACATCTTCCTGAGAAATCATCTTAAACTCTATCCTGTCAAGAGTTGATCTGGAAGTCTCAGGCTTTTGATAAAACACATATAATACTATCCCACAACTTTATTGATATCTTCTACATCTCCAAAGGTGGCCCTATTAACCTAAACTCTATGAATGCAGATTACCCTATTGGATGTTGAATTGTTGTATTCTGATCTACAATTGCATTTATAATGTTCTATATTTCTGACTCCAACTTATCTCTTCCAACAAAGAAATCCTGCATAACTTGGACTTAAAACATTCCAATCAATATATTAATGCCCATGACTTGTTGCAAAGAAAGAAGAAGTCACACTCTCTTCTCATATAATTTATGCTTTTTGCTGCATTTGGCATTAATCATATTCTAATGTGTATTGGTTTTTTTTTATTTTCTTTTTGCGAGTTAGTTAATCTTGTCAGGTTTTAGTGCCTTGATTTGGAGGGAAATTAATTGGTATTTTAGAACTGTTATAGCAGTTATATAACTATTAAATGAGAGGAAAGAAATGGAAAAAAATCCAAATATCAAAGTGTGCCATTTTTATTCACACATTTTACCTTGTGGTAGAATCAAAGCCTTATCTACAGGCTTCCACAAATAAGGAAGGTGATCTTAGATATTGAAATGCATTCTGTTGTTGTTTGAATTCAAAGAGAACTCTCATGAATTGGAATGCTTCACTTAGCTTAGTTTTTGTAGTTTCTTTCTTGTTGTGTTTTTTTTTTCTTTTTTTTGATAATTGACTGGCAATAGATTAATTATGAAAAACAGAACACGGGGTAGACCCATGAGGAATGGGTCAAAACACAAGCAAATAGACCATATCAACAAGAAATCTCTAGCTTAGCATCCTTAGAAGAACTTACTTGGACCTTGTTGTTTTCCCTTTTTGCTTTTTGTACCTCAATTTTTTTCACTTATTTTCCTCTTTTCTTTTGTTTGTCCTTGTTTTTCTTCTTGGCATTGAGGATGTGCTTTTCCACTTTTTTTTGATGGTTTTTCCAATATAAAAAAATTACATTTTGATGTTCTCAATATATATGTATATATATACCTTGTTATTGAATTTAATAGATAGATTGGTTCTTGTGGTAGCTTTATGCAGATCTATCACAACAAATGGATCTTTAAATAGTATTTTTTTTTTTGCCAATAGCTTTTGATCATTTCTATTTGTTTTTGGCTTTTGAAATATAGATTGGGGTGATGGTGATGGTTCATAGTGATGACAAAGGTTTGGTGTTGCCGCCTAAAGTAGCATCTGTCCAAGTTGTTGTCATTCCTGTGCCTTACAAAGATGCTGATACACAAGCAATATTTGACAGCTGCTCCGAAACTTTAAATACCCTGAATGAGGCTGGTATTCGTGTTGAGTCTGATCTGAGAGATAATTACTCTCCTGGTTGGAAATATTCCCACTGGGAAATGAAAGGTGTTCCTTTGAGGATTGAAATTGGGCCAAAAGACTTGGCTAATAAACAGGTAATGAAAATTGAACTCCTTTTCCTTTTTGTTGCCTTATATACTTAACTTTTCCCTATACGTGGTAATATTTCATTTCTCCCATTAGTTCTCCTTTCTTTGCACTTGTTGCTGCTTAATTATCAAAGCTGGGATCGTCTATGATTGAAGATTTTTGTAGTGCAATTGAAGATTTTTGTGCCTGCAGTACTTCGTTTATATTTTATTTTTTATATCCTGGTTTTTATGTTGATGAAGGAAATGTGTTATGTTGTTATTTACTTTGCATTTAGTGCCGCTGAATCGTGTAGTTATTTACTGTGAATTTGTTGCCATTGAATCTTGGTTTGCACAATGATACTGTGTTATTATAACTGGGAAAAAGGATCAATCATATTCCCAATGGGGGGGGAAAGGGAAAAAAAGGGTTAAGAAGAAGTTGAATCTTGAAAATAGGTTTATTAATTTTTTGGATGATAAGCAGTCAACATGACCTGATATTGTGATTGTGTCCTTAATTGAACCTCCTCTTATATGCCATTAATTACACTCAGTTACTTCTGTGACTAAAATTTTTCTATTTGGATACCAAGACAGCTTTGTGAAAGCTAATAACAGTGGAAAGCATGGAAATAAAACATAGAAAAGTGCACTTTTATTATATCTAAAAAAAGGTTCTAAAGAATGAAGGAGAAGCAACTCTATGCAGAAAATTTGAAGAAAATATAGTGGTACTGAAAAAGAAGGGGGAAAGTACATATCTCTAAGCAAAAATTAGGTAAGAAATGGAAGACAACATTTAAGACTCAGATTTTTTTTGCCATCCGTGCTAGGGAGCTAGTAATCAAAAAGGGAGAGGGAAAAGGATGTTGATTGGGGGGGTCCAACTGGTGAATTCAGGAATTAATGGCTTAGTACATACAAAGTATTAATGTTTAATGATACCTAATTTTCCTTTTGTTATGATAAAATTTTTTTTAAATGAAAGTCTTTTATCACAAGCATGAAAGTCTTTTATCACAAGTACTATAAACTTCGAATTTTGTTGCAGGTACGTGCTGTCCGCCGTGACAATTCAGCAAAAGTGGATATACCTATGGCTAATTTGATTGAGCAAGTGAAAGAAATGTTGGCTAATATTCAACAAAGCCTATTTGATTCTGCAAAGCAAAAACGAGATGCTTGCATTGAGGTTGTAAAAACATGGGATGAATTTATGGAGGCACTTGGCCAAAAGAAAATGATCTTAGCTCCTTGGTGTGATGAAGAGGTGTGGTATCCATTCATATCATTTATGTGGCTTCATAGTTAATGTTTTGTATTGTTGAATTGTTTGAGCCTTTTTGTTATTTTTGTATTTATAGCCACTGATTGATTCAATGTCTGGGTGAAGTTCAATATCTGTGACTATTTAATTTATGCTTTCACCATGGGATCATAGAATAGACATGCTGAGTCAACTCATAGAATGATGGAGGATCTTATTTTTCCTTTTTTGTTTATATTATATCATTTCAGAGTGCTGCACCCAAGTTGTTGGGATAAAGCATTGTCATTATTGCTATAATATACAGGAAAAGGATGTTGAGAAGGAACAAATTTGGTGCAATGCATCATTCCACATCAAAAAAAGACAAAAGTGTTCAAGTATCAATGTAAAATAGTAATAGTACCCGCTACCCACAAAAGTGTCTTCTTTTCTTTTCTCTTTTGTTTGTTGTATTTTGTTTTTTTTTTCCTCTTTTGGTTGAATATTGGAAGTTCTTAGCATTCCTCTGTTCGGGAAACACACACTAAATCTAGTGCTATAGGCATTCTTGTCTGATATATCTGAAAATGCTGAGCTTGTTCTACATTTAAACTTACCAGTGAGATAATTTGTAATTTATCTGTTTTAAAGATATCTATTCATATTTATTTTATTGTGTGAAAATTTATTACTTTAAACTGATAAAATAATTGGAAAAAATAATTTATTTCTTCAATGGAATTTATGTTGAGTCCAGATTTGTCTGAGATTATCCAACCTATGATTGCTTAATTGAAATCTTGTTGCCTGAGTACACAGTTTAATGTTGTGATGATTTTTGGTTACCATAAATCTGTTGGAAGTGGAGGGGAGGGAAAAAGGGCACCAGTTTAGTTGGAAGATTAATAAAGAGACGGGTTTTTGTTTCTCCTTTTGTATTGTTGGTGGACTTGAGCAAGAATTAAGTCTTTTTTTTTTAGGGTTGGATTGTTCTGCATTAGCCATGCAAATGCTGAAAGTTCTTGCTCATGCGAAGGCCTCTGACAAACAAGTTGATTATATGTTACTGATTGACCTAGAAAGTATCTAAAGCTGCATCTGTGGTATTATTTAACCACGATATCCATTAGTAAAATGATTTTCTATTTTATTAGAGTTTCTAAGGTCATATAGGAGCTGGATTGAATGATATCAATATTGTTGTCCATACCACAAACTCCCTGTAGGAAATTGATTGTTGGATCTGGGATTTGGATGTTTGGTTATTCTTATCACTGGTAGTGTTCAGTAGCTTAAACAGTCTTCCAGCGAAGTATGATGCGGATAGGTTCTAAGAGACCAGGGGAAAGGGGTGAGATAATAGAGAAATTGAAGAGAAGAGATTTTGTTGCTATTGCAATTGTTGCCATAAATTTCAGAGATTGGGATGGGAAATGATATTCTTAAAAATAGGTATTTGCCCACTGTGGGAGAAGCTGGTAATGAGCTAGATATAATGGAACACATCCTTGGAGGCTCTTTTTAGCTAATAGTATTTTTGTTGAGCTTTATGTGATTCCTAGGTGAGTTGAAGTGGATTCCATACCATATTATATGGTTTGTCTACAATGATGATAAGTCAAAGATTCCCTTTTATTCACCTATAAAATTGTTCATCATCTCATGCTTTTTGATCTTTGTTTATTGTTATCGTGTCTTCTAAATTTTCTCCAGGAAGTGGAGAAAGATGTGAAAGCACGAACAAAGGGAGAGATGGGAGCAGCTAAGACACTTTGTTCTCCGTTTGACCAGCCAGAAATCCCTGAAGGTATCATTTTCATGTTGTAAATGAAACATATTGTGGCAGTTATATGTTTTTCTTCTGCTTCTTCAGCACCCGGGAAGTGATTTAGTAGTTCAATCTTCTGCAGCATGCAAGAGAGAGATATTTGCTTTTAGTTTGATGCTTGCTCAGTGGATTGAATTTGTGTTTGCAAGTTTTATTTCCTCTTAAAAGTATACTGTGGCACTTTAAGTGGACATGAATTAACGGCAGTCAAGACTCGATTTCATATTTTATCAAGACATTTGTTAAGAGTTGATCAGGCACTCAAGCTTCATACCGCGTTTTAACTTGTGTGCAGGTACCGTCTGTTTTGCCTCAGGAAAGCCTGCAAAGAAGTGGACCTACTGGGGCAGGAGTTACTAATTATCGTATCATATATGCAAATTGCTTATCAAATGCGTGGAAGAGATCTCTTTTCTAACTTATTTGCTTTGCTCCAAATTAACGGGGCCCAAAGTTGGATTACATTGAAGACAGCTGAGGGGAAGGAAATCATTCATTGAGCAAGTTCTTAAGTTTGTTTTCGCCCATTTTTGTTATCGTAAAAGTGTACAATGCTTAGTTTTTTTTTTTAACTTTTTATCTGGATTCTATTTCAGTGATATACCAAGGCTCACACAATATATTAGACAGCTTTAACAGTGACATTCAGATTCAGTAGTATTTTTGCTTTCCAAGTAATATGGAAACGAAAAAAAAAAAGGGTAATCCGCCTGCCGTTTATTTTGAGAATTTATTTACATAATAGAAGGAAAAGTAGTAATGTAAACCTTGTGGAATGAAGGTGGGTTTTCCGATTCATGAATAAGCTTCCCTTAATTCTTCATTAAGTCATCGGAAACGTGCCAAAAATTCTCTTTTTCTCAGAATGTGATTATAGTTTAGTACTATAATTAATTATTATAATGATATGTGGTTTTTTTCTTTCAAAAAATCTGGTACGGAGTAGGAAACCAAAACAGTTACACAATTGTTCCTGTTGAATATATATATATGTCGGATAAATGGAAATTAAATTAAGAATTAACAGTACATTCTGCAAAAGAACAGGAGGTAAAAGCAAAAGTAGTTTTGGACATCCTAAAGTATAAGAAAAGGAGTTTTCCAAACAAAAAAATTTGCTTCTGCCGCAATGCCAAACGAGTATCCAAATCCCGAGCAAAAAGTCTAACTGGTACGGATTTATACCTGCGTAGATCACCAGCAGTTGTCTGCATCACTTGTGCTCAAAATTCTTTGAGTACTGGAAGGAACTTTCTTGAGCAAAAGAAAGAGAAAAAGAAAAATATGTAAATAAATATATACAACTGGGTATGACATTATAAACGTTAATTTAAAAAAAAAAAAAACTCTTTTGCTCAAGCTCAACCGAGTGAAATACTAGATCTTGAGCTTAACCGGTTCTTGATTTCCACCAGAAAATGGCGGCACCCGCATTTGGTTCGCCTGCGGTGAAGAATTACTCTTCGGGTTCGCCTTTTTCTTCCAAGTTTGTTCTGCTTCACAGCAACTGTCATTGGAAACCCGAATTGAGCACCTGCTTTTTCGGCAAAGAATCTCTTCGAACGTTCTATGTCGGTTTGAAAACCTCTAATTTCTGCGGTTCTAGATATCGGAGATTAAGTACGACGGCATCTTTGGGAGGTCTGCTTGGGGGAATTTTTAAGGGGACCGATACAGGGGAGGCAACAAGGCAGCAGTATGCTGGAACCGTTAATACAATTAATGGGTTGGAGGCGGAGATGTCGGGATTGTCTGATTCAGAATTGAGGGACAGGACTTCGGTTTTGAAGGAACGGACTAGGCTTAGGTGAATCTTTAGATTCCATCCTACCTGTAAGTTCTGGCTAACCTTCTCATTGATTCTTTTCTTTTCTTTTCTTTTTCCTTTTTGGGGTGAAATGATAGGATATTGAGATTTTTCTGTGGTCGGAAATGCATTTTCTTTTTCTTTTTTGATTCGTCCTCATAGAGCTTTGTAGACGCCTTCAGCCTAGTTAGGTTTTCTTTATTTTCCATTTTCAGTTTAGAAATTTATCTCTTTGATATGAAGATATATGGTTAAGCTTTCAATCTGATCAACTAAAATGCGTAAATTTATCGTCTGTAATTGAAACCATTGCTTGATATCACAAATGAGTTGAGAATTCACTTTGTTAGCGTTCTGGTGGAAACTAAATTGTATGGTACAGATGATTTAATGTCTTTAAACAGTGTCATGGATGTGTATGTGATGCACTTCTAGAATTATGCTTGACCAAGCTTGAGAACCATAGAAGATTCTAATTCCACTTTTTTATCATCCTTAAACATAATATTTTTACTAGTCGAATTAATATGGGTGGTCAAAATATTTTCCTCGGCTACTACTTGCCGAAATGCCCTGAGGATGTAGCCAAAGCCAGAGAAGTTTTGATAAGTTGTCACAAATTTGGGTTTCAATGCGTTGAAAATAATTTATTAGAAGTATCTTGATGCTGAATCATCATAGGAATTTTATAGTAATCTGTTATCAATTTGGCATTCAAATCTGTGTTTTCAAAGGCTTTTGAGGCTTACCCCAAGGCTTAAATCCTTTTTTTTTTTTGCTTATGCATTAAACTATAAGATTCACTTGAAGCTCAAGCAGCACAACATAGTTGTTGCCTTAAATAAGGGCTTGTTCTTCACACAATAAATGGAATTAAGAATCTTGGTGCACAAGAGGAGATTCATTTACCAGTATTCATTAAGTTATACTGCATATATTACGTTAAAAAATGTTATGATGTTGTGAATGTTTTCCAAATGCTATTTCACATTGAGATATCCCTTGTAGAGATTTTACATGACTAGTTGGTGGTATCTTTTCTGTGATTTCTTTCCAAATTCTAGCATTTTGACATTAAATTTGAAATGTGCTATGGTGTTCTACTTATAGTGGTTAACAGCCAACAAAAAGATGACCAAACGGACAAAGGATCCCTTGTACCAGTTAGTTAGATTAGGTAACACGAGTCTTGTTTCCTTATTCCAATCTGTCAAAAACTGTCTCTTCAATCAGATTATGCTTATCAATAATTATATATATGAACAAAATGGTAAAAGTTAACCGTGGCAATTTATGCCTCAACTTGGTTTATTTTCCACAAGATGAAGGCTCATAAGTTTGTAAGCTTCATCTTAAAACTAGATTCTTGGTACTTGATAAGGTTTATGAAATATGCACTCTGGATTTTTCTTTATTAGGGAATTTTATTTTTGTTTTCTTCTCTTTACCTTCTTCATGTTGCTATATGCTATATAGCATATAGCATTAGTATCCTTTGTTTTGCTCATTACCTTATTCTAAAATTGGTATCTCTCTCTCTCTCTCTCTCTCTCTCTGAAAAACAGGGTTTTGACTCTTAACACCTAGAGGGGGGGTGAATAGGTGCAGCACAGCGGAATAAAAAATATTCTATTAATTAAAGATAAGTCCTCAATTAATAGGCATGAACAAATCCTCAAAACTATTCCAGAAAATAATTAATAAGAAGCAAGCCACCCAAATTGCAAAACTAATAAAGCATATAGAGAAATAAGCAAGACAAGCAATTTGGTGACGAAAGGAAAACTCTATGAGAACACTCACTAGAGAAAACCCTCCGGACTATGCAGGAGCCACCTGAAAGATCCAATATGAAAAGAAGACTTACAACCTGTAGTTCAGACGACTCAACATCCCTATGCTAGACTTTACAGCTCACAGACTTGAAAGTATCTGAGGAACTCCTCAGATTTGCTCTACAGCAACACCTCAGAACTCTGAAGATCTTCTCACACGATCACCCACATGAACTCTTAATTTTGAACAACATTGATCGGCTATGGAAAGAACACTTGCAAGCAATCAAATTTGTCTAGCAAGCTGTTGGCTTACGGGGATATGCACAGCAGGATCCACTCATTGAGTATAAGCTTGAAGGCTACAACCTCTTTTTGGAGATGATGGCACAGATAAGAAGAAATGTAATATATTCGATCTACCAGGTTTGTCCTAACCAAGACTAAAAACTCATGACTTAGATCTGGTCTTTATATCTGAAGAATATACTGGGATAATCAGATACAGTTAATAGCAAATCAAGATTCCATATTTGCTGTCTTGACTTATGATGTCTTTTGTTTACAGTTCCAGCCAGTTGTTGTCAAGAATAATCAACAACGGCAACAGAATGAAAAATCAAGCAAGCTTGTGATGGATGGAAAGGCTAAAAGACAACCCAGATCCTGTAGGGGTCGCTGAGTCCTCTTAGTCCCTTGGTTTCTAAGAGGTATAGCTCACCATACAGGGAAATTCTTCAAGAAGCTTGCAAGGTATAAGATTAATGCATTAACTTAGTCCTGTTGTCTTGAAGAGATAGTGGGACCTGTATTGTAGAATTGAGTTCACCAGTGTAAAAAAGAATATTGCTCACCAAAGCTTTGAAAAATAGAGGTATCCACCCAGTGTAAATTAAATGAATTACGCTCAGTACTTTCTTTTTGTCCCTTTCTATTCCACATTACCAAACCTGTTTTAATTTGGAATCACATATAATTCTCTACAGAACAAAATTGATGTAAAAATAATAAATATATACATAAACAATAGAAAATGACATTATAGGAACCGAGAAGCTCTGAATGTTTAAGTTTAAGTTCATATGAAAACCAAGACACTGCATGATGCTGTTTGTCTTTGTCTAATTGCATTGCTTGAATCATGACCGTGAAATTGTCCTCCTTTTGAATACTTACAGATCGTCATCATCCAGGATTCAGGGCACTGATAATTAACATTTTGCATCAAGATCACCTTCAGAACATCCATTGCCACCAACAACATCCCCATTATGAAGAATATCCTTTATGAGTTTTTTTATACCACTTTCTTTAGCCTGCAAGAGGCAAGATGGAAAATCAAGTTTTTTCTTTAAAAAAGAATATCAAATATTCATGAACCTTAGCCTAGGTAGAGGATAGAAAATACATGTTTCTATAAGTAATGAAGTTCATACCTTCACTCCTATGGCCATCGCAGTCTTTAGCTTCACTAATGCACCTAATCTTAAGGAACCACCTTTATTATCTCTGACATAAATTAGAGGAACATTCCTTGAAGAGGACAAGCTTGGAAGATGCTTTGTTAGCCACTTGGAGTTGCAATCACAAGCTAGCAAGACAGCCTATATCCATGCCAACATACAAATCAGACAACCTTCCACATCAGTTATGAATAACTAGCTGTGTATAATATTTTTGGTATTTACCAAATCCAGTCATAACGTTAACACAAGAAATCTATAGATCTGTTTATTGAAGCATGATGATAAATAAACAGGATCCCAGGAGGACATCCACTCTATCATGAACAAGTTTTTCCTGGAATATATTAAACCAATCAAATTAGTAACAGACCAGCACACCATTGCAACATAGAATCTAAAAAAGGGCCTACAGGGATTCCAAGTTTTCTGTTGCCAGCTGCTACACTGCCTAGATTTCTCCAAGTTCAATCATCTGGTTGGATTCTGCAGCAATGACCCTAAACCTCAGATGGCAGTGGGACACTTCACTGTGTTCATGTACTGGGTGATTTCTAGATAGATTATCCAGAGTTCAACCCCCCAAAAAACATCACATTCTCTGTTCAATAGATCAAAGGATGATCTAACATCACCGTTAAGTAGCTGAAATTACCTAGAAAATCCTGACTATCTCACAACGCTTACTTTATGACGTTGCTATGGAACCGTAGGTGTTATGTCATGTTTTCAGAACAAGAAAGGGAAATTATTTCCTTGTGGAAAACATATTTTCACATTAACAGATGGCAAAACCAAGTTTAATAATGATCAATTAAAGTAAAAAAGATCATTAAAATGAAAAAAATAATAAATACATAAAAACAAACAGGGTAGATGCTTTTCCTAATGGAAGGAGTTACATAAAGTGAAAAATGGCAAAAGTAGAATAGCCCCATAAATACAGTATGATAACTAATACAGCAGAAATGGTAAAAGAATTGCCCCATGAATAAAGGAAGGATTACTAGCCTGAAGTTGCACTGAAGATGCTTTACCATGATTGCAGCTAACGGGAGGCTCTTGATCAGAACTTCCGGAATTAGTACTTGGCATAGTTCGCTCCAGCACGCGGGTAACATCGTTAACGCCAATGGCATACCGTTGCTGAGCAAAATTACAAGCATCAGACAGGGATTATTTTCATGATTAGAAGTATAGTACCGGATTTCTAACAACCACCAAGAACAGAGCAATCAAGAATTGAATACCTTGATCCAAATTTTGTCAGGTAAGGATCTCTTTGTACGCTTTGCCAGCTCTATCTCCCTGAACAAAACAAAAAAAAAAAGTACACAGCAATTAATAAAAACAAATGAACCCCACTGATAGACACTAGATGCTTGCAGGACAAAAGAAAGCAGTGGTGGTTAAGGTCAAGTCCTTCAACCCGATGTACGAACGTTCATTTAACATGGAAGAAAATAATACCACGAAGATCTACAGTTGAACTGTAATCCCACGTTTTCATTAAGATGATCGGATTTGCCCTAGGTAAATAATAAATAGATAAAAGATGTACTGTAGAAGATAATTTTTTTGCTTTTTCTTTTGTCCTTTTTTTAGATTCTGCAGCTTAAGCGGATCAAAATAACAATTATAGGGCTTCCACAGATATCTAATGAAATAAAATCGTTTCGATGTCCCCACACAGTAGTTAAGTCAGATTGAATTTTTAGAAACCGAACATGTATTAGTGTGGTTGGATGGTTACCTCTCCATTGATTTGAGGAGGCGAACAAGACGTTCCCTTCATAGCAATTAGACCTAAATCGGAAACCACCAAACAAAAATTTAGAAACCAATAGAGGGTGATGGCAATTCTATCGACAAAAGCGACATTGTGGACAGATTTCCCCAGCGGAGAGAACCGAAGCAAGAGCTTAAACGGCACTTACTGTTGCTCATGAGAAATAAAGCTGGATTTCGTGGCCTCGGAATGTTTTCTAGTTATTCTCTTTCTCCTCCGCATGATGAAACGCCATCGATACTCCTCTGCGCGTCTCCTGTTCGATGAAAACCCCTAGAGTAGAGAAGCGACAGGGGTTTTGGTGATTTTGTATTTGGCGCGCGATTTGGTTTTGGATTGGTTTCTTTTAGGGTTGCAAATCGAGCGGGTTGGGTTGCGTGAACCCCACAGGAAAACCAGGCCAATGAGTCAACCAAAATTAACCTATTGAGCTGTTATAAAAGTGTATAAATGTAAAAAATAATAACATAGTTACCAGAGTGATATATATTATTTAACTTGTTCTAATATAAATATCTACAATGTTTTTTCAAATTTTGTGATGATTTCTTTTCATAATTTATTCAGATTTTTTATTCTTGGTGGCAGGAGCAGCATGCCAAAACAATTTTGATGAAACAGCATGAAGGCCTCCCAGTGAAACAACACAGCAAACCTTGATCCTATTGACAAGTTTGCCTAAATTAGAACTTGGTGAAGAGGATTCGGCCATTTATCAAGAAATTACATTATTACTCAAGTCTCTCGAAGAATTAAAAAGAACCCCTTCATGAATTTTGAGATCTTGACAATTCTGTTTTCGAAATTTTCTCCCCTTGTCTTTTACATTCTTTTTGCACAAGGAGTCTTGTTCCTTAGAATATCTGGGGTTTACAGCTTATTCCATGGTTGGACTCATTTTATTTCTTTTAGAACTCAAGATGTCTGGGGTTTACAGCTCATCCCAGAGTTCTTTTCAACTTGCTTTTTCTTTTAAACACAAAAGAGAAATCTCCTTTTAACACAAGATCATATGCGAGGGTCTTTTTTAATTTAAGATAGACAAGAATAAATCACAGATTGCCTATCCACACATTCACCGAAAAAGAAAAATTAAGCTTATTCAATTGTATTTGGTGTGTGTAAGTGATATACAAACCACAAAAAGAAATAAGTAAGATGATTGTGTCGTTATAAGAAACTATTGAAAAAAGGATTTGTGAAACCATCTTTGAAGAGCTCAAGGTTCTCAAAATATAACAAAACTCATTGTTTCACAACGTTATACATATTCTATAGTTGACCAATGTCAAGAATACGAACACATACGAAAAACCAAAATACGAAAGACAAAATACGAAAAAAAAAAACGCAACCAAACAAAAGAAACAAAAATAAGCATGCTAAAGAAGGAAAATATGCATGAGACACCCTAAAGCATGCTACAAGGTCCTTCTTAATGAAGAGGACCAATACCAATAGCTTTCCTAAGAGACTCAAGCCTAAGAGCATCTAAAGGCTTGGTAAAGAGGTCAGCTAATTGGTTTTCAGATGGGATGTGTTCAAGAGAGATCACATGATCTTCTACCAACTCTCGAATAAAAAGATGTCTTATATCAATGTGTTTGGTTCGAGAGTGCTGAACAGGATTTTTAGAAATGTTAATAGCACTTGTATTATCACAATACAAGACAATAGTTCCCTGTTCAATCCCATAATCACTCAACATTTGCTTCATCCAAAGCAACTGAGTGCAACAACTATTAGCAGCTATATACTCAACTTTAGCAATGGACAAGGAGATAGAGTTTTGCTTCTTGCTCATCCAGGCCACCAGATTGTTCCCAACGTAGAAACAACCTCTGGTTGTGCTTTTCCTATCTGTGCGCGCGTCGGAAATGCGGCACGGGAAAGTTCGGAGTCGTCACCGCCTGATGGGTTGCAGGCGGACACCTGGGTGCCTAATCTTGTCTATTAGTCTGGTTTGCGGCTTGAGATTCTAGGTAGGGTCTCGGTTGTGGTTTGGGGAAGTCCGTAGACACCCCAGACCACCCCGTCGGATGACGGGTCCCGTGGGTTCCCTGGTTTGAGTCAGCTTACTTTGGTCTCACCCGATTCCTAATCCGATAGGCAATTTGATTAAGTCTTGGCGGGACCACCTGAGTGGTGTGGGTCCCTTTAATTGCTTTTATCTTGCTCATTTAGATGATCTGAGTCAGATTGGGTGGGCCCCGTTGGAAGGCCCACGGTGTCCTTGGTGGGCTTAGTTTAAGCTTACATGCCTCTGTCTAGTCCTAAGAGGCCCCTTGGGCTTAGGTTAGTGAGTTGATTTTACTTAATTGTTTAAGTTGGAATTTTAGGTGATTTTCATGCAAAAAGTTGGTCTGCATTGGTTGGCGGGCCCCGGGGTGAGCCCCCATGATGGTTGCCAAGAGTGTTTTGGATTTATTTTATTTAGCTTTGACGAAATGGGCTGGTCACTGGGCTTAGGCCCCTGATCCAGATTTGGGCTTGAAAGCCTAGTTCTTTGAAGTCTAGGGTTTGCACCCTTCCTTGGTTCGATTAGCGGGCTTTGGTGGGCCCGATAGGCCCTAGACCTTGGGTCTCGGCCAAACCACGCAATTTAAATATTATTCCACAAAACAAGGTCCGGGTGGGCCGCATTGGGTTTGGCCCGCTCGGTCTGGTTGATGTATTTATCTTGCTTATTTACATGCAAACGGATTTATCGGGCTGTGTGGGCCCCGTTGGAAGGCCCACTAATGTTCCGAGTTGGACCGGCGGTCCTTGCCTCAAGTTGGGTTTCCGGGTGACCCGGAAACCCTATTGGTTCGCTTGGTTTGGTTAAAATTACCACAAGAATTCGACAATGATCAAAATAATACAAAAATGCATTTCTGTGGTGTATCCAACCTTAGTTGCCGGATACACACAGGCCATAGGTGATCCGACCTGAGTTGCCGGATCACACCAAAATGGCCTTTTTTCCGGATTTTGGCAGTTGAGGTGACTTCCAGGGGTTCCTAGAAGGCTTTCTAAGGTTTGGTGGGCCCCTGGGAGGGCCCACACTGGTTCAGGTTTGGGGGTGCACCCCATGTCGCTTCTCTTTTTGGATTTTTCAGCAAGGCAGGGAGGCATTGGGGCTAGTCTTGGGCTGTAGGCCTACTGAGACAGCAGCAAACAGTGTGAGTTTGCTGCTGTCTCAGCAACCGCTTGCCTAGGACCAAGCAGGGGGAGTTGGGGAGTGAAGGGCTGCACTCTTGTGGGTGCCAAGGGACTTGGTGGAGCATACGCATAGGAACAATAAAAGAACACAGTAAGGAATGGGGGGAAGGGAACATGCTACAGATGCTAAAGCAGCAAAAAAAAAATGAATGAGGGCATGCTTGAACTCCACAACAACAAACACAAAAGAAGGACAAAACAGAGGGATTGCATTCATGAAGGATGAATCTAACTTAAAACTAAACATGCCTTTAACCTAACATGATAGCACTTTCAAGCAAGAGGAAAGGGTGGTCGCATTCCCACATGGTATTTGATGTGGGGGGCTGCCCTGGGGGTGCCACGGTGGTGGCAAATCTGCTGGGAACAGCAGTAGCACCCAGGCCTACTGCTGTCCCCAGCAGCAACCTGTGTAGACCAATATAGAGGGGGTTGGGGTGCATTACAGCAGCTTGGAGAGGTGTACGTTGGTTTACCAAAAGAGATAGGACAGCAAACTAAGAAGATAGGGGGTGAGGGAGCATGGAAACCACTCCACACAGCAGCATACTAACCTTATGGCATGGAGAGCATGCATTGATACATAAAAAAACAGCGAGCTCTAGAGAAAAAATATATGTACTCGTACCTAATAACAATAGCAAGCAAGCAAGCAACAAACAAAAGAAAAGAAATGACTAGAACAAGGCTACTACCAACAACCAAACATCAAAGAAAAACATCAGAAGAGGTGAGAAGAGAGAAGAAATATGAAGGGATTGGGGGGGGGGGGGGGCTGTTATAAGGATACATTGGATCATGAATTGGGAAGGAACATGCTCCTTCTAAAGAATGCTTAAAACCAACTCCAGAACAACAACTAAAGCATGCCAGAAAAAATGCATAAAACTAATCCTTTGTACTCCCAACACAGCCCTACGTGAACTCCTTACTGGTGGTGGCATGCATGCCATAAAAAGTAAACCACAAGCATGCACAAAGCACATGGAAACAAACCCATGCCAAGAAGGAAACAAATGTAGGAAAACTTTCAGAAAAATCTGATTTTAACATATGTATGATACGAGGTAATAAGAAGCCTTACCTGATGTGTACAACTGATTTCTGAGGTGTGCTTCAACCTCTTTTGGGCGTGGATGGAGCTGGAACACTCCCTTGCAACCCCGACAGCAACCAACCTTCTTGGACTTTGGTGAGAATGTGGAGAAGAAGAAGAAAACAAGGGTGGGATGGTCTTGGAAGAGAGTGGGAATGCAGTGGGGGCTAAGGGGGGTGAGAAGATGGAGGTTCGTCCCAAAACAGGTGGGGGAAGAAAGCCTCTAACCAACAAAAGGAGCCAACCCTCGGCCAGAGGTGGCTGCTGGGCTTTTATAGACAAACTTAATGTATCCGGCATTAAATGCCGGATATACTACATGTCCTTTGTATCCGGCATTTTATGTCGGATACACTGAACATCCTTTGTATCCGACATAACTTAATGTATCGGATACAAACACAATCATTTCAAAAAATTAATGCTGCCGCGAAATTGTCGGGGAATCGGCACGAATCTTGCCGAGAAAATCTTTGTATCCGACATTTGATGTCGGATATGAAGAGGAGCAAGTGTATCCGGCATATTTGGTTGGATACAAATCGAAAAATTACGGATTTGCCCCTCGACTTGACCGATCCAACCGATTTGACACTTTTGGATATCTACGGATTGCCCATTGCGAAATTTTGCTTTAAACCCTGGGATATTTTGCATGTTTGGATATTTAAGGATTGCCCCTCGAGATATTTTCTTGCGCCACTTGCCACGTGTGCGGCTTTTTGCCACGTGTGCAGCTTTCTAGGTTTTACTGCTCGAAATTTCGATAGCTCATATCTCCTTCATCCGGACTCCGATTTGAGCAAACTCAGTTGCGTTGGACTCGTATCGGAGCCCTCTATCCAATGATGTAGGGCTAAGCACCTGGCTCGGGGTTCAAAAAAAAGTCAACCTTCGGCTCACCCTCAAGTTTGATAGGCCCACAGAACCTTCATCTGGACTCTGATTCCAGCAAACTCAGTTGCGTTGGAACCGTGTCGAGATTCTTTATCCATTGAGATAAAGCAAGGTGGCCAATTTTTACTTGATCAAAAAGTCAATTTTCCATCCCTTAGGGTTTAACTTTCTGTTTAGGGTTTGTATTTCCGCATCTTTCGGGAGCGCAAAAATGAGGTGCTTACACTATCATCTACATTTCCAGCCCAATCGGCATCAGAATAGCTTGTTAGAATTGCAGAAGTGTCTCTAGAGAACCAAATACCATGATCAACAGTGCCATTAACATATCGTATGATATGTTTAACAGCAGACAAGTGAGACTCTCTAGGATTTGCTTGGAACCTAGCACACACACCTACACTAAAGGCAATATTAGGCCTACTAGCTGTAAGGTACAAAAGACTACCATTCATGCTTCTATAAAGAGTGTGATCTACACTCTTTCCAGATAAATCAGCACCAAGTTTCAAGGTAGTACTCATGGGGGTTCTGGTATGTTTCTTACTGTCCAACCCAAATCTCTTCACAAGGTCTTTGGCATACTTAGATTGAGATATGAAAATCCCATTTGAAGATTGAGAAATCTGAAGACCTAAAAAGAAATTTAGTTCACCAACCATACTCATCTCAAATTCATGTTGCATAGCATCAGCAAAATTTAAAGCAAGAGATTCAATTGGAGAACTAAACACAATAGCATTCACATATATTTGAGCAACAGTGAAACTACTCTCATCCTTTCTAATGAATAGGGTTCTATCAACTCCTCTTGTGAAATTGTGATTCAAGAGATAAGCAGTAAGTCTCTCATACCAAGCTTTAGGGGCTTGTTTCAACTCATACAAGGCTTTCTTAAGCCTAAACACATGATGTGGGAACTTGGGGATCTACAAGCCCCTTGGGTTGTTCAACATATACTTCTTTAGGAAGTATCCCATTCAGAAAAGCACTTTTCGCATCCATTTGATACAATTTAAAGCCCAAGTGACAAGCAACAGCAAGTAAAAGTCTTATGGATTCAAGTCTAGCAACAGGGGCAAAAGTTTCATCAAAATCAAAACCCTCCACTTGGGTATATCCCTGTGCTACCAACCTAGCCTTGTTTCTCACAATAGTACCATATTCATCAGACTTGTTCTTGAAAATCCATTTGGTTCCAATAACATTGTAATTTTTAGGTCTTGTAGACACCCCAAATTGCACTATAATATGAGAGAGCAATAAAATGAATTTTTAAATGATTTGTTTGAGCTTTGACAAGTGTCAAAAACTCAAAAATATTCAAAAAAGGTGCAGACTACACATTTTGTGCGGTTTTTGGCCATTTGGTTTCAACCGCACTATGTATGTGGTTGCGACTGCACTTGGTTCATGCTTCACCCGTGGGCTCAAGTGGGCTGCCACGTGGTTGCCAGGCCGTTAGGCCTCGTCAGCAGCAATCATTAGCGTGTAACTGATTTTTGACCGCCCTGTATGTGCGGTTTCTGAGATTTGTGCTGCAACCGCAAACAGAGTGCGGTTTGCTCTAAACTGCACTGAGTATGCGGTTTCTGTCAATTTGATCATTTGCGTAAAGGCTCGAGATCTGAGCCTTATTTACGCATCTTACCTCTCTCTGGGAGACTTGATCTCCTTAGTTTGCCCTCTGAAACTTGTGGAATTACTCCAATTCATGCCTTTGGCTTGAATTGGAATAACCTAGAAGCATATATTGGCCTACCCTTGGGTCTTTTATACCCTTGGCTGTGCCTATAAATAGAGAGGTCTCCCTCTTGCAAATGGCTGAGAATTTGAAGCTTAGAAGCTCTAGACGAAGAAGTGAACCTCTGCCGGATTGCTGTCTCAAGACTCTCAAGCTACTAAGGTAAGGTCCTAGTTATTTTTCCAGTCTTTTCATTACATTTCAGCACTCTCACCTTCTACCTTTCTGTAGTGTAAGGCCATTGTGTGAGTTTGCAAATCCAAACCACTTCTAAAGTACCTAAGAATCCTCTCTAGTCGTAAAACGTGAAGAGAGAGCTTGGGGAAATGGTTGTTGGAATGGAACCTTAGGCTTAGAACCATCTTGTGGTGAAGATTTGGCATATTGATTGTTTTTGCACATATGGTAGCTTTTCCGGAGTGATTGTGTTCTGAATCTGGAGAAAAACACTGTGATCTATGCTCTCTATAGCATTTGATCCTTGTTTGCTCCTAGAACTATGATTTCCACCATGAACATACACTTTCACCTCTTTTTTCGTCAAGAATAGGCTAGATCTTGGGTTCACCATGCTTAATATGGTAAATCTGAGATCCTTAGCCTTAGAGTAAACTCTTAGGACTTCATGAGAGTGTTTTTAACGATTTAAAGCCAGTTTAGTTGAATCTGTTTCACACATGCATTGGTTTTGCTCTTTTACTCAAGGTTTTCAAAATAGGACAGCACCTTTACCTTGTCTTAGAACACTCATAATTTTATCATCCAGATGAATTTTTGAATGATTCCAAAGACATGTGATAGGTGAGAATGCCTAATTTATATTTGGAAAATTTCATCAATTTATATGTAGCCATTTTTTGATACCATCTGGTCAAAGTCGGCAGGTCAGTTCAGTTCAGATTACTGAACTTGTCACTTTAATCGAGCATCACTTGCTCATTTTAACTCAGATTCAAGTGATTTTAATCCCTGCGTTTTCCTCTACGGATCTATTTTCAAATCCAATTGGTTTCAAGAGTTTTTACTTTCATTTGTGTCTTGGGTGTTTGATTAACTCAGAGCTGCCCTGTAGCAGAGTTTTGAGTTAATCTGTGATCCTCTAGGCATATTTGAGAGGCCACACAAGTCACAAATGGATGGAGTTTTGTGTGAGGTCTATTTTATTCGAAATATGGCACCTCATACTTCATCCATGCAAGTTTTCAAGGATTTATATGGAGCCAATCTTCACGAATAGAGTTTCAAAGTTGCCTACTTACTACTTTTTCTGATTTACAGCAGTAGATTTGATTGAGCATTCCCTTTTCGTCTTAAACCGGATTGAACTGATTTTTCTACTGAGTGTTATACTTCATATTAGCTTTCTAATGGCTTTGGTTTCGTTAAGTTTAAATCGAAGGATTTATGGTTGATCAAAGTTTTCCAGCTAATATAGCTTAATTTCTTATGGATTTTTCCGGATTTATTTTGGTTTGATTTCCTTTGATCTTTACCTTGATTTTCTCTTAATCATGAAGTCCTAAGGGGTGATATATCCATGGAGAGAGTCCAGATTTTATTGGACTACTCATATGGAGGAATTACACGTGTTTGGTTATTTTCAAGTATTTTTTGATTGTTCTTATTAGCAAGCATTTATTAAAGCATGAATGGCATATGGCAACCGTCTTGTACGGATGAGTGGGGGTGCCTAACACCTTCCCCTACTCATAACCTAATCCCCTTACCTGATCTCTAGACAAGACTATGAATTAGAGCTACTTTGGCTTTATTTTTACATTTTTATGATCCCTTTGGTGTCCATTCACACCTTAAATTGAATGGTGGTGATTCCTAATTTTGTCAAACCCCGTGTGATGATGAGGAAGTCATCTAGGTGATTTTCCTTGTTTCACAACTGGCGACTCTGCTGAGGACTAGTAGAATTGAGCCATGTTTTGATTTCTTGTTCATGTTTTATTGATTTTATTAATTGCTTGCTGTTTTGTTTGCTTATAATAGGCATGTTTGATTTATGTGCATCTGTGTTTAGAGGATATGAGACCTATGAGGGTAAGCCATGTATGTTACTTGGGTGGGGCTAGAATCATGTTTAGGAGACCTACCTAGTCTAACCATGCTAAATTGCCATGTTTCCATGATAGCATGTTTTGATTTGGGTTTTGATGTCATGAGCATGAGATCTGAATTTTTGAGGGATGTTTGGAATGTGTCAAGCATGCTCACTATGATTGATTGCTCTTTTGTATAACATGATGGTATGCCTACACGCTTGGGTGAGTTTTTGTCAATGTATGATAGTCATGAGCATGTTTAGGTGTTTTAAATTACCTTGGTCTACTTGTGTTTATTTATCTCACATATGATCTTTATATCATGCCTTGGTGAACGTGGTTGTGTATGCATGGCGACAAAAAAGAGTGGCAAGGGTGGGACGGTGTAATGAATGTTTCCTATTCTTTTCAAATGCACTTGTGCACCTTTTTCTATTTTTTGCACAGCCTACCTATCACCTATAGGAAGTTGAACCCGAATGTATGTAGCTTGGCGCACCGATGTCGTTACTTTAGGAAGTTTCTCTTGGATGTTTAACATTAGCATGAATGAACATGTGTATAAGCAACAAACTTCTCTTTAAATAATACTACTATAATTGTCAAAATAGATTAAGCATACATAATACTTCTAACCTTATGTAATTTTTGATATTTATTAATAAGGCTTGGGCTGATTGGATAGAACTAAACCAAAAACTAACCTCTATATATATATATATATATTATACTTAGATAATAATACATGAAATGTTAGGGGGGTTGATCAAAATCCAGCTACTAAGTATATGTCTCTAAATCTAACCAATTAATTTGTTAACTATATAGAGATATGATAAAATATATAATGTAAAACATGTTTGTTGTGTGTATACTTAGATAATAATACATGAAATGTTAGGGGGTCGATCAAAATCCGACTACTAAGTATATGCCTCTAAATCTAACCAATTAATCTATTAGCTATATAGAGATTTGATATGATATATAATATGTCATATGTTTGTTGTGCGTGTATTTACATATATATGTGTGTGTCTGTCTTTGTATTTGTTACAAAAATAGATTATGCATAGAATGCTTGTGATGTAGTTGAGACTTATATCTTGGGTTTGGTTAGCTTTATTCATCAGAATATTGGTTGATTTGGTAGAATTTATTTTAGGCCATCATTTTTTAAGCATTTGAATAGGATAATCTCTTATGAATAAAAAAAGGTTAATTATTTAATATTTTAGTTATCTTCAAAAATATTAGATTTTATGTTTCTTTTTATACTCCAATTAGTCTAATACAATTTAACCTAAATGAAGATACAAAAAATGTATATTTTTTTAATATTTTTAATTTAACTCAGCTTTGCTTTCAAATTTTTTAGATTAATTTATTTTGTTTAAAATTACTTTAATCTTTTATAGCATTGAGAAGTTAACCATGGGAAATTTTAAGTGGTTATTAACTTATTGGTTTAATTAAAATGAACTAAAATTTTAAAAAAGAAATTCGTTATATGCAACAAATTTTGGATGAAATCACCTGTTATTTTTTATTGAGAAGTTAAACATGAATGAAATAACTCTCTCTCCTCCACGTGTACATATTCTCTTTTCTCTCATAGCTCTTTTGGGTCCCACACAAACAAGATATAATCTTTTAATAAATATATAGGAACAATATATTTTAATAAGAAAGGACCTCAATGTGGAGATGGTGCTTTCTCCTAGAAATCCACATTAAAATAATTTATTTAAAATCTACATTACTTCCGCGTGGCCTCTTTTCTCCAATGGCCCTTTTGGGTCCACGTTACCTTTAAACTAATTAATTATCTTAACCATAATTAATAAGATTAATTCTTATCTTTTCAGAGTCCTAGAAATCCACATTAAAATAATTTATTTAAAATCTACATTACTTACACGTGGTCTCTTTTCTCCAATGGCCCTTTTGGGTCCCACATTATCTGTAAACTAATTAATTATCTTAACCATAATTAATGTAAAAATTAATATATTGGTTTATATTTATCTTTAATGTTATCTTGAGTTTTGGTTTAATTAATTAATATATCATAAACAAATCACGTTATTTTTATGTGATTAGTTATGCTAACTATAATTAATATATTGATTCATATATGTCTTTAACATAATTAAATCAAGAACCATAAACTAATTCACAAAATATATATATATATATATATATATATATATAATATTATTTAAAGTGGCTCTTTTTTTAAATATATATTTTACTATTATTTTTACAAAAAATATTTATTTTTACTAACATAATATAATTATAATTAAATTTTAATAAATTAAACTATTATTATTTATTTAAATATTTTAAAGTTATTATCCCAATGTTTCTTCAATAGTAATCCTTTAAATACAAATAATATTTAATTATTAAATATAGATATTTAAATTTAGAACAATTACGTCATTAACGCACAATGGATGAAAATTGTATAATTTTCATTAAAAAATGGATTTTACTGGTAGCCAAAAAGCAGCTAGCAGAATATTGAATTACAAATAAATTACTAGGGTGCTTACACATGGTAACAAAACATGTACTCATTGTAACGGTTATTTTAAATTATTTAAAAATAACATACTTTAAAAAATATATATGTTCCTGTGCTTAGCACAAGTAAAACAACTAGTATTTTGATAAATTAAGTTAGTGCTGCCATTGCTCCGGCCTAGTTTTTAGAACTTCAATTTCGGATGTTGTTTGTCAATAAAGGTTGGAAATCCTTGCAATTTAAGACTTATAAACCTTTTTTTTACAAGTGAGGTTTTTAAATCTTTTAAGGGTATACTTGGAAGAAATTGTTATGAAAAATGAAAACTAAAATAACACTCGTTTGCAAATATTTTAAAGAAGTATCACTATTTATGAATTAATGAGAATTTTATGACTGAATCTAAATTATTTCTAAAAAGTATCACTTAAACCCAATTTTGCCCAAATAACAACGCCCTTGTCACCCTTATTTTTCTATTTTTTTTTATTAAAAGCCATATCTATCGTGATCTCCAACTCTTCTATTTACAAAGACAAGAAAGATCTCGGTTCTGCCACAAGGGATCCTGCCGGTAGCTTCATCCTTTCTCTCCCATCTCTCTTCTTATTCTTCTTCCATTCATCGACAGCTTTTTCATCTTCTTCTTTGCATAGCTTCATCTTTCCTTTGCAGACCATCTCTTCTCTTCTTCTTCTTTGCATCAACAGCTTCTTCCTTCATCTGCAAACCATCTTTCTTTGTCTTCCTTGCATCAACAGCTTTTTCCTTCGTTGGCAAACCATCTCTTTTCTTCTTCTTTGCATTGACACATTGAGAAGCAGAATATATGCCTGATTTGTCGCAGATCAACTAGGGCGAGAATTTGTTGGGAGACGACCACTTATAAGTCTTGATAAGAGGGATAACTCAGGCCTAGCGTTTGCAGTCTCTCTGTGTCCTTTCTTTCGTTTGTATCAGGCTTCAGCAGCAGGTAAGTCCCTCTCTTCTTTTTTCTATATCCTCTTTCTCTCCCTCCCTTCCTCTTTTTTTCCTTTTTTTTTCCAGAATCCATGTCGTATAGCCCTCCTTGTGTCTTTTTTTTTTTCTCATCGTCTTATTTGTTTTTCCTTTTCATAAAATGAGTTTACAACACTCTCTCTCGTCTTTGATTTATTTATTTATTTTTTTGGTAATCACTGTCTATCCATCTCTTTTCTCTGATTGCCTTATTTTTTTGCATATTTTCATTTCCTTTCTTTTCTGTTCTTTCATTATATAATGTCTCAAATAAATTATTTGGCACTGGGTGTACCTGCAAAAATTATTTAGATTCATTGCTTAAAAGCTAGGTAATCTGTATTCTATCTCTGGTTACTTTTACAGCTGTGTCCGAAAAAAAACTTGAAGGATTTGACACAGATCCTGCACCAGCACCCGTGTCGTGTCGTGTCGACACGGGTACTTGGGGGTTAGGCAAAGAGTCCGTGTAACATAGGATGCACCCTAAGGATTTAGTGGAATAAAGGCTTTGTTGAGGGGCAAATTTGAAAGATCAAAAGTAGGGTATATAAAAGGATGCCTTAACTAAAACTCTAAGTGTTTTGAACCCTCTTCCTTGTGTTGGATGTATAGAACAAGAGAAGGACTGTGTAGTTGCTTGAAAGCTTGAAGAAGAAGGAGAAGAAGGAGAAGAAGAAGAGAGATTGAAGAGAAGTGAGCTTCTCCATTAAACATGTAAGTAGCAAACCCTTCAAACCAAAATGTATTACCAAAATTTGTATTCTCCCTCTAGGGTTTGATTGATTTGAGGAAATGGTCTTGCATGTTAGTTTTTGTTTCTAAAATTTGTTGGGTTTTGGTTATATAACATTTCTGTTTTGGTTTCTACTGATTTGTTATTGATTTCCAACCTACATTGATTATATTTCAGTTTTGGGTTTGAGTTTGGCATGTTGAATGAGGTGTAATGCACCCAGATTTGTGTTTAGTTATGTTTGGGATGAATTTCTATTCTAGAAGGTGTTTTTAAGGATGTTGGAATGTTTTATGATCATCTCATTTGATTTTGGAAAAGTTAGAAATGGTTTGTATGAATTTGGTGTTGAAAAATAGCCAAAAAATTTTCAAAACCCAAGTGGGCAATTAATCCTGGAAATTGGCAATTAATCCTGAGACAAAACCCCCAAAAACAGTCCCTATAAGGATTAATCGCGGACCTAATTGCATAGGGGAGATTAATCGTGGACCTAATCGTGAGCCCAATTTTTGACAGTTTTTCACCCTTTGTTTCCCCAACATCTTCCCAAACAACCTATACTTCCTATACAACACCCTTATTCACTTGAAAGACATTAAGTAAATGTCAGGAGTACTTATGTTTCCATTTACTTAAGCATTTAAATATAAATAAGGTTTTACCCTCCATTTGGAACTACTAAAAATACTTCAAAGACCTAATTCCTTATCAATAAAAAGTCAAATTTTCAGTTCATGCCTAAAATTCCAGTTTTGCCCTATGTTAGTGTGCGCACGTCGGTCCGTGAGGGCGCACGTGATGCGAGGGGAGAGGGGGGTTAGGAGTCACCACTGCTTGATGGGGTGCAAGCAGACACCTGGATGCCTAAAGGATGTCTATTAGGTGGTCTGCACATCAAGATTCTGAGAAAGGGGTCGGTTACGGTTTGGGGAAATCCTTAGACACCCCGGTCCGCCCTATCAAAAGATGGGTCCTGTGGGTTATCCTGGTTAGCGAGTCAACTTGATCTAACTCACCCTATTCCTAAGCCGAACATGCACATTTATTTTAGGTTTGAGTGGGGTCCACCAAAGGTGTGGGTCCCCTTTCTTTTATTCGATTTTATCTTTTTATCCAGGTGATGTTGGTTTGATATGGGCCCCGTTGGAAGGCCCATGGAATGCCAAGTAGGGCTTAGGCTAAGCCCAATTCCCATTTGGGGTTACATTGGATAACCTCGTTTATTGAATCGGTTTATTCGGTTTTGGGGTTAATTAAACATGCATGATTAGTGGATTCAAATTTTTAATGGGCACATTGGGCTTGGAGACAGTGCACAAGTGGGGGGTCCTTAGGGGATTTGGCATGCTTTCTATGGGGAATTTGAGGTACCTAAGGTGATGCAAACAGTAGGTGAATGTGAGCTAAACAAAGGGGTTTCCACTGGTATTTACAGTGGTAAAAGGAGACAACGAAAGGGAAGCTAAACAGGTTTCCTAAATGCTGATCGTGTGTGCAAATTATGGTTCCCACATGCATAAAACAGGATACAACAGCAAGTGAAAACACTTGGGTGTGTGTGTGTGTGTGCTTCAAATCAGTGAACATTAAGAGGGAAAAAATATGACTTAAACAAGTGTTATTGCATGTCATCAGTTAGAAACTGGTGTGTGATAGGTGGTGTGTGTCTTAGTGACCCAAAATTTATTAAGAAGGCAAGATCAAAACATGCAGATGACAATCAACAACAGCACACAAACTCATACTTCTACCAGCCTGTTCTTGCTAAGAAGGCCATAAAATCAAGAGCACACACATCCGAAAGACTAACACATGCACAAAGAGAATACGGTGAGCTAAGTTACAGAAGGGGAAGTGGGGGTAATTAGGATACATGAGATGTACGGAGGAGAACAAGCTCTCCTTGAATTTACTGGAATAAAACAATAACCCCAAAGAGGGAAGAGACCTTGAAAATATCTTTGACATAGACCCTCTCTCTCTCTTTTGAACTGGGATACCCCCCTTACCATGGGAGTTCATTTTTATGAAAGGAATAAGATAACGTAAAAGGGAGAGAAGGGAGGCAAGTCAAAATGCACAACAAAACAATATAAAGAGAAAAATATGCTTGTATTCAATCCATACTCATATATGTTAGACAAAATGTACCAAGAAACTCACCTTGGGGGAGGGAGACCCCTTTGGTGCGGTGTGGAATCCTCTGGAGTTTGGAACAGCAGCTGGAGTACTCTCCTTGGTTCCAAGACACCTTCTCTAGGTCACCTCCATGATTGAATGGAAGAGGAAGATGGTAGGATAGAGTTTGTGGGGGTTGGAGAGGGGTCTGAAGGCTTGAGAATGAAAGAAAAGGGAGGTTCGGAGGTTGAAGATGCAGAGGGGATGAAGGAAGAACAGTCAATAACCCCCAACCCTGCTTCTGTGTTCGGATTTTCTATTTATAGAACACAGATTGAAATCCGCACTTACTATGTGGTTTGGTTGAAACTGCATAGTATGTGCGGTTTTAACATGTCCACACATCCTGTGCGGACGCACGATGTCATTTCAGCATTAACTATGGGACAAACTCGCGCAGGCACAATCTGACGATCAGGGCGTGAAAAGTTTCCACACATATAGTTATCTTGATTAATTTAATTAAGACATTGTAAATTTGATTGATATGCCCTTTGTTCTGTTTTTGCCCTATTTATGCCATTTAGCCCTTAAATTTGCCGTTTATCAGGTGGGCCCCGCACACTTGCCAAGTTACAAGTCCTTCTGTACTTAATTACAGTTTTGTCCTTGGGGTTGTTTTGCTCATAACTTTTCCATCTGAGCTCCGATTCATGCAAACTTAATTGCGTTGGAACCATATCGGGATTCTCTATCCATTGGGATAGGGTACGACAATCAATTTGGGCTCAGGCAGAAAGTCACCTTCTGCTTCTTAGGGTTTTGATCAGTCTTTTAGGGTTTTGCTTTTTGGCTTTTTAGAGGGGTGCTAAAATGAGGTGCTTACAGTTACACAGACACTTTGCCTAACCCCCAAGTATTCGTGTCGACATGACACGACATAGGTGCTGGTACAGGATTTGTGTTAGATCTTTCAAGTTTTTTTCAGACACAACTATAAACGTAACAAATAAAAAACCAGAGAAAGAAGTGCAGATTACCTTGCTTTTAAGCAATGAATCTAAATAATTTTTGCAGTTACATCCAATGTCAAATAATTTTCATTGAGACATTATATAATGAGAGAACAGAAAAAAAAGGAAATAAAAATATGCAAAAAAATAAGGCGATCAGAAAAAAGAGATGGGTAGACAATGATTACCAATAAATAAATAAATAAATTAGAGACGAGAGAGAGAGTGTTGCAAACTCATTTTATGAAAAGGAGAAAAAAAGTAAGACGATGAGAAAAAAGAGACACAGGGAGGGCTATACAACATGGATTCTAGAAAAAAAAAGAGGAATAAAGGGAGGGAAAGAGGGGAGGGGGGGGGGGGGCAAGAGGGATGGGGAATTGTTTAAAAAAAAAAAGAAGAGAGGGATGTGCACACATCGTGGGAGATGCGCGACGCGAGGGCGAGCACACGATGGAAAAGGGGGTATAAGGATTCGCCACTGCCTGATGGGGTGCAGGCAGACACTTGGATGCCCGAAGGATGTCTACTTTGGCCTGTGGCTTGAGATTCCGGCTGTAAGCACCTCATTTTTGCGCTCCCAGAAGAGCCGGAAATGCAAACCTTGGATAGAAAGTCAAACCTGAGGAGTCAAAATTTGACCTTTTGATCAAGTGATAATTGGCCACCTTGATTTATCTCAATGGATAGAGGATCCCGACACGGTTCCAACGCAACCGAGTTGGCTAGAATCGGAGTTCGGATGAAGGTTCGGTGGGCTGGTCAAACTTAAAGGAGAGCCAAAAGTTGACTTTTCCTCGAACCCCGTGCCAAGTGCTTAGCCCTATGTCATTGGATAGAGGGCTCCGATACGAGTCCAACGCAACTGAGTTTGCTCAAATCAGAGTTCGGATGAAGGAGATATGAGCTGTCGAAGTTTCCGCGCAGAAAAACCGGAAACTGCACACGTGGCGCAGGAACTGCCCACGTGGCAGCCAACGCAGCAAAATATCTCGGGGACTAAATCTTAAATATCCAAAAATCACAAAAAATCTCAGGGACTAAGCCAAAATTCGCAGGGGGCGATCCGTAGATATCCAAAAGTGTCAAATCGGTGGAATCGGTCAAGTCGAAGGGCAAATCCGTAATTTTTTGATTTGTATCCGGTCAAATATACCGGATACACATACCCTTGTGTATATCCAGACTCAAATACCGGATACAAAGATTTGCTCGGCGAGATTCGCGCCGATTCTCCGACAAATTCGCGGTGACATTAATTTTGTGAATAATTATGTTTTGTATCGATATTTAATGCCGGATACAAATAAACCTTAGTGTATCCGGCCTCATGGGACATAGTGTATCCGGTCTTCAAGGCCGGATACATTAAGTTTTTTATAAAAGGGGGCAGCAGCCCCCTTTCCAATGGTTGGTCTCATTTGGACCTTTTCCCAACCATTCTTCTCCACCTGAATATTCTCCTCTCAACCCTCCATTACTTCTCCAGCCACTCTAGGTTACCCCCACCCCTTCCTCTTCTTCCTTTCCCTCTTCCTCTCCACATGCACCCCAACACAAGGAGGAAACCTTGCTGCTGCTGTCAAGAGGAGGAAGCTCCAGCACCCTTTGTCTCCTCAAGGAAGTGCCTCCACCCCCACAAAAGAGCCAAGAATCTCCAGCTCTCTTTGCTCTTCACCACCCCCTAGACAACCTTGAGTTGCTTCCTCTTCTTCCTTTCCCTCTTCCTCTCCACATGCACCCCAACTAAAGGTGGAACCCCTGCTGCTGCCATTAAGATAAGGAACCTCTAGCTGCGAATTTCCCATGCCGCGTTTCCGACCCGCGCACAGCCTGGAGACTCCACTGGGGACATCTCAGCCCAGTAGGACCTTGCTTAGATCGAGTCAGCTTAAGAGGGATTTAGTTGATATTTAGGAATTCTTGCTACCCCGCTTAGCAAGGCGCAGAATACATGTAACTACGTGTTCTGGGGAGTCCTGTCACAAGGACGCGATAATTGCCTAAGGCAAGTGGAATTTAAGTGGTCCCCTGTGACCCTCCACTTACCTGGGGATTCTCCCAGGACATCGTAATACGTGCCAATTCTGCACCTTACTATACGAGGCAGTAAGGATTCCTTTATCACCTAAATCCAGACAAAACTCACCCGTGTAGACATGGCACGCAGCCCAACTGCACACACAGGCACACCACCACACCGTGGATGGATGTTTTATTTACTTAATTTTAATTTCCCGCTTCTTTGTGATAAACTGCGTGGGGTGACACGCACGAGGGAGGCTGCGTGGATGATCCGACTCTGAATGCATGAGTGAATCGGATATTGCAACTTCTTTACCAAAACTTAGACCTCTCTAGCAGCCTACCCTTCTTATTCCTATAAACTGATCTTTGGGATGGTATTAGCACCTACGCTCCCGTGGCTTGCGAGGGAAAGCAGGGTAAAACCATCCCCCCAGTTTTCTGGAGTCCATTATCACCACTGGTTTCTTGTCGTGGCACGCGAGGATCCAGTACTGGTCCAGACCCCTTGTAGGCTTATGTCTCGGGCTGGGTATCCTTCCCCACCTAACGTTTCTAAGTAAACTACGCGCTGAGCATGCGAGGGTGAGAATGTTGTGAATGGTGAATATAAGAGGAGTAAAATCGGAATAACATCCAGAGTCCATTAGGGGCAGCAACCCCCGCCTTTTGCATCAAATTGAGTAAACCCTAGATCATGGGCGACCTCAGCCCTATTTTAGGAAGCTCACCTAATTTGGATCAGGGGAACCACCCCAGATCCATGCATGGAGTCCTGTATGCTATGGGTCTTGACCCATTAGAGTCCGTTGGGAGCACTTTAAGTCTAGATTGGTCTTTTAGAGAAGACGAAAGCCGGCCAGATCAGACAGACAGATGAAAGCATGCCAGATCAGAACATAGGCACTAAACCCTAGATTTAGGAATTTTTAGCCTACCCCCGTGGAAAGCAATTTGTGTCCTCCCTTTTGGCTCCCGACAGCCATAAGGATGAATTCTTTGCAGTTTTGTAAATATTTGGTAAACCTTCGCCCTCGATGGCAAGTTTTAATTTTTGCTGTGGTCCGAAACCGGAAGCAGATGAAAGAACAGACGAAAGACAGAAAGACTGATCGGGACTTGAATGTGCTCCTTTACACAAGTATGTCTAGGAGTCGCGCCTTCATTGGCGCCAACCCTTAGGACCACACACCATGTGTGCCTGAGTTAGATTCCACACTGGTTTTGTCTTTTGCTTTATTTTGTGAAACACGTTAGAACTGCTAGTGGTTCATCCTGTTGCTTGAAATTATGCATATTATAGAACTGACTTAGAGTCTTGGTGTGGAACCTTAAATTGACTCGGAATTTCGATCAGATAGTTGGCATGGCATCCTCATCCTCATCTGAGAGAACCCGTTTCCCTAGGATAGAGAAGTGCGCCTGGGATACCCCTGGATCCGTTCTTGGACAAGGCAGCTCCAAGGGAGTCAGCAGATTGAATGAGAGCACAAATACCATATGGGACAAACTTTGTCCCTGTTAAATGTGCTGATCAACTGGGATATGATCCAAGCAGCCTTGCTTTTTTGGGATCCCCAGCTTTCAGTGTTTCGATTCGGGATCAATAAGTTGACTCCCACAATTGAGGAACTTGACTTGTTCCTCCGATTTCGCGACTTAAGAGAACCCGCTAGGCCAAGTCTCAAGGAAAGCTACAAGAATGAAGCTTGTGTTTTCTTTGGCCTCTCAAGGGGAGAATTCCAGACCTTAGGAGGTGACAAAGCATTCACTAGGGTCTCCAAAACATTCCTAGCTGAGAAAATAAGAAACAAAAAGCAGGAAAGACCCCGGGCTTGGTTTGACACCTTCACCCTTGTGGTTCTGTCGCAAATCTTCTTTCCAACTGGGGGAGACACCATTAATTTGGCCCTCATGGAAACTGTGGATCAACTCAGGGCAGGATACCGAATCATGCCATTGATCCTAGCTTAGCTATTCTATTCCCTGACTTTGTCCAAAAATGGAACACGGAGGTTTCAAGGGTGCGCTCCCCTTCTCCACATTTGGCTGCAAGACCACCTAATGGTGTCATCACCTGTCAGTGCATATTACAAGGCAACCGGCGACAACATCCATTGGTTGGCTCAAAGAGAGATCAAACCAGACCTACCCGCTCGTGAGGATTGGTTTAACCACTTTCTCCACCTGAAGGGAGAAACAGACATTAGATGGTGGGGTACATACAACATCCCCTACACCCCCATAATAGCTTTCAAGAAAAGAGAGGGCCTTTCCCTGATAGGACTCACCCACGCCGTGCCGTACTATCCGATTCGGGTTCTGAGACAGTTTGGGAAACCGCAGGGAATCCCGGTCAAGGACGACTTGGGCAATTTGATTGGTCCACTCACCAAGGGACTAAGGACCCAACTGCTGATAGAGTGGAAGATGATGTGCGTATATCGGGAAGACGTCTTCACCAAATCACACTTTCGAGACTACGAGCAATGGATAGCTCGGGAATTTGGCCACGACGGCCCCCCACCTCTTCAGCCTGTCGCTTCTAGCGACATTCCAGCTCCGCCCCCTAACACATATAGGGACAGGGTGGCCGAACTGCAGGAGACCCACTCCCGTATCCATTCAGCTTATGTGGATTCGGAACGGGAGAGTAGGCAGGCCAATATGGCCTTGCAACACAAAATGGAATTGGTGCGCAAGCGCGCCGAGGAGGACCGACGTCTGCGGAACAAGCTTCTGCGAGCCTTAAGGAGGCAGGACGTGTCCTCCCACTATGATGATGACCAACCTAGCTAGACTTTGGCTTTGTTGTATTTTGTTATGAATGATGATGTACTTTGTGTCATGGTGGCACCTTTTGATTAAAGCATGAATTTATTTCCACTTTGCTATATATTGTTCAAACTTAACAAGACAAGAATTTGAAATAAAAGAATCAATACCCTCCAATAGGGCAATTCGGTCGTTGACAGACCACCTCTTTTCAGATAATTGCAATGCTCCTGGTCGCGGCGACCACCTAATTTCCTTTGATTGCATCTCCCCCATTGAGATCGCAAAACCCAGCAAGTGTTAAAAACACCCGAGACTTTGAGCTCAGATCACACCCGTCTGCATCTTTTCAAGATCATGCGGTCTAACCTGTAGGGCACCGAAGCCGCCGATAGATGAGTCGGATATTGGTGGAGGAGCGTCCTGGCATAGCCTACCCCTTTCAGTGACACCAAGGCCGTCGATGGTTGAATCGGATATTGGCTGCGGAGCGTCTGGGTACTACTAGCCAAATTCTTAGGGCACCGAAGCCGCCGACGGATGAGTCGGATATTGGTGGAGGAGCGTCCTGGCATAGCGTACCCCTTTCAGTGACACCAAGGCCGCCAATGGTTGAATCGGATATTGGCTGCGGAGCGTCCGGGTACTACTAGCCGAATTCTTAGGGCACCGAAGCCGCCGACGAATGAGTTGAATATTGGTGGAGGAGCATCCTGGCATAGCCTACCCCTTTTAGTGACACCAAAGCCGCCGGTGATTGAATCGGATATTGGTTGTGAAGCGTCGGGGTACTACTAGCCGAAATCTTAGGGCACCGAAGTCGCCGACGGATGAGTCGGATATTGGTGGAGGAGCGTCCTGGCATAGCCTACCCTTTTTAGTGACACCAAAGCCGCCGATGGTTGAATCGGATATTGGCTGCGGAGCGTCCGGGTACTACTAGCCGAATTCTTAGGGCATCGAAACCGCCAACGGATGAGTCGGATATTGGTGGAGGAGCGTCCTGGCATAGCCTACCCCTTCTAGTGACACCAAAGCCGCCGGTGGTTGAACCGGATATTGGCTGCGGAGCGTCCGGGTACTACAAGCCGAACCTTCGTGTCGTTAAGACCACCGACGAATGAGTCGGGATTTGGTCAAGGCACCCCTGAGTGATGTTTTTTCAGCCCCCTTTGTGACCCTGCGTGGTCTTACCCTGTGATACTGAGCTCAGAAAATTCCCCTAGAAGTGAAGGTTCTCTTCCCTTGCCTAGATGGCTAAAATAGATTAGCATAACCTAAGGTTCTCTTCCCTTGCCAAGGTGGCTAAGATAGACCAGTTAAACCGAGTTCTCTTTCCCAATCGCTCCTAAGCGACTAAAATAGATCAGCTTTCAAGAAAATTAGCTTTCAGGAAAAATAAGGTTCTCTCTCCCAGTTACCTACGGGTAGCTAAAATAGATTCAGTTATTAGGGTTCTCTTTCCCGGTCGTCTTAGGACGACCAAAATAGATCAGGCTTCAAGATTTAATAGGGTTCTTTCTCCCGGTCACCTGCGGGTAGCCAAAATAGATCAGTTGATTCAAAATCAGGTTCTCTTCCCTTGTTGCCTTAGGGTAGCTAAACTAGATTAGTTAGTCCAAATCCAATCAAAAAAAAAAAAAAAAAAAAACAGCATAAATCGAAGAAACAGATTCTACTAAATAAATTGCATAACCAATTTGTGTAAAATTGCACTAATACCTGTCAATTGTCCCCCAGGTACCAAAATTGCTTTCAGAAGTCCGTACCTGTTAAGATCGAGGAGAAGGCTTGAAATGGATCAGCAAGGAGAGCAGACGCCGCCAAGGAAACATCCTGCAGAGTCTAGTCATGCGCAAGTAGTTAATGAGATGCAACAGAAGATGGACAGCATGAGTACCATCATCCAGGAATTGATGACAGAGCTGAGAGAGTTGAGGCAGGTCCCGCCAGTGGTACCAGGCGCCCAGCAGCCACAACCTCAGTTCCCGCCACAAGCAGAAGCGGCGCCACCACCACGTCCGGCAAATCCCCCTCCCCTGGCACCGCCACCACCGGCAGCACTGTTCCACGTTGCACAACAGGATCAGTTTCTGCCTATCCATCTAGGGCAAGGTGATGAGGACTGGTACAGAACTCAGGAGGTACAGTTTGAGGAGAAACTGACAGTAGTTAGGGAGGAGAACAGAACAGAAATGGTTGCCCTGAAGGAGCAGCTCAAACAACTCCAACCTAGCACAGTGCAGAGCGAGGCTACGCTGGAAAGCCTCTGCTTCTTTTCGGACATCCAACTCCCGGCTAAGTTCAAATGCCCTGAGTTGCACCAATTCGATGGCACCGGGTGCCCCCTGAACCATCTGAGGTCCTATTCTGGCGACATGTGCCAATACGCCAAGGAAAAGCTGATCATGGTGCAGTTCTTCCAGAAGTCATTAACTGGGGCCGCTTACTCCTGGTTTTTGAGTTTGGACAAGGCCAAGATCAAGACATGGAATGATTTGGCGGCCATCTTCATCCAACAATACCGCCTAAACAGTCAGATTGTGCAAACAAGGGCAGAATTGCAGAGGCTGGCTAAGAAGAGCCAAGAGTCAGTAAGGGAGTACGCCAAGCGCTGGAAGGAATTAGTAGCATTGGTACAGCCGCCGTTGCTAGAACAAGAGATGACGTCATTGTTTATCGCATCATTGGGCCAACCTTTCTTCACTCTGCTGCTGGGGCAGAGTACGTCGAACTTCAATGACCTGATCTTGACTGCGGATCGGATTGAAGACGCAATGAGGGCCGGAAAGATAGATGGCAGTGGGCAGAGCACCGCACCGAGGAGGCCAGTAACAGGACTAGGTAGCAGAAACCAGGGGCAAGAGCCCAGGAGACAAGAACAGCAGGCGGTCAACTATGTACACCCTGCACAACCCCACCATTTCTCCCAAAGACCAGAAGCAGTGGCACCTCAAGGGACCGGGCAGGCTGCTTACCAAGGGGTAAGAAGGACGAGAGAAGAAATGGAGGCCAGGATGAAACGGGTTTTTACCCCACTCCCGTATGCGCTGGCAGAATTGCTACCTACTTTGCTGAAGAAAGGGTACGTGCAAGTCAAGCCTCCGAATCCTCGCTTGGTCAATGCTAGAAGCTATAATGCAGCTGAGCGATGTGAGTACCACTCCGGTGCTCCAGGGCACCATACCAATCGGTGTTGGGATTTGAGGCACGACATCCAGGACATGATTGACAGTAAACGCTTCACGGTTGACCCTCCAGCGCCACCCGCCCAGACTCCAACAGCCAGTGTGACTACCAATCCTCTCCCAGATCACTCAAAGGCCTCCACTAGTAGGACGGCGAATCAAGTGAGTAGTGATCAGGGCACCGGGCAGCTCAACCCTTCTGTACTTATTGGCTGACCAGGGCAGACAGTGAAGGTGCAGCTTCGAGCAGAAACCCACTTGACAGCAATTGCAGTTAAGGAGGATACAGACGTCTACATCTGTGCGATCGAGGATGAATCGCAGAGCAGTGAGGAAGTCACGGGGCCATGGAACCCCATACAATGCGGATGGATCAGTGATTCCCCATCCCCTCCACGCAGGGAAGGAGTAGGCAGCTCCAGTGGACTCCAGATCCGGGATAGGCCGCAGATCTCGGACGCTTCAGTGGGTAGTTCAAGGGTGCCTCCCCAGTTATCCACCGGATGGCCGCCAGAGGGCATGTCCACGACGTCAGGGCCACACCCTTATCTGGCATACTCTATCGACTTGTCATCACTTGAGTCTAATCCCGCCCCCTCCCATACAACATGCATGAGTGGTTCACCCCCCTTATGCCGCAGCGGAAGAGGAACCACCATCCACTCCTGAACTCGCAAACCTGCCGGATCCGTAAGAGAGCTCGAACGAGTCTGCTGACACAGACTCAGAAGACACGTCGGTAGAGGAGAGTGAGACAGTGAATGTCATCGAAGGAGATGGCGGTGACTCCCCTACAGGTTTCCCTCTGGTGCACTTCCACCCATCCGAAAACCAAGAATTCTTCTACCCAACCCCCATCTCTCACCCTAGCCCTTTAACCCTCAACATCCACGACATCATGGACTCGCCTCCACAGGACCCCTTCTACCTTTCATTCGAACCACCTACCTTGAACCTTTCCAAGCTTAACCTGGAGCCACCATTGTACAACGTCGTACCACCACCTTATCCCACCCAATCTTTCCACCATCAAGCTACATCCACTACAACCACCATTGAAGCAGAAATCGATCGAATCACCCGATCCGGTTGATACGTAAACACCGATCAACCACCCGCACCAGAGGAAGGAGCGGACGCAGAAGCAAAAAGGAGAGAAAAAGGGAAGGATGTGGTCACTAAATTGCCACAGACCCTCAAGAGAAAGGGGAGGGCCACCGAAGAGGAAATTGTAGATTTACACCACAGTGTCTTCACGCCAGAGTACGACCTCCTCCAGCAGTTGAACAGAGTGCCCGCCCAAATTTCCATAATGCAACTCTTGATTGATTCAAAGAAGCACCGGGCAGTGCTAATGAAGGTCTTGGGGGATGCACATGTACCAGAAAGCATCAACCCTGAGCAACTAGGAGCAGTTGTATCAGTGATCATGGCACCCCAGGCCATCTCCTTTTCTGCAGCAGATCTGCCACCTGAGGGCTGTGACCACACTGAGCCGCTTTACATCACAGTGAAGTGCGTCAACCTCATCGTAAAACGTGCCATGATTGACAACGGGTCGGCACTGAATATATGTCCAATGAGGACGTTCCATAGCCTGCAACTAAGTCCTTCAATGATCAAGCCAAGCGCTCATAACGTTAGAGGCTTCGACAATGCCAGAAGAGACTCACTGGGAGAAGTCACTCTAGTGATCATAATTGCAGATAGGCCCTTTACCACGGAGTTTGAACTCATGGATATCAACGCCTCATTTAACTTGCTGATCGGGAGGCCTTGGTTGCATCAGGCAGGAGCAGTATCTTCCATACTACACAGAATGGTCCGATTTATATCGGGCAATGAGTTGATTACAGTGCATGCGGAAGATCACCGGGAGTTTGAGAGGGTTGGAGTACCCTATGTGGACTATGAGTTGCCCACCACCCTCAATTTCCAGGCAGTGGAGATGGTGCAAGTGAATCATATCCCGGAGTCTGAAAGAGTACAGCGACTCGCGAAAAGGAGGAGAAAGTACATGTTTAGCGCTGCTGATTGCGCAGACTGGGGTCTCAGAGCCGGCAATGGATTGGGCAAGTATAAGCAGGGAATTAAGGCAGCCATCCAACCTTATGAGCAGACTACTAGGTTTGGACTGGGGTTCAGGCCACAGCCGGAAGACTACTCCCGAATCCTTGGGAACTGTGCCGAAAGGAAAAGGGCAAGAACTGAAGGAAGAGACCCCCACTAGCCCATATGTGTGCACGAGAACTTATACCACCGCTTCACTAACATGGAGCGTGAAGCGGCCCAAGCCATCGAGAACATAGTCCCCCAAGGATGGGGAGATGAGTTTTTGGACACCCCTGCCGCAAAAGAAGACTACCTACAAGGCTTAGCTCAAATGCTCTGGGAGGAGCCACCATCTATGGACATGATTGGAGATGCTATAGAAGTAGACCTGTTGGCTCCTGAGGGGTCGCTAGATGGCCTGCCGGCACTGGTCGCCTTGGACTCGGTTGACGAAGTTACCATGGCCTTCGCCCCACCAAATGAGCAGTTCATCCCTGATGGGATCCCGATCAACTCTGCAATTGTGATGGAAGTGCCGCCACTTGCTCCCCTGGAAGAATCCAAAGAAGAAGGTCCAATCATGTATGTCTGCATGATGGAAGGGCGAGACAGCTCAGGAGCGCCAACCCGCAGGCCAAGGTCGCCTCCTCCACCTCCATATATCCCGCACCCCGGAACTCGCGATGGTTTGAACCGCATGTTCCGTAGCATGCCCCAAGTGCTAGGGCCAGTATCGGAAGAGGTGTACCATGTAGCTTACGGCAAATGGGCACCACTAGCTTACTCTTCTATGGTGCCTGGGATACCAACTGGATTACCCATAATGTTTGCACCCCCCAGAGTTGACCCAGCCAACGAAGTCACTATTGCATATGCGCCACCCGAGGACAAGATACCGATGGCAATCGCCCTCAGTGGATCATGGGTAAGGGTATCGTCAGAGTTTGGCCCCCGATCAGAGAGAAGCCAGAACAAACCGGTAGGAGGTGCAGCACAGGATCCTATCTACATTTCTTCTGACGAGAGCGCCAACATGGTGCTGGCGGGAGAGCCAGAAAAGACGATTGCTATCAACCAGGAAGATGAGGCACCACTGAAGAACTGGAGTGCCGTGCCCTTTGCTATCAACAAAGCTACTGTCCCAAAGGGGGTTTCTGTCACCTTTGAAATCTCTGTTGTAGCTACTGCTGAAGTTTTTAATGAATACCTGCATGCTTCCTACTACTTGCATCTGTTTGAAGAAGAAAATAACAAAAATAAACAGCTTGAACATCGCAATCTTAGTGTCAATCCCGACGCACACCTAGAAGATCCGGGGCACGAGATAGGTAATGAGATTGCCGTAATTGAACAAAAAGAACAAAAAGAAATTGAAAAGCCAGTGCAGATGGCAATAATAAATGAAATGCATGAGCCGGTGTCAAATTCTGAAAATGAACAAGAACTCGACAAGTCAGGTTGGGGCACTCGCCCATCGTAGCAAAAAGATTCAGACATCGTCCCCTGTGAGCCTTTCGAGCATGAGGACGACGATGAATCATGGGAGACTCCGCTTGAATTCCAGCTTGCATTGGAAAGGCATGAAAAGGGTCCCCATGCTAAGATTGAGGAAACAGAGTCAATTGACATAGGTGAAATAGCACAACCAAGGATCCTCCAAATTGATAAAAAGCTATCACCATTATTGAGAAAACAGATGTTTGATTTTCTTAAGTCTTATTCTGACGTGTTTGCATGGTCATACGAGGATATGCCTGGGTTAGACATGGACTTGGTTGTGCATCGCTTACCAACAAAGTCTGAGGCCGTACCTGTGAAACAGGTGCACGAAGCCGGAATGGGCCCTGAAGATCAAGGAAGAGGTCACCAAGCAATTGGATGCCGGATTCCTGCAAGTAACTCACTATCCAGAGTGGTTGGCCAACATCGTGCCAGTTCCCAAGAAATACGGGAAAGTCAGGATGTGTGTTGACTATAGAGATCTGAACAAAGCGAGTTCGAAGGAAGACTTCCCATTGCCGCACATTGATGTACTGGTGGACAATACAGCAACGCATTCGATGTTCTCTTTCATGGACGGTTTCTCTGGTTACAACCAGATAAGGATGGCACCTGAAGATATGGAGAAAACATCCTTCATCACGCACTGGGGCACTTACTGCTACCGCGTGATGCCGTTTGGACTGAAGAATGCAGGTGCTACATATCAGCCTGCGATGACTCTGTTGTTCCACGACATGATACACAGGAAGATGGAAGTATATGTGGATGACATGATAGCAAAATCCAAGGAAGAAGAAGACCACTTGGTGAACCTTGGAAAAATGTTCGACAGGCTCAGAGAGCACAAGCTCCGGCTCAACCCAAACAAGTGCGTATTTGGAGTTACTTCAGGAAAGTTGCTCGGATTCATAGTGGGCAAACGGGGCATAGAGGTCGACCCCGTCAAAGCAAAGGCAATTCTAGAGATGCCTCCTCCGTCGACAGAAAAGGAAGTAAGAGGGTTCTTGGGCAGGCTACAATACATTAGTCGATTTATCACGCAAATGACTCCTGTGTGCGAGCCTATATTAAAGCTGTTGAAGAAAGATAACCCTGTGGTTTGGAATGACAATTGCCAAGTAGCGTTTGATAAAATCAAGGCCTATCTGATGAGTCCGCCGACATTGGTCCCGCCTGTCCCAGGACGACCTTTGATCATGTATCTGACAGTCTCTGAGACGGCAATAGGATGTGTGTTAGGGCAACACGATGAGAAAGGAAAAAAAGAACAAGCAATCTACTACTTGAGCAAGAAATTTACCAATTTTGAAGTTAGATACACAGTGCTTGAAAAGACATGTTGCGCCTTGGTCTGGGCAGCTCAGAAGCTCCGGCATTATTTGCTTAGCCACATAGTCTTGCTGATCTCCAATCTGGATCCGTTGAAGTACATCTTTGAGAAGCCGATTTCCACTGGTAGGGTTGCCAGATGTTAGGTCCTTTTGTCCGAGTACGACATTGTCTACACGACTAGAAAGACAATAAAAGGGCAAGTTGTGGCGGATCACTTGGCAGAGCATCCACTACCTGACTACCAACCACTTCTGACTCACTTCCCGGACGAAGATGTGATGTGTACAGAGTCTGCAGATGATACAGAAGAAACCAAGTGGCAAATGTTCTTTGACGGGTAGTGAATGTAAATGGAAAAGGGATCGGAGCAGTGCTAATCTCCCCAGATGGTGTTCATCACCCGATAGCAGCGAAACTCCTGTTTGATTGCACTAGCAACATGGCCGAATATGAAGCATGTGTGTTAGGCTTGCGAGCAGCAATCGAGATGCACATACAAGAGCTAAAGGTATTCGGTGATTCAAGCCTTATCATCTATCAAGTGATGGGAGACTGGAAGACCAGAGATGTGAAGTTGGTGCCATACCAAGAGCTGGTCAAGGAATTAGAAGAGGAATTTGAGAGCGTGACATTCGACTACATGCCACGAGACGGGAACCGGTTCGCGGATGCGCTGGTACGCTGGCATCAATGGCCACCATCATGGGTGATACTTGGGTGCAACCATTGGAGATAGAAATTCGGCGCTACCCTGTTACTGCTTCAGTGTAGAGAAAAGCACACCCGAAGAAGAGCCTTGGTACGCGGACGTCGAAAGGTACATAAGGAACAGAATTCTGCTAGAAGGTGCCTCAGCTGTAGAGAAGCGAACTATCCAAAGGTTGGCAGGGCAGTACTTCTACAGTGGGGGCAGGCTGTACAAGAAGTCATACAACGACTCTCTACTGCTATGCGTCAGAGAAGCCAAAGTGCAGAAATTGATTGAGGAAGTCCATGGAGGGTTGTGCGGCGCACACATGAATGGGCATATGCTAGCAAGGAAGATTCTAAGGATGGGCTATTACTGGATGACCATGGAGTCAGACTGCTACGCTCATGTCAGAAAATGCCAGATTTATGCCGACAACATCCATGCACCACCGAATACGTTGTACTCCATGACATCACCTTGGCCGTTCGCCATCTGGGGAATTGACATGATAGGCTAGGTTCATCCAATGGCTTCAAACGGACATCAGTTCATCTTAGTGGCAATTGACTACTTTACCAAGTGGGTAGAGGCCATGTCCTTCGTGGTCGTAAAGAAATCTCATGTGCTCAAGTTTATCAGAAACAATATAGTCTGTCGCTACGGAGTTCCAGAAGCGATCATCACTGATAATGCAAAGAATCTGAATAATAAGGACATGGAAAAGATGTGTGAAGATCTGAAGATCAGACATCTAAACTCCACGGCATACCGACCCAAGATGAATGAGGCAGTGGAGGCTGCCAACAAGAATCTGAAGAAGATACTTGAGAAAATGGTAGTCACTTACAGAGACTGGCATGAGAAGCTGCCCTATGCACTGCACGCCTATCGGACGTCGATTAGGACATCGACCGGGGCAACCCCTTTCGCCCTGGTATATGGAATGGAAGCAGTCCTCCCCGTGGAAGCATAGATTCCGTCACTCAGAATTCTGAAGGAAGCTGAAATCAGTGACGTCAAATGGGAAGAATCCAGATTTGACCAGTTGCAGTTATTGGATGAAAAGAGGATCAAGGCTTTGTGCCATGGCCAGCTCTATCAACAGAGAGTGGCACGAGCCTATAACAAGAAAGTGAAGCTACGACAATTCAAGGTGGGAGACCTGGTACTAAAGAAAATCTTTCCTCATCAAGAGGACAACAAAGGGAAATTCAAGCCAAACTACGAAGGGCCATTCGTAGTCCACAAGGTTCTGTCCAGAGGAGCACTCATCCTACAAGAAATGGACGGGGCAATTTTTCCTGAGCCGATAAATGCGGACGCCGTCAAACTGTACTATGCCTAAGATCATTCTGATTGGGAAATGAAGAGAGGCCATCCTTGACTCTCCTTTAGACTGTAAATCCTTCCAAATACCTTAAATTCTCCCCTAGTTAAACAATTTTGAGCCTTAAAATTCTTTCAACCCATTGCAAGTGTTCTACACATCAAACGGGGCATTCCTGGCAAAGCAAAAAGAAACAGGGCATTCTTGCCCAAAAAAAACCTCAAAAAGGAGAGAAAATGCAATAGAAAAAGAAAGAAACACAAAAAATGGGGAAATGTTTACCCGCCAAGAAATACAGAGATGCAAATAAGCCAGGATGTAAGTCCCACCAGCAATAAAAGTAGCACGCTTTGCAAACCCAAATAAATAAGCTTTCTTGAGCCGCTTATCCTTTATTTCATAACCAAGACCAAGCCTACGTTTCGTCCTATCTCTAAGACCTCTCGGATCCCAAAAAGAATGATCAGGGCAAACAGTTGAGCCTGCGTTCATCAGCAATGACGGAATTCAGAGCTCCCCAGAAAGGCTGGACACAACGAAAACCTGAAAAAAGGCGTTGTGTGGTCAATCGCCAAAAAAAAAAGAGAGAGAGAAAAGAAAGAAAGAACTGGGCACATCTGAACTGAGCAAAGCAAGATACAGAAGAAAGCAGTGACAGCGGCAGACAGTAAAATGAGAAAAATGTACAGATCTGAGGGGTCCAGACCGGAAGGTTGCGCCCAAGTCAACAATTTCACAGTGGCCGGTGATGACAATGCTACTGAAAATACCAAGCACTCCAAGTCCCGTCTGACCTGGGAAATTTCTTTGATATTGCAAACACAGGCACACACTAACACACCTGTCTTCTCTATAATTGTTCTGCTTAACTGTTTGAGGCTCCACATTGAGCTACTAACCTAAGTTGATAATCTCTTAACCTTGGCAGAGGCCGCTTCTAGCTGCAATGGGCGAAAGGCTCAGAGCAAGAAGAGAATAAGAGAAGTGTTTTGCATTCTCCAGCTATTCCACGTGTCAGCACCCCATTTTTGTACTATAAAATTGCCCAAGAAGCATATCTTAAACTGGCATATATGTGGGCACGTAAATCGAGGTTTTTATAGTGGACCCATCTTTTTGAAATAACAAGCCCATAACAAAGAGAATTCTTAACCGATTCCGATGCACCGAACCGTGCTCAAATCGGATGTCAAACGGCTAAGTTATGAATAAAATAAATAAAGGGTAGTTTGGGGATTTTTACAAAACCGAAATTGGATGCCACATGGCAGCCACGTGTACGCCATGGTGGCTGCCATGTAACCAATGACAAATTAAAATTTTGTGGGGTTGTTTTAGTAAATAATTAAGTTTCCTAATGGGGTTTCTTATGCAAATAAATAACAAAGTTAATAAAAGATTAAGATTAAAAAAATAATAATAATAAAAATAAACAAAGAGAAATGAGTTGGACGAATTGGTCCAACTCATATTCTCTTGAGATATTGAAACTAAACCTAAAAAAATATAAGCCTAATAAAAATGGGGGACAATATAGACTTTGACCAAACCTAAATGAATGAAGGGTTTAAGAGAAGAATAGGAGTTAGGAGTTTAAGTGTTTAAGAGGAGAAGTTAAGAAAATGAGAGGTTTAAGAGAGGAGGAGAAAAAGTAAGAGAGTTCCTTGAAAAAAAAAAGAGAGCAGGTAAGAGAGTTCTTTGAAAGAAAAAGTGGCAAGTAGGAAGAAGTGGAGAAAAGAAGAGGGACATCTACTAGCAAGGAGGGAGAAAGGAAAACTACTGTTCACGACACACCAAGGCTCCAAGACTTGATTTGAAGTGTCAATCCATAATAGGTGAGTCATTTGTTTAATACATTGTATGAGACCTCTCTTTCATTACAATTTTTGAGATAAGATTATATGATTGATGAGAGACATGTATATATGTTTGATGGCTTTGGGTAATTTAATCATGTAAAAAAAAAAAAAAAGACAGATGTAAAGTTCTGAATTTTTTTTCCTGCATTAGGTTTGCACCTGTTTTCCAGATAAACTAATTTTTTTCACCTAGTTCTAGTTTGATTCAATTCTAGAGTCCTTCATGAGATTTGTGGTATTTTTATTTTAGTTTAATCTAAAAATATGCTCGAGACCTTACACTATGAGTAGGTATTTTATTTTTAATTTTCTTTGGTTCAGATTTTCAATTGGAAATGTATAACAGTAAATTTTGGAGTTTCATATCTCTTAAATGAAAATGAATTTTTGAAAACTGCTATAGGTTATTTTAGTGTTTAAAGTCATGATTCTAAGGAATCAAATTTTGCACAATTTGGTTAAGAATTGAGGGAGATATGAATCTTTGAATGTGGATAGCGCAGTAATTCAGGTTGTTTCATTTTGTTTGTTTCCTTTGTAAATTAGTAATCAGGTCATGGTTAAAAGTAGTTCAGGTGGTCTCATTTTCTTACTTTGTAAATTAGTAATTAGTTAATCTTGCATGATAAAAACAATAGAAAACAAAACAAAACAAAAAATAATAAATAATAAGAAAGGGAAAAAGCAAATGAAACAAGCATTGAAGCGATGATTCTTTCTTGTGGTTGAAAATTGTTTTAGCATGGTTTTGTTTTGTTCATATGGTTTTACTTTCAATTTAATTTTGTGGAGGCCATGTACATATAGATTAATATTTGTTGTACGCTTAAAATGAAAAAAAATTAGAAAAGAAAAAAATAAAAATAATAAATAAGAGAGCTCATTAAATATCCAACTAATTTAAGGGAATCCATTTCGATGGGACAACCCAGGGTGTTCAAGGACTTCCCTAGGTTGTAATCGAGTCACTTAACCGGAATCACTGGTGCAGACCAAAAATCAATAAGGTGTCTACCTGCACCATTTCAGGTAGTGGCAACTCTATAACAGATTCTAACACGCTTTTTCCGCCCGCCCGAGGTGCGCACACCACGGCTAACTTGTTGTCTTTGCCGGCCTTCACAGGTACAACGAAAGTGGGATGACGGACGTCTTCTCCAAAATCCCCAATGGAGTTCCTTCAATAAACGGAGGATAATACGCTCCGAAACCCCCAGTGGAAGACCTTCAGCAAGCAAGGGACGACACCCTTACATCCCCAATAGAGTCCTCTCAAGCAATAAGAGAGTGGTACCTGATGATGTAGACTTCTCAAGCCTCGCCTAATCTGAAGAGGCCGGCTTTGCGAAGAAGAGCGGAAAGAAGACAAACAAGCTCGCATCAATCCCTAGTGGAGTCTCTCGTGCCCAACAAGAACGCAGACGAGCATAAGGAACTCACACTGGAGCAGAGGGAAAAGGCTTTACAAAGAAATAATGACAGCATGAGGAATTCCCACTTATCCCCAATGGAGCATCCTTCCCCAGGGAACTTCCACGCTTGTCAGAAACAAGGCTCAACCCGAAAGAAGAGACAATACGGAAAAGATTCCTGCCTAATCCCCAGCAATAGTCACTCCAAGCTAGGGAGCCTCCACAAAAAGGAAGGCCAACCAGAAAGCACTGCCGAAGAAGTAATGACAAGACATGAAGAAGAATGAGCATAAATGAAGATATTATCGGGCAAGATGGCCCCTTTTGTAATTTTTGATTTCACACTTTTGTAAATAGAGTAGAGCAGGTGTGTGAGCTCCCTTGAGGCACTGGACAGCGCTGGAAGCACCTCTTCACCAACAATAGCTCCTCCTCCACTCTTCCTTCCTCCTTTCTCCATTCGGTCCACACCCTAACCCAATCCTTGGCCATCAAATTCTATAAAATAAAAAAAAAAACGCAAGCAAGCTTCAAGTAAAAGACACAAGATGGATCAGAGATCTGAAGACACCTAAAAGCTTTAATGGAACAAACAAGAAGAAAAGAATATCGTCAAGTGTCTGGCATCAACGCCGAAACAGGTTGGCGAGCTCAAGTCCAATCTAATCTCCTTCAAACTTAAATTAAAATGCTGAAGAGTTGCCCTACAAAAACCCAAAAAGCAAAGGGTGAGGAAACTCTGAAGCTAGGAAGTGATGCCACATCATTGGCCGCTTCCTTCTCAAAATGAAAACTTCAAAGGACTAAAGCTCATCGACCATGTCGACAGAAATGCCAGGCGCAAAAATGAGATTCTTTTTCTCTTTGCCGTTCATCCACAAGGTGACTCCGGCAAAGAGGGGCAGCTGTAAGCACCTCATTTTTGCGCTCCCAGAAGAGTCGGAAATGCAAACCTTGGACAGAAAGTCAAACCTGAGGAGTTGAAATTTGACCTTTTGATCAAGTGATAATTGGCCATCTTGCTTTATCTCAATGGATAGAGGATCCCGATGCGGTTCCAACACAACCGAGTTGGTTGGAATCGGAGTCCGGATGAAGGTTCGGTGGGCCGGTCAAACTTAAAGGAGAGCCGAAAGTTGATTTTTCCTCGAACCCCGTGCCAAGTGCTTAGCCCTATGTCATTGGATAGAGGGCTCCGATATGAGTCCAACGCAACTAAGTTTGCTTAAATTGGAGTTCGGATGAAGGAGATATGAGCTGTCGAAGTTTCTGCGCAGAAAAACCGGAAACTGCACACGTGGCGCAGGAACTGCCCACGTGGCAGCCAACGCAGCAAAATATTTCCAGGACTAAATCTTAAATATCCAAAAATCACTAAAAATCTCAGGGACTAAGCCAAAATTCGCAGGGGGCGATCCGTAGATATCCAAAAGTGTCAAATCGGTGGAATCGGTCGAATTGGTCAAGTCAAAGGGCAAATCCGTAATTTTTTGATTTGTATCCTGTCAAATATACCGGATACACATACCCTTGTGTATATCCGGACTCAAATACCGGATACAAAGATTTGCTCGGCGAGATTTGCGCCGATTCTCCGACAAATTCGCGGCGGCATTAATTTTGTGAATAATTATGTTTTGTATCCGGCATTTAATGCCGGATACAAATAAACCTTAGTGTATCCGGCCTTGGAGGCCGGATACACATGGGACATAGTGTATCCGGCCTTCAAGGCCGGATACATTAAGTTTTTTATAGAAGGGGGCAGCAGCCCCCTTTCCAATGGTTGGTCTCATTTGGACCTTTTCCCAACCATTCTTCTCCACCCGAATATTCTCCTCTCAACCCTCCATTACTTCTCCAGCCACTCTAGGTTACCCCCACCCCTTCCTCTTCTTCCTTTCCCTCTTCCTCTCCACATGCACCCCAACACAAGGAGGAAACCTTGCTGCTGCTGTCAAGAGGAGGAAGCTCCAGCACCCTTTGTCTCCTCAAGGAAGTGCCTCCACCCCCACAAAAGAGCCAAGAATCTCCAGCTCTCTTTGCTCTTCACCACCCCCTAGACAACCTTGAGTTGCTTCCTCTTCTTCCTTTCCCTCTTCCTCTCCACATGCACCCCAACTAAAGGTGGAACCCCTGCTGCTGCCATTAAGATAAGGAACCTCCAGCTGCTGTTGGGCTTCAAGGAGCTGCTCACACCATACAAGAAGGCCTACTAACCACCAGGTATCATTTCTTGTCCCATTGTATTCAATATATGTGATATTGGGTGCCTTTCATGGAGTTAAAAAAGTATGTTGCCTCCCATGATTGAAGGCTGCCATCTCCCATATTCTCTGCATGTTCTTCACACCATGAAAGTCTCCATGCAAGGAAGAGGTTTGCATTTCGTCCTAGGGAGAGAGAGAGTTTTCTATATGCATTTTTGGGCTCCTTAAGCGACTGATTTGCATGTGTGCTTGTTGTTTTCTTTTGTGGGAGCATGTTCCACATTACTAACGCATCTAATGTCCCCCCCTAAGTGACCCTCCAGTCCCTTCCTAAAATTGATTTTCTGTTGGTTCTTTCCTTGCTTGGTTTTTATCACTTTTTCTGGGTATTTTTGCTAGCAGTACCCCTATCTTGCGTGTTGTTTTTTCTTGTTTGTTTTGTTTTATAGTTGTAGTGGCAGCTTATTCCCTAACCTCCATTGATATGTTTTTTTTTTGATTTGCTCATTCCTGTGTTCACCATGACTAATGTATGCCTTCCTTCCTCCTTCAAGTCAGTGTCTTTGCATACCTGAGCATGCCCCCTTTTTCCATGAGTCGGTTGTGTTGAGGCATTGCCGTACCTACCCCAAACCTTGGGGTGCTTGCTGTCCCAGCTGCTGCACTATCACTACAGTCCATTCCCCTCCCCATTTGCATGTCCAAACTGTCCTCAATGGTTGCTGCCCTGTACAGGTGCAGCAGGTGTTTACTTGCTTTTGTTGGTGTATACTTGACATGTCGAGGTGGTTTGGGCTGTTCCAAGTGCTTGCACACGTATAGGCAAACCCCATGAGCATGACCTCCCTCTTATTTCCTTATCTTTGGTGTTTAAGTCCTCCCAAGATCCAAGTGGGTTGCTGCTGGGCACAGCAGCAAACCTCCACTGCTGGTTGCTGTCCCAGCAGCTTTGAAAACCCAAGACCATCCCCAAGACTTGAGGTGCTGCAGCACCTATCAGCGAGCCTTCATCTCCATGAAAATATGCTCCCCTTGCCCCTTGTATTGTCATGATTTATATATGCACCAACAGCACCTTCTGTCCTCGGTAGTGCATCAAACCCCACCCAAAACTTGGTATCAAAGTTGCTGTCCCCTTGTGGTAACAGGTCCATGTTTGTTTTCTTTTACGAGTTTGTATCATGTCTTTTTTACTTTTTATTTTTTTCTGTGGGGATTTATAGCATGCAATGGCTGCTGTTGGCAACAACAGCAGCCCCCGATTCTTGCCTTCCATTTAACACCTTCCCCCATGTCCAAAACCCCCCACCATAGAGGCTCTCCCAGCTGCCCTACAGCAACTTCTTTTACTGTTTTCTTTACTTTTGGCATGAAGGGACATGTAATATTATTGCTTAGTTAGTTTACTGTTTTAGGTGTGGATATGTCCCCCCTCACCCCCGATCCCCATGCGTTTCCAGCCCCTTCTAGCTGGCCCAAATGGCCATTAACTCTTGCTTTGAATTCTCGCCAAGAAGAGCTCCAAGAGAAGAGGGAAACCGCTGTGGAAGTGCTTCCAGAACCCAGGTAAGCCTCAAACCTCTTTTTAATTTTTGTCTTTACATTTCTAGATCTAGATCTCTTCTTCTACCTTTCTGTAGAATAAGGCCTTGATCTGAGTGTGAAAACCCTTCCCTGGCTCAAAGTATCTTAAGACTCCCCCTAGCCGTAAAACATGAAGGCGGGATCTAGGAGAAACGAGACCGGGGATTGACCCTAGTGCTAGAACCTATGTAGCATAAAGCCTTTTGAATGATTGAAAACCGTTTCATATTCAAAGTACCCCATGATTATCTTGAAGAACCGTGTTTAACGGGGAGAGTGTTTAACGGGGAGAGAGAACAAAGGGAAACGATAATGGAACGGAACCCTAGGTTGTTTTTTAGAACCCCATTTTATTGATATACATGCTTGATATCTTTGCTATGCTATTGGAATGATTTTCACACTTACACATGCATAGCACATGATTTTGGCGGGATAGGCTCATATGTTGGGTTTATTGCATTTATTGTGATAAATCTAAAATAAATGGCCTCAATCAATTCTGGAATGTTTTGAAATGATTTTTAAAGGTTTTGTATTCATCTTGCACGAATCGCACATACTTTGACACAGTTTTGAGTTGGTTTTGTTCAAAAAGGGCTTAACTTGACAGCAACTGTACCCCGACTTTGGACACTCATAACTTCATCATCCGGATGAATTTTGGAGTGATTCTAGAACCATGGGAAAGGTGAGGATGTCTAGTTTATGTCCACCAAATTTCATTAATTTCTATCAAGCGGCTTTTTGACACCTCTCTGTCGAAGTTGATTGGACAGTTCAGGTTCAAATACAGAACTTGTCACTTCGACGGTGCGCCATGTGTTCGTTTTAAATCCTATTCGAGTGATTTTTGTTTTTGGGCACTCCTTTATGAGTCTATTTTTAAATCCAATTGATTTCATAATTTTTTGATTTAAATTGTGTCGTGGAGAGCAGATTTACTCAGAACTGCTCAACAGCACTTTTCTGGGTCAATCTGTGATCCTCGGGGCCTGTTCGGGAAGTCACCTAAGGCACATCCGAATGAGTTTTTGTATGAGGCTAGTTTCTTTTGAAAGATGGCCATACAGACTTCATTGACACCAAATGTCACGGAGTTCTATGCAGTAGATGTTTCTAGGTGATTTTCCAAAGTTGCCTACTTGCTACTTTTGATTTTCTCCGGCAGCAACTTTAAAAGAGCCATAACTCTTAGGATTTCAACCGGAATTAATTGAAATTTTTCATGAGACTATTGTTTACCCTAATCTTTCAAATGGATTTGGTTTGATTTAATTTAAAATTGGATTTGATTAATTTCAAGAGAAATGGCCTTACTTTTTACCAAATTTCCCGGATTTGCCTCAACTTGGTTTTGTGCAACTTTTGCTGTGATTTCCATCTTTTTGTGATATTACAGAAGTGATATTAACATAAAAGAAGATCTGGAATTCATTTGGATTTTCATGTGAAGATATCATATATTTGTCCTTTTTCAAGGTTTTCATGATTTTTTAGCAAGCTTTCTATTTTCTTTTAGCATGAATAACACTTGGCAACCACCTTGTGTGGGTGAATGGGGGTGCCTAACACCTTCCCCCGTTCATAATCTAATCCCCTTACCCATCTCTGGATTTGATTTTCAAGTAGGGTTATTTTTACCCTTTTAGCACTTTTTATCTCTTTTTTCTTGTTTTTAATTCTTTTGGTGTCCATTCACACCCCAAAATTCTGAATGGTGGCGACTCTCCCAATTTTGCGTTGAGCCCGTGTGCTAACGGAGGGATGATCATCTTCGGGTGATTTTTTCCCATGTCTCACAACTGGCGACTCTGCTAGGGACTTGTAGATTTAAGCCATTTTGTGTATTTGTTCATGCTTTTCTCTACTTTTGGATGCTTGCTATTTTGCTTACTTTATTTGTGCATATTGTTATATTTCAAATCAGATTGGGATGCTTTTGAATTTTATATGCATCAAGACATGTATGTTTTGCTTGATGTTGCCTAAAGATTGATTTAAGAGAAGCCTATCTTGAAGCATGATTTTGATGCATTTGGTGATAACATGATCCAATTTGAATTTTTTATGCCATGAGTTCAACATGAAATATGAAAGCATGAAATCTGGAGTTTAATGGATATTTTGGGTGCCTTCTAGCATGTTTTCCCTAAATAAAAGCTCTTTTAGGCCATGTGATTAATGCTGTATTTTTAGGCTCTAAATTGGATTCCAATACCATGTTAATCAAGAAAAATTGTGGGCATAAAATCTGTAAATTCAGTAGCCATTTTTGGAGGTTGTCAAGCATGTTTTCCTCAAACAAAACACCTCTTGGGCAATGCATTTAGGTGCTGTATTTTTAGGCTTGAATTTGGGCATAAAACAATGTCACTTGAGCATAAAAATGGAGAGCATGAAATCTGGAATTTTAGTGCACATTGTGGGATTTTTTTAAGCATGTTTTCACCAATGAAACTCTTCTTATACCATGTCAAGTAGTTGCTGAATTTTTAGGCATCAATTTGGAGTATAAGTGACACACTTTGAGCATGAAAGTAATGAAAAAAAAAATCTGGAAATTTTAGTGTATATTTTGGGGGTTTTCAAGCATGTTTAAATCATCAAAACCTTTCTTATACCATGACAAGTAGATGCTGAATTTTTAGGCTTTAATTTGGGTAGAAATGGTACACTTTGAGCATGAAAAAGAGCATGAAAATCTGGAATTTTAGGGAATGCTTTTGGGGTTTCAAGCATGCTTCCATGGTTTAATTGTTGTTTGCACAAATAACATGTTTGTATACTACTTTTGGGCATTTAATATTTTTGTGCATATTTGGTTGCTTTGGTTCTCTTGCTTGCTTGTATTTAGCTTCATTATATTGTCATATGTGCCTTGGCTTGAAATTGAATGCATGGCTACGAAAAAGAGTGGCAAGGGGCTGGGACGTTGTGAATGTTACCTCAATTTTAAATTGCACTTGAGCACTTCAAACTATTTGCACAGCTTACCCATTACCTATAGGAAGTTGAACCATGAATGTGTGTAGCTTGGCGCACCGAGGTCGTGACTTCGGAAAGCGAAAGTTAAAACATTTACCTTAGAATTTGATTCAATGATGTGATGACAATGGGATCTGTGATTCGATTCCGGGCATCACTAGACTTGAGTTCTAAGTTGCCAATTAAGCCAAAACCCAAAAACCATACGCTTGAAGGTGGAGAAACACGTTTTCAACTAAAAGCACACAATTGCGTTTAGGGAATTGGGTGTAAATGAGGGAAGGCCGTTTGCATGTTTTACAGGCCAAGTTATAATGTGAATACTATATTGAATGAAGGTAATACAAGGTGGAAAGGTAAAGCCATGTTTATTTCATGAATTTGAGGAATTTTGCAAGTATGATGTCCAAGCCCAATTTGGGGCAAGTTTTGAAGGTCAACTTAAGGTGAACATCAAGTGGGAATGAAAAAAACCTAATCTGGTGAAAAAAATGAGTCAAAAATGGCCATTTCGGCATTAACCGGCAACTCAGGCCGGTTAAGAATACTTTTCTTCATATCCGGTATATATTGCCGGATACAAAGGCTTATGCGTGTAGCCGGTCATTGTTGCCGGATACAATAAGACATATGCTTATCTGACACTTAAGACTGGATACATGCAGAAAATGAATAACTTGGCTTTTTCAGCCCGAATTTTCAGAATAAAATGCCTAAACACTGTGGATAATCCTTAGGCACCCCAAAGAAAATATAAAAATGTCTAAAAAAAAATAAAAAGAAAAAAATAATGAAAAAAAATATATATTCCTTTAAGATTAAACATAACAAGCTAAGGTGTCATATTTTTTGATATCAATTCAATTCAAACATGTGTCAATCAACTTTTGAACTTGAAAACTGAGAAAATTCAGCAAATTTCAAAAAAAAAAAAAAAAAAAAAAACCTTGGTTGATTATTTTTATCAATCAAATCCAAAAATTGTGGGACCTTTGGAAGCCCTAAAATATTCCATGAACCCTTGGTTGGTCTTTTTCGTACCAATCAAATCAAAAAGTTGTGGGACCTTTGGAAGCCCTAAAATATTCCATAAAAACCCTTGGTTGGTCTTTTTCGTACCAATCAAGTCAAAAAAAAGTGGGACCTCTGGAAGCCCTAAAATATTCCATAAAAACCCTTGGTTGGTCTTTTTTGTACCAATCAAATCAAAAAAAGTGGGACCTCTGGAAGCCCTAAAATATTCCATGAACCCTTGGTTGGTCTTTTTCGTACCAATCAAATCAAAAAATTGTGGGACCTTTGGAAGCCCTAAAATATTCCATAAAAACCCTTGGTTCGTCTTTTTCGTACCAATCAAATCAAAAAATTGTGGGACCTGTGGAAGCCCTAAAATATTCTATAAAAACCCTTGGTTGGTCTTTTTCGTACCAATCAAGTCAAAAAAAGTGGGACCTCTGGAAGCCCTAAAATATTCCATAAAAACCCTTGGTTGGCCTTTTCCGTACCAATCAAGTCAAAAAAAAAAGTGGGACCTTTGGAAGCCCTAAAATATTCCATGAACCCTTGGTTGGTCTTTTTCGTACCAATCAAATCAAAATTTTTTTGGGACCCTTGGAAGCCCTAAAATATTCTATAAAAACCCTTGGTTGGTCTTTTTTGTACCAATCAAGTCAAAAAAAAAGTGGAACCTTTGGAAGCCCTAAAATATTCCATGAACCCTTGGTTGGTCTTTTTTGTACCAATCAAATCAAAAAATTGTGGGACCTTTGGAAGCCCTAAAATATTCCATAAAAACCCTTGGTTGGTCCTTTTCGTACCAATCAAATCAAAAAAAGTGGGACTTTTGGAAGCCCTAAAATATTCCATGAACCCTTGGTTGGTCTTTTTCGTACCAATCAAATCAAAAAATTGTGGGACCTTTGGAAGCCCTAAAATATTCCATAAAAACCCTTGGTTGGTCTTTTTCTTACCGATCAAGTTAAAAAAAAGTGGGACCTTTGGAAGCCCTAAAATATTCCATAAAAAACCCTTGGTTGGTCTTTTTCGTACCAATCAAATCAAAAATTTTTTGGGACCCTTAGAAGCCCTAAAATATTCCAACACAAAAAAAAAAAATAAATAAAACAAATCTGGATTGGTGTTCACCTAACCTACTTGTCTACATATATAGGGGTGTCACTCAAGTTAAATGGAAGCTAACATGTTCTGTTAATTTTTTTTCACAGGTACATTTACTTGCAACCCAGGTACATTTACTTGCAACCCAGGTACAATTATTTGCAACCATTGCTCCCGTGACCAGATCCAAAGCCAGAGCAATGAACACTGAAGAGAACCAAGCCCAAGCTACTATCCTTGCTCAGGACTTTGCTCAGCTGCAAGAGCAGGTGGCCGGTCTGGCCAAGATGCTGGGAGACCTACTGGCGGCTCAGGCCCAACAGGCTCAAGCCCAAAATCAAGCGTCAACCTCCCATCAGGCACCACCACCTCAGGCCTACATGCCGCCTCCGGCTCAACCCATGCCTGAGCCCATGTCTGAACCGGTCCCTGAACCCATTCTGATCAGGGAAAATACAGCAGAATTCGAGAAAGAACTGGAGAAGGAAAAGGCTAGAAAAGAGATGGAAAAGAAGATGCTACTCAGGATAGAAAGGATCCAGGAAGAGCTGAAGGAAGTGAAGGGGGGAAACAGCTATGGAGGCACCACTTTTGAGGATCTGTGCATGTATCCAGACGTATGCTTACCGGCCAAATTCAAGTGCCCGGACTTTGACAAATTCGACGGCACAGGCTGCCCTATGAGTCACCTGAAACTATACTGCGGGGCCCTATGCCAATTTGGCCGGGATGACGGCATATTAATCCAACTCTTCCAGAGGAGTTTGACCAGGTTAGCTCTTAGGTGGTTCGCTATAGTGGACCATGGAAGGATTAGGAGGTGGAAGGACTTGGCTGATGCGTTTTTGGATCAGTACAAGTTTAACTCTGAGATCGTGCCAGACCGGTACGACATGATGAGGATGAGTAAAGGGAAAGATGAGCCGGTACGGCAGTATGCCAAGAGTTGGAGAGAGGCCGCCTCCCAGGTCAAGCCACCTATGCAGGAACCGGAAATGATTTCAACATTCATGGGCACACTGGGGCAGCCCTTCTACAACCATTTTGTGGGTCAGATCACCACCAACTTTGCAGCCCTGGTGCAAGTGGCGGACCGGATCGAGGAAGGGGTCAAGTCAGGAAGGCTGATAGACTACTCTACTCTGACTGGGCAGTCTGATTCCTCTGCATCCATGGCCCAGAAGAAGGGAACCGGGTTCAAGAAGAACGGGGCCCGAAAGGAAGGAGAAGTAAATCTGGTCCAGGCTCCTCCAGCCAAGAAGCCGCTCCACGTCAACATCTCTGCACCCCAACAGGCCCAGCAGTCTTATCAGACCCCACTAAATGTCAATTTCTCCCCCTCCGTACCAGCAAACCGAAGGAGGGCTTTTACCAAGGAAGAGAGGGAGGCCTGGTTAGCAACAAGGAGGAATCGTGTCTTTACGCCTCTCCCGATATCTCTGTCCCAGCTGTGCGCGCGTGGGAAACGCGGCACGGGGTAATTCGGAGTCGCCACCGCCTGATGGGGTGCAGGCGGACACCTGGGTGCCTAATCTTGTCTATTTAGGGCTTTTGGTCTGCGGCTTGAGATTCTAAGTTAGGTTCTCGGTTGCGGTCTGGGGAAGTCCGTAGACACCCCAGTCCATCCCGTCGAATGACGGGTCCCGTGGGTTCCTTGATTTGAGTCAGCTCTTCCTATTTGGTTCTCTCCCGATTCCTAATCCAACATGTAATTTGGTTAAGTCTTGGTGGGACCACCTGAGTGGTGTGGGTCCCTTTAGTTGATTTTTATCTTGGTTTTATTTAAATTATTTGAGTTTGATTGGGCGGGCCCCGTTGGAAGGCCCACGGTGTCCTTGTTAGGCTTGGGTAGGCCCGTGTGCCCCTGCGGGCCTTTGTCTTAAGCCTAGGAGGCCCTATGGGTTTCGGTTTAGTGAATTAATTCTTAACTTGGGGTTCAATTTGAGGTTTTAAGTGATTTCCATGCAAAAAGGCGGGATTGCATTGGTTTGCGGGCCCTCGGGTGGGCCCCCAATATAGTTGCCAAAATATTTTTAGATTTATCTTGTTTAAATTTGCCAAAGCGAGTTGGACATTGGGCTTGGGGCCCGTAGTCCAAATCTGGGCTTAGAAGTCCAATTCCTTGAGGCTTAGGGTTGGCACCCTTCCTTGGTTAGGTTAATGGGCTTTGGCGGGCCCGATAGGCCCTAGCCCTAGGTCTCGGCCAAACCACGCAATTTAAACATCAATCCTCAAAGACAAGGTCGGGTGGGCCGCATTGGGTTTGGCCCGCCCGGTCGGATTAGTTAATTTGTTTAGCTTACTTAATTGCATGTCATGGGGTTCATTGGGCTTGGTGGGCCCCGTTGGAAGGCCCACTAGTGAGCCAAGTTAGACCGGTTGGTCCAAGTCCTAAGTTGGGTTTCCGGGTGACCCGAAAACCCTGTTGGTTCAGTGGTTTTGGTTCAAATCGCTCCAAAATTCGGCAAGACATCAAAACACACATTTCTGGGTGTATTCGGCCTTGGTGGCCGGATACACATGGGCCCTAGGTGATCCGGCCTGAGTTGCCGGATCACCTTAAAATGGGCTTTTTTCGGGATTTGGCCATTAGGGATGGTTTCCAGGGGTTCTAGGGGTCTTCTACAACCTGTGTGGGCCCCTGTGTGGGCCCACATTGGTTCAGGTTCAGGGGAGAAGCCCCATTTGGCTTCTCTTTTGGATTTTTAGCAAGGCAAAGGAAGTGGGCTGAAGGCAAGGAGCTTGCTGCCCTTCTCACTATCTTGGATCAAGCTTGTTACTACAGTGGGGACCAAAGTGTCCCTACTTGGTCTCTGGGACTTCACAAACAGCATGCACGAATCCCCGTAGCAATAACAAGACAAGAAGACTGAAAGCATACCCCGCACAATGAAATGCATGAACCTACTATCATCTGCATCACACGGGGCAGCAGGTGCTTGGCTCCCCATTTATACAAATTAGGGTGCATGGCCGGGTTAGGAATGTCCTAACATGCTACTAGGATGGTGGGATAACTCGACAGCATACCCAATAATCACGATAGCAAATAATTTACATAAAACAACCTAAGTAAGGCATGCTGTAGGAGGCTTGGGACAGCAACCAATGATGGAGGCTTCGTTGCTGTCCGCGGCAATACTATGGCAAAGGACATATCAATGTATCATTGGGAGGAGGGAATCATGCATTAATACATGGACAATCAACAACCCCCAAAGGGGGAAAGAGCGTGCATTACTATCCCAAGACAGCAAACCGCAAGGGGGTAAGGGAACATGCTTACCACTTCGACCAACTAACCAACTAAGAAGGGAGACATACCAAACACCCTCAGCAGCAGCAAACGATTAGTAAAAAGAAACAAACAGAAAAGAATAGCAGCTTGCATGCGTGAGAAGCTAATCAAGCGTGTAAGTACAGCGAGAAAGGCATGCTCATGGGATTCTAGGATGCATGGCACTACACATGTAGAATCTAACAAGAAAGAAAAGCAAAGGAAGATTATCCAGCAAGATTTAAGCCTAGGCTTATTGCTCATCACGAAGTCTCTACAGAAGGGAAAGAGAAGGGGGATTTATGGGGACACATTTGACTAAAAGCAGAGAAGAGACAAACCCCTCCTAGAGATGCTTAAAAGGAAATCAAAACAGAAACTTATGAGCACTAAACTTACGTAAGAAAAGGGACTCTCATGCTCCTACGGACCTATACGTGGACCGCTTGCCTCCGAAGGTCCCCATGCCATGCAAAAGAGCATAAAATGCATGCAATGCAGACACTAACCCCAGATTCGAGCTAGTGAAGGAGATACACAAAAGAAAGTGTCGAGAATGCTCTCATTTTTATATATGTATAAGCAAATGTGCCAAAAAGACTCACCTTGTGGTTCTTGGGTTGCTATGTAGTGTGGAAGCTCCTCCTTGAAGCTGGACAGCAGCCAAAAGCTTCTTCTCCTTGTGCGAACAGCACTTACACTCCTTCTCGTTGGGGTGTGAGTGCGGTGGAAGAAGGAAGGAGAAGGGTCGGAGGGCTTGAGATGGTGTGGGAAGGTGGTGGAGCCAAAGGAGCTCAAGAGAAGGTGGTTCGGATGGTGAAGGAAAGGGGAGAAAAAGGGTAAAAGCCAGCAACCATTGGAAAGGGGGCTGCTGCCCCCTTTTATAAAAAACTTAATGTATCCGGACTTGGAGTCCGGATACACTATAAACCCTGTGTATCCTGCCTCCAAGGCCGGATACACTAAGTTGCCTTTGTATCCGGTCTTGGAGTCCGGATACAAAACATAATAATTCGCAAAAATTAATTCCGCCGCGAATTTGTCGGGGAATCGGCGCGAATCTCGCCGAGCAAATCTTCGTATCCGGCCTTGGAGTCTGGGTATACATAAGGGTATGTGTATCCGGTATATTTGACCGGATACAAATCAAAAAATTACGGATTTGCCCTTCGACTTGACCGATTCGACCGATTTGACCGATTTGACACTTTTGGATATCTACGGATTGCCCCGTACGAATTTTTGTTTAGTCCTTGAGATTTTTGGATATTCAAGATTTAGTCCTCGAGATATTTTGCTACGTTGGCTACCACGTGTGCAGTTTCTGGTTTCGCAGCGCGGAAACTTCGACAGCTCATATCTTACTCATCTGAACTCCGATTTGAGCAAACTCAATTGAGTTGAACTCGTATCGGAGCCCTCTATTTAATGACATAGGGCTAAGCACTTGACACGGAGTTCAAGGAAAAGTCAACTTTCGGCTCATCCTCAAGTTTGACCGCCCGCAGAACCTTCATCCGGACTCCGATTCCAGCAAACTCAGTTGCGTTGGAACTGTGTTGAGATTCTCTATCCAATGGCATAGGGCAAGGTACTTGGCACGGAAATCGAGGAAACGTCAACTCTCGGCTCTTCCTCAAGTTTGACCGCCCGCAAAACCTTCATCCGGACTCCGATTCCAGCAAACTCAGTTGCGTTGGAACCGTGTCGAGATTCTCTATCCATTGAGAGACAGCAAGGTAGCCAGATCTCATCTGATTGAAAGGTCAACTTTTCAACCCCTTGGGTTTGACTTTTTAGTAGGATTTTGTATTTTTTGGCTTTTTGGGAGCGCAAAAATGAGGTGCTTACACTAGCTGCTGCCAACCCTGCTGAAGGGGGAGTATTTGACTCTGAAAGAGCCCAACCCGAATGCCACCAGGGGGAGGAATTTTGACTCAGCGGTCACCTGTGACTTCCACATGGGTGCACCGGGGCATTCTACAGATGCCTGCTGGGTTTTGAAGCATGCGGTCCAGGACCTGTTGGACCAAAAGGCCTTGGTGTTCAACACTGCTGCACCCGCCCCGTCCGGGAATGATATTGGGCAGAACCCTCTGCCTTACCACAATGGGGCAGGCCCATCCAACTCCATCACTGCCATATCCACTACCAAAAGGGCCTTTGACCCATCTCAGCTCATAGCTCCAGTAGGGACCACGGTCCAGGTCCGATTTTTCCAAGAAAAGGAAGAAGAGGAGATCAACATGGTCTCCCAGAAAAATAATCCTGCTGCTGAGGACCTAAGCTCCTCTTTAAACTGGGTCTCCTCTCTTATGGCCCAGATGAATACTGCAAGGCCCCCATTGGTCTTCAATTGCAGTCCACCCACTTATTCCCCATCCAAGTCGTCCAAGGCTCCACTGGTCATCAACCTTGACCCCACCACTGCGTCCATCACTTCTTCTGTCCCCACAAAATCCAAACTTCAACCCTTGGTTGTAAATGTTCAGCCAGCCCATACTATCCCTAAACCGGCCCATACATCCCTGTCCAAACTCCAGCCACTAGTGGTTAACATCCCTAAATTAGCCTATTCTGAGGCCAATGTACCATGGAATTACAGCGAAGGAATCACGGCTACGGTTCCAGTGGTTAGGAACCAGAACCAGGAGGAGGTAAACCTCATGACGAGGTCGGGGAGATGTGCAGGGGGTGAGGAGAAAGAAAAGGAGACAGAGGCAGAGAAAGAGAAAAAAGAAAATGAAGAAAAAAGAAAACAAAAAGGAAAAAACAAAGTGGGAGAAGACACCCCCCAGGGTGCAGAAAATGAGGCAGCCGACCTCATAAAAATAATCAAAAAAAGTGAATTCAATCTTGTGGATCAGTTGAACAAGGTCCCGGCCCAGATTTCAATACTGGGCCTTTTGCTGAATTCTGAAAAGCACATGGAAGCATTGTTAAGGGTGCTACAGAGTGCACATGTATCCCAGACCATTGATCCAGACCAGCTTGGCAAAATAGTTGGTCAAATCTTGTCACATAATGTGATAAGTTTCTTAGAGGGTGAGATCAGCCCAGGTGGGTGCTATCACGTTGACCCTTTGCACATCACAGTGCTTTGTAAGGGCAGCATGATTGCACGGGTCTTGATTGACAACGGGTCGGTATTAAATGTTTGCCCGTTAATCACTTTTGTCAAGCTGGGTCTGGACCAGTCAAAGATTAAACAGAATGGGAGAATAGTGAGGGCTTTTGATAGCTTCAAGACCCACTCCCTAGGGGAGATTGAACTGCCGGTCACAATTGGGCCGAATATGTTCAACATCACATTTGAGGTGATGGATATACACGCAGCCTTCAATCTGCTCCTAGGAAGGCCGTGGATACACTCGGATAGGGCAATACCATCCACGCTCCACCAGACGGTGAAATACATAAGAGGGCAAAGGGTGATAACAGTCCTAGCCGAAAACTTGGTGCCTCCCATTGTGTCACCTGATGTACCCTTGATAAATGTGGACTTAACTGTCGACAAGATTGCGTTCCACTCGTTTCAATTCGAAACGGTCAATTTCATACCTGGGGGTGTGAGAAAAAAGAAAATAAGGGAACAACTGCTGAGAAAATGGTGAAGAAAGTGAAGGAAAAATACCACTTTCACCCGGGGAAAGGCCTAGGAGTCAATTTGCAGGGAATGGTGGAGCCAATCATGGCTAAGAAACTGGTTCCTAAAGTGGGAATGGGGTTTAAACCCCGAGGCTGGAGGAAGATGAAACATGAAGAAGGAGAGGAAAGAAGTAAGGGAAAATTCCCTCACTTAAGGAAAAGTTTTCCAAGACCCTTATATATAATCCAACTTTCTCCTCCTATGGACCAGTCCAAACCTTCTTACCGAAACATCAACCAATTTCAAAAGCCTTTTGTTTCGGCTTTGCAACCATACAACTCATCTCCAATACTGGGAGCAGCAAATGGGCCTGGGCCACAACAAGAGCAGCGGACAGACTTCTCTGAAGATGTGGGGGCTTTCTTCGCCATGACTGAAGGTGAGAAAACTGGTAGTGACAATGAGTTACCATTCATTGACTGGGCCGCAGTGAAAATCCCAGATAAGGTCATATCTGGACTGGGCCCCGTAGCAGAAAAGGGCAGCACCCACCCGGTGATGATGGCATCAGATTCTGGGCTGGAGGAGCAGGATTTCCCTATTTCCCCTGCTCCCAAGAATTTTGTAATGAACAATTGGGAGGAAACTCCTGTAAGACCCTGATTTTTGGTGAGTTATTTATTTAGTTATTTAGTTATTTATTTTGATGTATAAACTGTGTTTATCAGGTGATTTTTGTGGTTTGAGGGCTTAGCCCATACTCGTATGTACAGGCGTTATATAGCCATTTTTTCTGGAAAATTATATTATTATTAGTATTAAAAAATATATATGTATAGCTTGGGCACTTATTAACCTAAGTGGCCGGAACATGTAGGATTTTTCAGTGGGCCAGCGTGCATGGGATCAAGGAAATGGGAGAGGGATCGAGCGGCGTATGTATCAAGGTAAGTATACTAAAAAGGGTAAGTAGGGTTTTGGGTTTAAAGGAAATACGCGTATTACTTACGGAAATATTGTTCGTTAGTCTGATACTTAGGAGCTCAGGAGAATCGGCTGGAGTGGCGACTAGGGTTCTGCTCGTGAAGAACAAGGATTGCAAGGGCTAAGAGAAGGGTTTCGGAGTTGGAGTTGAGTGGGTTAGTTCTCTCTGCTCGAGACGAATTGTTTGGGTAGAGTCTGTATTCGCGTGCGTGGCCGGAGTGGTGATCGGCCGAGGTTTTGCTATATTCTAGAATAAGCGCATTCATGTGAGTAGCACTGATTTACAACTGGGTTTTGTGTTTGATGTTTTCGTGAGCTTATTCTTATGCATGGTTTGTATTTTAAGTGATGTATGAGTTTTCTGGTTTTTCTTCTAGTTTTCTGGAATGACATGAAACAGAGTCGGAGATTGAATTTTATCTTGAAAATTAAAAGTGTTTAGATTAAATCCAAATATGGTTGAGAAGTCTTCTGGGAGTACTAGGAGGGTATTGGAGCAATAACAGACCGAAACAAACCAGCCAGAGTTATAGATCTCGAATTTACAGAGAACTGGAAATCGCAGAGGGTATCCGCGAACCTGGCGCCCACTCGCGTTCACCTAGGAGGTAGGCGCCTAGTAGAAATATTCCTGCCGCTCAGCTCGCGCGAACCCGGCGCTAAGCTCGCGTGCACTCGAAAACCTGCCGCTCAACTCGCGCGAATCTGGCGCTCAGCTCGCGCCTATCTCGCGCTCACTTAGCATCGAGTGAGCGGAAGCAACCTTTTACCCTATTTTTCTTACCGCCGACCGACGTCCACCTGGCGCCCACTTCAGGAAGTGAGCGCCTACCCTATTTTACTTACTGAAATAGAAATCTGATTTAGCCAAGAGTAATTGGGTGTCTTAAGGGTTAAACCACTTCACTATTCATTTGTTTGGGAACCTTGGGATCTACTTTGCCTATGAAAATATTAGAGGGAAATTTAGTTAACTTCTTAAAAGCTTCCAAGTTGAATTTAGGTTATTTATGAGTGTTGTGCCGGATGCCAAACCACTAAGAGTTACCAGTTACACTTACTCTGTTTTATACACTGTTTTGATTGAGGAGTTATTCTATTCTGGTTTCACTTGTTTGGAAACTGTAAATGTATTGTGAGGATTTCCTTGGTATGAATGAATTGAGTTTTGTTTCCGAATGGCATGTGTTACGAAAATGAGAAAATGCTGAAATTACTTGAGATACTGCTTGGTCCAGAGGGACAGGTGATGAACTGTGATGGGTTTTACATGATGTGCAATGAATGGTTTTACTTTGATATTGGTATTGAGATTATACGATGTTTTACTGTTTTGGTCTAGCTTGTCCTGGATCCAGATGTTTAAGCTTAGTAATGTGATGTTATTGTTGGTTGTTGGAATTACATGGCCTTGTGTGTTGCCACGACCGGTGTAGAGCAGCCAGAAACCCTGAGTAGGCCTGGTTGTCAATGCAGAAACCCGGGGAGTAGGCCTGCATTGGATGACGAAACCCTGAGTAGGCCGTCATTTCAGAGTATCCGAAACCCTGAGTAGGCCGGAACTGTGTACATGGAGGTGTGGAGTGTCTACTTGGCATGTTTAATTTATCGACTAAACGATAGTCATGACATTGACCAATCGATGTGTTGCCGTACTTAACTGAGATGTGATTTGTTTGATTAGAACAAGTCTTGATTTCAATTTGAGAATTGATTTTGGTTGTTTAACCGTATTAAGTGTTTGTCGATGCATAGTTTAAATTGTGGTCAACTATTTCTGCATGCATGTGCTACTCGCTGAGATATTCGTATCTCACTCCGTTGTTTGTTTTGTTTGTTTTTCAGATACTCGTGGTGAGGCGATTACTGGGGTAGATCCTGCTGAGGCTTATAGGGAGGAGGATTACTATTACCTTCCTTAGACTTGTAGGTTATCTTGTTCTGAATTTGAGAACTTTGAATAATCGAGATGTGTTAAAGTTAATTGGGGTTGAACCATATGATTCTAGTTCAGTTTTAAATGTTACAATTTTGGATAAATGAAATTGTGCACTCTGTCAGGTTATAGCTAGATGATTATCCAGCGATCATAATTGATAAACGATCCTTGCCTAACCTCCGTGAGATGTGTTATATCTTTATTGAACAACACGGATCCGGGGCGTTACAACTCCCCTTACTTTTGAAGCAGCATTTGTTCGGCAAACTAACGCGGCTTCCAAAAAAAAACTCCAATAGTGGATTGCCATTCCCCTGAAGGTCCTAATGAGCCTTCATCTTCAGGGGGATTATGTTTAGAAGGCTCACAAAAAACTCAAAAAGATTTTTCTATTTTTTCTAGGAAATTTAATTTTTTCAAAGAGGTCCAAACCACTTATGAACCATATAATCAGACCGAATTGGACCAGGTTGAATATGACTTTGACCTTGAGCTCGACTTTGACCTTATGGGGATCGAAGAAGAGATTGAGGTCGAAGAAGAAGACATTCCAAAAGAAATTGAATACCAATTGGAACGTCATGAAAAGGGGGTCCAACCTAATATTGAGGAGACCATATCCATAAATCTTGGGACCGAAGAGGACCCAAAAATTGTGAAAATCGGGTCATGCTTGTCTAATGTGCAGCAAAATGAAATGTCACGGTTTTTGGCAGATTACAAGGATGTGTTTGCTTGGTCGTATCGTGACATGCCGGGGTTGGACACGGACATGGTGGTGCATAAGTTGCCAATTTTGCCAGGGGTTAAGCCAATTAAGCAGAAGCTGAGAAGATTAAAGCCGGAATGGACCTTAAAGGTCAAGGACGAAGTGGTCAAACAATTTCAAGCCGGATTTTTGGCAGTCTCTACGTACCCTGAGTGGCTCGCAAACATAGTGCCGGTACCAAAGAAGGATGGGAAAGTCCGAATGTGCGTGGACTATAGAGACTTGAACAAGGTAAGCCCAAAGGACGATTTTCCACTTCCACACATCGACATTCTGGTCGATAATACTGCGGTACATAGCCTATTTTCCTTGATGGATGGTTTTTCGGGGTACAATCAAATCAAGATGGCTAAGGAGGATCAAGAGAAAACAGCATTTATCACACCTTGGGGCACATTCCACTATACAGTCATGCCATTTAGGCTCAAGAACGCTGGTGCAACATATCAGCAGGCCATGACAGCACTATTCCATGATATGATCCATAAGGAGATGGAGGTCTATGTGGATGATATGATTGCCAAATCATGCAAAGAGGAGGACCACTTGATCAATCTGAAGAAAGTGTTTGATCGGCTCAGGAAGTACAGTCTACGGCTTAACCCGACTAAGTGCGTCTTTGGGGCTACATCAGGGAAGTTACTGGGGTTTATAGTGAGCCGAAGAGGAATTGAAATTGACCCGTCTAAAGCCAAGGCCATAATTGAAATGCCAGCACCCAGAACTGAGAAGGAGGTTCGTGGTTTTCTTGGGAGGATTCAGTACATAAGCCGGTTCATAGCGCAGCTCACTGCTATCTGTGAACCAATTTTCAAGCTTCTGAGGAAGGATAACCCGACGGTCTGGAATGAGGATTGCCATCAAGCCTTCGATACGATCAAGGAATATTTACTGAACCCACATGTGCTAGTGCCGCCAACTCTAGGAAGACCACTGATCCTGTACTTGTCAGTGTTGGAAACATCGATGGGATGTGTCCTGGGGCAGCATGATGAGACTGGTAGAAAAGAAAGGGCCATTTACTATCTGAGTAAAAAATTCACGGAATATGAAGCCAAGTATTCATCATTGGAGAAGACTTGCTGTGCTCTAGTGTGGGCCACTCAGAGGCTAAGGCATTACTTCCTTAGTCACTTCACACTATTGATATCCCGGATGGACCCGCTGAAGTATTTATTTGAGAAACCGGCACTAACTGGCAGGACGGCAAAGTGGCAACTACTACTGTCCGAGTTTGACCTCACATACATCACCCAAAAGGCGATCAAGGGTCAAGCCATAGCTGATCACCTGGCTGCACATCCTCTGCCAGAATATCAACCCTTGAAGACCAACTTTCCCGATGAGGCAATCCTATACACTGAAGAGGACGAAAGTGAGAGTTCTTGGCAGATGTTCTTTGATGGGGCCGCCAACATGAATGGGAAAGGAATAGGAGCAGTCTTGGTCAAACCAGATGGTTCACACATCCCGATTGTAGTGAAGCTGAGATTCCAGTGCACCAATAATATTGCAGAATATGAGGCATGCATAATTGGGTTACAAGCCGCCATGGATCATGAAGTAGAGGAACTTGACGTATACGGGGATTCGAGTCTTATCATCTTCCAAACAACTGGTGAATGGGAAACCAAGGATCACAAATTGATCCCCTATCACCAGTATTTGGAAGAAATAAGCACAAATTTCACTCGAATTTCCTTCAACTATATTCCAAGGGCCAAGAATCAGTTTGCGGATGCTCTAGCAACATTAGCTTCAATGGTCAGCATACTAGAAGGGGTAGACATCAGACCACTGGAAATTGAGGTCCGAGATGAACCGGCTTACTGTCTAGTTCTAGAGGGAGCACCAGAAGAAGAAACACCATGGTTTCAAGATATCAAAAATTTCTTGAACAATCGGAGTCTGCCAGAAAATGCCACTGCTACGGAGAAGAGGACAATACAGAGGTTGGCGGGTCAGTTTCTGCTAAGTGGTGGACATTTGTACAAGAGGTCACATAACGATATTCTGCTCAAATTTGTAGCCAAGACGGAATCGGAAAGATTGATTGAAACTGTGCATGGAGGAGTTTGTGGGCCCCACATGAGCGGGCACATGCTGGCAAAAAAGATCTTGAGGCTGGGCTACTACTGGTCGACCATGGAACATGATTGCTGTATACATGTCAGGAGGTGCCATCAATGTCAAATCTATGCAGATAATAAGCATGCACCCCCGGGTGAGTTGCACAACATGACATCCCCATGGCCCTTCTCTATGTGGGGCATAGATGTTATTGGCATGATCTCCCCTAAGGCATCGAACGGGCACAGATTCATCCTGGTGGCGATTGATTACGTCACTAAATGGGTGGAAGCAGCATCATATGCAAATATCACAAGCAACCATGTTATTAAGTTTTTGAAGCACAATATCATTTGTCGCTGTGGACTGCCAAGTGCCATAGTATCAGACAACGCTTCAAATATTAAGAACAAGGACATGAAGAAAATGTGTGAGCAGTTTCAGATCACCCAATACAAGTCAGCTCCATACAGGCCAAAGATGAATGGGGCATGTAAGCACCTCATTTTTGCGCTCCCAAAAAGCCAAAAATGCAAAACCCTGCTGAAAAGTCAAATCCTAAGGGGTGGAAAGTTGACCTTTTAATCAGATAAAATTTGGTCATCTTGCTTTATTTCAATGGATAGAAAATCCCGACACGAGTCCAACGCAACTGGGTTTGCAGGAATCGGAGTCCGGATAAGGATTTGGCGGGCAGTCAAACTTAAGGAAGAGTCGAGAGTTGACTTTTCCTCGAATTCCGTGCCAAGTACCTTGCCCTATACCATTGGATAGAGAATCCCGACACGAGTCCAACGCAACCGGGTTTGTAGGAATCGGAGTCCAGATAAAGGTTCTAAGGGCAATCAAACTTAAGGGAAGGCCAAAAATTGACTTTTCCTCGAACCCCCGTGCCAAGTGTTTAGCCCTATGTCATTAAATGGAGGGCTCCGATATGAGTTTAACGCAATTGCGTTTGCTCAAATCGGAGTTCGGATGAAGGAGATATGATCTGTCGAAGTTTCCGAGCAGCAAAGCCGGAAACTGCACACGTGGCGCAAGAACTGCGCACGTGGCGACCAACGCAGCAAAATATCTCAGGGACTAAATCTTAAATATAAAAAATTCGTACGGGCGATCCGTAGATATCCAAAAGTGTCAAATCGGTCGAATCGGTCAAGTCGAAGGGCAATTTTGTAATTTTACAAACTGTATCCGGTCATATATGCCGGATACACTGCCTATCCTTCATATCCGGATTTGAAGGCCGGATACATGAAGATATTCGTGCAAGATTCGTGCCAATTGGCCGACAGATTCGCGGCGGCATTAAATTTTGAAATGATTAAGTCATGTATCCGGCCTGAGTTGCCGGATACAAAGGGAAGCCAGTGTATCCGACCTTCAAGGCCGGATAAGGGGAGTCTTCAATGTATCCGGCCTGAGTTGCCGGATACATTATTTTTTCTATATATACCAAAACAGCAGCTCATTTCAGGGTTGGGATTTTTTTGGTTGTTCTCCAGCCCTTCTCCCTCATTTGTTCACCTTCGAAGCCCACCTCTCTCAACCTCCTCAACCCTCTTCCACCTCCAAAGACCAATCAAAAGCCATCCAAGCCTTGGCCTTCTCCTCTCTTTCCATTTCCTTGTTGAAACAAAGGAGATCTGCTGCTGTTGCGGAGAGGAGGAGTTCCAGCAACTATCCAAGCCCAAAGGAAGTGCCGACACACCTCAAAAAAGGTTTTAAAACCTAAGGTAAGGCTCCTTACCATATGGTGTTTCTCATATATTAAATCTAGATTTTTTTTGTGGAATTTTCGTCTTCTTATCTTCTTGTTCTGCATGGGCTAGTTTTCATATGTGGTATGCATGCTTTTGGCTTCTTCTTCATGGCACGTAGCCACTGTCAATAGGAAGTTCACGTGAGCTCTCCTTGGCAGTCAGGAGAGCTCAGCTTTCGCACTCTTTCGGTGTTCATGCATGGTGGCTTAGGCCACGGTTAGGAAGCTTTAAGGAGGGAGCATGTTCCCTCCCCTATTTACACTCCAATGTATCCCGACATAAGCCCCCATTTCCGTTCTTGGTTATTCATCTCTCTTCTCAGTTTTTTTTCTTTCTTTTGTTGCTGGGCGCACCTCCCTTTCGTTTGCCACTTCAGGTAAGGCCGCAGCACGCACATAACCCCTATTTGTTGATGTTCTTCCTCCCTAAGTTTGCTGCTGCCCCGAGTACCCACAACAGGGTCTTTGTTATGGTTTGATTGTGCATGCATGCCATGTTAACATGTTGATTTTTTATTGAAGTATATGCCTCCTTTCTCCGGTTATTTCCTGATTGGTGAACCCAAGAATGCATGCTCCCTTTCCCCTTGGTTGTTTGATATGGTGGCATGTATGCATATAAGCATGAGTTCTCTCATTGAACTCTTGCAAAAGGTCTTTTATTGGGGGGATAATCCTTGCTTTTTTATGAATGGCCACATGTTTTTAGGCATGCATGACAGCCTTGACATACTTGCATTGTCTTGTCAAGGCTGCTGTTTTCCTTTCTGTAAACACCATGCTCCATCACCCCAAGTCCCCCCATAGCATTGCTGCAAAGTCCAAGAAGGAGAAGCCAACGGTGGCTTCTCCCTAACCTGAACATACGTGGGCCCACCCAGGGGCCCACAAGATCTCAGAAGGCCCCTAGGGACCTCTGGAAAACACCTCGAATGGCAAAACACCCAAAAAAGACCATTCTAGGGTGATCCGGCAACTCAGGCCGGATCACCTGAGGCCTGGGTGTGTCCGGTCACTCAGGCCGGATAACCCAGGGCCCCTGTGTATCCGGCTACTCTGGCCGGATTACCTGCAGACCAAGTGTATCCAGCCTGAGTTGCCAGATACACACAGAAATGTGCTTTTTGTGTTCTCTTGATGTCTTGCCGAATTTGGGAGTGCTTTGAATCAAACCAGATAAACCGATAGGGTTTCCGGGCCACCCGGAAACCCAAGTTGGGACTTGGACCGCCGGTCCGACTTGGCACACCCGTGGGCCTTCCAACGGGGCCCACCAAGCCCAATGAACCTGAAAGCATGCAATTAAACGAGTTAAAGTAAAATGAATTAATTGAACCGGTTGGGCCAAACTCAATGCGGCCCACCCGAACCTTGCTATGTGAAATAAGTGCATGAACTGCCTGGTTTGGCCGAGACCAAGGGCTAGGGCCTGTTGGGCCCGCCAAAGCCCGCTCACCGAACCAAGTTAGGGTGTAGGCCCCAAACTTCAAGGAACTGGGCTTTCAAGCCCAAAGCCTGGATCACGGGCCCCAAGCCCGATGACCAGCCCATTGTGGCAAATTAAAAAGATAATATGAAATTACTTGGCCACCAGATGGGCCCACCTAAGGGGCCCACAAATCAATCCGGCCCACCTCTTGCATAAGAAAACACTTAAACCTTCCAAAACCAAACCAAATAAAACCAACATACTTAACCAAAGCCCACAGGGCCTCCTAGGCTTAGACAGAGGCCTACATGGGCACATGGACTTACCCAAGCCCACCAAGGGCGCCGTGGGGCCTTCCAACGGGGCCCACCCCATCAGACTCAGATCGCCTAAATCAAGCAAGATAAAATCAATTAAAGGGACCCACACCACTCGGGCGGTCCCGACAAGACTTAACCAATTTGCATATCGGATTAGGAATCGAGTGAGAGACCAAGAGAGCTGACTCAAATCAGGGAACCCACGGGACCCGTCATCCGACGGGGCGGACTGGGGTGTCTACGGACTTCCCCAGACCGCAACCGAGAACCAAACTTAGAATCTCAAAGCCGCAGACCAAAAGCCCTAAATAGACAAGATTAGGCACCCAGGTGTCCGCCTGCACCCCATCAGGCGGTGGCGACTCCGAATAACCCGTGCCGCGTTTCCCACGCGCGCACAGGGCAGTGGAAGCAGCAAATAAGAATATAAAGAAAATCATTCAAAAGATGGTAGTAAGCTACAAGGATTGGCACGAAATGCTGCCACTTACTCTACATGCCTACAGAACCTCAATCCGGACTTCAACTGGGGCAACCCCGTATTCCCTAGTCTATGGAATGGAAGCAGTCTTGCCAGTGGAAGTAGAAATCCCGTCACTCAGAGTGCTCATGGAAGCAGAACTGGAAGAAGCCGAATGGGTACAGTCAAGACATGATCAACTCAACCTAATAGAAGAGAAACGATTGAAAACACTATGTCATGGCCAATTGTACCAAAAGAGAATGGCCCGAGCCTACAATAAGAGAGTGAGGCCCAGAACTTTCCAAGAAGGAAACCTAGTTCTAAAGAAAATTCTACCATTTTTGGAAGACCCTCGTGGTAAGTTCAAACCCAATTGGGAAGGGCCTTATGTCGTCAAGAAGGTCCTGTCAGGGGGTGCACTCATCTTGACAGAAATGCATGGGATAGATTTTCCTGAGCCAATTAACTCCGATGCAGTAAAAAGGTATTTTCCTTGAGTGAATATTTCTAGGAAATGATCCGAGGCCATTTTTCTTTATTTTCTTCAAAATTTGAATCCCTGGTCTAGCCAAATTGAGCCGGTTCGTTTCTTGGATAAACCCAAACCGGATTTACAGTCAAATTGGGGCAAAGTTAAAAAAAAGAAGGGAAAAGCAATGAAAAATGACAAATGAAAGCCAAGTGTGAAAAAAGACGCAAAGAAGGCAATTTGGGGAAAAAGGGTTAAATTCATCATGACTGTAAGTCCGGTTGACCTATTTCCACACTTGAAAATTTTTGGGCCTTTAATACCTTTTCTTTCATAAACCGAGCCTAGCCTTTGTTTCGTCCTATTTTTAAGCCCTCGGTGATCTTAGTTTGTTCATTCAAATGTCAGAGTAAGATTGGTGATGACGGAATACAGAAGCCAGCCCTAGTGAAAACCGAAACTGGCGCTAGGGGCAATATTGGCAAGAACAAAAAAAAAAAAGAAAAATCAAAGGTTGAGTTGATCATGGAGATCTGAGCTTGAATCAAAGTTGGCATGAGCAGAATGGGGTCAGTTTTGGCATTTGGGGATGACTCTAAAGGTCCTAAGATGGACGGTTCTGATCCCTCATTATTTTGTGGACTACCCTTTTCATTATTTAACCTAGTTTAATTCCTTTAATTATAGGTGATTAAGTGCATGGACCAAATTTCAAAAAAATAAAAAATATATATAAAAAGGAAAAATTATACTTTGGCCAGTGATGATAAATCAAATACTTTTCATAAAACCTTTGTTTTTACAAGCATCTGAGCATTCTGAGGCCAATAATATAAAAATTTTATTTTGAATTAAATCCTTTGTCTTTCCACTATTGGAGTTTGCTTTTGTACAAAGGTAGAAAAAAAGAAAAAAAATGTGTGCAGGAAATAAGGCTAATCTCTATCTCCTAGCCGCTCCTCAAGCTCCCGAATCCGAGCTGCCTGAGCTGCGATAACCCCAGAAGCCCCCTCTGCAGTGGGATCACTCAAGAAGGAAATGACCTCATCTGAAAGAGTCTGCCTAATCCGCATGCTCCTAAGGTCGGCTAAAGCATCCTAGTGCTTCTGCCTCAGTGCTCGGACTTCAAGACAGTGGGCCTGCCTATGTCCCTCAAGTTGCTTCTCCATTGCCAGACGGCGAGATACCTGCTCTGCAAGTTGCCTTTCCATGTCAAGGCCCCATATCCTAAGCTCCTGGGCCTCCCGTACCCATATCTGTTGAAGTCGCTTGTGAGAAGCTCTCTTAGACTCTAAAATATCCTCATAAGTAGGAGCCAAGACTGCAGGAGGATCTTCGGGTACTGGTGCCTGACTCTGTATCTGCTCCTTGATCTAGAAAATATAATCCTTTACATGGGCTTCTGAGAAGACTAGGCCACGCATGAAGCGAACATAGGACCACTCCCTCATCAGCCAGGCATTCAGCTTCATGGTAGCTGGAGAAAGGGGCCCAAGATGATCCTCATACCCACTTGGGATTATAATCCCCTGGGTCGCACTGAACTGACGAAGGACCCTCAAAGGAAGATAAAACACTGCATGCCTCAGGCCCGCCAGAATCAGGAAATTACAGTCTCGGAAGCTGATCATGATCTCTGCATTGGGTTGATAAGTACCAGGCCATCTCACTTGATCATCTTGGAGTGAACACAAGAAGGTGAACCAGCCCTGTTTACCCCCTGGAATGTCAGGACACCCCCGGTTGCTCATCAAGATAGGAACCTTCAAGCGAGGGAAGAAGTGTCAATTGATCTACTCAATCTGACTCAAATGATCAAGTAGCCAAAGCTGCAAAGAAATAGAGATATATCAGCATTGTAAAAAAAAAAAATTTTACCTGCAGGAGCGGGGCACATGCTAAGAAGCGTTTCGACTTCCTATTGTAGCAGTCAGTCAGTGCCTGATACATCTCTGCCAAAATCATAGAGGCCAACCTCTCCCACTCCCTAACCTGGCGTATCACTGAGATTAGAGCCAAGTCTACCTCATCATCATCCCTTGGGAAGAGTAGCTGGTTGACCACCATCAAGGTCAAGGCATTAAACCTGGCTTCCTTATTCTCTCCCCTCAAGAGTTTCTCAGTCAAAAAGGACTTGGACAAAGTCAGAAGGGTGTCAGAATCCCCTAAATCCTTCTTCCCTATGCCTAGGAAAGTAGAAGCCTCTTTCTTGTAGCTAGGCCTAAGGGGTGGATTTACTACCTTCTCAGCAAACCTCAAACCCAAGATGGTTTCAACCTCCTCAATGGTTGGGGTCATCTCATGGGTCCCAAAACGGAAAAGGTTGAGGTCGGGTACCCAATGGCCAATCATGGCTTCAATAATCTCCCACTTGAAGGGAACCATCAGGATAAGCAGAATGTGGCCTAGATGGTTGGAATCCCATCTCCTCTCCTCATCCAGGGTCATAGAATTAACCCACCTGTTATAAAGAGAGTCCATGGGATTGTACCTAATAAGATTAGGTGGTTTTGATCTAAAAGGCTGTTTTGCAGGGGAGGCTATGTGGACAGACAATGGCAAGGCAGAAGATGATCCTGATTCCATTAGATATGATCGGAGCAAGCTAGAACTCAAGGGGAGGAAGAAAAAGGTGAAAAAGGGGGTTTCTAAACTCAAAAAATCGTAAAAAAATATGCAAATCCCGAGGCTGGTTGCATTTATAGCATCTTTTAATGTATCTGGTCACTCAGACCGGATATACAATGTTCTATTCATATCCGGTTAAGTATGCCGGATACAAAGGGGACCATGTGTATCCGGCATATTATACCGGATACAAAGAACAATCAATGTATCCGGTTTGATATACCGGATACAAAGGAAAAATGCAAAAAAAAGAGTAAAGGGAGGAAAATCCGAATTTTTTACCTGTTTTACCTGTGTACAAGTCATAATTGCATGAAATGGAAAAGAAAAGAAGTACAAGACAAGAGAGGATGGAAAAAAAAAATTTTATATATATATAAGTCTCGTTTGTACAAGTGATAATGAAAAAAAAAAAAAACAGGAATCCTAATATACTACTCCTGTGCAGGATCTCCTCGGCGTCCTCGGCCACATCCTCCTCTACGGCCTCTCCCCCGAGATGGTCGGCGCCTATAATAGGCCAAAAGTCGCTCCGCCATTTAGCGCAGTCTCCGACCCACAAGGACTGAAGCTGGTACTCAATACAGTAATCTGATGTATCGGGGGAAGGAACAGGGACAGAATCAGAAGAAGCCTCTGCCTCAGCAGGAACTGGCTCAACTAGACCCCCAGCCGTAGCGGTCTCCGCGCCCGCAGATCCAGAAGGCCCAGCAGCATCAGAGGAAGGGCCAGGAGAAGAAATATTTGTGCCAAATGGAGATAAAGTCAGAAATAAAAACGTCAAAATGAACCAAAAAGGAAAAATTAAAGAAAACATACCAGGGATATCTACAGCAGGGACTGTGGGATCCGGCTCCACTGGGTCAGCAGCAGGGATGTCCTCCGGCTCAGGAACCATCATTGGAGATGAAGGAGCAGCCGGGGCATCCGCAGCAGCAGCTGGGATGTCCACAGGATCAGTAGCCCAAGCGGGAGACGGGTCAGGAATGAGGAAATCATGCTCAAAAGCAGCACCATGATCCGGGACCGGGCCCTGCAAAAGTCAAACAGGTATATCAGAATAGCAGAATAGCAGAAACATGAAAGAGATGAAATTACAAGAAGACCATATACCTGTCTAGCCTGGAGCTCAGCAACCAAGGCCTCCAACTCCCTGATCCTAGCATCCCTCTGGGCCATGACCGCATCATGCTCAGCAATCATATCATCGATCGCGGCCCGCTGGCTCTCGAACCGGTCCCGAATAGTATTCAGCTCGTGTACCTGCCAACAAGAACAGAATTGGGGTCAGAAATACAGAAGGGAAGAAAAGTGGATGAAAATATGAAGATTACGAGGCTCACCGTGTCCTCATGAATCCGGATACAGATCCCGCCAATCTCTGTCACCCCCGCACGAGTGGGTCGATCCATCAAGCACCCAATGGATACTCTCTGGATCCACTCGTCGTAATCCCTAGCTACTGTGAGCCCCTCCGCATCTTGGAAATGATCAAACTGATCAACATCAAAACCCGGCAGGAGCGTGTCGGGACCCACAGGACGAGGAGGAACGGGGATACGAAGTGCGCCGGTGTGCTGATAGTACAGGCGCTCTCCCAAGTACATCACCCTACCAAGCCTCCCAAGGAAGCACTGGTAGGGCTGACGTCGCCGATCTCTATCAAAAGCATCCTATACTATCATCTCACGGGCCACTCCGACATCCACGTCATCAAAGCGTGCCAGGAGGAGCTGCAAAGAAGAAAAATAGTCAGATACAGTCAAGGTGTAGGAAAAGAAACAAAAGGAAAAAGGCAAAGAATTTACATCGGATCGTCGGGCGCGGTCCAAGTGAACCCGAGCAGTGCGAGGCTGACTCCTATCAGCATCTCGGACCTGGGGCGACCAGCGTAAAGCAACAGGGAAATCCGTGATCTCAGGTACCGGGGATGGGCGGAAGAAAGTCATATAGGTGTACATAAACACCTGGCAAAAGAAAATCAGTCAGAGATAAAGAAGATAAAGCCTAAGGAAGTAAACCAGATAGATAAGTTCAATACCTGTAGAATCTGCCAGAAGAACCGGCTGCTGACTCCATCGCCTCTCGGGGATGCCAGGCCTCGAACCGCTCGGCACAACCCGGCTAGGATGGTCCCATATATAAGCCGACCCCATGCTAGCTGGCGGGTCTGATGAAAATCTCGCAAGGCGTCCAAGAAGAGCGGGCTAACACTGGTCGTATCCTCCGGGAAGAAGCAGCTCCCGAGCATCAGCAAAAATACATTTCGAAAGATGGGAACGAAGGCTGCATCCTCCACAGCGACGGTCGCATGTCTCCCCTTGAAATGACGAGCCAGGCTCTCCCGCAGCCAACTAATAGAGAGACAACCACTCCGCCCATCCCAAGCAGCATGAGGCAGGTCCGGATACCCCAGGAGGAGGCCAATATCCTCCGTAGAAGGCCGATCCAAGACGATGGTCCGCCCCATCAAAGGAATACCGGTAATCATCACAAAATCAGAGGGGGGGATCCCCAGCTCCACGTCTGGAAGATGGAATGACTGAGTCTTCGGAAAATATCTCTCCATCATGGCGAAGATGAGTGGACGGTCAGCTCTGAAAGATGGGATGCTAAGGAAATGGTCCAAATGACATCTCTCAAACTCGCGCCTGAGGGCCGGAGAAAGCGACTGAGCCAACTAGCTAAATCTCCCCCAACTGCCTCGCAAATGGGAAGAATGATAGGGAAGCGGCACATCGTGTAAGACCCTGAATTTTGTGAGTTATTTATTTATTTATTTAGTTATTTATTCTGATGTATAAACTGTGTTTATCAGGTTATTTTGTGGTTTGAGGGCTTAGCCCATACCCGTATGTACAGGCGTTATATAGCCATTTTTCCAAAAAATCGTAGTATTATCATTGTTACTATTAAAGTATAGTTATGCGATTATTAACGCGAATAGATGCTGAACATGTAGTATCTTCGGTGGGCGAGCATGCATAGGATCAAGGAAATGGGAGAGTATTCGAGTGCGTATGTATCAAGTAAGTGTACTAAAATGGAAAGTAGGGTTGGGTTTATGAGAATACGCTTATCATAATTTGGGAAACATTTTCGTTAAGTCTGGACATCAGGAGAGATGGCGATTTCGGCTGGAGAGGCGACTAGGGTTTCTGTTCGTGAAGAACAAGAATCGCAAGGGTTAAAAGAAGGGTTTTGGAGCTGAAGTTCATTGGGTTATTTCTCTCTGCTCGAGAAGATTAGTTTCGGTAGATCTTTCATTCACGTGCGTGGCCGGAGAAGTGATCGGCCGAGGTTTTACCATTCGGGAATAAGCGCACTCAGGTGAGTAGCACTGATTTACAACTGGGATTTGTGTTTTCTGTTTCTCTCGAGATTATTCTAATGCATGGGTTATATATAAAGTGATAGTGTGAGTTTTCTGGGTTTTCTGGTTTTCGGGAAGTTACATGAACAGAGTCTCCGGATTTAATTTATATTTGAAAATGAAAGTGTTTAGATTAATTTCAAATATGGTTGGGAAGTTTTCTGGGAGTATTAGGAGTGTAGTAGAACCATTACAGAGGTTCACAAACCGGCCAGTCATGTAGATCTCAAAATAACAGAGAAATGAAAACCACAGGGGGTATCCGCTCACCTCGCGCTCACCTCAGAGATAGGCGCCCCGTTAACAACGACCTATACCGAGCTCGCGCCCGGCTGCCGCTCAGCTCGCGCTCAGCGGAAAACGATGCGCCCATCTCGCGCGAATCTCGCGCCCACCTCACGCCCATCTCGCGCTCATCTCGCGCTCACCTAGCGTCGGGTGAGCGGCAGGTCGATTTTACCCTTTTTCTTCACCGCCGACCGGCGCTCACCTCGCGCCCACCTCAGTAAGTGAGCGGCAGACCTATTTTGCTTACTGAAATGGAATTTCTGATTTGACCAAGAGTATTTGCATTACTTGGGGGTTAAACCACTTCACTATTCGCTTGGTTAGGAACCTGGGAAACCATTTTGCCTATGAAATTATTAGGGGAAAAATTAGTGAACCTCTTAAGAGTTTTTAAGTTGAGTTTAGGTTACTTATGAGTATTGTGCCGGACACCAAACTAGTAAGAGTTACCAGTTGCTTTTCCTTGTTCTATACACTGTTTTGATTGAGAAGTTATTGTATTTCTGGATTCGCTTGTTGGAAACTTTAAATGTATTGAAAGGATTTCCTTGGTATGAATGCATTGAGTTTTACTTCCATATGAATTGTGTTACGGAAATGAGAAATTACTGAATGTACTTGAGGTACTGCTTGGTCCAGAGGGACAGGTGATGAATTGTGATGAGTTTTTACATGATGTGGAATGAATGGTTTTGTTTTGATATTGAAATTGAGATTATACGATGTTTACTGTTTTGGTCTAGCTTGTCCTGGATCCAGATGTTTAAGCTTAGTAATGTGATGTTATTGTTGGTTGTTGGAATTGCATGGCCTTGTGTGTTGCCACGACCGGTGTAGAGCAGCCAGAAACCCTGAGTAGGCCTGGTTGTCAATGCAGAAACCCGGGGAGTAGGCCTGCATTGGATGACGAAACCCTGAGTAGGCCGGAACTGTGTACATGGAGGTGTGGAGTGTCTACTTGGCATGTTTAATTTATCAACTAAACGATAGTCATGACATTGACCAATCGATGTGTTATTGTACTTAACTGAGATGTGATTTGTTCGATTTGAACTTGGGAAATTGATGTTGGTTGTTTAAACGTATTGTAGTGTTGTCGATGCATAGTTTTAAAATGTGATTCAACTATTTCTGCATGCATGTGCTACTCACTGAGATATTCGTATCTCACTCTGTTGTTGTTCTATTTTTCAGATACTCGTGGTGAGGCGATTACTGGGGTAGATCCTGCTGAGGCATATAGGGAGGAAGACTACTATTACCTTCCTTAGACTTGTAGGTTATCTGTTCCGAATTTGAGAACTTTGAATTAATTGAGATGTATTAAAGTAAATTGGGGATGAACCATATGATTTCAGTTCAGTTTAAATGTTACAATTTTGCATAAATGGAAATGTGCACTCTGTCAGGTTATAGATATATGATTATCCAGCGATCATAAATTGATTAACGATCCTTGCCTAACCTCCGTGAGACGTGTTATATCTTTAATGAACAACACGGATCCGGGGAGTTACACATCGGCCCTGATGCACATAGAGGGGTGGCTATCCAAGCCATTGAGGAGCTCTGTATCATGAACAGATGCTCTCAGCTCCTCAAAGACCCCTGACAGAGCTACAGCAGCACCATCCTGAGCCGCACCTCGGGCTCTGCCACGGCCTCTCTCACCCTCAGGGGCCTGATCCTAAACTCTACCTCGGCCTCTGCCTCGACCTCGAGCCGGAGCAACAACGGGCTAAAATTCAAAGGAAAAGTGTGAAGATTGGTATAGGAAGAGAATAGAAGGGAGAAGAAGAAGAATTTGAAAGCCTACCTCAGCAGAGCCCTCAGCAGAGCTCTCCCTGGAGACATCTAGCAGCTCCGACAGGGTGGCGCTGGAACTCGCCTCTGTCCGAGCCCACGAAGTGGATGGCTGATCAGCAGGCTCAGCCTCCTCTCGAATGCGGGAACGACTCCTAGCCATCTACACAGGGAAGTGTTTTATGAATTTCAGTTTAAATTTATCGGGAATTTTACTTTGCTTTTGGTCTAGGTTTCAATTCACATTCAATCTTACATGATTTTTTTTCAAAGTTATTTTGAATTGTGTCTTGAAGGAACTTATCTCAGTTGCGGTATCTACAAAGTTTAGTGATAGATATTTCAATTTTCTAAGAGATTCCTACCATACTTAATATTTCCTAAATATGTTGTGATTTCAGGATACGGGAATTACAGACAGAGCCGCAAAATTTCAAATCAAGAATTGGCAGGATGTGTCAGAAAGTCAAGAGGAATTAGAAAAAATTCACAGCAAAAGAAAAAATATCACCGGCAAACCATCTGATAATGTCGGTCAAGAATTCGAAAGTAAAGTTGCTGATCAGAGGTTTAATACAAGAAAAGTGTTCTAGCCTACCCGGTTCAATTGACACAAGCTAGCAAAAGGCACAAGCCAGCAGTGCAACATTCTCAGTTATTCTCAGGGAGCATGAATTTGCTAAGCCCAAAACAAGTTTCAAATGAGGGAATCAAGAGCAAAAAATCCAAGCAAGAGAATGGAGAAACATCACATTATCAGGGGTGTCATTAGCAAGGAAAATTAGCAGTCAATCAAGTTCGTGTAACACTATTGTGAGCGGGTGGGAAATGCGGCACGGGGTAATTCGGAGTCGCCACCGCCTGATGGGGTGCAGGCGGACACCTGGGTGCCTAATCTTGCCTATTAGGGCTTTTTGGTCTGCGGCTTGAGATTCTAAGTCTGTTCTCGGTTGTGGTTCGGGGAAGTCCGTAGACACCCCGGTCCACCCCGTCGGATGACGGGTCCCGTGGGTTCCCTGGCTTGAGTCAGCTTCCATTGGTCTCACCCGATTCCTAATCCGATATGCAGTTTGGTTAAGTCTGGCGGGACCACCTGAGTGGTGTGGGTCCCTTTAATTGCTTTTATATTGTTTAATTAGGTGATCTGGGTCTGGTTGGGTGGGCCCACGGTATCCTTGGTGGGCTTAGTGAAGCCCGTGTACCCTTGTGGACCTCAGTCTAGCCTGAGAGGTCCTTTGGGCTTTGGTTAGTTCAATAGATTTTACTTTAAGTTAAGCTTTGAAGATTAAGTGTTTTTCATGCACAAGTGGGCCGGACTGGTTTGTGGGCCCCTAAGGTGGGCCCACATGGTGGCCAAGTATTTTTATTAGATTTATCTTTTTAATCTGCCAAAGTGAGCTGGACACTGGGCTTGGGGCCCGTAGTCCAAATCTGGGCTTGTAAGCCCAAGTTACCAGAAATTAGGGTTTGCACCCTTCCTTGGTTCGGTTGGTGGGCTTTGGCGGGCCCGGTAGGCCCTTGCCCTTGGTCTCGGCCAAACCACGCAATTCATGCATCAATCTCACATAACAAGGCTCGGGTGGGCCGCATTGGGTTTGGCCCGCCCGGTTCAAATTGTTCATTTTACTTAAGTTATTTATTGGCATGCTTTGGTGTTTATTGGGCTGGGTGGGCCCCGTTGGAAGGCCCATTGGAAGTCAAGTTGGCCCGGGGGTCCAAGTCCCACATTGGGTTTCCGGGTGACCCAGAAACCCTATTGGTTTATTCGGTTCGGAAATGGCATTCACATCTAGCAATAATTACAAAAAAAACACAAGATGGACACTCTGTCAAAAAAGAAAACTGGCTCATTGTGCTGGGTCAAAGGGGAGGTACCCGGGGGCCCTGTGGGCGAAGCGGAGCCCACGGGGTGGGGTACCTCCGCCCCCCGCGGTATGGTAAAGGGTATTTTTGGAATTTTCAAAAAAAAAAACAATTCGGCCTGTTTTGGACCTGGCGCTCACCTCCTGAAGTGAGCGCCAGGTGGGCGCCAGAACCGGGCGAAATTTTGACCTAGCGCTCACCCGATACTAGGTGAGCGCGAGCTAGGCGGGAGGTGAGCGCGAGATGGGCGCGAGAAGGGCGCCAGAATTTCACCTGGTTTTTAGTGGGCGCGAGCTGAGTGCCAGGTGGGCGCCAGCTCGGCGGGAAGTGAGATGAAAGGGGCGCCCACCTCCTAGGTGAGCGCCAAGTGGGCGCCAGATGGGCGGCAGCTCACTGCAATTTTCAACTCTCTGTTTTTTTTTGAGATCTCCATCTCTGGCCGATTTTTTTTTGGTCTGTAACTGTTCCACTAGCCTCCTAACATGCTCAGAACACCTCCCAACTAATCTTGGATTTAATCTAACTACATTTTATTTCAAGTTTTGAAAACCCAGAAAACTTACAATACAACCATGCTTTCAAAATACTTCACGAATAACATGCCCAGAACACTTCCCCGGGCTTCGACCACTCCCCAGAAGGCACTTAAACTTGTATTGAAATTAATCTAAACATGCTTCATGCTTCATCCCACAACCCAAAATCTTTTAGAAGAAAGAAAACAAACCCGATAAAAAACTGGTACAGATGCATTAACAGCTTGAAAAAGGAGGGGGGGGGTGATGGGAGCATGCTCAAGGGTGCACAAGCAGCATGTTAGCAAACCCAGCAATGTAAAAAAAAAACAAAAGGAACCACATGCAGACATTACATGTACTCCCATCCACGACTAGACCTTCAAGCATGCACCCTAACATCCGAAGAAGGGAATGAGGAGGGGGGTTTACAGGGGTACAATGGATGAAGGGAACTTGGGAACATGCTCCCTTTTCAGCGCGAGCAACACACGCATCTTCCTCTTCCTTACTTGGTGGTCTTCATCAGATGGAAGTGAACAAAAAAACATGGTTTCATGGCTGTGGCCTCATACCACCGAATAAGACCGGCTTACGAAGAAAACATCATATACTCATATATGTATAACCCAAAGTAACAGGGATGTTTACCTGGTGGTTCTTGAGTTCTGGAGCTGAGTGGGGGAGCCTCCTCGAAGTCGGACAGCGGCCGGAGCCTCCTCTTTACCACACCGACAGTAGCAAGCCTCCACTGGTTTAGGATGAACTGGAGGAGAACCAAAGGAGGGTGAGGAGCTTGGGGTTTTCTGGGAGGCAAGCCGGGGTGAAGAGAAAGGGGGGGGGGGGGGGGGGGGGGGGGGGGGGGGGGGGCTTCGGGTGAAGGAAGAAGAAAGCCAAACCAAAAACCCTTCGAACCTTCAAAAACTCCGAAGACTTAGTTTTTTTTTTTTCGAAAAACCTTCCAACCCCTCTGCGCGAAATGCCGCGCGGCTTATATAAAAGAGAAAAAAAGGGGATGCGCCCACCTTGGCGCCCAGCTCCAGGTGAGCGCATGCCGCTCGCCACGTCCGCGCGAGCGGCATAATGATGAAAATCATTTAATGCCGCCGCTCGCCGGACGTAAAAATCTAAAAAATTCGGATTTAGTCCCTGGCAATTTTTGATTTAATCCGATATTCTCGGATTTTCACGGATTTAGTCCCTGGGATATTTCGTATGTTTGGATATTTACGGATTTAATCCCCGAGATATTTTCCTGCACAACTCGCCACGTGTGCAGCTTTTTGCCACGTGCGCAAATTGCCGGTTTTGCTGCCCGTGAATTTCGTCAGCTCATATTTCCTTCATCCGGATTCCGATCTGGGCAAACTTAGTTTCATTAGAATCGTATCGGAGCCCTCCATCCCATGACCTAGGGGTAGGCCTCCGGATCGGATTTTAGCAGAAAGTCAACTTTTGGCTCTGCTCAGGTTTGACCGCCCGCAGAACCTTCATCTGGACCCCGATTCCTGCAAACTCGGTTGCGTTGGAACCGTGTCGAGATTCTCTATCCAATGACCTAGGGGTAGGCCTCTGGATCGGATTTTAGCAGAAAGTCAACTTTTGGCTCTGCTCAGGTTTGACCGCCCGCAGAACCTTCATCCGGACCCCGATTCCTGCAAATTCAGTTGCGTTGGAACCGTGTCGAGATTCTCTATCCAATGGTATAAAGCTAGGTACTTGGCACGGAATTCGAGGAAAAGTCAACTCTTGGCTTTTCCTTAAGTTTGACCGCCCGCAGAACCTTCATCCGGACTCCGATTCCTGCAAACTCAGTTGCATTGGAACCGTGTCGAGATTCTCTATCTAATGGTATAAAGCTAGGTACTTGGCACGGAATTCGAGGAAAAGTCAACTCTTGGCTTTTCCTTAAGTTTGACCGCCCGCAGAACCTTCATCCGGACTCCGATTCCTGCAAACTCAGTTGCGTTGGAACCGTGTCGAGATTCTCTATCCAATGGCATAAAGCGAGGTGGCCAAATTTCACTGATCAAAAATCAACTTTTCACCCCTTAGGGTTTGACTTTCTGTCCAGGGTTTGCATTTTTGGTTTTTCGGGGAGCGCAAAAATGAGGTGCTTACAACCATATTCAGTTCTAAAGATTGACGAGCCAAAGAAAACAGCAAATATCATGGCATTAAATCTGCAAAATCCAGCATCAACATGGATAATTAATGGTGAGCATCAATTGACAGCAATCCAACATGATGAACAGAAAAATCACAGCAAAAGACATGCTCGGACATGGCAATTCGATGTACAAGCTATACAGGAAATTGTTGATTAGGCCGAATTGCACTTACTGTTGGAATGGAGGAAACAACACTTGATTGCAAGCAGCAAGGTGGACTGCCTAAGCCGAAATGGATACACCTGCAGGATGGTGTCGAGTGGTCACTGCTGAGGAAGGGCGAGGATTTTTTAAGGCTTGGCAATGACGATCACCAAAGTCAAGAGGTGGTCGCCGGCGTCAATAGGAGTCGCCAAACTCAGAGGCAATCACCGGAGGTCGTCGTTCCAATGCCAAGGTGAAGAATCACCGGAAATCAGGAAGGAGACCGATCTAGGGCTTGTAATGGGCAATCACTGGAGTATTGCCGGAGTTAGCAAGCCGCCGGAGTTAATATGAGTCGCCGGAAACAGTATAAGTCACCAAGGAATCGCCGGAGAAGAAGGAGGAACAGTCGGGGGGCGAAGGAAAAAGAAGAGTGTGTCCGGCTTACGTGATCGGATAAGGAGAAAAGAAGAGGAAAAGTCGCGGCCGCGCGCAACTTTTATAAGCAGGTGTATCCGGTGAATCAGGTTGGATACACAAAAGAAAAAAAAGAAAAAAAGGAAAAAAGAGAAAAAAAAAAAGGAAAAAAAAGAAAAAGAAATAAAAAAAAAAAGGAAAAAAGAAAAGAAAAAAAAGAAAAAAAAAGAAATAAGAGAGAAAGAAAAAAGAAAGAGCAAAAATGCGCTGCAAAGTTCACTATTTTCTCACAAAATCCCATTTTTGCCTTAAAATCCACCTCACAGCCACGAGAGCTCAGTGGAATTTAGGACAACTTTGGGAAATGTGTTGGTCAAAAATGAAGATATCCACTCAATTTTCAACTTGGTTTGATAAAAAATTCAGTTTTCAAGAAATCCTATTTTCGGGCTTAAAATCCACTTCATAGCCACGAGAGCTCAGTGGAATTTAAGAATTCTTGGAGAAATGCCCCCTTAAAGTTAGGGCTTTTTGGCAAATCTTCAACTAAAAATTGTTTTTAATAAATTGAATTGAATCAAGCAAATCATGCTTAAGGGAGTGCAATTTGGGCTTGTCTAATCTTTGCAGCTCACTGCTTCGCAGCTCCCGCAAAGAGGGGCAGTTGTAGACACCCCAAATTGCACTGTCAAAATGATCAATAATCATCAAAAATCGTTATCTCCTTGAAAGCTAGCACAAAAATTGAAGAAAATAAGTTTTTACCTGTATCCGACAACTCAGGCCGGATACAAGTACTCCTCTTTGTATCCGGTGGAACATACCGGATACAAGAGAGCTTTAGTGTATCCGGTATTATATACCGGATACCTTAAGGCCCTTGCGTATCCGGCTTGATATACCGGATACATAAGTTTTGCTCAAAATTAGGGTTATCCGAGAGCTTTTCTCTTTTACCATCATATCCCTCATTAAATGAGTGGAAATCTCGGAAATGGCCTTAGGGTTAAGGTTGGTGGGCTATAGACATTATGTTGTGTCTACCATTCTCACCAACCCTAACCCTAGCCTTTGCCTATAAATATGAGGCTCCTCCTCAAGAAGAGCTCCAAGAGAAGAGGGAAACCGCTGCGGAAGTGCTTCCAGAACCCAGGTAAGCCTCAAACCTCTTTTTAATTTTTGTCTTTACATTTCTAGATCTAGATCTCTTCTTCTACCTTTCTGTAGAATAAGGCCTTGATCTGTGTGTGAAAACCCTTCCCTGGCTCAAAGTATCTCAAGACTCCCCTTGCCGTAAAACGTGAAGGCGGGATCTAGGAGAAACGAGACCGGGGATTGACCCTAGTGCTAGAACCTATGTAGCATAAAGCCTTTTGAATGATTGAAAACCGTTTCATATTCAAAGTACCCCATGATTATCTTGAAGAACCGTGTTTAACGGGGAGAGAGAACAAAGGGAAACGATAATGGAACGGAACCCTAGGTTGTTTTTTAGAACCCCATTTTATTGATATACATGCTTGATATCTTTGCTATGCTATTGGAATGATTTTCACACTTACACATGCATAGCACATGATTTTGGCGGGATAGGCTCATATGTTGGGTTTATTGCATTTATTGTGATAAATCTGAAATAAATGGCCTCAATCAATTCTGGAATGTTTTGAAATGATTTTTAAAGGTTTTGTATTCATCTTGCACGAATCGCACATACTTTGACACAGTTTTGAGTTGGTTTTGTTCAAAAAGGGCTTAACTTGACAGCAATTGTACCCCGACTTCGGACACTCATAACTTCATCGTCCGGATGAATTTTGGAGTGATTCTAAAACCATGGGAAAGGTGAGGCTGTATAGTTTATGTCCACCAAATTTCATTAATTTCTATCAAGCGGCTTTTTGACACCTCTCTGTCGAAGTTGATTGGACAGTTCAGGTTCAAATACAGAACTTGTCACTTCGACGGAGCGCCATGTGTTCGTTTTAAATCTGATTCGAGTGATTTTTGTTTTTGGGCACTCCTTTATGAGTCTATTTTTAAATCCAATTGATTTAATAATTTTTTGATTTAAATTGTGTCGTGGAGAGCAGATTTACTCAGAACTGCTCAACAGCACTTTTCTGGGTCAATCTGTGATCCTCGGGGCCTGTTCGGGAAGTCACTCAAGGCACATCTGAATGAGTTTTTGTATGAGGCTAGTTTCTTTTGAAATATAGCCATACAGACTTCATTGACACCAAATGTCACGGAGTTCTATGCAGTAGAGTTTTCTAGGTGATTTTCCAAAGTTGCCTACTTGCTACTTTTGATTTTCTCCGGCAGCAACTTTAAAAGAGCCATAACTCTTAGGATTTCAACCGGAATTAATTGAAATTTTGCATGAGATTATTGTTTACCCTAATATTTCAAATGGATTTGGTTTGATTTAATTTAAAATTGGATTTGATTAATTTCAAGAGAAATGGCCTTACTTTTTACCAAATTTCCCGGATTTGCCTCAACTTGGTTTTGTGCAACTTTTGCTGTGATTTCCATCTTTTTTTGATATTCCAGAAGTGATATTAACATAAAAGAAGATCTGGAATTCATTTGGATTTTCATGTGAAGATATCATATATTTGTCCTTTTTCAAGGTTTTCATGATTTTTTAGCAAGCTTTCTATTTTCTTTTAGCATGAATAACACTTGGCAACCACCTTGTGTGGGTGAATGGGGGTGTCTAACACCTTCCCCCGTTCATAATCTAATCCCCTTGCCCATCTCTGGATTTGATTTTCAAGTAGGGTTATTTTTACCCTTTTAGCACTTTTTATCTCTTTTTTCTTGTTTTTAATTCTTTTGGTGTCCATTCACACCCCAAAATTCTGAATGGTGGCGACTCTCCCAATTTTTCGTTGAGCCCGTGTGCTGACGGAGGGATGATCATCTTCGGGTGATTTTTTCCCATGTCTCACAGTACCTACCCCAAACCTTGGGGTGCTTGCTGTCCCAGCTGCTGCACTATCACTACAGTCCATTCCCCTCCCCATTTGCATGTCCAAACTGTCCTCAATGGTTGCTGCCCTGTACAGGTGCAGCAGGTGTTTACTTGCTTTTGTTGGTGTATACTTGACATGTTGAGGTGGTTCGGGCTGTTCCAAGTGCTTGCACACATATAGGCAAACCCCATGAGCATGACCTCCCTCTTCTTTCCTTATCTTTGGTGTTTAAGTCCTCCCAAGATCCAAGTGGGTTGCTGCTGGGCACAGCAGCAAACCTCCACTGCTGGTTGCTGTCCCAGCAGCTTTGAAAACCCAAGACCATCCCCAAGACTTGAGGTGCTGCAGCACCTATCAGCGAGCCTTCATCTCCATGAAAATATGCTCCCCTTGCCCCTTGTATTGTCATGATTTATATATGCACCAACAGCACCTTCTGTCCTTGGTAGTGCATCAAACCCCACCCAAAACTTGGTATCAAAGTTGCTGTCCCCTTGTGGTAACAGGTCCATGTTTGTTTTCTTTTACGAGTTTGTAGCATGTCTTTTTACTTTTTATTTTTTTCTGTGGGGATTTATAGCATGCAATGGCTGCTGTTGCCCCCGATTCTTGCCTTCCATTTAACACCTTCCCCCATGTCCAAAACCCCCCACCATAGAGGCTCTCCCAGCTGCCCTACAGCAACTTCTTTTACTGTTTTCTTTACTTTTGGCATGAAGGGACATGTAATATTATTGCTTAGTTAGTTTACTGTTTTAGGTGTGGATATGTCCCCCCTCACCCCCAATCCCCATGCGTTTCCAGCCCCTTCTAGCTGGCCCAAAACCCTAGGACAGCTGCTGTTCCTAGTTGTCTTGCTCACTTACCTGGGCTCCTAAAAACCCACCTATTAGAACCTTGCATGAAGGTTGCCCTCACCCGTAGGTTGTGTGCTGTTCCTAGCCCTTTTAACATGGTTAGCCCTTCTTAAAGGCCACGGTTGTCTGCTTCGGTAGCACGTTTCATTGGGTCGCTGTGGTTGATAAGCATGATACACCCAATCGGCTACATGGAAAAATGCCAATTTTGTGCTCTTTGAATCTTGATGCATTGGAATGACATGTTCAACCGAACCAAGTAAACCAATAGGGTTTCCGAGTCACCCGGAAACCCAACATGGGACTTGGACCACCGGTCCAACCAGATGCATCAATGGGCCTTCCAACGGGGCCCACCAAGCCCATTAAACCTAAAAGCACGAGAAATAAGCAAGTTAAGCAAATTTAACTTATTGAACCAGATGGACCAGACCCAATGCGGTCCACCCGGATTTGTTTTGTGGAATAATGCATGAATTGTATGGTTTAGCCGAGATCCAGGGTTAGGGCCTATCGGGCCCTCCAAAGCCCAAAAAAGTAAGGGTTCAAAACCCTAACTTCGCTTAACTTGGGCTTTCAAGCCTAAGAATTGGACTACGGGCCTCAAGCCCAATGTCCAACCCACCTGGATGAATTTAAATAAGATAAATTGAAAACATTTTGGCAACCATCATGGGGGCCCGCCCAGGGGCCCGCAAACCAATGCCGACCCACCCATTGCATAAAAATCACTAAATCTCCAACTTGAACAAACTAAGCAAAAATAATTCACTTCACCCAAGCCCAAAAGGCCTCCTAGGCTTAGGCAAAGGCCCACCAGGGGCACATGGGCTTACCCAAGCCCACCAAGGGCACCGTGAGCCTTCCAACGGGGCCCACCCAACTAGACTCAGATCATCTAAATAAGCAAGATAAAAGCAATTAAAGGGACCCACACCGCTCAGGTGGTCCCGCCAGACCTAACCAAATTGCCTATCGGATTAGGAATCGGGTGAGACCAAAGTAATCTGACTCAAACCAGGGAACCCACGGGACCCGTCATCCGACGGGGTGGACTGGGGTGTCTACGGACTTCCCTAGACTGCAACCGAGAACCAACTTAGAATCTCAAGCCACAGACCAAAGCCCAATAGACAAGAATAGGCACCCAGGTGTCCGCTTGCACCCCATCAGGCGGTGGTGACTCCGAATTTCCCGTGCCGCGTTTCTAACGTGCGCACACCAGCTAAGGTCTCGATTACGGTCCGGGGAAGTCCGTAGACACCCCAGTCCGCCCCGTCGGTTGACGGGTCCCATGTGTTTCCCTGGTTCGAGTCAATTTTAGTTCAACTCACCCTTATGTCCTATGCCAGCATACTCACTTATTAAGTCTGAATGAGACCTTCAAAGGTGTAGGTCCTTTTTATTTTACTTGATTTTATCTTTCTTTGTCCAGGTGATATTGGTCTGATGTAGGCCCCTGCGTGGACCCACAGCTGTTCAAAGAGAGGGGAAAACGCCCCTTTGGCCTCTTTTTGGGTTTTCTTAGCCAAAGGAAGAGGGGGGAAGCATGGGGCTGCTAATAAGCCTAAATTATATAAATATTGTTATATCCTCTTTCTTAATATTTTTGGATTTTTCTGTAACAATTAATGCTAGTTATTGCTTAATTTATACGATTCTTGGTTACTGTTGCAGATAAGAGAAAAGGGCAAAATTGGGAGATTCTAATGAATTGCAGATGTGCTTCAGAGAGTTTTTAAAGAGCAGGGCAGTCCTAGAGTTTAAATGTTATAAGGATCCTTTTTTATTGGAGAAAGAAGGATTTATCATAATCATCTTTGTGGAATTCCACATAAAAAGGAAACTGCCAGATTAGAACGACCGTGAGTATTGTGGGTGTAACTTCCTATTCTGACCTCGGATTGATGCAAGTAAGGTGGCGTTGGAAAGCTAATTGAGAGAGGGAGAAAATTGTATTTCAGCAAGAAAGCCAAATTCCGAGTTTTATGAGGTCAAACTCTGGATTCAAAAGAAGGAGGATTGCAGAAAAACGGGAGGGACAGTTTTTGATCTTGAAATTTCGTTTTTCTTTGGACGTGTGTTAGGGAAGGAAGAAGCAAAGAATAGAACATCCAAGCTTGAGTCTATCATTGTCTTCATTGTGAATTCTTTAGTTTTAATCATGATTCAATACATTATGTTTAATCTTTCTTTCATTGTTATGAACTAATTTCATTTGCTAGGGTTCTAAAAGGATCCCGAACATGAATCTTTAAGTTCTCTGTTTTGATTATAATCCAGGTGTATGTTATTTTCTTGTTGGTTATTCTATTCCATGCTTAATACTTCTAATTTGTGTGATCGATAAATTAGTTGCTTAGGAATTCATTACTGAATCGGGAGAGGAGTTTTGAATAATGCCTACGAATAGAATATCATAAATTATATGGGATAGGAATATACCTGTAGACTTTATGCACTCCTTACATAAGAGCCATAGATTTTAAATGAATCTTGATTAATTTTCTTTACATAGGAATATAGTGGTGGAATTAATTAAGGTCGGTTTATTAGGACCTTGGGAGAGGCTAGTAACTAATTTTGGGTTCTTGACTATCAACAGAAGTAAATACACTGGATTGAATGAGAATGAGAGTTTTAAAGAGGATTGGGAAGGTGAAATTTTTAGAAACCCTAGGTTTTGTCATCTAGACTTTGTTAACTTGAGTAAAAATTTTCTCTTTAAATAGTTTCATCTTTTACTTTTAATTGTTATTTTAGTTTCTTTTTAATTAATTGGTGGGTTTGTTAGATAAATTAGTGTTAGATTAATTTCTATAATTGATAGTTTTAATTTTCAATCTCTGTGGGACGATACTTTTCTCATCATTATATTACTTGTTTGCGATATTGTACACTTGCAATTTGAGTGCTTTATAATTCACAACAGCTGCCTTTCCCCATTTTAGGATCATGCACAATGCTTGACGGGGACCATGAAGTCCCTGTCTTAGTTTCTCAACACACCAAACAGTGAACAAGCTTTGGTAAAAAGGAAAACAACCAAATAAGAACTCAAGGCATACTTGTGTCTGAAAATTCAATCATGCATGTCATATACACCAAGTAACAAAAAAACAAACATGCTGTAGCAAGACAGATTCAGCAACTGTGGGGGAACTTAAACAAGGGTTTAACATGCTAATGGAAAAAAAAAAGAACCATAAGGCGAAGTGTAGGAAGAAGGGGCCTTCATGCACAGTGCTAATGGATTGGATTTAAGATGCAAATATGTGAATGAGACTGCTGGAACAGCAGCTAGGAAAGTGGGTTTCTGTCATGCTAGTGGGTGCAAAGTGGTGAGGGAAAAAGAGAGAGCTGCTGCTGTCTCCAGCATCAGCTCCTGGAGGTCACAAATAGGGGATTATGGGGTGAGGGAGGCATGCTTATTAATTCACAAAATAGTAAATTAACGGGGCAACAAAGGAGGCACATTAGCACTTTAAAACAGTTGCATGCTAGGGGGATTTGAAGTACTCAATTGGGTCAAAACAGCAAGTGGTAAAGGGGGCTGGGAAATATGCTAACACACACAACAGAGATGCAAATTCAAGGGTACGGCCACAGCAAATGAGGTATGGGAGCATGTTAAGAAAAACATCAAAATAGTAAGCTAAAGGGGGAGGGGGAGCATGTTGGAACCTCAAGACAACAATGGGGAATGGGGACTTATATGCATAGGTGTGTGGGTGGGAAATCTGCTGGAACAGCTTCTGTCCAGGGGGTCTTAGGCATACTAAAAAACCAGCAAGTACAAAAGGGTAGAGGGCATATCATTATATGAAACCATTAGTACTTAGGTTGGTAAAACAGCATCTTAAAGACCCTTTGGATCAACTGAAAAAGTCCTCTCTTCCTCCCTTTAAGTTACTGGAGGCTTACCTTTCTCTCCTTAGAAGGATGACAACCCATAGAGAACATGAAGAGGTAATGAAAATGGGAAGAACTTACATGTCATGCATAAACAGAACTTCACAGTATATATAAGAACATCACAGCATACATAAGAACAATTTACATGCACCAAATGGAACAATATCCACCTATGTTAAGCCAAAATTTACAAGAATGCTCGCCTTGAGCTTACACAACTGTTTTCGGGTGTGCTTCACTTTCCTTTGGCTTGGACAGCAGATGGATGCACCTCCCTTCAGCTTCCCAGAACCAAACCCAGCTTCCTTCTTACTTGGATTGGAGGAGAAGGGACCGGTGTGGTGTTCAAGGGAATTAAGGTAGGTTTGAGGCTTTAGATTAGTGAAAAATGGTGGTTCGGAGGTTCAGAGGGTGAGGGAGAAGGAGAAGGAACAGTGGAGAATGGCCATCCTTTGTCCCATGTTCGAATTAGCCTTTTATAGAAAACTGGGACAAAACCACATACTCAAAGCGGTTTTGCCGAAAATGAACAGTAACCGCACATACCGTGCGGTTTAGTTGAAATCGCAGGGTATGTACGGTTTTGGCCCCGTCTTTTCAGCATGTAATATGAGGACAAATTGGTCAGGCATAGTCTGACGTGCCATGCAACCGTACTATAAGTACGGTTACTTTTCGTGCGCCGCTTGCTCTGATTGGCTTGCGCGGGTGGTGGCCGAAAAATCGACCGCACTTCATATGCGGTCGCTTTCTCCCCCCCCCCCCCCCTTTTTTTGGTTGAGTTGATGGCTAAGGTGACTCAGCCGCCCACTCGGATGAATTAGGCTTCCCCAATTTTTATTATTTCCTATCTATCTTAATTATTTTATTTAAGATATTTTAACTTTGACTGATTTGCCCCTGGGACTGTTTTACTCATATTTTCTCCGTCCGGGCTCCGATTCCTGCAAACTTAATTGCGTTGGAACCATATTGGGATGCTCTACCCATTGGGATAGGGTATAGCAATCAATTTAGACTCAAAGGGAAAGTCATCTTTTGCTCTTAAGGGTTTAGACCTGTATTTTAGGGTTTTACTTTCGGGCTTTTTAGGGGGGGTGCAAAAATGAGGTGCTTACAAGGGACTTACCTGCTGTCGAAGCCTGATGCAAATGAAAAAAAGGACACAGAGATATTGCAAATGCTAGGCCTGAGTTAGCCCTTTTATCAAGACTTGTAAGTGGTCGTCTCCAACAAATTCTCACCCTAGTTGATCCGCCACAAATCAGGCATATATTTTGCTTCTCAATATGTCGATGCAAAGAAGAAATATAGAGATGGTCTACAAATGAAGGAAGAAGTTGTCGATGCAAGGATGAAGAAGAAAGATGGTCTGGTAGAAGCTGTCAATGCAAGGAAGATGAAGAGAGATGGTTTGGAAGAAGCTATTGATGCAAGGAAGATGAAGAGAGATGGTCTGCAGATGAAGGAAGAAGCTGTTGACGTGAAGAAGAGAAGAAGAAGAGAGATGGTCTACAGATGAAGGAAGAAGCTGTTGATGCGAAGAAGAAGAAGAGAGATGGTTTGCAAAGGAAGGACGAAGCTATAGATGCAAAGAAGAAGAAGAAGAAGAAGAGAGATGGTTTGCAGATGAAAAAGTGTCGATGCATAGAAGAAGAAGAGAGATGGGAGAAAGCATGAAGCTACCGGCAGGATCCCTTTTGGCAGAACAGAGATCTTTCTTGTCTTGGTAAATAGAAGACTTGGAGATCATGATAGATATGGTTTTTAATAAAAGATAGAAAAATAAGGGTGAAAAGGGCGTTGTTATTTGGGCAAAATTGGGTTTAAGTGATACCTTTTAGAAATAATTTAGATTCAGTCACAAAATTCTCATTAATTCATAAATAGTGATACTTCTTTAAAGTAATTGAGAACGAGTGTTATTTTAGTTTTCATTCTTCATAACAATTTCTTCCAAATATACCCTTAAAAGATTTAAGAACCTCACTTGTAACAAACTAAGTAACAAAAGGTTTATAAGTCTTTTGAGGCTATTTTTGGAAGAAACTTGTTATTAATAGTAAAATGAAACTCATTCTCAATTGCTCTAAAACAATATCACTCTTTCTCAATTATCAAGAATTGGGTAACTGAATCTAAATTAATATTAAGAAGTATCACTAAAAACCGATTTCCCCTAATTATAAAAGATTAATATTTTCCTAACTATTTCATGTGGGCCCACTTAAGAAAACACTGATCATGGGATGCTTGCATGGAAGCATCCCACCCCAATAGCTGGCTTCAATGCAGCCTTAAATTGCAAGGGATTTCCATCCTTTGTTGACAAACAACATCCGAAATTAAAGTTCTAAAAACTAGACAAGAGCAATGGCAGCACCACCTTAATTTATCAAAATATTGGCTGATTTGGTTGAATTCATTTTAGGTTATTATTTTCTAAGCATTTGAATAGGATAATCCCTTACAAATAAAAAAAAAGTACTAACATTGCCTTGCATGAGATGTTGACATGTGGAGCGTTTAATGGCTAGTGTTTTCTATAAGAGGCCTCACATGAAATTTTTAAAACAAGAAAAAAAAAATACTAGCCGCAAGATGCTCCACAAATTTTCCATGGTTATTTCATTCATGGTTAACTTCTCAATAAAAAATAGCAGGTGATTTCATCCAAAATTTGTTGCATATAACGAATTTCTTTTTTAAAATTTTAGTTGGTTTTAATTAAACCAATAAGTTAATAACCACTTAAAATTTTCCATGGTTAACTTCTCAATGCTATAAAAGATTAAAGTAATTTAAAAAAAATAAATTAATCAAAAAAATTTGAAAGCAAAGCTGAGTTAAATTAAAAATATTAAAAAATAATACATTTTTTGTATCTTCATTTAGGTTAAATTGTATTAGACTAATTGGAGTATAAAAAGCAACATAAAATCTAATATTTTTGAAGATAACTAAAATATTAACTAATTAACCTTTTTTTATTCATAAGGGATTATCCTATTCAAATGCTTAAAAAATGATGGCCGAAAATAAATTCAACCAATATTTTGATGAATAAAGGTGGCGCCCGGTTTAGCCATTGCTCCAGTCTAGTTTTTAGAACTCTAAAAACAAAGCTAAATCCAAACAAAGCTAACCAAACCAATGTAAGCACCCAAATTTTGATCAAACCAGAATATGCTATAATGAAAGCCCCAGCAAAGCAACTCAAAACCCTAAGGAGCAAAAGATGACTTTCTGCCTGAGCCCAAACTGATTGCTATACCCTATCCCAATGGGTAGAGAATCCCGACATGGTTCCAACGCAATTAAGTTTGCGGGAATTGGAGCCCGGATGGAAAAGATATGAGCAAAATAGTCCCAGGGGCAAATCAGTCAAAGTTTAAGATGTCTTAATTAAACTAGTTAAGATAAATGGGAAAAAATAAAAATTGGAGGAGCCTTATTCGTCCGAGTGGGCGGCTGAGTCACCTCAGCCGTCAACTCAAGCCAAAATGGGGGAGAAAAAATTTTTCCCCTAATGATTACTGAAAAGAAGCGTCCAAACCGCACTGCATGTGCGGTTTCGACCAAACCGCGCAGCATGGCGACCAAACCGCAATGCATGTGCGGTTTTGTCCCTATTTTCTATAAATAGCAAACCCGAACTCTGGACAGTGGTTGGATGGTTTTGGCTTGGCTCCCCCTTCACTCCCTGTACAAAAACTCCCTCACCACCTTCCAAAGCCCCCCTAGCATCCTTCCAAGACCTTTTTATCCTCTTTTTCTTCTACCTCCTTGGATCCCCATTCAAGAAGAACCTCAAGTTGCTGTTAGTGGGAGGAGAGGCTCTTCTAGCTGTTGCTCTTGCCTCAAGAAATCTCAAAAACACTTCAAATAGGTCATTCGGACCCAAGGTGATGTTCTCTTCGAAGTTTTGTTCAACATAAATTTAAATGAATATGTTATAAGCATATGGGAGTTTTTTCCCCTTTTAGCATGCTATCTTTGCCTATCTCAAGTGCATGAATGTTCTTCTTCCCTACTTTTTTCTTGCATTGAATGAGAAAACTCCCATGGTAAGGGGAGGGTACAAATGGCCTTAAGGGAGCATGAGGGTCACTTTCACAAGGTTTTTTTTTAGGTCTTTAAGTAAGCTGTAGATCTATTTTCTTTCCATTTGAGCAAGGGAGCTTGTTCCCCTTCTTTTAGTTCTCATGTACCCCTTTTATAAGCCCCATTATCCCTTCTCTTGTTTACCCTTTTTTATCTTCATGACGTTAGTTCTAGTGTGTTTTAGAATCTGATTTTAGCATGCTTTAAAGTCCATGGAACATGCATGCATAAGTTTATGGAGCCTCATATGCATGACCCCTTTCCCCACCACCAGTTGGCTATTGTTGGCATTTTCAGTATGTCATTTTTCCCCCTTAATGTCTACAGTTCCAGCATGCTCTCTTACCCCTAATATCCCAAGTTCAACCCGTATGTGCCTTGTTAGAAGTCATGTTGGTCCTCTCCTTGATGGGCCCTTTCATATCAATACCTTATAAAGCATGTGCACTTGAGCACCCACACACTTGCATGTTATTTCCACTTCGTGGAAGCCCATACACAAGTTAAATGAGTCAACTCGCCTAAATTTCAACTCATGGGAACCCGCTATCTAGCGGGGTAACTCAAGGTGTCCACGGACTTCCCTGGGCTACAACTGAACCACTTATCCAAAGTCTTTGGGTAGACCATGCACATAAATGTAAATCAAGAATCGGGTGACTGTTCACACCCTTAACAATGAACAATGGCGACTCCCCAAAACCAACGAAAAACCCACGGAAAGCCGGGCACCGACGTCGTGCGCCCCACGTGCGCACACCCAAGATATAAGTCTCAACTGATACATCACAAGCATTCTATGCATTGTTATTTATGCATAATCTATTTTTGTAACAAATACAAAGATGCACACACACACACATATATATGTAAACACACATACAACAAACATATGATTTACATTATATATCATATCATATCTCTATATAGCTAACAAATTAATTGGTTAGATTTAGAGGCAGATAATATTTAGTTGGATTTTGATCGACCTCCTAACATTTCATGTATTATTATCTAAGTATATCTATATATATATAGAGGTTAGGTTTCAGTTTAGTTCTATCCAATTAGCCCAAGCCTTATTAATAAATATCAAAAATTACATAAGGTTAGAAGTATTATGTATACTTAATCTATTTTGACAATTATAGTAGTATTATTTAAAAAGAATTTTGTTGCTTATACACATGTTCATTCATGCTAATGTTAAGCTTCCAAGAGAAGCTTCCTACCAACCAAAAAAAATTCCAAGAGAAACTATCCTCTTTTCTAAGCATTTAATGCACATAGTACACAAATTCAAAACAAATGGACGTCCAAGATAAGTTTTTGTTTAAAAATGGAGGCTCTCTTGTCAAGCATGTAATGCACATTGGAAGTAGCAATAGCTAAGGGCTCTCTGTCTCTCTCTTGTATGAAGGCCCTTTCTTGTCAAGCATTTAATGAACATTGTAAGGATCAAGTAACCCTCAAGAACATGGTATAAGAGATACTTTTTTATGCTAATAGCCTCACGTGTGGCTTCTCTATGCTAGTGGACTAGCATCTGGTCCTATAGAATGTGTCTAACCTTAACGCAAAAGAGACATTTTGTCTCATGCAAAACAAAAAGAAAGTTCTCTTTGCCGCCATTTTTCATGTAAGAGATGTTCAAGCTTCTGCAATTTGTTTTTTGGGAGGTGAGAAAAAAGGTAGACTAAGAAGGAAGGTGAAAATACAAGTTACACAACAGTTGTTGAACTTTCTCTAATTCTACTGAAGTGAAGAGGATGGCATTTCCTGAGTTGAAGAGATCTTTCTACAACAGATAACTTCTTTCAACAGGTAAGTGAGTATATATTTGTTTTTTGAGAGATCTTTCTACACGTTTTGTGTAACGACCCGGAACCAGGTCTGCCCCTCCAAGGCACAAACCCGTCCCAGACGTCACAAGTGGGTCTTTCGACCTGATAAAATGCGGAGAATTTAAAACTTTTACCTACAAGTGCAAGTGATATGATAATTCATACTGTGCATATCAAAAGTGTGTTTATATCAAAGAAATATAATAAGACTTGAAAGTTGATTACAAAATGATGGGTGACTAATCACTCCTCTCAAGAATAGGATTTATAAGTCCAAAAAGAACTATAACATGTATAACAGAAAGAAAAGCCTAAGGCCTATAGTAGTCTTCCTCTCTATACCCAATGGCCTTGTCCTTGCCTCTATTCCCCGTTTGGTCCTTCACACCAAACGGCGATGGATCTGAAAAATAAGATGTAAAACAACTGTGAGATAGGTGTCTCAGTAAGCAACACATGCATGCACGAGAAAACACAGTTTAGGCATATATCAATCGGTTAAATCATGACATGCAGGTATTTGAAATCATAGGTAAAATATCACATTTCAGTGCCATACAGTAGGTGCATGCCTCCACTTAAGTGTACAAGTCATCCGGTTAATAACAATCCTCATTCAATTCCTATCTCTTGGTTATCTAGGTTGTTTAGTATATAATACACATGGCCCCATCTAGCTTCACCGATTCTACATGATGGCTAGGCATTTACGTCGATTCCCCTTGACGTAGGCATCCATACGCTGATTCCCCTTGACGTACAAGCATCCATTGCCGATTCCCCGTAGCAATGGGCATCAGTCACCGATGTTACTGGTGCAGGGTTGATCTCACAGTACAGCACAATAACAGTAACAACATCACTTGGCCATGGCATGTATATACAAACAATCCTATTTAAGTTTATGGATCCATAACTTAAAGGTTTATTATGTTGATGTGTTCATTCATCAATTCCACAACAATACAACATGCACACTTGCATGGAAAGTGCTCAAGGGTAGCCCATGGCCTTACCTGAGTCATTCTTGGGCCAAGCGCTCATTCATTTCTCATGGAATTTGGGCCACTGCCCTCCATTCAATATACATCAATATCAATAGGCCACTGCCCTTTCATTCAAGGTATCAATATCAACGAGCCCTTCATATCATGTGGGGTATGCTCACGATGAGGATCAATGACAAATGAATAGCTTTTCAAAAATTTCTACATTTCATGGCTCATTTGGGCAACCTATGCCTCAACTCTTTTGATACTTGTGCAACATGGTTTTGGCTCTTGTTTTCTACTTCCAAGGGTTACTTGGAAGGTGTTTGAAGTGATGGAATCAAATTATCCTACTTCTATAGGAATATGGGACGGAAACTCTCTATAAGACCTTCTTTGGCAAAACATACCCAAAATCCTTGTTATTTGGAATTTTGAAATACTTCAAGTTGGAATACTTCATAGACACCTAAATCTCACTTATACATTTGTTGGATTTGAATAAAAACAATTGGTAGTTTAATCTGGGCTAAAATCCAAAATTTGGGAAAAATTGGTCAGGGCGCTCAAGCTTGCTTCTAGCTGGTATAAAACAGCTCTCGAGTTCTTCAGGTTCAGGCAGGTCGCTCGATCAGTCACTCGAGTGGCCATGCCTTAAGTCATTTCCCAAAAAGGCCACCTGATACCGCGCTCGAGCGGTGGTTCAGGCAACTGGGATTCTCAACAGTTCGCGAAATCCGAACTTTTGGGATTTCTAGGTTTTGTCAAATTTCACTTGTTTTTGGTGTCTTTGGGCTCTAAATTGCTCCTAACATGTGTGATTATCTATTTCCTATAAAACCCCTAAAAGAAATCCCTCCTATTTGCTCACATAGCCGATTTCACATCTCAACCCTAACTTCTACAATTGCATACGAAAATGGCCGAAAATTGAAATATGGGTTGGGGTGGTGTTGCTTACCTCTTCTAAGCAAACAAACAAATCTTCTAGCTTCCTAATCAACCCACGAACAGCACCTCCTTGTGCTTCTTAAGTGATCCTCCTCAAATCTCCAAGCTCCTTCACCAAACGAGAATCCCTCTTGTGTTCTTCTTTTCTTTCTTGCAAAGATCTCTCCAATGAACTTAACAAAAGGAAAGGATAGAAATGAGAGTGAGAAAAGGAGAAGAAGAAGAGATGAAGGTGGGAGAGGAGAAGAGAAGAGGGTGTGGGGGTTGGCTCATACGAATGAGTCTCTTTCCTTCTTTCTCACTTAAGTAATGTCTCTCACAAAACGCAATGTTTTACAGTTTTGCCACTCCACCTATTGCACACAACCAACACTTAGTCATTCTCCAGTTAATAAAATTATTTGCTCAATCACTTAGGAATTTCTCAGATGAGAGAAGGCTCACCTTTATACATCACTAATGAGCCGAGGCTTAGCCACTTTGACTGGCTTCAAGCTTGGCCATCTCCAATTTCACCTACACAACACATTCACTAATTAAGGTGTGCTAAGGGTATTGGAAACTGGGGTTTCACATTTTGAACACATGGGAAACTCTAGATAATCATGGGTTTTGTAGAATCCATAAGATCTTGATGGCAACAAAATGAGATGGTGTGAGGTGGTCGTGTTTTGCTAATGAATCCATGGTTGACTGCTATATTGTGAGTAGTTTCATCCTGGGTTGTGTAGGCTTTAAGTTAACCCAAGATGCAGTAATCTATTGACTTTTTGGATGCAAGTTCTTCTTTGTTCTTCACTTTTTTCATTTTTAAAATTCTTTTTGAGGTCAATCATGTTTTTTACTTTCTGCCAAATATGAATCTTCGTAATGAATTCTAGTTTTAAATATTCTCCTTTGTCTATACTTGTATGTTAGTATGTCTAAATCTACAAACTTTAAACCTTCAAGTTCTTCATTTTTCTTTATTCATATTTATTTATTCAATTTTGCATGTACTCTAGATATGTCTTCTTCCACCACACAAAAAAAGGGAAAGAAAAGAAAATTCAACGCCTTCCAAAACCTCAAGGATCTGCATTTGATGACAAACTATTGTGGAATCATGTTAAAGTTCTTAGTATTCATAAGGGTAGTGGTGGAAACAAATACTGGTCATGTAATTACTGCAACAAGAAAGTGACTGGATCATACTCAAAAGTCAAAGGCCATCTGTTAAAGATCCCTAACCATGGTGTTGAAGGTTGCAAAGCAATAAAGGATGATGTTCATGAAGCAATCAAAAAAGAATATGAAACTGCTGAACAAATGAAAGCTGTAGATGCATTGAACGCTAGAAGAAGGGCTAAATATGTTTCACTTCCTGAAGGATCGGATTTGCTACAATCAACAAGAAGGAAAGAAGCAGCCCTGGGACCGTTAGAAAGAACTTTTGGCGTGGCAAAAAGAGATATTGTGGATGAGCTTGCAGCTTATATGTTTTATGCAAGTGCATTGCCTTCCAATTTTGCAAGGTCTCCTTATTTTCGTGAGTATTCGATGATACTAGCCAATAGTAAGATAGCAGGTTACACTCTTCCTTCTTATGATAGGCTACGTACAACATTACTTGCACAAGAGAAAGCACATATTGATAGGAAATTCCAACCAATAAGAGATTCGTGGAAAAAGAAGGGGGTTTCCATTGTTTCAAATGGGAGGACAGATGTAGCGCCCCAGAATCGGGTCTGCCTTATCAAGGCACTAACCCGTTCCCGAGACTTACTTATGGGCCCAAAAGAACCTAATAAATACAATTAACCTGTGCAATTCCAAAGTAATCATCAGAGTGCATAAGCAGAAAGAAACATGGAATAAAAATTTTCCATATAACAAAAGATCATCTGTGTGATAACCTCACATATACAGACGTATACAAAAGTCAACTCCCAATTGTCTAGGTCTAAAAAGAATATATACAATCCCATTTATAGTTTCTAAGAACTAAGTACAATAACACAAAGAGAACCCTACTATGGGTGGTAGTAGTTCTCAAGCCTATACTCAGGCTCTCCCTTTGGCTCTGCCCAATATCGTGTTCACACAAAGGATCTGAAACAAATCCGATAAAACAAAACACAAGTGAGACTTAAAATCCCAATAAGCAACAAACATGCATGAATGGAAGCAGTTTATACAATTCATACAACATCATGAATAGAAGTAGTTCATGCAATTCATATAATATTATGAATAAAAACAGTTTATGCAATTCATATAACATCATGATAATATCCTCAAGTCAAAGCATTTAAATAGTATAATACATAGAATTAGCTCGATAGACCCAATCATTTACAAAAGTATATCTTGGTAGGATTCATAATGTAAAATAAACTTTTCGCATCGTTTACTAGAACCAATGCCTCATTCCATAAACCAAGAGAGTGTACTCAATGCACAAACCAAGTGGAATTCCCCATCCACTGCCATTCAACTAAGGCCAAGTGGAATTCCCCATCCACTGCCATTCAACCAAGGCCAAGTGAGATCTACACCGTCACTGCCATTCAACCCTAGGCCAGTTGCCCGGTCAAACCATATAAAAGAACTCATCATAACTTTACCAAATCAAATCAATATTAACAAAGTGTAAAAAAAAATAATCAATAATTACTTCACATCCAAATCCAAATCAAAGTAAAATACATACACCATCGAGTTCACAAAATACATCCAAATCCAAATCAAAGTAAAATACATCCAAATCCACTGGCATTCAACCAAAGCCAAGTGATATGTACACCTTCATTGGCATTCAACCAAGGGCAAGTGAAATTCTACACCTTCACTGCCAAGTAAACCCAGGGCTAAGCACCTTGTCAAATTCATAAGAGATCTCAACCTTATCTTTAATAAGCCTATGTCAAGCAAACCAATAGCTATAAATTCCACAATTTACATATTCGATGGGTGGGATAGTCTTAGGATCCCTAATAAGATCACCATATCAAAAATCAATGGATTTCGAGACAAAAAGTTTCGGACCTAAAAAATATTCCAAGTCTAGTTAAAAACGTTGATTTTTGGGATATGATTTTTCTAGACAAATCTACAAGGAGTTTCAGGTTCAATTTATAGTTGTAGTCTAATGAAGGGTAGATAAATTTTCTAGAATTTTATGGACTTCTGAATCACTCATTCAGGTATCAAACTCAAAAAGTGGTTTTAGGTGAAAATCGAGCAAAACTGGAAATTTAGGCATGAACTGGAAAGTTGACTTTTTATTGGTTGGGAATTGAGCCTTGGGAGTATTTTTAATGGTTTCAAATGAGGGGTAAAACCTTATTTACATGTAAAGACTTAAGTAAATGGAGACATAAATACATATGACATTTACTTAAATGTCTTTCATGTAATAAGGGTGTTGTGTAGGAGGCTTATGTCTTTCATGTAATAAGGGTGCTGTGTAGGAGGCTTTTGATGTTCGAGTGTTCAGCTTAGACCTCAAGGACGTTCGGGTGTTCAACCTATTTCCTCATGGATGTTCGGGCGTTCAACACATTCCTTGTGGACGTTCGCCCATCCAGGTTTAAAACAGGGCTGACGTTCGGGCGTTAAACCAAATCTTTGTGGATGTTTAGGCATCCATCCTCGCGATTAATCGCTAAGACTAATCCTGATTCACGATTAGGATAATAGAGATTGATTTTTGGGGTCTCGCTCAGGATTAATCGCCAATTTCCATGATTAATCGCTAGGTCGGGTTTTTAAATATTTTTGGTTATTTTCAACACAAAACTCATATAAATCATTTCCAACCTTTCTAACATCAAATGGGATAATCATAAAATATCTCAACATACTTAAAAACACTTTCCAAAACAGGAATGCATCCAAAATCCTCATGAATACAACTCCAACATATAAAACATCATTCAAAATACCAAACTCAAACCCTAATCTGAAATATAATCAATAGATGTTGCAAATCCATGGTAAATCAATAGAAAACTAAACAAGATAGTTTTACAACCAAAACCCTACAAATTTTTGTAATACATTTTGTTTTGAAGGGTTTGCTACTTACATGTGAAATGGAGAAGCACAACTTCTCTCCTAGCTCTCCTTTTCTTCTCCTTCTTCTTGAAGCTTTCAAGCAAGCTCCCACTCTTGTCCTTGTTCTATACGTTCAATATAAGAGAAAGGGGGTTCTTAAAACACTTAGAATAAAAGCTAGGGTATCCTTTTATATGCCTAACTTTTGGTCTTTATTCCACTAAATCCCTAAGGTGTACCTAAGGCATACTAGGGGGTACCTTAGGGTTAAGTGGGGGTACCTTAGTGTTATTTGAAGGGGGGTACATTGGTGTTTCAAGGGGTTTACTTTAGCTATTTCAAGGGATGTACTTTAGGTATACTTGGGGGTGTACCTTAGTTATATTGAGGAGGGGTACCTTAGTTGTAGAAGGGGTGTACCTTAGTTATATGAGGGGGTACCTTTAGGTAATGCAAGGAAGGTGTACCCTAGGTAATATAAGGGGTGTACCTTAGGTATATTGAGGGGTACTTCAGTTATATAAATGGGTACTTTAGTTATACAAAGGGGGTACTTTAATTATATAAGAGGGGGGGTACTTTAGTTATACAAAGAAGGATACCTTAATTATATATGGGGGTGTACTTTAGGTAAAACAAAGGAGTACTGTAGACACCTGATTTTTGCACCCCCGAAATAAAGAAAAATGAAAAGTCAAACCCTGAGGGGGTCAAAAAATTGACTTTTTGATTCAAGTAAATTTGGTCATCAAACTTCATCTCGTGGAAAAGAGCATTTCAACACGGTTCCAACGCAACTGAATTTGCTAGAATCGGAGTCCAGATGAGGAAGTTATGAGCCGGTCAAACTTTTAGGGGGCAAAAAGTTGACTTTCTGCTTAACCCCAATTCAACTGTCAAACTTGATCCCAATGGATAGGTGGTTCCGAGCCAGTTCCAACGACACTAAGTTTGCTGAAATCGGACACTGGACCAAGAAGTTATGAGCAGTTGAAGTTTCAGAAAACTGCCCATGTGGCAAAAAGGCAGCAAAAATTGGAATAAACCAATAAAATAAATGTGTTTATTAATATTTTAATGAAGGGAATCTAGCTTTTTAATAAAATAATCAGAAAAATCAAACGAAAATCTTGCAAAAAACCAAATTGAATAAAGGTTTGAAATCCAGACATTTTAAAAATGTGCTGGACCGTATTTCAATTACGGGCAGGGCATGCCCGTATTTCAAATACAAACAAGCTTCTGGAAGAAGACACACGTCACTATACGGCAGGACACGCGTCCCGTACGACCGATTTCGCGAGATTTGGAAATGTGCGTTTTTCGCCCGTATTTGAATTACAGGCAAGGCACGCCCGTACTTGAAGTACGAGCAAGGCACGCCCGTACTTCAAATACGGGCACGCCCCTTTTTGCCTATAAATAGATAGGCCACCCCCCTCATTTCAACAAGCCTTCCCCCCTTAGCCTCCCTGCTCTCCCTCTTTGTCATTACCACGTCCAAACTCTGCCCAATTGCCACCATCCCAATACCTAAACCCATTTAATGCCCAAAATACCCTTGTCATCCTAAAACCATGCCTAAACCTCCAAATACATCCTTTTAAACCCAACCTTCTACCAAACCTCTTCCAAAATCAATCTAGAAAATCCAAGGAGACGCGAAAGCACTGCCGAATTTCTCGGAGAATCCAGACATCAACAAATCCAGGAATAATAGTGTGGTAATGTCCCTAATGGCTTCTTTCTTTTAATACATATGTGAATTCCTTCATTTAAGTGACTTTGGATTCTTTTTTATTTTACCACCTGCTTACTAATCAACTTGTTTGGTTTGATGGAATCCTCCCATACAAATGAGCAATACTCCATGAAATAAAGGATGGACTCATAGAACAATAAAAGAAAAAAAGTAGCATTTTGGTTAATGATGCTTGCAAATACAAATGAGTTTGTCCTCCTTAAATCCTCCCTTATAAATTCCCCTTTTTCCCATTCTTGAATTTGGCTACCAACAATCGAGAAGGGGTCTTGTTGCTTTAAGAAGAACAAAAGGAAGAAGAAAAATGGCTTTTTAGGCCAAATGAAGGAAATATAGCATCTGGAGGAGCTGAAAAAACCAACTGAAGTTACCAGAACACCTGAGAAGGCCACGGAACCGATCCCAAGCAGAATCGGCAGCAAAAGTACAGAATAGGCTGCGCCCGTAAACTCAGAGCGGTCCGGTCAGGACCGTGTTTGCTTCACGGGCGAGCCAAACCGGATTTTGTTCATGGGCAAGGGTGGACCGTATATAAAATACGGGCAGATGTAAAGGTAACATAAAAAATGTAATTTTTCGGCCCGGTTGGATCTATTCCGACCTAAACCGGTTTAAACCGACCCAAGAAGTTGATTGGGCTATTCTTAGCCCTCCATGGACCATGGGCCCATCAAGACCACCTTGGGCCCACTTGTGGGGCCCACTTTTGACCGGCCCAAACCGGGACCGTTTTCGATAAATGGGCCCCAGGCCACTTGATCTTTGGCTCATGGGCCAAATCCAATCCCATTAAGCCCAAATAAAAATGTAAATAAATAAAGTTTAAATGAATAACCAAATGGGTTACCCAATAACCCAACTGGGCCCAAGGCCTAACCATGGCAACCCACGGGTCTTCCAACGGGACCCGAGTCCGGCCCATTTCACTTCACTAAATAAAAAGATAAAATCAAAGTAAAAGGGACCCACACCTTCAGAGGGCCCCGCCAAGCCCAACAAACAGCATGCTGGTCCAGGAAGGGTGAAACTGACTCAAAAACCAGAGAGACCCGAGGGACCCGTCGAACAGACGAGGCGGGCCGGGGTGTCTTAGGGCTTCCCCGGACGTAACCGAGGACTTAGCTAGAACTCTGAAAAGCCGCAGACCAGGCTTAGACCCGGATAGGGCAAACACCGTGTCTACCTGCACCTCTCAGGCAGTGGCGACTCCGAAAGTCCTGAGGCACGCACGAACCCAACGTGCGCCCCGTGTGCGATCTAGGCCAGGTTTAGGTGCGCACAAGTACCTTAAGCATTCAAGTGGGGTACCTTGGGCAATACAAGAAGGTACTTTAGGTATAAAAGTGAGGTACCTTAGGCAACACATGGGGGGTACCTTAGGCAACACAAGTTGGGTACCTTAGGCAATATAAGAGGGTACTTTAGGCAACACAAGTGGGGTACCTTAGGCAATACAAGTGGGGTACCTTAGGCAATACAAGAGGATATTTTAAGCATACAAGTAAGGTACCTTAGGCAATACAAGAGGGTACTTTAGGTATACAAGTGGGGTACCTTAGGTAACACATGGGGGTACCTTAGGCAACACAAGTGAGGTACCTTAGGCAATACAATGGGGTACCTTAGGTGTAATTGGGGGTGTACTTTACTTATATAAGGAGGGGTACTATAAGTATATTCAGGAAGGTACCTTAGGTATATATATAGGGATACTTTAGATATACTTGGGGGCTTACTTTAGGTATACAAGGGGATACTTTAGGTAACACTTGGGGGTACTTTAGTTAATATATGAGGATGCTTTAAGTATAGTTGGAGATACTTTAGGTAACACTTGGGGATACTTTGGGTAATGCATGAGTGTATTGTAAAACCCCGAATTTTCTTTAAATAATATAATAAATTAATAAATAATATCCTTGGGAATTTTAATTGATGGAAATATTTTATTAATGTAGGGAATGATATAAATAGTGGAGATCCAGAGTTGGACGCAGATCCGACCGTCCGATCATGAGATATCAAGGTATGATTAACACTTTAATTTTTAAGAGATATGATTGGGCGTGTGTATGGAGTCTAATGCATGTGAGCTACGTGGGATCAGAGAGTATATATAATAGTTTAATAACCTAATTTTATACGTTTGGAATACTTGAACGTATTCTACAGCCGCAAGAGACAAAACCGAGAGAGAGAGCGACTGTGCGATTGAGGAAGAAGAAGAAGGAAGGACGTTGGCTTGTGTTCTTCATCGTCCAGAGCATTGCTTGGTGTTAGAGTTCGTTGCTGTTCAAGAGGAGAAGGAGAAACCATGCGAATAGAGGTAGGCGACACCGTTTGATCGACTGTTTTGTATTTACGTGTGTTTAATCTTCAAACCATGTTTTTATGATGTAGATATATGTATAATACATGATATAATCATTATAAGTATTGTGGGATTGCTTAGAATAGGAAAAATCACGTTTTTAAACTGTTCCTGTTCGTTTTTGGGGGACCTCCGACCTCGACTGTGCTCGGCGATCCTCGGCGCTCTTAGGCGCTAGTATAAATTGTGAGACTGCCTAAGATCGCGAGACGACTTATCGTCGGCGATCTAATTTCAACTACCGCTAACCTTAGACCGTCGGGGCGATCCTAGGCGCTCTGTGCAGAAATTGCAGAATTTCGTAATTTCAACCCTGATTCAAATCCAAACTATTTTTAGTAAATTTCAATCATTAATTAAGATGTTTTAAGACCAAAATAATTTATCAAATACCCTGTTTTACAAAAAAATAAATCAGGGAGATATTTAGGACATTAGTTGCCAAACTTTAAACGTAATTGAGAAATCTAGTTTTTGGGAAAACTTAACTATTATTTGATTACCAGAACATCTAAAAATTTCACTATAAACCAAATAATTACATAAAGAGAATTCAGATCATAAGTTCAATTCAGTTAACTCGAATATTGAAGTAAATGTCAGATTTAACATTTATATGCCGCTAGGCACCTATAGAAATATTATATTTTAGGGAATTTTTGGAGTCTAATGGGCATAGCTGGTTATGGATCTATAGTTGTGGCTAGATAGCTAAAAGATATTTCAGTTGGGTTGAGTTTCTCCCTTGTGCGAGTGCGCTTCCTGTGCAAGTTAGTTTGTTTGGGAAGGTCCTATGTCTGGAGTGTAACGCCTCGGATCCGGGTTACGTGTACTAAACCGTAACTCGTCACCAAAGGGTTACTTATCCACCCAGGAACACAAATCAGAGTATAGGAAACACAAAAAAAACTTTTCAATATAAAATCAAAGTCAACTAAACCCATCTCAAATGAAATATCATATCTATATTTCTCATACTCACATGATCTAAACGTTTACCCGCCGATATCGTCATTTCCAAGATCTGAAAACAAAACAAAACGGTCTGAGATACGAATATCCCAGTAAGTAGCACATGCATGCTCATAAACATTTTTCACAGTTCTAAAACATGCTCCAGATTAAAATATGCATCGCAAACAATAACGCGGATAAACCGGAAAAATCCCACTGTAATATACCAATAGATACAAGACAACTAGAATAAGTCTACATGCCAATCAAATTTGAGTATCAATCATGATCAACAAATCATAGCAGGACTCGTGGAAATTTGACTACTTTGCCGCAGCACTTCCTTCATGGAAGGCCTTTCCATCATGGAGGAAACGCATTAAAGAGATTGCAGTAGCACTTCCCTCATGAAAGGCCTCTCCCTCATGGAGGAAACACATTAAAGAGATTGCAGCACTTCCCTCATGGAAGGCCTCTCCCTCATGGAGGAAACGCATTAAAACTAAAATTTCAACCTTTTTCATCTTACCCATTACTTTCCCAAAATTATGTTCATGCACTATGCTAGATTGCATCTCAAGTATTACTTTTCTCTTTACTATTATTAAATTGACCTTATCTCATTCTTAACTTAAATTACAAAACCTAAAATTCACTTTTAAACACTTTTTCCTTAAATTTTGATTTTTCTTTTAAAATGTAACTAAAGTGTAATTATTTATTTGGGGGTTGCACTTATTTGTTGAATCTAACTAAAATCTAAATTAAAAAGTAATTATTTAGGTTCTGTGTACTAATTTATCAATACAGTATAAGTTTTGAACTAAAACATAATTTCTTTCTAAAATAAACATCAATTTTTAATTACTTTATATTTTTTGCATCAAAACGTAAATATTTCTTAAAAACCTCATCTTCTCCGTCGCGAACCCAGAGCAGTCCCTTTTTTTCATTTTCGGTCCGTTCTTTGTCATTTTGAATGATTTTTCTTGCTTCCAATTAACCTAAAATCAATTGCAATCACCTCAGAATGTATTAAACTGAAATTTTAAACTTGGGATTTTAGAGTAACCATGAGATATCAGCAAGAAAAGAAACAAATACCCATCGTATGAACTTGAGAAATCAAGAACAAAAACAAAAAAAAACAAACAAAAGCTACTTACCTTCTCTTCCTCTTCCTTCCTCTCCTTCTTCTTCCTCTTCCCTTCTTCCCCCTTTTTCTTCTTCTTCTTTCTCTCCTTCTCTCCCTGCGCCCTTTTTTTTTCTCTTCCCACGAATGAAACGGATGAAAGTGAAAATAGAACCCTTATATATATAGTCCTATTAAACCGGTTAAACCAATGACCCATTGAGCTGGTTTAATAAAAATGAACCGACCTCTTAAAAATAAACCATTAAACCAACTAAACCTATTTAAATAAACCACTTAAACCCACTTCAATACACCACCACAATTCATATAATAGATTTAAATAAACTAAACCCCCATTAACCAACTAACCAACCCACTAAACCGAACCTAAGAAAAATTAATTGATTAACCCATTAAACCTTTAAATCAACCCAACTAAACCTAATTAAACCAATTAAATTCCCTTTTTACACATAAACCAGATTGACTAAACCGAACCCAATTGAACCGGACCAATTTACCCAATTAAACCAAATAAATTCAAGTTACACCTAAATCAACTAAACCGATCTCAATCACCTAACAAATTTTTCTATCCAAGTGAACCGAACCCAAATCAATTTAGCTTGTTCACTTCAAGTGAACCACCCCAAACCTGACCAAGCAATCAAGTCTTTTAAAGTTTAATTTAATTAACCTCATTAAATCCCTTAATCTAGTTTATAAATCATTTAATCTCCATTTAATCTTAATTAAAATTCCTAAAAAATCCAGGATCTTACATTTTACCCCCCTACAAAATAACTTGAGGAAAATATTATAACTGTACTGTTCTCCTTCCCTACACATAGACGCGTCCGCCCAGGTGAAGGTTGAGAAAAAAAAATCAATAAATTCGATCTTAGTTTAATTTATACAAAAATTTTATAGCATATACATTGTTTGAAATCATTATATCAATATTAATACCCTAATTGTATAAAGTTAAATATTTAGGTAATTGCCCAGCATTGGCCGATGCTCTGCAGTTCCAAAATACAACTAAACACAATTGGCTCATCATCCATCAACATTGTATATGACATAAGAAACAAGTGGTTGTAAATGGACAAAAACTAAGCTTATATATACATTTTCAAAAGGTGGTCTACTGATACAGTTTTTTTTTCCAAGTTTTATACACAAAAATATTGGCTCCTGAGCACTAGCTTAGGGCCCAAAGTAGTGAAAACTAACTTCAGAACTAACCAGACACACAAAAATAACATCTTAAAATTTTTCAGAAAAACTGCTATATAACGCCTGTACATACGAGAAGGGGCTAAGCCCTCAAACACAGATAATCACCTGATAATCACAAAATAAACAATACACCCATTCAAAAAAAGACTAAACCTTCCAAATATGCAACAAAATAAGCTCACTAAGTTCACACCCTCTCTCTATACATAGTAGATACAAAATCCAAAAAGATTACTTCCTAGTCCTAGCCCAGATAATAGTAATCCTCCGGACGATAACCATCAGGATCAACACCCCTCTCTACCCCGATTCGTACTCGCTCCACAGAGTGTTCTCTAACCAACTGTGGGGCTTGATGCTCCTCCTCTTGTACATCAATAGCAAAAACTCGAGGCTGCTGTCCCTGAGCTACTGGTGCAGGTGGTCTCTGTCCAGCTCTAGGTGGTACCCCTCGATCTTGCGGAGCTCTGTCTTGCGGCCTCTGCCCAATAGGTGCGGGTGATACTAGCCTCTTAGCGTTAGGTCGCTGCCTCTGGAATCGGTACAGTGTTTGAACCTCCCTCTGCTGTGCAGGTCTAGGCTCTATCTGTAAAAGCTGGTAGGTAGCCGGATAAGGACATTCTGCTACTAGGTGTCCTTTCTGCCCACAGCAGAAACACGTACCAGGCAGGGCAATGCATGGCCCTGGAACATGCATCCGACCACAATTATAACATCCATCGCCCGGCTACCTAACTTCCTGACTCTCCATTCTCGGCCTCTTGTCCCTATTCGGGACCCTCCTCTGCTCTGCTGGTCTATAATGCATCCTCTCACTACGTTACTCAGCCCTCGAGTCTCGAATCTCCCTTTCTGCTCTAAGGGCTCTCCCCACTAGATCTGCATGTTCAGTGCACATCAGCACTGACACCATGCGCCTAATATCCTGTCTCAACCCTTCTTCAAAATGCTGAGTCCTCTACTCATTCTAGACTATATGAGGAGTGAACCGGGATAAGGCTGGATATCGGGCCTCATACTGGGCGACTGTCTGAGTCCCCTGAGAGATGTCCATAAACTCTCTCTCTCTCCTTCTGCAATCTCACCTCAGATGAGAAATACTGCTCATAGAACGCTTGTCTGAATCAGGCCCAGGTCATCGGAACACCCTCTGCAGCCCGCCTCCTCAAGGACTGCCACCAGTACTGGGCCTTACCCTCCAATGTGAAAGTAGCCAATCTCACCTTGCGGTCCTCTGGACAATCCATGGTATCAAACATACGCTCCACTCTCGCCACCCAACTCTCAGCCTCCATTGGACCTGGGTCTCCATGGAATGACGGAGTAGTCAATTTCCTAAACTGTTCAATATCTCTCAACGACAATCCATCCCCATCTCTCCTTTGCTCTACTGCAGCTCCTTGACCATTTCGATGGCCATTACCATTCCCAGTCTGACTCATCGTCTCCTCTCTCTCCATGGTAAGGAGATGAGTCAAGGTACCAACAGCAGCCCATATGTCATCACCCCTCTGGGGTGGTGCCTCTGGTGGTGCCTGATGACGGAGTCTCTGCGGGTCCTCAGTAGGGAAAGGAGGTTGCTCGTATACCTCCTCACGCTGATCCTCCACCAGTCGACCTCTACCAGCCATAACAGCTGGAATTGCAACAAAACTAAGTTAGATAAAATCTCTCCCTAGCATTTCTAGGGTACTATCTAGCGTGCTCTCAATTCACTAAAACCATCCTATAGGTTTTCTTATTTCATGTTTCCTTATCAGATACTCTGATCGCTCTAATACCATCTTGTAATGCCCCGGATCCGGGTTACGTGGACTAAACCGTAACTCGTCACCGAAGGGTTACTTATCCACCTAGGAACGCAAATCAGAGTATAGGAAACACAAAAAAAACTTTTCAATATAAAATCAGAGTCAACAAAACCCATCTCAAATGAAATATCATATCTATATTTCTGATACTCACATGATCTAAACGTTTACCCGCCGATATCGTCCTTTCCAAGATCTGAAAACAAAACAAAACAAAACGGTCTGAGATACGAATATCCCAGTAAGTAGCACATGCATGCTCATAAACATTTTTCACAGTTCTAAAACATGCTCCAGATTAAAATATGCATCGCAAACAATAACGCGGATAAACCGGAAAAATCCCACTGTATTATATCAATAGATACAAGACAACTAGAATAAGTCTACATGCCAATCAAATCTGAGTATCAATCATGATCAACAACTCATAGCAAGACTCGGGGAAATTTGACTACTTTGCCGCAGCACTTCCCTAATGGAAGGCCTCTCCATCATGGAGGAAACACATTAAGGAGATTGCAGCAGCACTTCCCTCATGGAAGGCCTCTCCCTCATGGAGGAAATGCATTATAGATATTGCAGCACTTCCCTCATGGAAGGCCTCTCCCTCATGGAGGAAACGCATTAAAACTAAAATCTCAACCTTTTTCATCTCACCCATTACTTTCCCAAAATTATGTTCATGCACTATGCTAGATTGCATCTCAAGTATTACTTTTCTCTTTACTATTATTAAATTGACCTTATCTCATTCTTAACTTAAATTACAAATCCTAAAATTCACTTTTAAACACTTTTTCCTTAAATTTTGATTTTTCTTTTAAAATGTAACTAAAGTGTAATTATTTATTTGGGGGTTGCACTTATTTGTTGAATCTAACTAAAATCTAAATTAAAAAGTAATTATTTAGGTTTTGTGTACTAATTTATCAATACAGTATAAGTTTTGAACTAAAACGTAATTTCTTTCTAAAATAAACATCAATTTGTAATTACTTTATCTTTTTTGCATCAAAACGTTAATATTTCTTAAAAAGCTCCCCAGAACCGTCCCTTTTTTTCATTTTCAGTCCGTGCTTTGTCATTTTCAATGATTTTTCTTGCTTCTAATTAACCTAAAATCAATTTCAATCACCTCAGAATATATTAAACTGAAATTTTAAACTTGGGATTTTAGAGTAACCATGAGATATCAACAAGAAAAGAAATCAACTTGAGAAATCAAGGACAAAAAAAAAAGAAAACAAAAACAAACAAAAGCGACTTACCTTCTCTTCCTCTTCCTTCCTCTCCTTCTTCTTCCTCTTCCCTTCTTCCCCCTTTTTCTTCTTCTTCTTTCTCTCCTTCTCTCCCTACGCCCTTTTTTTTTCTCTTCCCACGGATGAAACGGATGAAAGTGAAAATAGAACCCTTATATATATAGTCCTATTAAACCGGTTAAACCAATGACCCATTGAGCTGGTTTACTAAAAATGAACCGACCTCTTAAAAATAAACCATTAAACCAACTAAACCTATTTAAATAAACCACTTAAACCCACTTCAATACACCACCACAATTCATATAATAGATTTAAATAAACTAAACCCCCATTAACCAACTAACCAACCCACTAAACCGAACCCAAGAAAAATTAATTGATTAACCCATTAAACCTTTAAATCAACCCAACTAAACCTAATTAAACCAATTAAATTCCCTTTTTACACATAAACCAGATTGACTAAACCGAACCCAATTGAACCGGACCAATTTACCCAATTAAACCAAATAAATTCAAGTTACACCTAAATCAACTAAACCGGTCTCAATCACCTAACAAATTTTTCTATCCAAGTGAACTGAACCCAAATCAATTTAGCTTGTTCACTTCAAGTGAACCATTCCGAACCTGACCAAGCAATCAAGTCTTTTAAAGTTTAATTTAATTAACCTCATTAAATCCCTTAATCTCGTTTATAAATCCTTTAATCTCCATTTAATCTTAATTAAAATTCCTAAAAAATCCAGGATCTTACATGGAGGGACACCCCGGTGAGCCGCTGGTGATTCCCTGTAGATGTGGATAAGCGACCATGTCCATGTATTGATTCTGGTGCTGCATGCTGGTGTACATGCCAACTCTGATGGGTACGTGTGCAATAAGTTAGTAACTACGGCTCTTGTCTAAGCTGTGCTGCATGGGACTTGAGTATCATTAGTAGCATTGCTCCTAAGCCGCACGGTGGTATAACGATTGGTAGAGAATCATCTCAAAAGGTTTATCTATCTTTGTGAGTCCTACAATGACACTAAAATCACAAACACTTGTTATTACTGTTGCATACATGCTGGAGGCATGTAATTGGTATATTGGTTGGATGTGACTGTTTAGTGCATCCTAGCAAAGTATGGATTATTTTATTGATTTTGATATTGGATTCCTATAAAAGAACTTGCTGAAATTCATATTTAGAACTGTTTAACTATACTGTTTTGTATTCATGATCAATACGAATGATTATTCGAGCCTGCTTAGTCGAGATTGTTTAATCGTGCATGAACTATTATTTTACTTATATGAACTGTTTAAACATGCATTTGTTACCTACTGGGATATTCGTATCTCACCCTACTTTTATTTCATTTTTCAGCTAATACGCGAGAGGGGGGTCATAGTATTGATTTCTAGGGAGAGGTGGCTGATTATTCACCGGAGGATTACTATTACCTTGATTTGGTCTGAGGTTGTGGATTGTCATGGATTTAGTTACTTTATCAGATTATTTTATTTTATTTGGGTTTGATGTATTAGAGAGATGAGAGATTAGGGACCTTTTATTTTACCAGACTTAATGATTGATTTTGATGGTTAACTATATTAATTGTTTGAGGATTTTAGACTATACTTCCGCACATACTTGTTCCGCACTCTAATAGTTACTTAATTGAATGGATTATTTAAATTCTCTAGTCTGGTATATTCTTAATGATTATTTGATATGGGCCAGTAACACCTCGGATTTGGTTGATGAACTGAATTCGGGTTGTTACAGTAGCGAACCGGGTTCGGGTTGGGTGCCGGTTTGCACTGACCCGAGTTCGGGGCGTTACATGTACCTTGGGTGATACTTGGGTGTACCCTAGGTAAACTTGGGTGGTACCTTAGACAATTAAAATCTAAACATAACCTTAATTAAGCTTTCTTTTAATAGAACCTTCCACCTGCCTCAATTTGTTTTCCCCAATCCTCGAGTATAGCCTACATCCACCTCATCTTCATATCACAAGTGCTTAATTAGTCTAATAATCTCACTTTAGGATATAATTAGGGTTGGGGTTTTACAACTGATATTCAACGTCGGCCTCTTATAAACATAATGGCTGCATCTGTGGGAGGAGCAATGTTTTTAAAGTCAATTGACACAAGTGGCAAGGTGAAGGATGGAGAATATGTAACTGATTTATTTTTTAAAGTGATTAACGAAGTTGGTGAAAAGAATGTTGTTCAAATCATCATAGATAATGCACCAAACTACAAGGCTGCTAGGATGATAATTGAAAGCAAGCACCCTCAAATTTTTTGGACACCATGTGTTGTGCATAGCTTGAACTTGGTATTAAAGAACATTTGTGAGCTAATAGAAAGGTCTTCTCACTTCTCTCAATGTAAGTGGATTGCAGATTTGGTTAATAATGCACGTAACATCTGTCAGCACCCCATTTTTGCACCATAAAATTGTCCAAGAAGCATATCTTAAACTGGCATATATGTGGGCACGTAAATCGAGGTTTTTATAATGGACCCATCTTTTTGAAATAACAAGCCCATAATAAAGAGAATTCTGAGCCGATTCCGATGCACCAAACCGTGCTCAAATCGGATTTCAAACGGCTAAGTTATGAATAAAAGAAATAAAAGGTAATTTTGGGATTTTTACAAAACCGAAATTGGATGCCGCATGGCAGCCATGTGTACGCCATGGTGGATGCCATGTAACTAATGATAAATTAAAATTTTGTGGGGTTGTTTTAGTAAATAAGTAAGTTTCCTAATGGGGTTTCTTATGCAAATAAATAACAAAGTTAATAAAAATTTAAGATTAAAAAAATAATAATAATAAAAATAAATAAAGAGAAATGAATTGGACGAATTGGTCCAACTCATATTCTCTTTTTTCAAGTGTAGGTCTACTTTACATTTATAACTTGGCATCTCAAAATTACTACGATATATTTTCCAACATGTGTTAGTTCGATGTTAGAATCCTGTTTTTCAGCTTATTCCTCCTAATTTTTGAAACTTGAGATTAGCTTGGAACAGTATATTTCTTTTACTATTTTTCTCTACTGTACTAATTGTGACCTGCTAATTTTCATGTTAAAACTGATGTGTCACTATCCATGTGGATTGATTGACTTCATATATGTCACTTTGAACGAATTGCTTGGTAGTTTTGTTTATTGTACTTGAATACTATTTACATTGCAAATTCTCTACTACTGATGATGCCATTTGTTACAAAAATGGCCACGAAGGAGCATATAGTTAATAGTAATGTTCCTACATGCCTTTGTGGCAAGGGCAAGCTTAAGATGTTAACATCAAATACATCTCTCAATCCAGGACGTCAATTCTTAACTTGTCCAGACTCTATAAGTTTAGTACTTAAGTGTTTTCATAACTATGTTGGAATGAAGTTATCTGTTGTGATATATATTTGTTGGGATGTAGCATACGGGAGAGAAGGGTTGTGGGTTCTATGTTTGGTGTGACCAGCTTTTGATGTGTCGATGTGGAAATGCACCGTGACGTCTATTGACGGTGAAGACAGAAAAAAACAAGGGCCATGCATTTTATACTTGTCCATTTCAGGCAAGAGCTCTTTTATTGCTACTTTTAAACTTTTATTATTATTATTTGGTTGCCATTTGTTGATTATATCTTTTATTCGCTTTTTTCAGGATGAGCGTAATTGCAAATTCTTTTGTTGGTTAGAAAATATTGCTAGCAAAGGTGGAGACCAAAAGGGTATGGCATGCTGTGGTAGTACATCTGGGAAGGAGAGAAATGACTGTAGTTCATCAGAAAAGGCAACAAAGGACAATTCAAGTAAAACATTACACCATGTTTAGAAAATAGAACGAGAATTACTTTTAGAAGAACGTGATCATGCACGAAGGATGAGCGACTTATATCGAGAATTGGTACACGGGTTAGAAGAAATGAACATCAACGATGAATAGCAACATTGAAGCAGGTTGTTAATTGTATGTGAGTTATTTGCATGGTGTAGGATATTATTGTTTTATTGATGTGGACTTTGGCTCATAAACGATCATTGCTATTGTTGTTTCAGGCATAAAGCTGAGTTAGCTCCTGCTCAAGCGGTGCCTCCTCCTGATCAAACATGCTGATATATTTGACTAATGTAGTTCCTTTTCGCCCATTTGAGACGTAGTCCCATGTGGAGCTTAGGGTTCATCTTGACTTATTGTGTAGTTGAATGAAAAGAACCAAACCAATATAATGTATTAAACGGTCTCAACGTTTTTTTGGAGCTCATGTAAACCTGAATTTTTGTATATCGATTCACAATGAGCATTGGTGATATTATTTTTTTTGCCTTGGAACTTGGAACCAAGTTTTTCAGTTTATTACTTTCAAGCACCCTTAACCATGCTTGGGGAAACATGTGAGAATGTTGTACGTCATTTGTGTCTACTATGTATCAGTGGGTAATTCAAGACCATTAGAGAGTGGGAGACTTGGAGGACGCTCTTCAAGTTCTGTGCCACGTCCCCATAGGCATGTAACAATCGGAAAAGTAATTTTGTGTAGTAATTTATACTATAAGGAAGACTAAAGAAAAATAAAAATAGGTGTCATAAAAACAAAGTCGTAAATCAAATGAATGACCCCTTGATGGAGGGCAAGTAGGCAAGGTATATTTTTGGTAAGTCCCTCATACCCCTGGGGCATTTGAAATCTGCCAAGTCGCATCTTTTCATGTATTTTATGTTCTATTTATTCAGTTTGCAAAAACAGTAAATATTGTATAGATCAAACTTTTACAAGGGTCCTATACAGATCACAATGGCTCATTTGTCACTGAGAATGCACATAGGCTTTGCTACTCCTAATCTGACTACGAAAGTATCATGGGATTGATATGTAGCTGAATGTATAAAATGCGCTTCATGACGGGATGATTTGAAGGTCTTAAGGATACTTATATATGTTAGGAAGCAGTGTAGAAGGAATTAGAATTACATTAGACGAGTTCCCAATTGTTATAAGGGAACTAACGGATTTAACGTTCGAACAGTGTCGAACGCAACGAATTACGTAAGGCCAATTTGCAATTGTTATAAGGGAACTAACGGATTTAACATTCGAACAGCATCGAACGCGGAGAATTACATAAGACCAGTTCGCAATTGTTATAAGGGAACTAACGGATTTAACGTTCGAATAGTGTCGAACGTGGAGAATTACGTTAGACCAGTTCACAATTGTTATAAGCGAACTAACAGATTTAACGTTCGAACAGTGTCGAACGCGGCGAATTACGTTAGACCAGTTCGCAATTGTTATAAGGGAACTAACGGATTTAATGTTCGAACAGTGTCTAACGTGGAGAATTACGTTAGACCAGTTCCCAATTGTTATAAGCAAACTAACGGATTTAACGTTCAAACAGTGTCGAACGCGGCGAATTACGTAAGACCAATTCGCAATTGTTATAAGGGAACACTAAGACAACACCTCATACTGTACTTTATATACTGAAGTATAGACTATACTAGATGACAAAAGTACTTGTAATGACAATCAAGCCTATACTTTGACACATGTTAGTTCGAACGACACCTCTAACGGGCTTGACCGCTATTGTCCGGTTTCCGGCAACTCAGAACAGCACTTGTGGCGTTCAAACGATACATCTTACTTTCTTTAACGCTACTCGTGGCTTTCTCTGCAATTGGAATTAACACCCATTGTAGTCAAACGGTGCCTTTAACGCTGTCAAACGATAACCATAAAATCTTCATTTCCACCCCGATTGGGGTGTCGTTTGGACCATAATTTCTCTAACTTATATTTAACCAACTTAGACACTTTAAATACTCGGGTTTGAACAAATGTTGGTGTTGGTTACTATTTTAACTTTCATCTTGAAGTTTTGCTTATAGACCATCATCCATCCAATCTTTCTTTCATCCTACTTCTACACATTTGACTATACTCTATTCTTTAATTTACATTTACGCTTATAAACTAGTTCAAAATAACAAGATGTACACTTCGATATATATTCATGCTTCCAATTTTGGGACCAACTGTTTCACATCATAAGTTCTTGGCCAAGTATCAGGTTCTATTAGAAACAAGAATCCACAGCAAGTCTCTGCACCTATTCTTTAATAATAAGCATTTATCTGAAACAGGATATATATTTATGGAAAGCCCAAAAGTGGCCAGAAAACATGGAGATGGCACTATGGTTTGTGGAAGTGCAAGGTGCAAAAGGGATTATCATGGTTACTGCATGGACTATTCCATGCGTGACTTGAACAAGTACATTAATTACAATTGTTGAACCAAAGTAACAGATATATACAATCCTTCCATCATCAAACATTTTCAAAAACCTATATCCACATGCCCAAAAAATCTACATCCACATCCAAAAAATATACATCCACATCCAAAAAAAAGATACATCATATCCAAAAAATATACATCCACCACTGCCACTAGAGCCAATAACATGACTACAAACAGCCCTTGGACCGGGAGCGTGTGTGAGGAGGACCCCTTTTACCATCCGCTGCACGTGGACCTGGCACTTCTTTAGGAGCTGCATGTCGCTCCCCTTCTTGATCATCGTCAGCCTGACTAAGGAAAAAGTCTACCAACTCCTTGTACCGCTGCTGATGCTGTTGCTCAAGCATCTGAATTCTCCTCATACTATCTTCATGATTCTTAGTCACTTGTTCTGTCATAGATTGGAGAAGCTGAAGAAGTTGAGAAATTTGGTCTTTGAGGAAAGATAATTCCTCATGGAAGTTAGAAGGAGGTTGGGGTTGCGCAAGGTCATCAGAGTTAGGAGGTGGAGTAGATACAAGATGGCCTCTACTCTGATGCAAGGTAATGTCAGTGATAGGTTGGCCTGCTTTGACAAGATCAAACTGAGGGTAAGGCACACTAAGACCAACAACCAAACGGGCAATGAGACAACAATAAGGAAGCCCATTACACATTTTGGAATGGATAACAACATCCAACATTCTGGAACAAATAACAGATGGAAGATCAATAGAATGCTGTTTTTTTAAAGCATAGAAAAACAAAAGCTTAGCAAATGGAATGGAAGATTTGTGGGCCACAGGATACAAGTCAGTGCTTTGAATTCCGAAAAGCACTATGGTTTCGGTTGACAATTTATTGGCTTCAAGTCGTTCACCCTTGTACACCCATGTACCTCTTGGTTTTTGTACAAGAGTGTCAAACAACTCATTCTTAAACTCCAAACTCTTGGTTTCAGGATATGGATATTGAGGGTTAGGAACCCTAGGAAGACGGAAAACAAAAGCAATGACATCCGGAGTAATCTTAAGACGAGTGCCCCTCAAGTAACTGGAGAAAGAAAATTCATTCCAATCAACCTCATGAATATTGGAGTAAAACTCTCTAATCAGCTCATAGGAGGGCATGGTACATTGATCAAACATGGAATCCCAACCTCTCTCAGTGAGGCAATTAGTGATATCAGTGGGAAGCTTAGTAAGCATCACTACCCTTTCAACAATGAGAGATCGGTCAATAAAATAATTCTCATAATTCTTCCGGTGACTCTCATCAAGAAAGGCTGATTGGTCAATCCTAGGTCTCTTATTGGGTTGCCTAGCACCTATGGATTTGGTTCTAGGCATCTAAGAGTGGACAAGAGGGCAATATGAAGGAAGAAAGAGCAAAAATAAAATAAAACAAGATGAAACACATTAAAAAGGAATGTTAGCATTTAATTCTATAAATAAATCCTAAGTATAGCATAAGAAGTGTAATTGTGTAATTGGATATAGTTAAGGAACTTATGTCATGCAAAAGTAAATAAACAACTCATATGATGGAAATTCAAATATAGTTGAGGAACTTATGTCATGCAAAAGTGATGCTTTATCTTCTTCTTCTTCTTTTTTGGGTCTTCTTCGATTGGTGGATGAGTATAATTTCCAAGGTAGTGGCTCGAGTGTCAACTACCCATGGAGTTGTTGCTCTCCATGGGTACTTTCTTGTTGATTATTCCATTTAATGAGAGAGAGAAATTAGAATGCTAATAGACCATGCAAACAAAAATTAACCCAAAAGCTGTGGCAAAATTACTAAAAGCTGCTTTTATTCTTCATACTTGCGTTTATAGCAAGCATATGCCCTCAGCTTGACAGGCATGTCCAGCTACATCCACCAGTGAATTTAGAAATGAAATATGTGACTCATATAACTCCTAGAGCATATAGATTGTGCATTTATAATGAATTAATCTTAGTACTTCATTGTCCCCACCAAGGCCATTAGGACTAACATATTAGCCCTTGCTAGCCAGTAAGAGTGGGGACTCTATATATATATAATGAAAAGATGCATTAAATATCAAAAGAGAGGGTAAAATATCAAAAAAATAATTATCAGAATGGTGTTATGTCCAAAGCATTGAATCACCTGCCGAACCAAAAGAGAGAGTGATTATGTTGGAGGAGGAAGGGACTGTGCTTTGCTTGGGGGGTTGATAGGGGGGATGTGTAGTATTGCATGCATGGAGCCTTTTTTTTATTTGCATTGTTCAGCAAAATCATGCATGTAATTAGTGCAAACAAAATCAGCCTGCCTAAATTTCAAATAGATATGACTATCAATTGCAAATTGCAAGACAATAATGAGAGTAAAGAAAAGGTACAACCGAAATCAAGACCATTGTATGCAGGGTCTTTTCTCATTTCAAGGATTCAACAAACAAACAAGCAAACAGATAATAAGCACATCAACAAGAGGAACACAGTATCAGCTAAGGAAAAAATTAAGGTTTGACACATGATCTAAATTAAGATTCCGAATGGGCTTGATAGGAAAATAGGATTCCTTCTTCTTGCATTAAAAATTAGAAGGGAAAAAACCCAGTGGTAAGAATTAACACCACCATAAGATCTTGAAAACTACTAGGGTTCCAAAAGTGATATAAGCAACAAATCTTGCCTTGTCAAATGACAATTATTTTCAAAAAAATTTCCCTTCATTCTAAAAACAGTCGTAACTGGTCAGACCATGTAAGGTTAGAAGAAACACCAAACCTTGATTGCAATAACGAGCAAAAAACAGTCGATATAAAGTTATACGCTTACGTGGTAAAAAGAAAGGCACGTAATGTGTGATTGAAGAATATGTCATGACTGAGTGAACGATAGCTCAAACACTATCGTTTGCTCAACAAAACGAAACCCCCAGATTTGGGGATTTGCGTCTAAAACACCAAAAGAAGATCAAATACATACAAAATGTCTCGAAAAATAAAATAATAGACGATTAAAAGATTTTTGAAGGGATTTGAAACCAAACAATCCTTAAAAGAAAATCAATATTAACCATGAACCAGTCAAATTGTAATCATTGATAATATTCCATTTCAAATAATCACCATGAATGAGTCCCCAACAATAACGCAGATCCAATCCTAAAAACACGATATGACCTCCCGAGCTTCACTAAAAATCCACCTGCTGTACCAAAGGCTTCCAAGAAGTTGGGTTGCTGTTTCACATCATACATATATATGGAAAAGAAATCGACACGAAGGCATAAATCTTCTAAGAATAAACAATCTCATATTGTATTTGAACTTTTAACCAAAATACCGATCCATGTCCTAGAAATTCAACAAAGCACTCAAATCTGGAAACTTATGCAGAACAACCCAACAAAGTTGGAAGAAAATCAAGATCTTTAAATTCTAAACAACCTTCTATATATAATAACGAAATAACAAAGAAAGAAATCGAGAGAGAACCAAAAAGAGAAAGAATCGTTTACCAATCAGCAGAAAGGAAATCTCGCACGTCAGTAGAAGCCCTGAAGCGACAGTTGAGAGAGAAGTTCTGAGGCCTATCGCAAATAGAGGGCCTTGCAAAGAGATATAGAGACCAAGGAGACGATAACAAGAGGGGAAGAAAAACGAGAGGGGAAGAAGATCGGTTGAAGGGGTTTAGGTTGAGGAGGAGGAAGAAGAACGACAGGGGTTTTGAAAAAAAGGGATTTTGAAATTTTTAGATTTGGGCGCAATCCTGATTTCGTTAACGACGACGCTAACAATGAACAGCGTCGTTAGTTTTCGTCGACTAACATTCCCTTACTTGAGACATTAGCGTTGATTTCGTTTTTTAAATGACAAGGACGCGTGTCGCGTCCAAAAAATCGGTTACACGATGCGTAATACAAACAGCGACAGAAGAAATCGGTCGGTCGTCCTCTCATAGTCTATTGCTATTGGTGGAGGATGATGTTGTATAACGCCCCGGATCCGTGTTGTTCAATAAAGATATAACACGTCTCACGGAGTGTTAGGTAAGGATCTTTAAACATTTATTATCTCTAGATAATCATCTAACTAAAACATATCAGAGTGCACAATTATATTTTATCTAAGAATTCAATATTTAAAACTTAACTAGGATTCAAATAGTACAACCCCAAATGACTTTATTACACCTCAATCATTCAATTTATTCAAGATTCAAATCAAAATAACCTACAAGTCTAAGGAATGTAATAGTAGTCTTCCTCCCTATAAGTCTCAGTCGGATCTACCCCAATAGTCGCCTCACCTCGAGTATCTGAAAACAAAACAAAAACAATAGGGTGAAATACGAATATCTCAGCGAGTAGCATATGCATGCAAAAATAGTTAACCGCAGTTCAAATTATGCATCGATAAACATCCCGTACGATTAAGCAACTAATACAATTTCCAAGTTCAAAACCAAAACCAATTTATCAGTTCTAATCACATTTCAATTCAATATGGCAACACATCAATTGGTCAATGTCATGACTATTGTTAAGTTGATAAATTAAACATGCCAAATAGACACTCCACACCTCCATGTACACAGTTCCGGCCTACTCAGGGTTTCAGAAACTCTGAAATGACAGCCTACTCAGGGTTTCGTCATCCAATGCCGGCCTACTCCCTGGGTTTCGGCATTGACAACCAGGCCTACTCAGGGTTTCTGGCTGCTCTACACCAGTCGTGGCAACACACAAGACCATGCAATTTCAACAACCAACAATAACATTACATTACTAAGCTTAAGCATGGATCCAGGACAAGCTAAACCAAAACAGTAAATCATCGTATAATCTCAATTTCAACATCAAAATAAAACCATACATGCCACATCATGTATAACTCAACACAGTTCTCCACATGTCCCTCTGGACCAGACGGTACCTCAAGTACTTCCAGTATTTTCCCAAATTCGTAACACATGCCAATTTGAAATAAAACTCAGTTACTCACACCAAGAAAATCTTTACAATACATTCAGAATTTTCCAACAAGTAAAACCAATATTTAATAAATTCTTAACCAAGTACAGTGTATAAAACAAAGAGAAAACTAACTAGGAACTCCTAGTGTTTGGTACCCAGTACATCACTTACAAATAACCTAAAATTTGCCTTGGAAGCCTCTAAGAATTTCCACTAAATTTTCTCCTATTAATTGAATAGGTAATATTGGTTCTAAAGTCCCAAACAAGTGATTGGTTAAGTGGTTGAACCCTCAAATCATCAAAACCAGTTTGGTTTAGTCCAAAATACAATTCGGCAAGCTTATTAGACCATGCGCTAACCTCCTGCGGTAGGCACGAGGTCGGCGGATAGGTCGATGGTCGAAATTGGAGTATTCGCCTACTTAATATGAAGTGAGCACGAGCTAGGCGCGAAGTGAGCGTGAGCTTAGCGTGAGGTTCGCGCGTAATGCGTGCATAATTTTTAAGTGCGCGCGAGCTGAGCGCGAAGTGGGTGCTAGCTCGGCGGATAGGAAGAATATACCATGCGCCCACTACCCGAAGTAGGCGCAAGTGAGCGCCAAGTGAGCCGATAGTCACTGTAATTTTCAAATCTCTGTTATTTCGAGATCTACATCTCTGGCCAATCTTTTTCGGTCTGTAACCATTTCTTTAGTCTCCTAATCTCCCCAGAACACATTCAAACTAGTTTTGAAATTAATCTAAACATATTTTCTATTTATCATCATTCAGTTATAAATAAACTCATGCTCGGACGAGTTCTTCCAGAAATCACTCAGAAAACACTCATACATCAGAATAAACTCACGAATAAGCACAAAACCTCAGTTTTAAAACGATGCTACTCACCTCTTGCACGCTTATATCCCAGCACAGATATATTCCAAACCACGGTCGATCACCAACAGTCCGTCTGCGTGCTTGCTAACGCCTCCGAGATGATCCTCTGTTCGCAAGAGGAAAAACCTTCTGAATCCTTGATCACCAACACCACAAATCCAGTAGCTGTTCCCTTCTCTTCCCAACGAAACCCCAGATCGCCAACTGAGAGCCGCAATCGCCAATCTCTTCGGTTATGAGCGAGAGTAAAACGAGTATTCAAAACAAAAACCTAATTTCCCTTAAATATATATACCTTCCATAAGTAGATTGCCGCTCGACAACCTTTGAAATTCATTGATTCCGTGTATGCTCGCACACCGAAATCCCTACATATACCCACATCTACTTAAGTTAATATGCACACGTAATTAACTTTATATAAAAATAAAAACTTAGCAAAAATCGGGGTTTTACATGTTGACCAGTATATAATGGGCTAAGATCAGGTAGATTCGGTATGAGATTTATACCGTCTTTGCGTAAAGATAATTTTCATTTTCCAGTTATATTCTTTGATTGATGCTGCACTTTGACATAATGAAGTCACATAACTTGCTCCTAGTTGGAAGATCTCCTGTGCTTAATTTGAAAATCTCACAGTTCGTTAATCTTCAGATCACGGCTTGCTGCGGCAAGTGTTTCATTGCCAAACTTGGTGGGATCAAATGGGGATAAGAGTCATAGAAATGTAGTTGTGCGCATGGTCGCACGGGTGGGCGTGCCTCCTAAAGGGTAATTCGGGAAGGTTGGAGTCACCACTGCCTGATGGGGTGCAGGCAGACACCTGGGTGCCTAAGTTTTTCTATTAGGCAGTCTGCGGCTTGAAATTATAAGTAGGGTCTCGGTTACGGTCCAGGGAAGTCAGTAGACACCCCGGTCTGTCCTATCGAATGACGGGTCCCATGGGTTTCCTGGTTTAAGTCAACTTGGTTCTAAAACTCACCCGGCTCCTAAGCCAACATGCACATTTTTATTGGGTCTGGTGGGACCACCAAAGCGGTGTGGGTCCCCTTTTTGGTTGATTTTATCTTTTAGCTAAAAATGAGATGAGTCTGGTTGGGCGGGCCCCGTTGGAAGACCCGCGGATTCCTTGATGGGCTAAGTGTAACCCACATGTCCCTTGATGGGCCTCAGTCTAAGCCTGGGAGGCCCTTTGGGCTTTGTTTAAGTAAATTGATTTTTATTTAAGGTTCAAATTGGAAGTTAAGTTGACTTTCATGCAAAAGTGGGCTTGGAAATGATTTTTGGGCCCCTGGGTGGGCCTCATAGTGGTTGCCAAATTATTTGATTTATCTTGATTTAATTGTGTCGAAGTGGGCTAGGCACGGGCTTGGGGCCCGTTGTAAAACCCTGAATTTTCAAGAAATTTTTAATTAAGAGTAATTAGGGGATTAAAGGATTTAATGAGGTTACTTAATCCAATTTTAAAGAAAAGGCTTAATTGAGTGGGTTTGCTTTGAGTAAACTGGTTAAATTGATAAGGTTGGGTATTTGTGGTTTGGTTCATTCAGGTGAGCCAACTTAAGTGTTACAGTTTGATTTAGTTGGGTTTAATTAGTTAGTTGGGTTTAAGTGGGTTTAAGTTGATTTGGTTTAAGTGGGTTTAGTTGGGTTCATATGGTTTATTTAAGTGGGTTTAAATTGATTTGGTTTATGCGGGTTTAGTTGGGTTCATATGGGTTATTTAAATGGGTTTATGTGGTTTATTTAAGTGGGTTCGTTTAAATGTGTTAGAGAGATTGATTGAGAACCGAGGGTTCTCATTTTTCTTTTCCATTCGTCAAGGTTTAGAGGAGGGGCGAAGGGAGAGAAGAGGAAGAGGGGCGAAGGGAGAGAAAAGAAGGGGAAGAAAAGAAGAGGAGGTAAGTAGTTTTTTTTATACTGTTCTTGTTTTCTCACGATTTCAGAAGGTGAGTTGATTTTCTAGATGCTGAATCTCATGTATAAGTTCAACTATCAAGCTTAATATTCAGTTTAATGTAATGATAGAAGATTTCAGTTGGTTTTAAGTGAAATGGATTGTTGGGGTGATCAAGCAAAACCTTTGAAATTCACGGAACCCGACTGGTTGAAAAATATTTAAAGTTTGGTGCAAAACATCAATAGTAAATTGAAATTGATGTATTATTTTAGAAAGTAATTACATTTTAGCGTAAAACTTCTTCTGTATTAATAAATTAGTACACCGAACCTAAATAATTACTTTTTAGTTTAGATTTTAGTTAGATTCAACAAATAAGTTCAAACCCCAAATAAATAATTACATTTTAGTTACATTTGGAAAGAAAAATCAAAATTCAAGGAAAAAGTGTTTAAAAATGGATTTTTGGATTTGTAACTTAATTTAAAAATAAGATAATGGCAATTTAATAATAGTAAAGAGAAAACTAATAGTTGAGATGCAATCTGGCATATTACATGAACAAAATTTTAGAAAAATAATAGTTGAAATAAAAAAAGGGTTGGTAGTTTGGTTGAGATATATTTTTCTCCATGTACCTGGAGAGTCAATTTGAGATGCCCATGTATTGGGTAGATGCTTTATTACTGTGTACTCTGAGAGGCCCCGTGTACTCGGGATGTTCTAGTTGAGATTAGAACGAGTTATGTTAATTATATTTTCATGGTTGGTTTCGATTTTAGAACTTAGTAGACATAGCGCTATATGGATCCATGTAGGAGCTAGGTAGTGGAAGGGATTGTGCTTTGCTAGTTGTAATTCCCTGTCCACGCACGCGTGTTCCACTATGTACTCAGTGAGGCCTGATCGTGTACTCGGCTGGCTACGACTATTCACTCATTTTATCGTGTACTCGGACCATGTTTGGGTAGTTCTTGCCAACCCATCACTGTACTGGGTGGGTTCTCCCGCAATAAGACGATGATCGTGTACTCGGCTTCGCACCTAAGCCGGGAGGTGGCATAGTGGACATTGTGATTACCCTGGTTAAAGACAGTCTTACTTCATGAGTCCTGTTATGGTTTGTTGATTTATTCTGGTTACTTTGTGTTTATTGATATTATTATTGTGGAATTATTCTGTTTATTCGTTTATTGTCGATTGATGCATATTTTAATCCGAATCATATTTTAGAAATGTTAAAATGTTTATGAGCATGCATAGGCTACTTACTGGGATATTCGTATCTCAGACCGTTAGTTTTGTTTTGTTTTCAGATTCTGGTAAGGTCGACACCTGCGGGCATATGCAAGGTTCATGTGAGTTAGCCTTGGTTATTGTATTTATTGTTGGGTTTGGGTTATAGTGCACTCTGTTTATCCAATTATTGTTTTATTCATGTCCTTCATTCACTCTGATTTTGCTATCCTGGGTTATATTTTAACCTTCGGAGATAAGTTACGGTTTTCTCTACGTAACTTGGATCCGAGGCGTTACACCCGTATCCTAGGTTCAGGCTTGAAAGGCCAAAGCGCTCTGGGTTAGGGTTTAGAGACCCTACCCTTGATCAGTTAATGGGCTTTGACGAGCCCAATAGGCCCTGGCCTGCTTGATTAATTAGGTTGTCTTATTTATGTCCAATTATGTTTGTCGGGCTAGGTGGGCCTCGTTGGAAGGCCCACAAGTGTATCTAGTCGGACCGAGAGGTCTGAGTCCCACTTTGGGTTTCCGAGTGACCTAAAAACCCTATTGGTTAATCTGGTTTGGTTAAGAGAGCCAAGAAATGATACAATAACCAAAAAGATCAAAATTGAAATTTTGGCTGTGTAGCCGACCTAAGATGTCGGCTACATACAGAAACAAGTGTAGCCGACCAGGAATGTCGGCTACAAACAAAATTCTGTTGATCTGACCTAAGTTGTCGAATTAGCTTGGAAAAGGGCTTTTCCAGGATTTTTGCAATGGGTTGGCTTTTGGGTTTCTCATGAAGCTTCACATATCAACAAACACACAAGACAAATAAAGATCTACCAACCAAAGCCGAAATGCATGCTTTAAACTAAAAGTAAAGCATGGGAATCCCTACATTCCTCATGCACTCAAAAGGCTATGTGTGTGCCCCTATTTACCGAAGTTGGGGGGTAAACAAGCATAAAAGGTATCCTAGCATGTTCCTCATGAACTTGTGCTTGTACATGCATTAAGTGTGTGCGTGCATGCAAGGTGAGAAGACAGACTTCATGCAAATGACTATGAGCATCTTTGTCGCATGAACATGGGAACTAGGAATGAGAGGAGACAACATACACATTACCTCTAACAGTAGCTTAAAGATGCTAAAATGAGGACATGGGAGGGCATATATTCTGAAAACACACATATATACATAATCTACTCCAAACAAGCATGCATTATTGCCGACTTCATGCACAAGGCAAGTGTAAAATCAACCCAGCAGCATTGTTTAAAGAAGGGAAGGAGGGGGAATTAAAGTGGGATACAATAGATGAGCAAACAAGGGGGAACACCCTCTCCCGTTCGAATGAAACAAAACAATAGTAAGGTAATGACATAAAGACCATTGAAAAGATGCACAAATGGAGCCTCTCCCTCCCTTTGGAGTCTGTAAATACTCCCTCCTTACCATGAGGGTTATCTTACCACATGAAATCACAAATAAAGAAGATGGAGAGCTCAAAAAGATTAGGCTATAATCCCAAGTAATCTTTAAACATTGATCAACCCAAAAGGATTCCAAACAAACCCCTTTTTCATTTATGTCAAACAAGATGTAGTAGAGAACATTACCTTAGGGTCAAAATGACTTTTGAGTGGTGTGCTCGCACTTTCTTGAAGCTTGGACACTGCTGGAGCATCACCTCCAAGCACCAACAGCAAGCCCTTGGGTGGTTTCTTGGATGAAAACCAAGAAGAAGTGAAGAATAAAGGGTATATTGGTCTTGAAAGGGGGTATGAGTGAGGTTCCATGTAGTTTGGATACAAACATAATCATTTCGAAATTAAATTTTTTTCCAAAATATCTGTCAGAGAATCCGACAAAATTTCGGAAAAAATCTTTTGTATCCGACATATTATGTCAGATACAAAGGAAAATATGCATATCCAACATATTATGTCGGATACAAAAAGGTGAATTTCCGATATTTGCAAATTTACCCCTGGATTTGACCGATTTGACACTTGAGATAATTGCAGATTGCCCCCGAATATTTACAGATTAATCCCTAAGATATTTTTAACATTTTGGATATTCACGGATTCATCCCTGAGATATTTTTCTGCTTTTTTGCCACGTAGGCAGTTTCTGGCATTACTGCCCTAGAACTTCAACTGCTCATATCTTCTTCATCTGGACTCCAATTCTGGCAAACTCAGTTGCGCTAAAACCGTATCGGAGTCCTCTATCCATTGAGGCTAGGTTTGAGCAACTGATCTGGGGTTTAACAGAAAGTCAATTTTTGCTCCCCTCAAGTTTGACTGGCTCATAACTTCTTCATCCGGACCCCGATCTGAGCAAACTCAGTTGCGTTAGAATCGTGTCGGAATTTCCTATTCATTGGGAAGAAGTATGGTGGTGGATTTGCACCTGATTAAAAAGTCAACTTTTGTCCCCTCAGGGTGACTTTTAGGTTTTTATTTTCAACACTTTTTGGTTTGATCAAAATTTGGGTACTTACAATAATTACACTATTATGCTCTACTTTTGTGGCTAACAAGGTGCTGGCAAGGCAGCTCAAGACGAGAGAACTTTGCCATGGGTAAAAATTTTATTGTCGTTTATTATGAAATTTGAGCATTTATGACTTTGAAGTGTCTAACCTTCTAGTTGCTGTAAGCATATGGAAAGATCAAAGCACATCTGTATATTCTCCACCTTAGAGCTACAGGAGGTGAAAATATAGAAGAATCCTCTGGCATGCGAAATTTTTTACTAGTTAAGTTTGTAGCGTACTTGCTGGAGGTGAGAACCAGGAATTGGATAGTCCCACCATGGATATGTCCTAGTGCGAATATCAAAACAAGATCATTCTTTTAGATACAAGAATGGTGAGGTTCCAAAAATATTTTTAAGGGTTCAATGGTGCAATAATCTGGTTTGACCAATTATTGCCTTGGGAGGACCCAAGATGGTGTCTTAAAAGAAAATCCTCACAGAATGAAATATGTATGTCACAGAAACATTTCCATTAGAGTTTATCTGTCTGTGAGTTAAGAGTTTACCAAAAATCTTTTATTTTGAACTTTTAACTGTGATTCTTGTTAATGCAATGGTTGTACTGGCTGGTTTCATCTTTTAGGTTATTTAGGAGAAAAAAGAGAAAACAATAGATGTGCTGAATAAAATTGGAGAAAAATCAATTACTTTACGTTTTTTTTATTAAAGTGTCAAGTGATAGGATTTCAAAATAATGGATATGTGATTAATGGTGTAGTATTTAAACAGAGTGACGAGGCAGCTGTGCTGAAGGAAGAGCAAGAAGATGAGAAGATGATCATTGAGGCTTATGGGGCCCTGCTTCTTGCATTTCTTTCCGCTGAAAGGTGTACTGCCTATATTTTCCTTTAAATTTTATTACTCAGAGTTTCAACTTCAGTTTACCAATGTTGTTGTCTTCAGTAAGAGTGCAAGAAGCCATTGCTGGCTGTCTCGCAGATCAGAATTTGGAAGTTGTTATACCTGTGTTGGACAGATTTGTGGTAGGTACCTCTTCTCTGGGTCTCATAGCTGGTAGATGTTTAAGCAGCAATCACATACAAAGATTTAATTGTTACTATCCTCTATCCATGGCTGTCACCATATCCGATGGAAGATAACAATTTTGTAAGAGCTTTTATTGTTTCAGTGGTTAAAAAGAAAAAAAAAACTGCCCTTCTGCTTGCTACCTTTTGGAATTGACCTCATTCCAGAACCTGCAATTTTTGTGAATGTTATGTACTATTTCAACTATTAGTTAATTTTATGCTATGGATGCATTTGGATGTTAAGAGAATGTGGAAGCCATTTTTCAGTCTTTCTCGCCAAATCATGCAAAGGTGATGTTCAAGAAAGTGAAAAAACAATGAGGGAATGCTCTTTTTTTCTCTTTTTTGGTAGGTAAATCAGGAGATCCATTCAAATAAAAAGATGAAAGAAAGAGAGAAAAAAAAAGGTACAAATGAGTGATGTACATGAAATGTATCCCTCAAAACAGAACGCAAAAAAGGTCCCTTCCTCGGAGATCTGAGAAGGCACTGCAATTCAAGAAATTTTCTAGAGATACATTTAAGAAATCTGGAAGCACTAAACACCATAAGAAAATAAGTTGTAAGGTCATCTGATAAAGGCGCTCCCCCTTCGTTGGCATCCCTTTGAAAATTCTATAGTTCCTTTCACCCCGAAGCACCAACATAATAGCAGCTGAGCATAAGTTTCATTATAAATTTATTTTGCCTTTGTCTTCCTCCTTTTCCAAGTTACAGGCAATGCTTTGTTTGAGTCCATGTAACCACATTTTTCTACCGACTCCCAAGTACCAGAAAAATTGGTACGATCTATCTCATTTACAGGTTCCAGACACTGTTCTTAGTAGTAAATCAAGTGGCTGTAGGTTAACGCCTAGTTCTGAGCAAGTTCACAATCACAGAATTCTGCAAACCCCAGGAGATCAGTAGAACACTGCACTCACTAATTCAATGCTTACATTTTTACTGATACGTTTTTGTGAATGTTGTACTGATTACTGTTAAATGTGGGTAAGCTTCAGCTCTAAATCTCATTTTATGTAACCTTCTTCTGATTTTGTAAATTTTATTCTTAATCTAGGATTTAAAGTGTATGCACTTGAAAACTTTTGGGTAATTAGTCTTTCTCACGATTGTCTCTTAGAATTCAAATCATACTGAAAACAGGCCAGATTTTTTTTTTTTTTTTTGGGTAATGAAACAGGCCAGATTGTTGCCATTATCAAGCATGAGAAACTTCATTTAAGACTAATATGTGATTTAATATACTTGATTATGATTGGTTTTTAAGAAGGGCGGTGATGGTATTATTCATCTGGTGTGGAAAGTTTCCCTCAATGAAATGCGTCCTTCAAGCAAGAATTTTTTGTTCACATTACATATTAATCACCTGTATTCAACTTACGAATCTTCATTGAAACTGAGAGTCCTGTAATTTCACATGGATCATAATATACTCATACTCTTTGCTTCTTACTTATCCTTCCATCCCTTCTTCCGTCATCAGATGTTGATATTTTTCCTTTCTCTAAACTTCTCTCACCATTAAAAGTTGCATGGGTTCCACATCTGTTTAACCATTGCTTTCTTTTTCTCCATGTCTTCTCCATCGGTACACTGCATCAAAAAATGATTGCACAATAATCTTTTGAAGACAGGAAAACATTTAAAATAAGTAAATAAATAAATGACAGGAGGAAACATTTGAATTAGTGTTTCATTGAATTTCAAAATTTCTCACTCTTTCTGGAAAAGAGTAATTATTTTTATAACAGTCATCTGTAAGTTCTTTATACCTAATTTCCAGAGCCGAATGAAAAGGTATATGCAAGTTTCGACAAATTGAAATATCTTCCCTGTTCATGCCTATACAGTCTTATGCTCAATTACTTCTCATCCACAATAAAAACCTTGTCCAAAAATCAGAAATCTGAAGCCTATTTGGTAAGCTTTGCTGGCTCTAACAGATTTCATACTATGAAACTGCATTTGATCACTACACTAAAGAATGGCCACGAGTATAACTGTACTCAAACTATGAATATATTGAATAGCTACCAGTATTTAACCTTATAATTCCATCCTCGTTGATGGAAGAAGCGTGAATTTGGAGAGAGCTTCTTTGAGTGCCATTTTGGCCAAATAAATGACAACAAAACAAGTACTATGTTACATACTGAGCCTGCAAGAATTTAAAAAGAAGAAAATAGAAAAGAGAATAAAAGATAATCAAACCCAGCCTCAACATGCACACGGATATGTAAAACACCCTACGCAAGAGCAAGAGCTAGATAGAAGCCAGGCTCTATGGCTATACCGCACCTAAGCCAGCCAACACAGAAAGATAAGATAAATGCTCAGCCTTTTGCAGCAGTCAGAAAGACTTTCCTGGAGAAGTCCGAATAGTATATATATGATATCGTCGGGGAACTAGCATAAAAGACAGTTTGGCTCCTTGCTTTGGGCTATCATTTTTCTTACCCGACCAAAAATAATAGACAACTTCACCTTAAACTCCTGTAAAATGCATCGCTATCAACCTTTTTATTTATACCATGGATTCCACTCAAAAGATCACCCAGGACACAAGGCATTAGATTCCTCTTGGAAGAGCATATCAACCTGATTTTGCGTCTTTCCTGAAACTGGAGTATCACATGGCGGATTCCACGTCAGTGAGATAAAACATCACTTGGAAAGAAGTCCGCTGTCTGCACAGTGCAGAAGCTTTGACCCATAATTCGAGACCTCAAACAACATCTCAGACAGGTATATATCCTACTTGGTTTAATCACACCTGTGTTCATCTTCTCCTATTGAAAACAATGACTTAAGAGGGTTAGAAGACAGTTTTGACCATTGTTTCAGCTCACATATCTATCCATTTTTATTTTCCACTAGTTTACTCTTTTATAAAGCGCTGCATAACTTGTTTTCTCATGTTCTCCTGATCCTCTGTTGTCCATGAAGGGAATGTTCGCAGCAAATCAACCCTTAGAAGTGGTAGGTGCAGGTGTCCAGATATTTGTGCTAAACAACCGTTGCGCCTAAAAGCTTAAGCTAATAACTGAAGGTGTAACCATTTATATAAGAGGACCCAATACAGTATCTCAACACTCTTCTGCACGTGCAACTTCGAATGGGAACATACGTAGGGAGAACAAACACAGGGTACAAACATCTTGGATACAAGTAAATGCCAAGGCAACTCGACCCTAGGAGTCTTACAACCAGCACGCACTCATGCATATTTACTGCCGCTTTCGGGCATGTGCAGGAGCGGGCCACAGCCACCTACACCTAGAAAGGGTAGCTGAGCCCTACCTATGATATTAAACCCACTTGAAGACTGCAACAGAACCTGTCATATACCAAAACAGGCCATCTCAGGCCTGTTGAATGTGTAGGTGAGCTGGGAAATTGCTGTTTCACCTCCCCGTTCTAAATTTTGGCAGTCTGGGCATTGTGCCTTAAGCTAGCAGTCAATCATACTTGCGAGGGCGACTAAATATTGAAAAGGGCCAAGGTGGGGCCTCGCAAATGAGATTGAAGGCTAGCATGAGATTCATAGTGTCCATCACAAACTCAAATCGAATGACATTTCTCCCTGTATTGATCCACCTCACCCAAAACTCAAATTTTCTATAATTTCTCCCCCAATGGCCCATATCTCACAATGATTGTTAAGATCTGTAGTATAAAAGGACTATAGACTTATTTTAGAGTGGATTTGGAGTTTTATTGCACCCATATATGCATCAATTAAATGTAGAGCGTGTCTTTTTTTCATTTTGAAACTCTAATCTTCTAAGAAGTTTTTCATTTATATACATATATATAGCAACACCCAATCAATTGATGGGAGTAGATCTCTTAATTTTTTATTAAATTAATATCTATTGAATTATTTACTAGAATACTAACTAAAATAGAAAAACAAAACAAAATACAAAATACAAAAAAAAAAAAAAAAAATTAGGAAAATATTAAAAAGAAAGATTAAATACTTTATTTTGATAATTATTATGAAATTATCAAAATTCTATATTTAGATGTAATTAAGAATTTAAAATAATTTAAATTCTATAATAAAAATAAAAATGAAAAAACATAAAATTAACTTATATTTGTGGATATAATTCAAAGGATAATATTTGTGGGTATAAAATTTGGAAAATTAGTCACTATTTTTTTTAGCTTATATTTGCAAATATATAATAGTAAAAAAATTTAAAAATTAATAAATCGTTGAATCCTACCAAATAAGTATGAAGGATAAGTGTTCAACTACTTATACATATAAATTATTTTGTATTCTATTGAATTTTAAATAATATTCAAAATGATCAAGTAAAATTTGTGAATCTATGATAAAAAATAAATGATTGATATTTTTGTCATTAAGTTGTTACATGTTTCTTTTTGCCTTGTTGTGCAAGTCTCTTTCGGTCTTACCATGATTGTCTGTGGATTATTTTCTAAATTTTGTATAACAAATTAATAGTATGATATTTGGCAGTTAGTGGAGTTAAGCATCATGGTTGGAGGCAAGATATTAGTTGGACCCATGGAACCAAATATGGAGGAGGAAAGAAACAAAAAGGTGTGTAAGTATTGCCACAAGGTTACTAAGGATCGTGGAATGTCACGATTGAAACATAATTTGGCACATATATAAAAAAATGTGGCAAACTATCTACAAATTCCTCCAGAGGTGAAATGGTAGATGAGAAAGCACTTGCAAGCCAGAGTTGAGAGGAAGATAGCACAGGATGATATTAGATGTAGGCTACCAGAGCCTATACAACCACCCTAAGGGTGAAGGATCACATGATGATATCATGTACCCTAATGATCTGTTGATTGAGGCAGAGAAGGCCTCATACCGAGCCTCTATTCCCCATCTTTACATTTAAGTACGAGATGATGGACACTGAGAAATATGGCTTTCTAAGAGGTGGCATATCCAAAAGAGGGAAATGAAATCGTCGGCAATGTTTGCCTGAATTCCTGCCTGCAGTTGATGTGGGATGCTTCCACATAGAGCATCCCACATAAAAAACATTTATCAAAGTTGAAAATCAGTAACCGTGGGATGCTCCACGTGGAAGCATCCCACATCAACTGCAGGCAGCAATTCAGGCAAACATTACCGACGATTTCATTCCCCAAAAGAGATATTAGAGTATCAGGGAAGGGGTTGAGGATACAAATCAACTTGGGTTGGGGCATTCACACAACACAAGGATGCTGGATTATTCTATAGAGCCTATTTGTATCATTCATCAAATTCCAGATAGAAGAGATCCAAAGACATCTGGAGCAAGGGATCAGTCAAAGAGATGGGGAAATTTATATCCAAATTTTTTATATTCAATGATATTCCAACAAATTCAGCATGATCTCCATACTTAAAAAATACAGTTGATGTGATTAAGTCAGATGTTTGAGTGGCACCCCTAATCTCTGTGAGAGTCTGTGTCTATTTAGGTGGGGAGGAGGAGGAGAAGATGAGGGACTTTTTCACTCACTATACCCTTATTGGGAGATATTGGGGTTGCTATCATGTGTGATGGTAGGACATGTCCAAGTAGACTGTCTATCAAAAACTTCATGGTGTATTACGAAGGCAAGGCTATATTTTTTATATATTTTTAGCCTACTTGAGTTTGTGATAGATGAGATTGAAGGAAAGCATGAGGTTCAGATCGTCACAGACAATTATAGTGCATTTAAGAAGGCCGGTATAAGGTTACAGAAGAAGTAAACCCTCTATTAGACACCGTGTGCAGTACATTTAATCTACTTGATGAGGGAGTTGATTGCATGGAGGAGTAATGCCATTAGCATGCTACAAGATGTAGGCATTCACCACATTTTTTTGCAATCATAATTATATGCTTGCAAGGATGAGAAAAACATGTGGTGGAGACATAATTTGGCCAGAAATTACTAGATTCGGTACGAATTACATAGTATCAGAGTATTTTGAGGAATGGGCAAGAATTGAGATCACTTTCACGAGTGCAGATTGGAAGGGCTGCCTGCAGAGCCTCATGGATACTGGGATGAAAGTAAAGGATATATTTGTTTTCCAGCAGATTTTTGGACAAAGACAAAGACTTCATTGTGATGTTGTAGCCCATTTACCATGTACTAAGTGTAATAGATACATATTCCTATGCCATGCATATGAACGCATACAAGTAAATCCTAGATCAAGGCTGCATCACATAGTATCATATAAATGGGTGCAAAAGATAGTTGACGACAAGTGGTTCCGAACTTTATGGTACCCCCTGCATTTAGCTAGTATGATCTTATTTCATATTTTATTATTATGTTAAATAATTTTATATTGTACTAATCTTTTCTCGTAATCACTAATACATCATAGTACTTGAACCCAACGTATGATTATAAGGACGACCTTGCATCTCGTGCAGACTTGTGCATAGTGCAAAAGGTATATATGAAGTTGGACCCTGATTCAGATGCAGTTTCACACTTTGGAAATGAGATAGGCTACATGTTTCTCTACAATATACCTTTTATTACTTTTTGCAATTTCTGCAATTTCCCATTTCCATTTGTAAAGTCAATCAGATGTTATTTGATTAGTAAGTTTCATATTCCACCATTATATTACCTTATGACTGACGGCACTTATAATGTGTGATTCTAATTTTTTTTTTCACGCATTATTATGTATTCTATGTACATAAATAATTTGATGTATGATCAATAATTTTTTTTTCTAAATAATATACATTTTTCAATAAAAAAATAACAATTTTCAATTTATTCAAAGGATTTCACTTTTCTCCTAAATCGTTGAATTTCTTATGTGCGAAATGCCCAATGGCTCTGAAACATAAAAACCTTGATTGATGAGATCAATGGATGAGCCCTCAACAATTCAACTCTTTTTTTATCAATTATTGTATCACTACACTCAAACATACGAGGTTCATCAAATCATGAGCCATCCTGCTAGTTTAGACTACTAATATTGAAAGTATTTACCTCAACTTCAGGTTGTGTTAAGATACCAAGCTCCCAATTAAACATATTGAATAACAATGTTTAGTCATTAACATCCTTTCCTTCATAAAAAATCATAGCCCTCATCCTTCGATCATAAGAAATCTTGGTTAATTCAATGTATCTCCTTTGACCATTACCTTTTTGCAAGCTAAGTACTAACAAAGCTTCCTTCTTGTCTTTATCCACAACCTCTTCTAGCATTTTAATTACCCAAATAATATCGTCATTTCATGGAAGAATAGAGGAAGAACACAACACCTTCATGATGACCACATTATGCAAAGCATCTAGAAATCTGAACACAACACCGTCATTTTAATTACCCAAATAATATTGTCACTTCCAAAATCAATTTTCTATAAACTTATAATTTACCTTCCTGCAAAAGGTACCCTTCACTATTAATGAGAACTCCCACAAATAATTTTTTTTTACTTTCATCTACTTTTATCTAACTAATAACAATTTTTTTCCTAATTCATGAAAACATTATAAAGATAACAAGAAATAACTTAGTACATATATTGGATCCATAACCCTCACTAACACAACGGACGCGGTACAGCTACAACCTGTAGAAATAAAAAACACCATCCAGGGTATCATCCCTCCCCAATCACAACTCGATGATGACACTCTACAATCATTACTTCCCTAATTGCTCATGTTTTTGCAAGTCAGCCACCTCATTTTCCAAGCTAGCCACCAAGTTAAACAAGGTATTCAATTCTAATGATAACATTTGAGACTTCCTCACAATGTGATTACAGCACTACGAACTGCTCTCATCTCAATTCACCCATGCCATAATAGTGGCATAATCCCCTTCCAATACCAAATCACTGAACCCTTGTAGTTGGGCATGCTCGAAACCCATTAAACATGCCTACAGTTCTGCTTGAACAGCATTGCCTTCCCCCATGGGACCTGAGAAAGCAGACGTAGTATCACCTAACCCATTCCTCAAAACTCCGCCAACACCCCATTTATCTAGTATTTCCTAACATCCATCAACATTGAGCTTAATACCGCTCCACAGAGAGGAGAGTGTGGAGAAGCCTAACCAAACACTCAGAACTCCACAGGGTATTACAAAAGCAAATATGATGCCATCCTCTAGAGACTTTGGACATTGAAAGTCCTCTACAATTAGGTAGCAATACAACCCAAGAGGTCACTGAAACCACAATAAGCTCCATAATAGACACTGTAGAAGAGCTCCTACCCTCGAAGATCCTAGGTTTCGTCTCTCTCCATATACACCACACAATGGCATGAAACAGCTTATTGCACAAAATCTTCCCTCCAAGCCCATGTCCCTAGCAGCATTTACAATTTCACCAGCATACCAGCGAAATTTCGCTCCCAACATGAGCGAAACGAAAACGGGGGCAGTTTCAGCCCCCTAGTTTTTCCCTCACATGCCGCTGAGTGAGGTAAAAGTGAGGCACACTCAAGAGTAGTCGAAATAAATTTTGCTCAAAATGATCTTGCAGCCATCATGTCCATTTTTCTTCCTAAATATTAAATCTTTCTTGTGTTATCTACGTGGTAAACATGGCAAACATCAATCTGAATTAATGAAAGTGTGTTTAATTTACAAATCAGTGATTAATGAGTATTATTTCAAGACTATTTATGTTTATTATATCATATTTCAAGCTTATTTCTGTAATAAATGAGCCTAAGGACAAAAAATTGCAAAAAATAAAAAATAAGCATTTCCCCGACATTTCAACCAATTGGTGAAATGTTCCCTAATTTTGCCGGCTTGCCGCTGGGCATGCCCAACAAAACTTTGCCGACATGTGAAATTTCAATCCTTGGTATCTGGAACCTCCACTGCATGAAGAAGCCATGAACAGTGTCAAGGTAATAACTAATCATAAATGGCATCTCAGTTTAACTCATAGCGTCATTTGAATGGTCAAATCCCTTAAATCTCATATAACAACAATAGTCAACAAAAGGTCATATCACGAGTTTAAAAACAGTCATGTTCAAAAGCACAAACGTCTTATGCCATCCAATTTCTCAGACAGCACAAAATTATACTATTTTCCTTCAGGTAACTTTAAACCAACTCACGCACGTCCCTTTTGTTTCTTTTCACTACCTCTATAGAACCTTTAGCTTGCAACATCTTACACCTTCTAAAAATGCAGCAACAGATTTCCATTCATGCCCAAACCATTTCTACTAACTTCCTCTACCTTTGAAAAGGGCTGCTTGTAGCTCATGTTCATTGCTTCCTTATCTTTCCTGTCAAGATTCCGTCCATATTTTGGTTAACACTTGATGTACCAACATCAGGAACATGTCCAACTTCATCCCTCAACAAAATCTGATAGGTCAATCACAAAAATATTCTTCTCTATCTTCACATCAGAAAATAGCATTTAAGGGAGAGTAAAGACTACCTTCTTTAGAAGAAGTTAATAATTTAATAACATACAACTATTAATTTAATTAAACGCTTAAGCATATATTAGCCAATGCAGTATCCATGACAGTGTGTAGTCCAACATATCCAAACTAGTTGCCAAAAGGTATTTTGTTGTTCAATAAGTGGTAACACTTCAAGTTTGTAGAACCCAACATTCTGTAACTATCTTATATTTGGAAACTTGCACTCATAGCAATACAATATAGATTCCAATAATTCAGGTATCAAAAACAGCATTTGAAGTCTTCTTACTTTGGTCCACAGTCTTGAATTTATGCACACATTTTGCTTTAAAAATGACATTGAAACCACTTTGCATTTTTTATATTTATTTTATCTTGGAAACTTTTTTGTACCATTTTTTCAAGAAAACATCAACAAGCAGCAAAAGTTTCATAGAAATTGCCCTCTTCAATTCATTATTTCAATAGTGCAAAATTTTCTTCAAAATCAACATATAAACCATGCTTTGATCCTTTTGAATTTGTACTTAACACTGGTCGGCAATAAATTATGTATTCCCATTTTTTGTCAGTCAAAAGAGTCAAGTAATGGTGTTTAATTTAGATAAGTAGTCTGTACTCTGTAGAGCTCGATCTTTTTGATGTGTTTGTTTGAACCCTTCTCCAATTCAAGATGTAAGGCCTTAATTTCCATAGTTCTATGATCCATACTCATAGCTTTGAATTTAATAAATGGGAATGGTTCTTCCTTGACAACTTGTCCTTCTCAAAGGCTTTCACCTAAAAGGAAAATAAAAAGAAGCATGTGTGCAAGCTACATACACATACTTCTTATTATCTTACGAAGAGAAAATACAAGAAAAATGTACAGAAGTCCTTAGGAATAAGGATTGTTGAATTGAAAACAGATATTAGGCTCAAGCTCTTCTCAGATCATTTTTGGGTGCTTGGATTAATTCCCCTTAGAATGTGTTCACCATGTTCCTTCTATGAGACCTAGGAGATGTTTCTCTTTGCATCACCTGCCTATATGTGTCATGGATGTACCATTATGCAGTAAGAAAAATGTCCTAATAGTCTATACTGAAGGTGCATTCTCAAATTTTTAATTCATATATGCTGAAATAGATACACAAACAGAAAGGTGGAAAGCAGACAATTCTGATTTGCCATTTTACCTTATCTTTTCCTTCAGGTCCGCAGTTTGAGAAGCACATTTTTGCATGAGCTTATTGTAGTATTGAGCAAATGGAGCACTGCAGCTACACTTTTCAAGCTGCATATCAAGCACTTATGGTGAGACAGGTGTAGCATAAAGAAAACATAAACAGAAGTGTTGTCAAACAGAAATAAGCCAACCTGAAGAAATGCTTCGACTGCCTCCTGATCTTTTGGTGAAAAAGCAACCCCTTCCCTTTCCTTCTGCACGAACTCAACATTCAGCTGAATCTGTACAACATAAAAATAAATAAATAAATTATAAAAACTATATCACACATTAGTTAGGTGTTTTTACCAAAATAATAATAATAACAACAACAACACATTAGTTAGAGGTAATAGTGGCACAGCATGATCTCAAGCTACACACACTTACATCAATGAGAGGCCACATATGACAGTAATCTAGACATTCCATTGAGCAACTTACAGAGTTACAGTACAGAGTAGCTAAAAATACCAAATAAGACAGGTCGAAATCACATAGTGATAGTACGGTTAGTACCAAATGTTTCCTAAGTTTCTCAAAGTGAGCTGATCTATTAGGTTTCACTTTTTTGAACAATAGGTTATGGGATCAGTTTCATGCTTGGAATGACACTGCAAAACTCTCAATTTAGATGCATATTAACCGTTCCACAGCCAAGGTGTGAGTCATACATAGAAATATGTCACACAGACATGTACCTGATCTATCAAACACTTCACCTCACGCCGTCCGCTTTCAATAGTCGTTTTCTCATGGAATTTCCTTAAGCGTAGGAGGGCTACAGTTGCTAGCTCAGGGAACGATATGTGGTGGCTCCACTGAGCAAAGTGTGCAGTTAGCAGATCAATTGCTGAGGAAATGCATGCTTTCTGGAACTCCTGTGACTTTAAACAATATTTTGGCACCTGCAAAAAATGCAAAGCAGAATTAATCAACTTTTAAGTGCAACAGAACGTACAGATATGACCTTGAATACTTCACAGAGATGAGGAATACCAGCTCCCTCAAAATGAGGCAGATTTGAAGTGATGATCATTAGAATGCAACACACTCAAAAGAACATGGTCAATCTAGCCATTGCTGCAAGACAAGTAGTGCATCTTGAAATTTTTAAAAGCATTTGCTGGATGCAAGTGAAATCATCTTCCATCTACCATGGGGCAAGGGGGATAGGACACCTGGGAAGAATTAATGCATCCCAATAGTGATATCAAGAAGATTGGTGAAATATGAGTTATTTCAACCAAATCTGGGTAGTTAATAATAATTATTTCCTTTTAAAAAGAGAAACTGCTGAATTGTCCTGTCTACAAACAGCTTAGAGAATCATTATCCCCTTTATTATGGACAAATTGACACAATAAAACATTTAACCTTTTCAGTTCAGAGACAGGCAGCATCTATGTTACATGGACACTTTACACAACCCAAAGTACCCGTGTCCGACACGACATGACATGGGTATGGCCCGTATGGGTATGGGATAAGTGTTGGATCCTTCATATGTTCTCTTGGATGTGACAACCCAAGATTAATCAGAAAATAATTATCAAATAATTAACTTGCAAGTAATAAATCAAAAAAAGATAACAGTTTTTGCAAAGAGAGAATGCATATTCTCAAACTCAAAAATTGCAAGTAGTGACTTAAGAAGAAAAATATAGTAAAAAAAAATGAAAAACATAAATATGAAAGCCAGGCTTCTAACTGGCATTATTGACATTTACGACTTTTCAGCCGAATCTCAGTATCCTTATCCAAATTTTGGACACTTCTCAACCGAGTCCCCATATCCTAAGTTTTGACGGTCACATGAATCCGACTCCTAGACACATACCCACATCCGACACTCATACCCCAAGTCCATGTAACATAGGGCAGCATAACCAAATTGAAAAAATTGCAACATAGCTCATATACTTGAACATCAGCCAAAGATGACAACATCAGTACAGTTTCATCAAATATGACAGTAATATGAGTGCATCCTAAATTGAAAAACAGGAAACAAAAATCACTGTTATAAATTTGCAAGGGTTTTCCTGAAAATCAACAAGTCATAACACATGCAACAAAATCATATGGCATATTTTCAAAGATTTGGATGGTGTGTGATGATCACATGAAACAAAAATGACTGTTATACATTTGCAAGTGTTTTGCTGAAAATCAACAAGTCAGAACACATGCAAAAAAATCATATGGCATATTTTCAAAGATTTGGATGGCGTGTGATAATCACTGAACAACAGTAGTTACATATTATAAGCAAAAAAAATCACATGATATTATAATAATTAACCAGCAAAGATAGAAGCATCATAACATTACAGGCACGTAACAACTTTCATGATGCTTAATATTTTTCTGGTGAAATAGTACCGGAGTGAGAATTCCTGTAATTCTACCATACTTGATAAAGTAATAAACAAGGAATAAAAAACTGATACAATCACATTACAGGCCATGACCGGTACCAAGTCGTACTGGTCAGCAGGGACTGGAATTTAGCAGTATGGGCCAAGTTTTAATACCATGGTTATAAGATTAATAATTTTAGTAATTATATTTTGTCTCCCGAAGTACCTCTTGCTGCTAAAACCATTTGTGATACTAAAAACCGCAGCAATGAACTAAACAACTGATGCTAACTAGCACACCCAAACTTAATTAATAGCCAATGGCTGGACGACAGCTGAGACAATGTTCATACTTGACATTAAGATTTGTATATGGAAAAAATTACAAGTATAGTTAAAACAGAGAACAAATAAACAGATAAAGATATCAAAGGAGAAACAAATCAGACACAGAATCCAAAAAAAAGGACCAGTAAAAGGAAGAAACATATCCTTAAATTTTCTGACCTTTAAAAAAGATGAGAAGTCAAACAACTTTTCAGTTTGTGCATCTGCCTTGCCACTTCCTCTATATTCCAGAAAATCAAACACCAATGATGTTATGGGAATGAAAACCCCAGTACAACTTGATAGCTGATTGAGCATTTGAACACATTTAAGTCTTAGTGGAAAGTATTTCAGCGCAGGGAAAAGGTGAGCTACTCCATATATGACCTGAATAATCAAGTAAAGCAATGGTTGAAGATTATGATCCGTCATGTTAACTGATATAAACTTAACCCATAGATCGATGCAGTTAATGTATTGCCAGTTGTAGATCTTCTTGAATGTTTCCTGCAACCATAAAAACAAATCAAAAGCAGTACACACATATATATATATATATATATATATCCACTGACAACAGATATACTAGTCATGAACATTGATCCAAAAATGCATAATGTACATTTTTTTAAATCTAAATCAGTTAAGTGATGGAACTAATAATGCATACGTACTGGACTAGGGCAGTCAAAGGATCATTTCATGATCCAAGTAAAATTTGAATCCAGTCATCAAAAGGTGGATTCGGAAAGATATTTTTTATCAGACAATAAAACAAGGTAAGATGATCCAATTTGATCTGAATATTTGTTGGATCAAATTCAGATAAAGATGAACTCAACCTAAAAAGAAAGCAATCAATTTTCATTAATATTTACATGGACGCGTGTTTGTATATACAATATCAACAAGACAGCAGATTAATGGAACAAGAGGGGATGGGAACACGAGTTTGTTTCACAAGTTAGCCACTGGACGCAGAAGTAAAAATACAATCTCTAAGCTGTGTCTAAATAGAGAGGAGGTTAAAAAATGGAATGAGACTGTCAAAAGTGCTGATGAATTTCTATTTCAACTCTACAAATCAGAACAAAGACAGATTCCTTTTAGAACAGGAAAATAGATGCCGGTTTGAGGACTCAGCTAGGATTTGAATGGAGAGAGAGTTTGAGGGTAGAAAGTTCAAAGGGCAATAATGGAAATGTCTGGAGAAGGCCCCAGACCAAGATGGATTCTCAATGGCCTTTTTTTTTTCAAGATAATTGGGAGACTATCAACGATGATTTCATGCAAGTGTTTGGGAGTTCTACTCTTCTGGTGTGGCAAATAAAGTCACAAATGCGACTTTTTAATGCTTGTTCTAAAAGAAAAAAAAAAGGCTTATAAGGTTGATCTTTGTCCTATTAGCCTCACCACTAGTCTGTACAAAGTGAAAGCTAAAGTGATGTCTCTTAGAATCAAAACGGTGCTTCACAATTTAATCTTTCTCCAATAAAGTGCTTTCATCCAGGTCTTCAATTATTAGACTATGTGCTAATTGCCAATGTGAGTGGAGAGGAGGATTCACTTGGGATCTCTCGGAGTTGTTAGCAAATTAGGCCTAGAGAAGGCTTGTGATTGAGTCAAGTGGGAATTTCTAGACAGTCTTGGAATGAAAGGGATTTGGGAGTAGATGGAGAGGATGGATAAGGGGATGTCTCCACAAAGTGAAGTTCTCCTTTCTTTCGAATGGATCATTTGTAGGCCTTGTTCCATATTCAAGGAGTTTGAGGCAAGGGGGGACCCATTGTCACCATTTCTTTTTAAATTTTTAGGAAACGTCCTAAGTTGTTTTATGGCTAAAGCCATGAAAGGGGCTTGATTTCAGGTTTTGAAATGAGATGAAAGCTCAAAAGTATTTTCCATTTTCAGTTTACTGACAATACAATCGTATTGCTAAAGGCTGAACAGTCCCAGTTGATATACTAGAGCCATCCATTTTTTGCAAGATCTACAGTGGGTAATGATGTTTGTCTATGTTCTTCCCTAGAATCTCTCATCAGGCTCTTTTGCTAGACGCCCTAATTAGTGAAGCCTTATCCTGGTCTTAATTAGTCTTCTATGGAACCTACCCTTGAGAAGGGATCATCGTCCAGCCAAAATTTCACAATTGGCTTCATTTTGAGTCCTTAAAAGAAGTGTTCATTGATTCCTCTTCTTCAGATCAACATATTTGAACTCCAAACTCCTCTGGGATAATTTTTCCACTCGATCTTTTTCTCCTTATGTCATCTCAATTGCTTGGCTCCTTAACCCACATCTTCTCAGTCCCCACTATGGAAACCAATTATCCCTCCTAAATCAAGGCTTTCATAAAAATTGTGTTTAACTCAAAAAAATTAGCACTATAGACATGCGCCAAAAAGAAGGAAATGGATTGTTATAACTCCTAATATATGTGTCCATTGTGCAAGAGGAGTCAATAGTTCACATCTTTCTACATTGTAGGGTTGTCTCTGACATTCGGGCACAATTAGTGGATATACTTGGCATATCTTGGGTCTTTCCAGAATCTATTGTGGATTGTCTCAGCTAGCCAATGTTTACAGTTTTGGCGCCACGCCATAGCAGGTATATCGTTCAATTCCAAATCAAGTGAGATGCCAAGCAAAATGCAGCAAAATTTCTCTGCATTTGGACAAAACTCATCAAAAAACTGTTCTTTAAAAGAAGGGAAAAAAAAAAGGAAATTTCATTACTCACCCTTTAAATGGGTAAGAAACTTGAAATTTCACCCCGAATTGAGTGAAAATTTCAAAAGAATCTGTCATTTTTCCTGTTTTATCCGTGGGGACAAAAAATCTCTCTGATTTGCCCAAAAAAATCTCTCATTTTTCCTGTTTCTTTAGATTCGCACAAAAGAAACACTCTAGGATTGTCAGAAAAAATTTTGAAGTTTGGAATTATTTGTGGGCACATGCATTTGAGGTCAAACATGCTTTTCAACTTTTGAAGGCTCTAATCAAGGTAAAATTACTTCCTATTGATATATATATGTCACCCAATCTATTGATGGGTTTCATTCCTTTGAAATGATTTTAATATTTACTATTTATTGGCATTCTTTGCATGATTTACCCAGCCAGTTATACTTTTTTAATAACATGTTTCATATTGTAAGTTATTATGGTTATGAATGATTCTATTCTTCTTATATTGCTTATTTTCCTGTAATTTATAATATCTTTCTAATTTATGAATATTATTTTCATCTTTTTGGAATAAAAAGAATCTTTCTTTCAGAATTTCTATCAATTTACCAATTCAAGATTTTCCCCTGGATGGCAAAATTGCAGTAGCATGCCACCGAAATTCATTTCAACAGTGGGAGAAACATCCTGTGGCACTGAAAACAACAAAACCTTGTACCCAGTGGAGCTTTATAGGGTCAAGCCAAAGAGGATTGATCTTATATTATAGGGTCAAGCCAAAGAGGATTGATCTTATACAGGCTTATATTACAAACGTTTCTCAGGTCTATACAGAAAGAATCAACTGAATCTTTGAAAATCGAAAGAGCTCTTCGTATTTTGTTTATGAGTAGCAACTTGCGCATCACATTATACAGAGTTTTGAAGACTATTATTTGTTGCGGAGATTTTGATACATTGGGAGAGGTATGTTCCTCTATCATTAGGGAGGAGACTAAATAGATTTAGTGGAAACTCCCCCAGAGGAATGTTCCTCTATCATTACGGAGGAGATTAAATAGATTTAGTGGAAACTCCCCCAGAGGAAGGATTCCTTAAGCTCAACTTCAATGAGAGCTCTCATGGAAACCCAGTACCTTTCATAGTGGGAAGGGTGTTCAGAGACCATATAGGATTCATCATATTTGATCACAGCAGACCTATTGGTGTAGAAGAATCTGTTTTTTTTTTTGGCTTTGGAGTCTTGAAGACTACTATCACAGCAAACCCAGTACCTTTCATCGTGTCAAGGTCTCATAAACTACAATAATCGCCGAACTAATCCTGATTCACGATTAATCACGAGACCTAATCCTGTCTCGCGATTAGTCCTCACAGTGACCGTTTTTGGGGGGCTTTGACTCATGATTGATTGCCAATTCTCAGGACTAATCACCAGCTCGGGTTTTTTCTTTTCTTTTTTTTTTGGGGGGGGGGGGGGGGGGGGGGGGGCATGCGGCGCCCTAACTTTAAACCACAGCTAGCTAAATACAAAGAGCGATCTAAAGATTTGTTTGTTGAAAGGATGTTAGTAAAATTATTCAATGGATGATGGAGGGGGGAGGAAGGGCCTCGGCAATTTCGACATCTGAATTCTGATTAGGTATGCCAAATCCTTAGCATGTGACTTGAACACTTCATTCACCCAATAAATTCTGATGAACTCATCCAGTTAGAATCCAATCCATTGACAGCCTATTTTGGACCTTTTGTTGTGACAACAAAAATGTAATTAGTGCTATATCATATTTCTCATAAAGCAAAAAAAATAGTAATATGTAAACATTGGATCATAATGTAATACTGGCACAATAAGCAATAATATGTTTACATGGAAAAAAGGTTAATACTAGATAAATATCTTATGAACCATTGTTGGCAATCTTGAGGTTTTCCATCTTCATGATATATGATATGATTATCAAGGATTTTACCTTGACATCTAAGTATAGCATTTGCAACTGCGGATCAAATAACAAAATTAAAAAAATTATGATAAAAAGAAAAGGAATATCATGTGCAAGTGAAATATTGAACAACAAGAAAGAACAAGATGAACTGACAACTCGCAAACATTCAATCTTCACAATTGTACTATTATCAATGGAAGCAGTGATTCACTCCTTCAACATATCCTTAGAATTCAAAGGGTGGAGAGAACAGAAGGGGAAAAAAAGAAAAAGGGAACTGTGTACACAGTTATGAAAGATTTCTGTTACATTATTCAAGACCCATTTTCTTCGGTCACTTACCAATTAGACCAATGAACTACTAAAGTACTAATAAGAAATTAAAATTGGACATAAATCTTTGAAAAGCACCATTACATGCAGATTTTCAAAGCTTTCCATTTTTTTCAAATCAGACCTTCAGTTCATGTGGTTTAAAATTTCCCTAAAACTTAAAGTCCCCTCTTTCATAAGGCATTGAAATATCGTTTATATCATTTGGTGTAATGGTAAAAGCACAATTTTTCCTGTCTAAGAATTTGGTTTCGACTCTGTGCGACACCTTTCACTAAAATGCTTAAGGTCTGGTCAGTAGGACCTACACCGGGTTATGGTCCTTTACTTAAATATCCCTTCCATTATTATTTCCCCACACTTTAAAATCACTTGTATAATTGCTTAATAAATTTATAGCAAAGCAAAATTCCCTGGATATCACCCAAAATTTCCCTAATCTGAATTTGCAAATTTCCATCAAAATTCAAAACATTAAGTCACACAATCAAACTTTCTTAAAGGACCTGTCATTCACTCCACATAATCAGTCAATGATCTTAATATTGTTGCAGGCTAAATGTTGCATGGTTCCACTAATTTATTAGATCACTTTTAATTTCTTGACATCCAAGAAGTTTTTGGGTGCTCAAAATAATCAAACTCCTTCAAGAAAATTTCCTCATTTAAGTACATGCATGAACATCCCAGGCACACAGTTCATCCACAAACAAACATATTAGGGACTAAATTGGTAACAGATTCAACAATATATTAGATTACTAAAATTATGTTTAGATGCAAGACATTTCACCCCTCACTAAAAAAAACTTTGGATGATCATTGATAATGGTGGTGATGACCAAGATGATAACGATTGAAATGGATTTCTTATATTGATAAAATCTAAATAACTCTATCCAATAAGTCATAAAGCCAGTCATCCCAAATGGGGTACCCATACATCTAACACACTTCAGGGAATATTACAAGCTTGGACAAACCACACCAAAATCATGAAATCATATGATATTGTGTTCTGATCCTCAGATCCATTGTACGATCCTAAGCAGTCAAGGGTATATAGAAACAGCACCAAGAAAGTAGAGAGAAGCATATGCAAACAATCCTTTCCTTCTTTTTGCAAAGATCTTGATGTAAGCCTGTTAATGGTCATTTCCGCACATATGAATGTAAAAAAGAATGTAAAAAAGCAGGTTAAGTATCCTTGCAATCTATCTGATGGCATACCATACAGCTTATTTTTATTATCTAAGGAACAACATTTTAAGGAAACTGAAAACTCAATTTGATATTTGGTACCTTGTTCTTTTTTTTCAGACCATGCTGCAATATCTTAGCTAGCTGTTGAACAGACACAAGTGCCTTGTTAAATGATTTCTGCAAATCGAGAGAGCATAGCTCAACAAAGGAATCCCGGAGATATTGTATATGTTCTAGATTCGAAGGCTCCACAAACTTGCAGCAAGTGATAAAGGCTTTGTACATTTTTATCAGGCAAGTATCGAAGTAGTCTACATTTGATAGACAAACCACATCCCTTATGACAAGAAACGAGGATGACGATGGAGGCCCTCCCCCTGTTGCCCACAAATGAACTGCAATCTGAATTAAATTCAAGAGGCATTAGCTAATAAAATAAGGATCACATGAAATTAGTAAGACAAACAAAGGTATTTTACTTAAACAATTGCCACAAGAGGTCCAGGTATGGCAATAGATCGTAATTAATATCATCAAACTTCATAATATGGTCTATTCTCTGTGCTTAAAAAATTAGTACTAACAGGTCAAATTGATTTGACATGCTCATCAATTTAGTGGGCTCTTCCCTGAATTACACATTTTGGTAATTGGTGGTCATCTAAAGTGTTTACAAGTGCACTTTTAACTTTTCAAATAAATGTGATCCAATATTGGGACAGTCTGTCACTGCCAATCTTGGGTACATAGATCTGTTGACAATGATAAACACTGGTGGAATATAGGAAACACATCCAAAGCACTTGATACACACTCATATCAAATAAAGATGTTCAGAAATGTGGTAAGCATTATGCTCTGAACAGGGAAAAACTGAAATTAAAAGAACAAGGCAATGAAGAAAATCAATTAAATCCAGAAACTAATCTCATAGCGTATTCAATGATCATTGCTTTCCTACGATATTTCTGCCATATCAGAGTATAATTGAACCTTGGTAAATCTGGACTAGCTGTAAAAAGAAATGGATTTACAAACTGGACTAGGTGTAAAAAGAAATGGATTTACCTTTATAAGCTTTTGTAGCAATGATGGAAAAGCAGCAAAGAATATTATGGATGCTCTGAGTTGGGCTAAAGCGAAGGCCAATATCTCACAGCTGGTGACCTGATTAAGAAGAAACAATGTACTCCTCAGATAAGACTTGATCATTGGCTTCACATTTTTCCATTCTGAAGTGTTTTTCATGTCCAAAATGCTCTCTCTCCTGCAATTAGAGCTTGTAATTCCCAGTTGTCTTTGAAATATATGATCAGCATTGTGAAGAATGAACATCAATATTCTGCAGTACGTCTCACTTTTTCTGATTCTTTGTGACGAGGTTAAATCACTTCCATGGTGGCACGCAGCCCGGTACCCATTCAACAGATTAGTAAATGCAGACATGCTATTCTGCTCTAAGACCAGCTGGCACCAAGAATCAATTGTTGAGCTTGTAAGAAGCTTGCACTTATTATAGTCATAACCATATTCAACCAATGCTTCCAAACCCCGACTATTTTCCTCATCTTCATCATCAGAAGACTGCAGCATAATATATATTACAGTAAATATTCATAAAACAGCTAAATCAAATGATAGAAGATATCAGACATAGAATGGACATAACTCATGTTAGAGATTGAAGTTGTAAAGTGAAATTTCAGTACTACTTGTTTCAAACAAGAAGATTTTAAAGTCTAAATTATGTTCTCCAAAACAAAAAGAGAAAAAGGAATTTCCATGACATTTCAATTGTAAGTGCCTCAATTGAAGGAAAATAGTGCAGGAATATGGCCTTAAACCTACTAAACAAATGTTAGTAATCACCAAAGTGTTGTGTTGGGTGGTTGAGATGTCACCATCAAATGCAGCTGTTCTGTTGGGTAGTGGTAATGGTGGTCTATTGGTACCCCAATCGCTAAACCAGTTGCCATGTGAATAAGGAAGCAACGAGTCATTAACTTATCCATTTTCCATAACTTTGGTGGAGTTTTCTGAAGGGGCTTGGTGTTACCTAAATTTCCCTTATGAGTGTTTGCGAATATTCATGGATGGATGTTCCATTCAGACATGCAAAAATAAAGGTACAATGCTACAATCACATGGCAATTTAGTAAACACTGAGTCAGGAAATGAATGCCAACACCAATGATACAGACAATAGCTTAGTCTTGGGTATCTAAGTTACTCTCCCAAGAGGAACTGGATTTCAAAGACATTTCTGGAGTTACTTGTACATTTTAAGCGAATTTGGATACATTCTTGAAATCAGTGAATTTTTTCTTTATCTACAACCATTTGTATAGCCCTTGTTAGATGTTTCTTTTTGCTAGCCTCCTCTGTATACTGTTTATATAATGTAGCTCTGCCCTACATATCTCAAAAACCAAAAGTGGATAATGCAAAAACAATGATTGTGAATAATAATGAATACAAATCATAATAGACTTGTATAGCCACCCAGAAATCAGCATATAATTACTTTTAACATTAAATTCAGTTACATCATTTTTAAAAGTAAAAATTGAAACAATAGCTTTCTCCAGCTTTTGTACACAAAAACAAAGCATTTTATGACTTACCACATTACCAAATTTCTGGTCAAGGTCCTTATCACGGCTTTCCAAGAATTTTGAGAACTCTGGATCCTAAGAAGTTTCCAGGAAAAAAAAAACATCAATAAATAAATGGATGACAATATACTTCAAGAATTATTGTGCACCAAAAATAGAGGAGAAGAGAAAATGATTTTCCATGAACTCCAATTCCAGAGATACCTCAAACAGCATGCTTTCAAATATAATCTAAAATAATATAACACACACAAAAATGAAACTTGAAAATACTTAAGGTGCCATAAGGACACTTGGACTATTTGATATTCAGATGCTTCTTAGCAGGTTGGACTCAAAGGACTAAAGTATCTGGATTCATGAAATAAAATTGGGCAAAGAAGACGTGGAGAAGGTATCAAAATGAATCCAAAAACACAACTGAGGATATGACTCTTGATCGCTGGAGTGGCAAGATGGGAATTGAATGGCTTCTCCAACTTCTCTTAGCTTGTTTAAATCACGGACTTGTCTTATTCTAGTTTCCTATAAATTTTGCATGGTTCTTAACCAGTTTTAGTTCAAAGATTCTAGTTAATCATTACAACTTTACTCTAAAGAAAAATTATAGTTTTAATCACAGCCCTGCTATTGCATAATCTGTTTTAGGTTATGGTCATATGCCTTGTTTGTCTGGGCTTAGTTTTTTCAACCGAGGTAACTTTTGACTACCTTTTTATGAGCTTTTAGTTATCCAATTAGGCTTGGATTTTATGGTTTCCTTTGTTGTTGGGGTTGTTGGCCTGAAGTCCAACATCTTGCAATGGTATAAGGAAATAAAGTTGCGCCTCTAACCAATAATTTAAGTTATTGGTCTAATGGTAAGTGCTTGACCCTAACAATTGGTATCTGAGCACGTCTCAGGTTCAAGTCCCTTGAAGAACATGCTGTACAGTTTGTGTAGGTGTGCACCCAGCCTACGTTCAATTCCCAATATTGCACACTGTGGTTGTCATAGGTGTTGGTTGTCCGCCTACAGTTCCCAAATGCTAGAAGTGCCCCCGAAAAGGTTGTGGATTTGAGTTTGAGTCCCATCGAGGGGGGGTCCTGAGATGGCCTACAGTTTGCTTTTGGTTTGCAGGTGTTGGCTTGCGGTCACAGGTGCTAGTGGGGTGGTGGGGGATGGACTACTGGGGGTTTGGGCCTAAAGTCCAGTATCCCACAATCGTATAAGGAAATAAAGTTGCACTCTAACCAATAATTAAAGTTATTGGTCTAGTGGTAAGCACTTGATCCTAACATTTGTTGTTCCCAATTAATATTCTTCTTTCAAAGAATGAATTCTTTTTTGTTCTAAAATACACACTTGTTTAAAAATCCTACAAGTGTTTTTACTTCTATTTTCACTTTTACCTTTTTTCTCAAAAAACAAATTTTAAGCCATACGCAACAAACTCCAGCTTTCGCATTCTATTTGGTAGACACCAATAATTACTAATTATCAAAAATAAAAACCAATAACAAACAAGTTTTTATAGATGTAGCATTACAAATCAAACGAAGGAAGAATGGAAGAGGGATAAAGCAAGAACAGGATACCATATATTTTATATATTGTGAGCGACCATACGCAATATGTATTACATCTAATGTAAGATGCTATTGCAACACCACATTCGGCTATTGTAACGCATAATGTTTTATTAAGAGTATTTCTATTAATTCAGGTATAATAGCATCCTTTTGGAGAAGCAGAATATTTTGGATTGGCAATAGCACTAACTTGTACAATAAGCCAAAGATTTGTTCAATAACAAAGCTCATATAAATAATAATTATGTTTCTACGACAACAATACCCTAATCCCAATTATGGCTAGCAACACAAATCCTATCCACCATTTCAACAACTCACAAACCATGCTTGCAGTAACATGACTTTCTTAGGTTTCTAAAATGAAGTTTGTAATTGAAATAAGGGGAAATTAACTTTTAGTGATACTTTTTGAAAATAATTAAAATTCAATCAACAAAGTTTTGAGTTTTAACTTTTAAGGAAACCTTTATCAAAATAATTAATTTTTAGTGACATTTCACTGTTACAAACCAACTATTCTAAGAATGCCCTTATACCACTCCCTCACATGAATTGTACAAGTCAATAAAAAAATTGACTTAAAATCATCAATCTTCAGGATTTGAGGGGGCCACATTTAGTTGCGATTCAACATACAGTGAATGTGGATCTCTCACTATCAAAAAAAAAAAAAGAATGTGGATCTCTTTCCTAATATTTTTGTTTATATGAGAGAAAATAAAGTTATTAGTACCTTTATTTTTTATATATATGGGAAAATAAATTTGGAAAATGGTTGGCTACACCATATCTTATGCGAAAAAGGAAGTATTCCTGTTGATCGCATATTAGTTTTCATGAACAAGGATGCTCTTGTAAAGAGCTTTTCTGCATTTGTTTTGCTCAGAAGTGCCGCAACAGTCTTTGTTGGATATTTGCAGAGTAAAAACGTGATGGGCCAACATATTGCAAGTTACAACTTGAAATAAGATCTCCAAAAGAGGCTTGATGAAATGAGGAGCAATTGGACTGGTTAGTTGGGGTTTGACAGCAACCACTACAAGATCAAACTTTTGCAGTGAACTACAGAAGAAGCTCTAGCACTACTTTTCGATTTGGGCAAGTTTGTAGCAACAAGTAGATGGGAATATTACTTTAAATTGAGACAGAATTCTATTCCAAAACCTGTATCAGATCATTTCATCTTTCATCCAGAAGGAAAGATATCGGGAGGAAGGGCCTCTTTTTTTCCAGTTGGAAAAATTCCTCCTTTGGGGTAGGGCAAGGGACTTCCAGAAAGTATGTCATTAGGATAAATCTAGCTTTGTGATCTGTCAAAAACCTAAGGAATTGAAAGAGGAAGCGTATTCATGACAGGAACATTTTGGAATGGTGGATCTGATAAGTTGGGACAAAATCAAGAAGTTCAAAGCTGAAGAAGACTTGAAAACTCTTATGGATGAAATTAAGATGGATAAGAAGCTTCAGGTAGAGTTCAAGAAACAGGCTAGATAAGTCCACATTGTCTAGTGGGTGGGACGCTTTTGCTAAATTTTGGCAATAGAAATACAAATTTCTTCTACAAAATTAAAAAAGCACGGAACGAAATAAGTCTATATTACTAATAAAAGAACAAAGTCCTTTAAGTGTTTTTTCTTATTGAATACCAAAAATGCCCTTATTGACTATTCTAATTCCACAGCTTCTCATCTCATTTACAGTCCCACATTAGTGGAATAAATCTTTTAAAACAAACGGAAAAAAGAGAGTCCTACTGTGATTAAAAAAAACCTTTTTTTTGTAGTAATAAAAATAATTTCCCCATAAAATTCGTCATTTAAATATGCCAATAATAAAGCATTCATATATATTTATTTATATACACTATAAGCACATAAGTATCATTCCAACCAATATTCACACAGAGAAAAACCAAAAAAAAAAAGCAAGAAATGGTCAAAATAAATTTTTTTATCGGTAAAAGGATTATGTTAATTCAGATATAAAAAAAACAATTAAAGATTAATTTTAAGAGAAATTTACAATCCAAAAATTTATTAAAAAAAGCAGGAAATCCTTAAAATATTTATAGGAGAAACAATTGCAAATCTTTTAAAAAACTATAAACTTTTAAAGATTAATTTTAAGAGAGACAACTGCAAATATCTCCCTTGAGGTTTCTGAAATGAGACTCACCTCCCTCCTACTTTAGTTGTCTACTAATATCCCTCCCATTTGAACGAATATTATTAAAATCTTAATATATTTTCACGAACATGCCCTTCTTTAAGTACAAAAAAGGGTAAGATTTTGAGTTATTATAAAATAATATTTATTTTTAATGTTTAAAATTTTTAGTAATCAATTTTAAAATTACAGGTGACTTTATTTCTTAAATTTAATTTTTTTATTATTTTAAATAAAAATTGGAAAGGGATAAAATAGTCAAATTATTTTTTATATGTTTGACAAGGGAGGTAAGTGCTATTTCAGAAACATCAGGGGAGTTATCTGTAGTTTTCAGAAACCAAAAGGGAGGAAAGTGTAATTTTAATATTTTAACATCAAGTGTAATTTCTCATATAATATTAAAGTCTCCCATATTCTAAAACCAATCTTTCAGTTTGGATCCTCTGTCAAAGAGGATTGAAAGCAGATTGGATCCTCCATCAATGGAGAGTCACATGCTCTGGCAAGATGCGCTTCTCTCAGTTTGAATCCTCTATCAGAGAGGATTGAAAGCATGGTAAAATCTTCACTAGAGAGATGCACTAGCGGTGGCGATTTCTAGCCCGACTTGCCCAGCCCGACCTTATTTAAACAAGGCTTAAGCTTGACTTTTAGGCCCTGTTGGGCTAACCCGACTCGACATATGAAAGATCGTAATTATTAGGGCCGGGCTTGGGTGAGCTTTGTATTAGCCCGACTTGAACCAGCCCATCCCGGTTATAATAGGGTTTAGTAACCATGCCTCCCTTCATGTTCATCAAAAAACAAAGAAACAAGGTTTCGATTTCCTCCCCACTCTCCCTCCGCCTTTTTCTTTCTCATCAGGTATCTCTAACTTCCAAGAGATTTCTTTGCTCCAATGTATGAATACCCAACTCCATCCGCTGCAACCCATCCACGTCAATGTCAAGGATTCAAGCCTTTAACTACATAATCGTGTACAGAGATAGAGAGAGGGGTCAAGAGAGAGGAGGACAGATAGAGAGAGATAACCTGAAAAGTACTACTTAGTATTAAACTCTGTAGCAGCACAGGCATGGTGACTGAAATAGAGACATAGGGAGTGAAATAATGAGAGGGAGAGCATTTTAATGGCAGAAATGTATGGCATATGGGTCATCCAAAGCTCTAGGGTAAAATTTCTTTCCTTTTGCTTGCTTTGTTCAATTCTCTTAAGGTCTCTCTTTCTTTCACAACTCTCTTCTTCCATCTCCTTCAGTTGAAGCAGCTGAAGATTTTTCTGATTTTAGAGTTCTATTCACCATTTCCAAACATTTTCGACCACAGAAAAGGACGATGTATTTCTAGGACTTTCTCCTTTTTTTTTTTTTCTTTTCTGTTATGTTTTGACATTTGACTACAATCTTCATATGGAACAGTGAACAATCTTACTTCTCCTTACTTACAAGTTACAATTTTTTATATCTAACTTTCTCTTTATTTTGAATCTGATAATAAGTGCTGCAATTTCCCGATAATAGGGTTTCTCTTTGATCGAGGGAAAAATAAAAATAAAAAATGCCACCAAATCTTTGGTTTTTGTCTGTTAGTTGCTTCATGCAACTATGCACAAATTACCACAAAGAAACATGCATCATCAATTTCATCCTATTCTTGTTCATCATCCTCTTTTGTTTGAAATAGTTGTGTCAAAATTTGGAGGGAACCAAATGGATTGCACAGTAAAACCCTTACATTTCTCAAAATCTTTAGTTTTTGTCTTTCTTGATCTTCAAATAAGAGTAATGGAGTTAAGAATCTCATGTTCCAATAGAAATTCGTCTTCACGCTTATTGAGGGTATGCAAGAAGTTCAGAACTGAATATATTTGGACTGCAGTCATTTCTTTTCTTTAATAAAAAAAATTTTGATTATCTGTAGTAAAATTCGGGCCTAATAGGCCAGGCTGGGGCTACCCTAGTTATGTTAGGGCTAGGCTTGGGCATGGTTAACAAGCCCGAAAAAAGAGTCGGGCTTGGCTTGGGCTGGCTCTAAAGTGCTTATATGTGTTGTTAAGCCCTGCCCGTCAAATTGCCACCCCTAGATGCAAGCAGGCTCTTGTGGAATCCATGATATCTGCTGTAGCCATTTTGTCTGTGAAAGATGGGTGTGACGAGCCCGTGATTTCACCAATCAGAAAACCAGTAGCAGCAGATTTCAAAAGCCAGATGTTTAGAAATCTAAGGGTGCTATTGTCAGATAGGTACATACGGCCAGAAGGCCCATTCGAAGGAGTTGTTGGAACTTTGCTGAACATCGGCAGAAGACCAGAGCCTCAATTCGCCTTTAAGAGTTGTCTATGATCTGGAAAGGGCTTCTAATCTTGTGTCACTAATGGGGAAAGGGCTTCTAATCTTGTGTCACCAATGGGAGCTCGCCATCAAGAAGTATCTTCACCATCAGGTAGTCCTTCGGATGGAAGAATCCCACCAACTTTGAGCTCTCTATTTATCGGGGAGCCAAATCTGCTTTCTCCTTCGTGTATGCCATTGAAGAACTTGGTAATTGATCCCATTATCTCTAAATGGCAAATCCCTCATGATTCAAACTCTCCAGGCAAGGCGTCAGCTTGTGTGCTGGATAAAATTGTTGTTACTTTTTGGGGCCATTGAAAAGGAGAGAATTGTTCACGGCCATTGAAAAGGAGAGAGATGGAGAGAATTGTTGTTACTTTTTGGGGCTTATGGTCCAAACGATCACTCCAGATCCAGTAAGATAAGCGAGGAGTTAAACAGATGCAAGAGGTATAGGAGAAACTCCATGGTGCATGTGGGGGGACTTCAATGTAATCCGATTTCCTTCCGAACATTCAGGTGGAAGGTGCTTGTCCCAAGCTATGAAAAACTTTTCTTCCTTCATTGATGAACACCAACAACTTGATGCTCCTCTCGAAGGCTCAAAGTTCACTTGGTCCAGCATAAGGCTCCTGGACTGGATGGCTATGCTATAGCACTCTAAAAAAAATGTTGACCATATGTTCGAAATGACTTCATGAAAGCTGCCCACCAATTTTTTGAGTCGACTCTCTTTGAAAGAAGCATGAATGCCACATATCTCTTATTCCAAAGAAAGAAGGGCCTCCATCTTTAAGAGACTCTCACCCAATCAACTTGGTGAGTAGTTTTTACAAAATAATATCCAAGGTGCTCTCAAACAGATTGAGGTAGATTCTACCTGACATCATTTCCCATTACCAAAATTATTTCATGGGAGAAAGGCAAATTCTGGATGCAGTTATGATAGCTAGTAAGTGTGTGAATTAGATCCAAAGAAGTGGACAGGATATGGTGATGTGTAAAATGGAACTTGAGAAAGCATATGATCACATTAATTGGATTGTGCTATCTCCTCCGTTAGATGGGCTTTGGAAGCAAATGGTATAGATGGATGGTCACGGGCATATCTACAACCTCATTCTCAGTTCTTGTTAATGGTGTGGCGAGGAGTTTTTTTCGGTCCTCTAGAGGATTGAGACAGAGATCCTCTCTCACCTATGTTCTTAATCATTCGGGAGGCTTTTAGTCATTTAGTTGAAAGATCCAACTTGGGTCTAATTGAAGGTGTTAGTGTCGGAGGAGGGAGTCTATCCATAACTCATTTGCTGTTTGCTGATGATACACTTATCTTTTGTAAGGCCCAGACTTCTCAAATCCCTATATTCAGCTCAATTCTTATATGTTTTAAAGCCATTTCAGGTCTGAAAGGGAATTTACAAAAAAGAAATTTTTTTAATTTGGATGGAAATGCAATGGCAGCAGACTTATGCAGAACTTTAGAATGCCAATTGGGATCTCTCCGAACTACATACCCTGGAATCCCTATTGGAGCTCCTTTTAAGTTAAGGTGTGGGAGCCAGTGATGGCCCCAGTAAAGAGAAAGTTAGCTTCGTTGAAGAGTAATTTTCTATCTAAAGGAGGTAAGTTGGCTCTCGTTAAAAGCGATCCATCCAACCTTCCCACATATCTATTCTCCTCCATGCTTGCCCCAATCTCAGTTGTTGGAAAGCTTGATAAGATTCAAAAAGACTTTCTTTGGTGTGGATGGGATAATAATAATAAGTATCACCTTTTTGGTTGGGATGATGTCCATAGAGTTAAAGAAGAAGGGGTTTTGGGCATTAGAAATCTTAGTTTATTCAACCGGGCTCTTCTAGCTAAGTGGTGTTTGCGCTTTGGAAGTGAAACATCAAGTCAGTGGAGAAATTTGATTGTCATTAAATACAGTTCTAATCCCGCTACTTGGTTGCCTCCTCTAGTGAACGATACCGTTGGTTGTAGCTTATGGAGTCCTATGTGCAGACTTTCTCAGATTCTTATGCCTAGTTTGCTGTCTCAATTGGGTAAAAGGGACCGGATCAGATTTTGGGAAGATTCATGGTGTGGCAATGACCCGTTAAAGATGACATTTCTAGACCTATACAGCATTTCTTTATCTTCTGAAGCATTCATTGCAGATTTATGCCATTAAGAAATAGCAGATATTATTTGAAACTTGCAGTTCAGATAAAGCATCTTTGATCGGGACAAAGAGTACCATCATGATAACATTAGAGTTATATGATTCTTAAAAGGTATTTCAAAAATAATAAATCTTTTAAAATTATAATAATTAAATTGTATTGTAATAATAAAAAAAACACTTTTGATTTAATAATTCAAAAACAATTGCTTGAAAAATCTCAAAAGAGTTAAATTCTATGAAAATCAATCTCCATGTGTAAGTCAAGTACCATAAAAGGCCTTATGGTTGAGATTTTTGCACTGGAGAAGTACATATGGTCCACAGTCAGAAGTTTCTATGTGACTGCAAAATTTCAAGTTCAGCCACAGTTGGTGGCTACTGACTTTGATGCACTTTTCAAAGACAACAACAGCAAAAGTGGAGATAGCTTTCACTCTATCCAAGCATAGTAATGCCCCACTTGTACAGTGGCCTTTTGAAAGATGCGGAAGTAAGAATATCAAGGAAGATTTGCCAGATATTTATAAGGAACATTTACTTTTCTTAGCTTGAGGTAAACTAGAATAGCTCCAGTATATCATCTTTGTCAAATATTTCAAACTGAGCTAAAACAGAGGCTGGTGATGATTCGACAAAATAATGCAGATTGTTTGAAGGAGAAAATGATCTTCAAAACATGCCGGTAGATGAGTGTTTTAGGTGGTTGGTTAAGATGATAAATGATAACAGAATATCCACAATCCAGCAAGTTATTCAAAAATTCACTTATGTTAACAGGAGATGCATAGGTGAGATAAGAAGCAATGACAAGGGTAAAGATTTCAAGCAGAAAACTTTTACCTAACATAACAAAGTCCTTTGGCTTTTATTTCTGGAAAGAAAATGAAGGTTGAAGAGAATCATGAAGCTCTGTATTCATGGATTTCATGGTAGGACGATTAAGAATCAATCAATGAGAGATAACTTCAGACAAATGGAAGGATAACAGCACACTAGTATTTAACTGGCTCTCGCTTTTCTACTGAGTGGCATTCACAATTAACTTGTCCTGGCAACAAAAAGAACCACAAAGGAATCAGTGAAAACAGATTTGGATACACACAATCTGGCTGAAGATATGGCTTTTGACAAATTTTAACAGACAAAGGGATTCATGTGGATGACCCAACTACCTAGGATAAGGCTTTTTGTCATTCTTCTTGTTGTTGGTCAGTGACCAAAGCCATTAGTTTTTGTTGTTACTAAAATTGAACCAATCGTTTCCTAACAACATCATATAGTAAATGAAACTAACAAACTAGGCATTTCAACCAACATCAATCAACAACAAGGCCCAAGGGCAAACATTCAACTATTCAAATAGTCAAAAAGAAAGCTTGTAAAAAATGCCTTCATTAAACAAATAAGAAAGTTTTAACAAATTCTTCTTGCACATCATTAAAGCCTAAAGCAACTAACAGAAAATTCTTTATGCCAATCATGGAGGTTGGCCTAATTGAAGATAGCAACAACGAGAATGGGGGCAATGATGATGATGTGGAAAATGGTGAGAATGATACCTTGAATGTTAAGTATTATGTCAGTAGTATGGGAGATGAGTGGACCGAATAGTGGAGGTAAAGAGGAGATGATAGTAGCAAATAATATGTTCCTTTTACTAATGACAATGAGGATTATCTGGGCACAAAAGACATTTGATCACATTGTGCCTTTCAGGGGTAGGAATTGTCAGCATGCACGAACATACAAGACATTTGACCATGCTGTGTCTTTGAGTCATAGGAATAGTCAACACACACCAACACCCCATTTAGTGCATGAGGATGATGATGAGATAAGACTCCAACTTCATCACAAACACAAGCTATCTATGGTTCCTTTGAGGGACGCCACGGACATGGGAGTGTTGCAAACAATTTAACAAGAAGGATGACAAAATGGACTTTTATGATTATTGCTGTAATACATTTGAATCATTTCATAGTTCTGATGGGCATTAACCTAGGAAGAGAATGAGTAGGAAGAGAACGAGTGGTACAGTAAGAAGGGTTCAAGATTGTGATTCAGTGATTTGGAGAACCATGGAAAAATATTTTCTAAGTGGCAAAGTTGATGGTAGGAAATGAAAGGTTATTCACTCATAGGAGTGTAATTATTTGACAATTATGCAACCACTACCAAAGCCTAGACTGGTGGGCATCAACTGCTTGCCTTGGCCAAGATCCAAATTCTGAAGAGTTGGTCATTATCCTCGGAAATACCCTCGTCATGAGCTCCTTCCTTCTATCCTCGTTATCATCTTTGCCCTAGCAGCGGACAACTTTATTTTTTTTTATCGATAATAGAAAAGATTGTATTAAGATAAAAGAAAGAGAAACAGTACATGTACACCAACAGTGTACAAGGAAATAAATGTTCTAGTCACTACAGCTCCTGGAAATTATCACATAATAAAACATCTTGAATGTCCATCCCTTTACATGAGGTCGTAGTGGATGCCCAAAAGAGAATACACCTGAGGATTGAGAGGAACAAAGCCTTAGGGGATCTAGATTTGTCATTAAAAATACGGTTGTTTCTTTCTTGCCACAGTGTCCAAAGAATAGCAGCTGGTGTTAATCTCCACATAACTTTGAAGCAGGATGTTTCTTTACCCTTTGCCCCATGCATTGAGGACCTGATATAACTCCTTTGGTTGCACCCATAGAACTCCAAATCTCAACAAAAAATCACTCCACATATCTTGAGCCACCGAACAATGTAGAAGCAAGTGATTCTGACGCAGTGAAAGTTACAAAACAAGGATTAATCTTCGTTAATCCTAGAAAACTGGAATCCACCAGCAAATAACCTTGAATCCACAAGGAAGATGAGAGAGAAACTCTGTAGTTCTTTTAAAAAATTAATCTCTAAAATTCGTGTACAACCTTTCCCCCTTATTTATAGACCTTAAAAGACTCCAAAATAAGATAGAAACCTATTAAAATTAGGACTACTACTCATAGTAAACAACTTAAAGTTAAAATCTGACTCTAAAACCTCTTAAAGACTCCTAATATAACTCAAATACCTAATGCAAGAAAATAGGAATTCTACTTTTACTAAATAACTAACTAATCTAGACTTTGGGTTCCACTCGTCCTACATCAGATTCACTGATTCAATATGAGACCTGCACAGTTCACATCTATTCAGCAATTGCCATCCACGCTTCATAAGGTTGTCTAAAGTTAATATCTTGCCCAGCACTGCAGTCCATAAGATGAAACTTACTTTAGAGGGTGAGAGCGGTTGCCACAGTATTTTAGACAAATTGAACCTGTATCCTTTCTTGTTCAAATGACTATAGAAGCTCTTAACTGAAAACCCGCCCGCCTTACCCCAACACCACTTCATGCTGTCCTGATTCATGTTTGGATAATGACAACCTATACGATGAAGGAGGTCAGTGAGGGAATCCATTTCCCAATCAGAGATCCCTCGTCTGAATTGCAGGTTCCAATTAGCATCACCTAGCCCTTGATGGCATAGATCTAAAATGAATGCTTGAGAAGCCCAAGATATATTATATAGTTCTGGATGTATTGACTTTAAAGGGGCATTGCCACACCATGAATCTTCCCAGAATCTGATATGATCCCCTTTACCCAATTGGAACCTCAAACCAGGCATAAGGGAGTGGGAAAGTCTACTAATAAGTTTCCACAAGCTGCAGCCAATTGCACCGTTCACCTGAGAAGGCAACCAAGAAGCAGGATCATAGCCATATTTCAGCACAATCAGGTTTCTCCAAAGACGTGATGATTCACTACCAAAGCGACAAATTTATCACCATATCATTATTTGTGGTGGCTAAACCCCCTTACACTTAGAAAGATATACTCCCTTACCCACTGAACAAAATTGCTATGGTATCCAACAACTCTTGGATTGGTTTAACTCCAGTGTAAAAGTGATCTTTTCCCCTTGGCAAGGATCCTTTGTGGCTAAACCTTTTTTTATTTGGATTCATCACTTGATTATGGCAAAGTTAATTTCACTAACCCAACATGGAATAATTTCAGAATTTGGTCCTTGGAACTTGGTGGTTATTACCATGCAAATCTTTAGGTAAATTCTTATGTTTTTCCTGTAGACAGATTTGAACCCACCAATTCCTGCTAGTATCAAGGCATTTGTGTAGATGACCAAATACAACATGGTCAAGCATATAGTGGTAATGTGGTATAGATGGAAACAAGATAAGAATAATGTGAACTCCATACTCTTCATCTGCTTAGCATCTATGTTACATGGACACTTTACACAACCCAAAGTACTCGTCTCCGACACGACATGACATACGTATGGGTATGGGATATGTGTCGGATCCTTCGTATGTTATCTTGGACATGACAACCCAAGATTAATCAGAAAATAATTATCAAATAATTAACTTGCAAGTAATAAATCAAAAAAGAAGACAGTTTTTGCAAAGAGAGAATGCATATTCTCAAACTCAAAAATTGCAAGTAGTGACTTAAAAAGAAAAATATAGTAAAAAAAAGAAAAACATAAATATGAAAGCCAAGCTTCTAACTGGAATTATTGACATTTACTTGGAGACTTTTCAGCCGAATCTCAGTATCCTTATCCAAATTTTGGAAACTTCTCAACCGAGTCCCCGTATCCTAAGTTTTAACGGTCACATGAATCCAACTCCTAGACACATACCCACGTCCGACACTCATACCCGAGTCCATGTAACATAGCTTAGCATATGAACATACGCTTGATATTTCAAAGTACCCTTATAGAAATGTTGTTTCCTTGAACTCATAACCATTACAATTAACAATAACAAAATCACAAGCTCTTCTACAACTAGCAAAAGTCATGAAACTCAACATACCCATTAATTCAAAAATCTTAAATCGACAAAGAAACCAAATATACCGGGGCGAGGAGGTCATAGGAATTTTTGGAGGCGCGTGAGGTGTTGTTCGTTGGAGCCCTTGTCGGAAAATGAGGAGGTCGTAGGAATGTTCGTCAGCGAATGAGAAGGTCATCGGAGTTGGTTGCCGTTAGTCGAATCGTTCGCCAGAGCATTTGGTGACAGTTGTCGTAGAGCGAGGAGTTAGTGCTTATCTTGGTTGAGAGGCTAGATGGTAGCATTTGCAGGAGATGTGAATCGTTGCTTCCCTAGGAAGGGAGGTTGGAGAGGGCGCCTGTATCCTGGTCCAGGAGAAGGAGGAAGACATCGGAATCATGAGAATAGTTTGATTCAGAAACACCAAATCAAAATTCAATGCAAGGCGTTGCTATTTGAAGGATTTGTGGGAAGTTCTTACCAATTAGTTCGTATCACGGAGAAATTTGGAAGAAAAGCCCGGTGGTTGATTCTGCAGGAAGATGGAGGTGGTCATTATCTACTATTAAAGTGAAGTTTAATCAACCAAGAGATCATGAAGTGGTCAGAGTTATTCGTTCAAGAGCAAGAAAGCTAGTCTTGGAAAGAAGAAGGAATCTATGGGGAAGTTTCTTGCAATTATCTTCTTCGAGTTCAAATCATCATGGAGTTTAATCTTCCCAAAGCATCCCCAACAAAATGGGCGGAACTATATTAGCTCGGCAATAGAAGAAGTAATGAAGAGAAAAGGACCAGGGAGGAGTGGACCCAAGACAACCATACAGTCATCAAAGACTTCTTTTGCTAATTCACCTCCTCCAAAACTGTTCAATGTAATCAAATAGAATGGGGTATGTGGTTAGGTACAAAATATGGGGTGGAACCCAGTCGTTGGAGTCTGTCTGACAAACCATAAATGGAGATTTGTAGTGATGTGCAATCGGCCTTTTTCCAGAGTGAGGTGGGAGAATGTTCAAGCGGTGATGAGGCATATTCATGATCCGAGCTGTTCTTTGGTCGAATTGTCCGCTAAGAAGGCAGTAATATTTGTGCGCTTAGAGGAGGAGGTTGGAAAACTTCTCCAAAGAAAGGAGATTCTGATAGGAGGCCGGTCAAAAGTTTGCTTCTACCATTTTGTGTTACACAGTGTCCAAAACGTAGGACAGTTTTCTTCCGATGGTTTATGGATTTCCATTCTAGGAATTCCTCTACATCTCCTTGCTCCGTCAACCTTAAAGCTGGTGGGAGGAATTTGTGGAGGTGTAGTAAAGATTGGGAGTTTTTATTTTGATTCAGAATGACCTGTTCAAGATATCAATGCTAGTTATTAAGGGATTAGCTAGAAGATTCCCATTTTCTGTTTGTCTTTGGGATGGTTTGGAGTAGTTTGAGACAGCAATTTCTATCTCGCCAGAACCTCACCTAGAGGACTGCCGGACGTGGAGCAAGATGCTAGAGGAAGAAGACAGTGATGTGGCAAATATTTTGGAGTCTAGTAGAGGATCAAGTGGTTCCCAACGTCAGAGACAGAATAGGGTTCAAGTGGAAACATGCTCAGGTCACCTTCTTCAAAACCTCCATTGTCCCTTCACCTAACCGGTATGGATTCGATTGTTGTGGATGGTTAATGTCCCTTGGGTATTTCCTGCATCTTTTGGCAAGTGATTTTAGCATTGGTGTATACCGAGACTAGGGAGGAGGAGTCGCACTTTGTATGGCCTTCTTTTCCATGCGGTGATATGGCATGTATGGATGGAGAGAAATAGGCGAATTTTCCATGAAACACTTTTGACTATAGATCAGGTGATTGATAAGATCATCTTGGATGTCTCCTTTTGGGCATCTGTGATTCTTGAGTTCCGAGGGTGAAGTGGATCCCAGGTGGTGAGGAAGAGGATGGTGTGTTGTTTCTCTTCAGTGGGCACCATGGGGAGGAGTAGAGTCCTATGGAAAGCACCCATGACTAGTATTATGCAGATTAATGTTGATGGTTGTTCCCTTGGTAACCTTGGACCTTCCGGCATTGGAGCAGTTGTAAAGGATAGTGTGGGACAGATGTTTGTCATTTTTAGTGGTCCAATGGGTGATAGGGATTCCACGCAGGCGGAGATGTTGGCTCTTCTTTTAGGACTTTCAAAGGCTAAAACGAGGGACTTCAGAGGGTGCATTCTTGACGGTGACTCCGCTACGATCATGAGATGGATGCGCATGGGCATACCTGGGGCATAGAGATTATCGCATATCATTAGCAAAATTAGATTCCTGACACATGAGTTGAATATCTAGTTCAGTCATGTGCCTAGAGAGGCTAATGATATAGCCGACCGGCTAGCAAAGCATGTGGCTACGAGACCTGATATCTATTGTGGGCTGATTTCAGAGGAGTTTTCTGGGTTAAGTTTGGTATAGCTGCTTTTGGGGACTTTCCATGTGATTACCATATACGATTGTTTTTGTTAGTGTGCATATCATGATGGTATAGGATATAGATTATAGTTTTTTGGTTCTCTCTCTCTCTCTCTCTCCCCCCCCCCAACACACCCCCCTTCTCTTCTATTTGGGATGGAAAGGGGGATACTCTTATATATTTGTATTTATCATGTAACATTTCTCTCTTAATCAAATATCATTACTTATCAAAAAAAAAGATGGGCCCAAACGCCTAGTGCGGTCAATTCCTGGATGTGGAGACCAGTGCCATCTCGTGTTGGGGCGGCCCAAGAAGTAAGGGAATTGGGCGTTCAGCCTATGGAGAGCTGTGAGAAGTTTGGCGATCTAAGCTCTAAGGGAGGGAGTATTGCGGCTGTTATTGGTCAAGGGGGAGTTTACGCAGGAAGGGGCAGAACGCAGTGAGGCTCGTCCAAGCACGAAGGTGGTGTTGGAGAGACGGTTATTCAGTTGTCGAGTCCTAGTGCCTCTCCCATTTCAGACAGAGTCTCTCAAAGAACACAGCGATGACAAAGACTTCTCAGCATTGGTAAGGAACTCATCACTGAACGTTGGGGACGGAACTGAAGTAGAAGCCAACAATCTGAACCAGAGGAAATCCTCATGCGAAGGTTTCGAGAGGACTGATGACAAGGATTTGACGGGGGAGAGAGGGTCGCAGAGCTCGTCGGAACTAGTTATGGAGGCTTCTGATTACGACCTAATGCAGATAGAAGATCGTATGTCATCACAGATTCACAGGCTCAGACCCAGGATGCAAATCAGTTGGAGATAGCTTGGGGAAGTTTCAATCGGAGGGGAAAGGTTCGGTCTTGGCTGGGGAGGAAAATATAAATTCGTGGGTGTCAGGGGAAGAGAACTCTTGCCCATCGTTTGAACCGAATGCAGATTTGGGGTCAGCTCCAGATCTGGATCCGCCTGCCATGGAGGCTCAATGGCAGTTAGCAGAGGAGTAGTTATCCAAAGAAGGGGATTCCATTCCTCCGCTGAAAATGATATTACCAAGTTCAAGTATTATGGAACACTCGAATGAGCAAAATCAGATGGTGGAGTCAAGTAAAGAGGATCAACAGGAAGAATCTTTTGAAGGTATTGAGCTGCAGGCAAAGGCACCATTCACACATAGAAGCGCAGCATGAGAAAGAGAAAGAATCCAATAAGAAGGTGGCAAGAGAGCTTCAGAAGCTGACGTGGTCAGTAAACTACACATCAAAATCGATGGGAGCTAGGAATAGTAGCCGTAAGAATGCAAGGAGGGGCCTGGAGTAGAATAATGAAGATTAATATTGTAACATGGAATATTAGAGGGCTGAATGCAAGGGAGAAAAGGGATTCAGTTAAGCCACTGTTAAGGGTTTGGAAGCTGGATCATTCTTCAGGAATAGAAATTGGAGGTGGTAGATAACAGGATTACCAGTTAAATATGATACTGCTACAAGCTGCAGTGGATCTTTTAACCATCTAAGGGACGAGCAGATGGAGTCATATTGGCCTGAAAAAGTACTTTATTTCAGCTGAAACAAGCTTGGATCAAGGAGTTCTCTGTTTCTGCAATGCGGTATGAATACAAATCTTCTGAAACTTTTCAAATAAGTGGAGTTTATGGCCCAAATGCGGACTCACTGTCGTTCAAGATGTGGGAAGAGCTGGAGGAAGTAACGCAAAGTGTACAAACCCCATGGTATTTAGGGGAAGACTTCAATGTGATATGATTCCCTTTGAAAAGAAAAGGGTGTAAACACTTGGCATCTGCAACGCAGAAATTCTCAGATTTTATCCATAGTTCACATTGATAGACATTCCAATAAGAAGGCAGAAATTCACCTTGACCAAAAATCACTCTTCATCAAAGCTAGACAGATTTTTGGTGTCATTGGAGTGGGAATCAAAGTTTCCAAACTTGGTTGTTGAAGCTACGCCGAGGCTAATTTCTGACCACAACCCACTGATGTTTAGATGCGAGGACCACATGAAAAGGGCCTCCCCCTTTTGCTTCGAAAACATGTGGCTTGAGGTCCTGAATTTCATCAAGAAGGTGGAGATGTGGTGGGGGGAGCTGAGGGTAGTAGAGACGCCAAGTTATATATTAAGTCAAAAGATGAAGATGCTGAAAACAATATTAAAGAAGTGGAATTTCGAGGAATTGAGGAAGGTAGATCTGCACTTGTCAAATACATTAGCCCAAATCAAAGAGTTTGAAGATAAAGTAGATAAAGAGAAATTAAGTCCCAAGGAATGGGTATGCAGGGAGAAGTTACAAATGGAATTTAGAAGATGGGCTTATTTGGAGGAAGTTAGCTGGCATCAGAAAGCAAGAGCACTTTGGTTGAAAGTAGGTGACAAGAATACAAAATTTTTCCATAAAATAGAAAGTGCGAGATGGCGAGCTAATTATCTCAACAAAGTGGAGCTAGATGAGATTGTGTATGAAGGTGAGGAGGTCATAAAGAAGAAGATTTCAGATTCCTTTTTCAAGCATTTCAAAGAAGCAAATCAGATCAGACCCATGGTGGATGGACTGGATTTCGAAATGTTATCGCCCGAGGATCGAGAAGGAATGGAACAACCATTTTTGGAGGAGGTCAAAGGTGTGGTAGACCAACTTAATGGAGACAAAGCACGGGGCCCAAATGGCTTCTCTTTAGCATTCTTTAAAGCATGTTGGCATATTATCAAAGAGGCAAAGTTTGAGGAATTCCATAAAATAGGAAGATTTGAAAGAAGCATGAATGCAACTTTTATGTTAATCATACCCAAGAAGGAGGGTTCAATGAAGTTGAAAGAATTCAGGCCTATCAGCCTTGTTGGAAGTGTGTATAAGATAATAATAAAGTTGCTTGCTAATAGAATGAAGTTGGTGCTTAACCCCCTGATTCACTAGCCCAAGGAGCATTTGTTGGTGGTTGGCAGCTGCAGGATGGGATTCTTGTCGCAAGTGAATGCATAGACACATGACTTAGGGAGAAAACACAAATGATAATGTGCAAATTAGACCTCCAAAAGGCATATGACAACATCAATTGGGAGTTTCTGCTATACATGCTAATGCGAAAGGGATTGGAGAAAGATGGAAGAAGTGGATACGGTTCTGCATACCAACAACTCGTATCTCTATGCTGGTAAATGGATCAGCAGCCAGTTTTTTCAACACTCAAAAAGGTCTTCGGCAAGGGGATCCGTTATCTCCACTCTTGTTCATGTTAGTAATGGAAGCCTTTATTAAAATGATGGCTAGCATGGTTTTTCAGACTGGGACCAGGGACCGGACCAGTCATGCCCAGTCCCAATACAAACTTTATTGGACCAGCCGGTCCCTGTTGATACAAACGAGACGATAAAAATCCAGTCCTTTCAGTTCTTTGTCTCTATCCCTCTTCATCCCTCAGACCTTCTCTCCATCGGTCCATCCTTCCCCTCCTCTCTATATCCCTATTTCTCTCTCAGTCTCTCTTTCCCCCCTCTCCCTCCTTCTCCATCTCTATCTCTCTCTCACAGTCTCTCTCCCAATCTCCCTCCCTCACGCAAACACTCCCTCACGAGCTCCACCCCTTCCCTCCTCTCTCGGTCTCCCTCCCTCTCTCTCTCTCTCCCCTCAGTCTATCCCTCCCTCCGGCAGTCCGGACTCCAGATCCTTCTTTCCCAATTGTAGTCGTCGTCACCAGCACAATCACATTTGAAACGGCAGGAATAGTGGAGCCCCTCTCTCTCTCTCTCTCTCTCTCTCTCTCTCTCTCTCTCTCTGACTTTCTCTCTCATCTCACCCTCCCTCTCTCCCTCTCTCTAAAGTTTTCGTTTCTTTTTTTTTTTTTTTAAATCACATGTCACTTTGCAAGCTAGCCTACAAGGTCATTAATAAGGATTAAAAAAAAAAGTATTGTCTTTTTTTAACTTAAAGAATGGCGGTGCAAGCTTGGGACCACCCGATACTGTTAGACTCGGACGGTCCCAACATGGGACCGGCCAAGTTTTGGTCATCTGCAAATAGGATGATCCCGGACCGGGACCATCCGATCCCAATACGAACCGGTACCGGCCGGTCCGATAAACCATGATGGCTAAAGCTTTAGAAATTGGCACAGTAGATGGGTAAATTTTGGAGGAGGTGTTTCTATAAATCATTTACTCTTTGCAAATGACATCCTCACATTTTGTGAACCCACTCATTAATGCATCACGTGATTAAAAGGCATACTCCTATGCTTCCAAGCATGTTCGGGTTTGAAAGTAAACTTAGCCAAGAGCGAAATCTATGGAATTGGGGAAGTGGAGAACATATACAACTATGCCAATTACTTATCTTGGAATCTCTCTAGGAGCGGGGTACAAAAAGACCTCAGTTTGGAGTCTAATAGTGGAAAGAATGGAAAAGAGGCTATCATCCTAGAAGAGCTGCATTTTATCTAAAGGGGGTAAGTTGACATTAGTGACAAGTGTGTTAGCGAGCCTACCCACTTTCTATATGACCATTCTGAGAATTTTCATCTCTATTGCGATGACATTGGAACAAATCCAAAGGAAATACTTATGGGAGGGACCGGGAGGTGAAGCCAAATTTCATTTGGTAAGTTGAAGTAAGAGGGGGGGCTAGGGTTGAGACCTCTAAAGTTATTCAACAAAGCTTTACTTCAGAAATGGATTTGGAGATACGCTAATGAAAATGATAAACTTTGGAGGAAGGTAATTCATCAAAAATATGGAACTACTTTTGGTGGACGGTTCCCTCGTCAATCAAAGGCTTTATTTGGGTAAGTTTGTGGAAACTAATTGCAAAGTTAATTGATTCAATGGCAAAATATTGCAGATTTTTAGTTGGAAATGGAGCCAAAGTCAGGTTTTGGGAGGACATTTGGTGTGGAAGTGGGCACCTGAAGGATAAGTATCCTGGTCTCTATAACATATGTAAAGATAAAGAAGCTTCTGTTAGTGACTACATGGACAAAACCAATGCTGGTGAGGTGTGGAACATCACGTTAAGAAGAAATCTTTGCAATTGGGAGATGGGAAAATACAAAGAGCTGTTGCAGGAGGTCTAGGGTACACAGCTGGATCAAGTGGAGGATGGTCAATGGTGGATAAAAGGGAAATATGGTATTTTTCTTGGTGAAGGCAGCATTCGAAGCCTTGAATTCTACAAGCTTGAGGTTCCAGGAGTGCAAGCTGATCTGGGCAAAATTTATGCCAAGCAAGGTGGCTTTTTTCATGTGGGCAGCAGCGTTGGATAAGATCCTAACAATGAATCAGTTAAAAAATAGACGGTGGCAGCTTCCAAATAGATGTATAACGTGCAAAGGAGACGAAGAATCGGTAGAGCACTTTCTTGTTCATTGTAAGGAAGCCAGCAACCTATGGAGCAGGATCATTGGAAGATTTGAAACACCTTGGGTACAGGAAGAGAAGTTTGGAAAAGTTCTACAGGCATGGGGATCGAGGAAAGGGAATTCACATAAGAACATGATGTGGAATATAGCACCTGCCACCACTGCTTGGGTGATTTGGGGAGAAAGAAACAATAGAATATATGTGTCTCGAGAGAAACTCGGCATATCTAGAGAGGAAAATTCTGAGGTTGATGTATAACTGGATAGCAGCACACAATATGACGAACAATGATCAGTTACAAGGTTTGCTTCTATGTGATACGTTTCCAGATTAGGGAGGAGAAAGCTTGTGTAATCTAGCCTTTGTTGCGATATGAATTTTGAAATCTTAGTTTTGTAATCATGGGTACACAATCTGTGTACCTATAAGACATATTCTAAGTTAATCATAATAAAAATACATCTCGATTACCAATCAAAAAAAAATATTTTAACGAAACCAACCCAATTACCTTTTCCCGCAGCCTGTTCAATTTCCTCCTCTGCTTGGCAAGTTCCAGACGAATTTCCCTGTTCTTTCCCAATACAGAACCAGGGGCAAGATTATCTGCATGCATGCTATCAAATACTAAAACCAGAAAAGAATAAACTTTAATGGCAAAATAATGCTAAGAAAATGAACAAACTTATGCCAACCATCCAAGTCATTTTCTCTGTCACTTTCAGGAACATATGGACAGCTTGGATCCTGTCAGAATAAATTTAGAAAAGGCCAATGAGGAAAGACTTAATAGTATAGCAAAAATACGAAAGGATTCAAGTAGGGCCATTTTCAAAACCTCTGAAAGAGATCCCTCACTATCAGAAGCATCTTCAGGGACACTATCATCTTCACTGAATATGGAATCAAGAGAAAAATCTGCAACATCTTCAGCATCGAAGTTTCTAAGAACAACAATAATGAACTTCTCAGGGATCTAGACACAATCGAAGAGATAGTTGCTTATATATAAAATTCTCATAAAGCTGGAATTCTTACAGTATCAGACAACACAACAACAAATATCATGCAATGGAGCAGAAATCAAGAAATCAACCATTAGAAGCTTTCACGATAAACCCTCCCTTGAACATCAAATGTAAATAAGAGATTTCTTAGAGGGTTTCCCTTAAACAAGGTTTCAAGTATCAAACAAATCCCAAAAAAATCATAAGTGTGATAGAAAAATGGCATAGGGACTTCTTATGGGAAGGAGGAGACCATAGAAAGAATCATTTAGATGGAGTACGGTCTGGAGCAGTAAGAGTCAAGGAGGGTTAGGGTTGGGAAACATTTACCTCAGTAATTCCTCTCTATTAGGCAAGGGGTTGTGGCAATTTGGGGAGGGAAACAGGTCTATGTGGCATAAAGTCATTGTCAGTAAATTTGGCAGTCACAAGAATGGACATGATAGATCAGTTGTGCTAGTCCTTGGAAAACAGTTGTTGATATTGCTCCTATATTCCAACCCTTGATTTCTGAAAAAATTCTGTCTGGATCATCTTTTCTCTTTTGGACAGACCTTTGGTGGAGGGATTCTACTCTTGCACTTCAATACCCCAGGCTTTATAAGATTAGAGTGCCGGTATCGACTTTATCTAGAGTGCTTTCCAACCCTTTGGTATCCGATATCCTTTCTTGGAGTCCCATAGGCATGGTTTGGAATCTTAGGTTTTGCCCTGGTCTCCGCCTTGCAGAATTGGAAGATCTGGCCACCCTTTTGGAGGACCTTAGATCCTTATCTCTTGAACCTAATACTCCTGATCATCATGTTTGAACTCTTTCAGGTCATGGGTCATTTTCGTCAAGCTCGTTCTTCGAGTCCCTTTGTTTTAATCCCAACAGTCCTAGGTCCCCTTTCCCCCACAGTTTCTTTGGAAATCCCTGGCTCTTCCCCAAGTTAAACCATTTCTTTGGACAGCACTTCATAATGGCATCAAGGCTCTTGACAATCTCCAAAGGCGCAGGAAGTTGTTATCTACATCTCCTCGTGTGTGTACGTCAAAGATGGGGAATTTGTGGATAACATTATGCTATATTGTGAACTAGCCACATTCCTATGGTATTCACTATTGGGAAAGATAGGATTGAGTTGGGTTTTCCCAAGGGCAGTGGTTGATCTAACACATCAGTGCTGGTTCCCCTTCTTTGGAAGGAAAGGGATGATGATATATCATGCAGTGTTTTTGCTACGATGTGGATGATTTGGCTAGTGGGGAATGAGTGCATTTTCTATGGAGCTTCGGTTTGAAAACATAGGCTACTAGAGGACATATTGTGTTAGTAGCGGCTTGTGTTTGTATAACGAAGGAGTTCAGTTCTTTACCACAAGAAGTGCTTTGTAGTTGGTCTTTTTTAGCACTTTAGGATTAAGTTTGATGAGCTGTGGTTGTTTTCTTTTTTCCCTTTTCCCCACTTCTTGTGGAACCTCATACTCTTCCTCTTTTTGATAATTAAAAATCTGCAATTAATCATCAAAAAAATTATCAATTGAAAATAATATGAATCTTCCTAGTCTCATCATTTTCAAGGGTAAAAAATGTGTTTTTAAAGATATCAGCACTACCCAATATATATTTGCCAATATTTTTTTTTTTTTGATGATTTATTTGCCAATGTATATTAACTCATCAATGTCGGAAGGGGCCAATACCAGATCAAACGCCAATACATAGAACCTTGCAGTAGAGAAACAATGTGCAGTTACAAACCTAGAATCTCAAACATTATGCTATAAAAAGAGGCCACTACATTTTTACCATATGCAACTGCAGCTCTAAGAAAATAAGTAGAGAATTTAGTTTATATTTTTTGAGTGTATTTCATCCTATAATAGAGCTAATTGATTCTTCAAATGTGACAAGAATTTGTGTACAAAATAAATCCTGATACATTCACAAGTTTTTCATCATAACATGTACATCAAACATCAACCTGCGGGCTGCATTTTTGGATGCCATGAGAATGTAGGAAAATGCAGGAAAAGCAACTATTCCTGCAAGTTTCATGTGTTTGGTTGCCAAGAAAATGTAAGGAGTGAGGCCCCTTTTTGAGAAAATAATGGAAAAAAACTATCCCTTTTTATTTCCCGCTAAGGAGGTATGAAAATGTGTCATGAGAAAGTGGGCCCACCAAGATCATTTCCAATATTTAATGTTCTTTTCTCATACCCAGTTCCGGCATTTTCCAAACATCCAAAGACAGCCTTAACATATGGAACTCTACCATGTCATTTCTTGTTCTTTTAACCAGTGTTTACAGTTTCGGCAGCACGCCAAAATTTCATTTTTTTGGAGGTAGCCATGCGTTTCTGAGGAGGAAAATCACTTAATTGCATCGCTGGTGATTTTTGACGATGTGTCGAGTGAAACGAAGTGAAACAGGCGAAACAAGGGATGGAAATGAAAATTTGTTAATTTTTTATTGGCGAAATGGGGCGGTGTGCTGGCAAAATTTTCCCAAAATCCAATTTTTGTCCTTACTTATTTTTCCACCATTTCAGGCAATGAGCGGCACGCCCATCGGCACAGAAATGGTAAACCTTGCTTTTAACCACCTTAGACTTTCCATTTTGGGACCTCAACTTTCCTCTTATTTAATTTACTATTGTCCCTTGCAAAAAAAAATAAACAAATTTAAAACATAGTAAGATCCTAATGACCTCTTGGTTCTTCTAAAAAGTTTCAACTAACATACAAAAGCAAAAGCACAAACTGAAATTCTTGATAAGCTCTAAGTAGATGTGAATGTTATTGAACACAATGTAATTAAGTTGTCAAAACGGTCATCAACCTTGAATTTATAAAATATAATACAAAACAGTGATCATCGTTCTAACGAATTTTTCTGATTCTAGTGAGTTCAGTGCCAATGGATTCTAAAACCCACTAGATTTCAATGCAGTGTTAGAAACCCCTTATTTTACAGTCATAGGCGAAAAAAAATTCAAAAGAAAATAATCTACTAATTGTTGACAGATTAGTCTTGTGGTCAACATAAACTTTAAAATTCTATACTTTCCTATCTTAACTAAACTTCTAATCATTAATTTAAGAACATATTTTACTAATATATAAAGGACAAAAAATAGTTAGTCTAAGATAGCATCTCCTACATGTATATAATAGTATCCCAACTCAACTCTGACCCTAAAAATTATTTTAAGCACATACTTTACATGTATAAAAATGAAAAAAAAAAAAAGGAATCATTCTGCTAAGAAAAATATCTCTTCAATGTTATATAATCCTAATTTTATAAATTTACCTCGTAGTCTCAAATAAATTCAAACTCTACACATTATTTTAATTGCATTTTTTACTTTTATAAACAACAAAAATGAAAAAAGAATAATTTTTCCACGGAATACAAGAAAATGTCTTCTAAATGTATACGATCCTATTTTTCCACTTCCTATTAATCTCTTCAACTCAATCTCTGTATACTATTTTAAGAACATATTTAAGATAATAATGAAAAATGTCCCCTAAATGTACATAATTCTAATTTTTTTTTCTTAACCTACTATTAGTACCCAATTCAACTCAAAACTCTAAGTGTCATTTTAAGCACATATATTACTAAAAATTAATAAAAATATGAAAAAAACTTCTAAAAATTATGATATTTCTATTTTTCTAAAATTTTTTGCTTTTTTATAATTTCTAAATTTCTCAATTTATCACAGTTTCCCATCATGGCAGCACAAAAATGCAGTGAACTGAACAGCATGCCAGTGAATTTCAGTAAAACAGCACTACAGTTCCCAATCAGCATGCCAAAAGATATACAAGTAAACTCGGGATATAAAATTGAAAGGAAAATAATGCTAAATATAAATCAAAATTGTCACCATTGTTCACGACAACAGATGCTTAAACACCACCTTTTTACCTTCTATTTGAGATGTCAACTGTATCTATTTCTTGAACTTCAGCAGCATTTCCTTTATCTCCTATAGCAATGGGCATGATGAAATGACATAGCAGATTTGCAAAAAAAAAAACATAAAAGACAATAAATATAACACAGGAGTATTTTCAAGATGCAATCACAATGGAGCTCAAAATTAACCAATAAGAATAATTCAATAAGTTAACTTAAAAGAAGACACAATATACATACATAAATATATACACATAAATAAGACAACAAGTTTGTACATATTTACGCAAGAAAGTTCCCGGTTTGTATTAAGTGGTGAACCCTCTCTATTTGCATCTCAATACTCTAAACCATGACACTTGTTTGGCCCACCAAAAAACCCCCCAAAATGATTGTTTCATGAATGTTTTCATGCAAATTCAGCCCCACTTGGGCACTTGTAACCATCCAATCAGGATTTTATAGCTAAACACATCATTAGCTACAATGATGCATTAGTGTTATTTAAGTGATCAATCTTAATGACCTGAAACTTTTTGAGGCCCATAAAAAAAACCTACACTAACGCTTTCGTAATCTTTATGTAAAAATCAGCAGTCGGACAGTGTAACTTGCCAATCAGTCCCTTATTGGTGATTGCATCATTTGCTACAGTGCCAATAGAGAGTTTTCAATGCAGCCAGCAAACCAAGGGTGACCCTTCCTTCACTTTACTAAAAAGGATTAATGTCCCAGCAAAATGAACAATGGAAAAATGGAAATATAAATACAACAAACTAAAAATTTTTCCCTACACATTTTCTGAAAAATAATAAGCAGAATGGATGAGAATGACAAGCGAACCACCAAAAATTGAAGGGAAAAAACAAAAAGATGCCAAGGGAACTTGAAGATAAAGCACAAATGCTTAAATGCAGATAAATTTGAAGAAAATGCCATATTCATGCATGAAGGTATACAAAGCTGCAAAGAAAAAGCCAAAATGCCTGTTTGCAGACACAAATCTACCAAAAAGAAAAAAAAAATAAAGCAATGTATACCAATGCAAAACAAGTAAATATCTCTGCCTAAGAACTTTAGAAAGCATAAAAGAAGCAAAGAATAAAAATCATAAAAACACTAAGAAATTTTCAGTACGAAGCAAATTTTACTTAATCATGACAGAAAAATGATCAAAAGTCAAATTAGTACAATGTAGGAAAGGAGATGGAGATTTTCCCATATAAATATCCATCCTTTAATTAATCATGATATTCAATTAAAGACAATAAATCAGAAAGTATACAAGGCCAAAGGCCATCTAAACCCATCATAGAATGCATTCTGTCAATATTTTGGCTATAGCATGCAAAAAATTCATATCTGAATTACATAATCTTGATCCTTGGATTGCGAATCAAATAAGCTTTCTGATGTTACAACAATTAGACAAACAAAATCCGCCAAGAGAAAAGCAGCTAAAGGCCCATAAGGAAACAGTTGGAATCCATGCATGGAATTCTAGATCCAGAGCTTATAGAATCATAGACCAATGATGTTCCATGTGAATGAACAGACAATTTCTATCTTACTAACCATGATCAATGAACCACTTTGTCCAGGTTTCAAGATATTTCCAGATCCAATGCTTGTTGAATTATGATATTTCCCTCACAACTGAGTTACTGAATGTACTAGTCCTTTCTCCCAAGTATTTGTCAATAACATCCATATCATTGTTGTGATTCAATAGCTCATTTTGAATTGTTTCTAGAGTGCTAATGAGCTAGTCAGACATGTTCAATACCTGATTAAATTAGATATTTTCAATGTGAAATAACTAGGCTCTGAAATATATAATCCGTCCCCAGCTGCAAAATAAGCTTGACTTGATATAATCTTCGATTGATCAATGATGAATCCTCACAACACTCCTGTAGAACTCAATATCGAAGAAAATTTTGGTTTACCAAGAGTCATTTTCTCCATACAAAATTTCTGATTCTACCTTAAATAAGGGTAAACAAAGCCACCGAAACATCACATTCATTTCCAACTTAAATGTCCTTCAAGCTCCATTAGCTGTACAAATCTGGCCATTATATATTTTTAATTATCACCTCAAAATTTAATTTTTCCACCAGCAGAGATTAATGAAAATGATTTTCAGAAGTTCTTTTCAATAAATATTCCTGACTGCTTGTTGCCTTTGACTGATTATATCATCTGTTACATGTCTGCAATAAATAGAAAAATAACAAGCAAAATAGAAGAAAGAAAGAGATAAAAAGAAAAAAGTCAGAAATTCAACAATGCAAGTCAGCTGTTTTTTTTTTTCCAGGTCACCACTTCAACTAAATTCCCTTTTTGTACATTCCTTTCACTCCCTCTTATTAGTTTACATTACCCATTAAAAAACATGTAAGACTTCAAAACAGATAGATCATAAATGTAAAAAACATTGATTAAAAAAATGACAAATTTCAGGAAAACAGAAACATTAGGAATAAAAAACTTGTCAAGGCATCATAGATACACCAATTTGAAACCCTTACTAGAAGAATGCGTCCTTTTGATAATGGACTTAAGTTTCCGGTTTTTCTTAAGAACAGACTGAAGATTCTTCTTGGCGAACTTCCTCGCCTTCTTCCCAAGTTTTCCCATTTCCGATCAATAAATGTACACCTAAGAAGAGAACACAACCCATATCACATTAAAACATAACCATGCAGACACCAAAATCGTGATAAAACACATGCACTGACTTTGAATATTCTCTTAGACATGCAAATTTTCCCAAAAAAATGTCACATTTGAAGGGATACTGAAATTTCATTTACATCATTATTTCGCTTACTATGAAGATTTTCTTTAACTTTCTATAGAAATTATTGCCTGAAATTTTACAGTAAAGAGGACCGAAGAAGAGCAGAAACAGGGTAAGGACACTAAAAAATTCACATTTTGGAGTTCAGGACTCACAAACAAAACTCATGAATGACATGATTGCCTCCAACATTAGAAATTACTACCATGATTTTTGGCTTGGACTAAAATGCCTCTCTTGCAGACAAATTTATGTGCCCAGCTCTTAATGAAAAGGGGGCCCTCTAGCTCCTTAGATTCCGGAGGGCAACCTTGCACTGGTCAAAATTTGCCTAGTTTCTTTGATGGAAGCATGACAGACTACCGATAAAACAATGTCAAAACTAACACAGCAAACCGGCACAGTGAAATCTTGCCCCCATACTAGTTTAATCCATCAGCTTATCCCTTCCCACATACACAAGTAAACTGAGCATTGCATACCTAAACTGAGCATTCTCCTCTTTTAAGTCTTTCATGCAAGAAATCATCATCATCATCATCAAGAGCCAGTTCCCATCAAATTGGGGTTAGTGGCAAGAATCTTGTCTCTCCATCCCGCTCTGTCAAAAATCATATCTTCAGTTAATTTATATGTTTGTAAGTCTTGTTTTATTAACTCCATCCAAGTTTTTTTAGGTCTTCGTCTTAATCTCTTAGGCCCTTTAATATGCATCCTCTCACACCTTACAGGTGCGTATCTAGGTCTCCACTTTAAATGTCGAAACCACCTTAACCTACTCTCCTCCATTTTATCCCCAATGAATGCTATACCTAACCACTTTCGATGTTTTTCATTTTTCACTTCATCCTTTTTAGTTTAACCACAAGTCCATCTTATCATCATCATCACGGTAACACTCATCTTTTGAACATGCTGATTTTTTTGTTGCCCACCCAACATTCTATACCATACAACATAGCTGGTGTAATTGTTGTCTTATAATACTTATGCTTTAATTTAAGTAGACACGCTTATCACATAATACCCTAGAAGCACCGTTCCACTTTAGCCAACTAGCTCTAATCCTATGTGCTACATCTTCATCAATTTCTCCATCTTTTTGTACCACTATTCCAAGATATGTGAACTTACTGCTTACAAGGATATCCTGATTTTCAATTCTAATAGTTTCATTAGTTATATTGTTATTTGTATTAAAAGTGCATTTTCTATATTAAGTCTTTGCAGCACCTATTTTAAAACCATTTGATTTTAAGGTTATCTTTCCACAATTCTAACTTAACCTTTTCTTCTTCTCTAGCATGACCTACCATGACTATATCATCCGCAAATAACATACACCAAGGCACCTCATCTTGAATATGACTCATTAATTCATCTATAACTAACATAGGTACACAAAGATTAATAGCTGACCCTTGATGCAAACCTATATTAACCGGAAACTCAGTGCTCTCACCGCCAACAGTTTTCAATTTAGCTAGGGATCCTTTATATATATATATATATCCTTGGTTGCATCAAAAAAAATTTTTTTGTTGGTAAAGCTTAATTGCGCCAATATATTACATTGGTACACCTTATTTATACAAAGTCCACCAAATCAATTCTCTTGAACCCCTATCACATGCTTTTTCAAAAATCAATAAAAACTATATGCAAAATCCTTTTTCTTCTTTTTCTAGACGTTTCTATTAATAATCCAAGTAAAAATACAGCTTCGATAGTGGACCTTCTAGGCATATATCCAAACAGGTTTTCTGTAACTAGAGTTATTAGCCTTGATCTATGTTCAATCACTCTTTCCCACAATTTCATAGTGTGACTAATTAATTTTAATGCCATGGTAATTTGCACACTCCTATAGATCTCCCTTATTCTTATATATTGGGTATCACAATACTAGTGCTCCAAGCCTTTGACATTTTCCCAATCCTTAATTTTCCATTAAATAATTAGTCTCCAAGATACACCATTATCTCCCATACAGTTCCATGCCTCTATAGGATGCCATATAGACCCAAGCTTTTTCCTATTCTCATTTTGACAAGAGCATCTTTAACTTCCACAACTCAAAACCAATGAATATAGATTTGTTCTCTAGTTCCAACAATGCTATCATCAAAATCCAGATCTCTATGTACAGTCCCCATTAAGTAATTTTCATAAAATATTCTCTCCACCTTTCTTTAATCTCCACATCTTTCATTAAGATCATTAATGAAAAACCATGGCACAAACAAGATCTACATACTCCTATTTAACTTCGAGTCTCAGAATGCAAATATGGTTGTAGGCTATTGCTGTCGTGTTCATAAACTACTGTTAAGGACCAGTAATAATCACTATAAATATTCCAAATAAGAACAGAAACTATGAAATCCCATATTTTGGTATACCTTCCCCCCAAATACCTTCCTAAAACCAATTCAGCTTAAGCCTCACTGTCATATGAATCAGGTCACAAAAATGTCTGAGTGCTTATCAGTCAACTTTCTCATTCGTATTTCTCATTTGAAGCCATCATTTGTCCTAAAACCAAATGCAGTGAATCTATTCTAGTCTCCAATTAATGATAAATCTTCTGTATAACTGCAAGGGTTTAGTATGAACAACATTTTAAAAAGGTTCTGCATGTTTCAATTGCTTACAAGCTATAAGCCTATTTTAGACTACAGCCAGCAAATTTAGAAATTGCTCAATTCAATATAACGACGTATATTTTTACAGAACAAAATGACAATCTGAACTTCGAATAAAATAATAAAGAAGAGAAAAATGGGAGTAAGACGTACCCAAAAAGAACAAAATCTCAGGTACAAATGAATCTATTTCTGTTACTTAATAGTGTTACTTACAAAAGAGGAATACCCATTGTCAACTTGGAAATTAGTGTTACTTAAGAGAGAGGTATAAAACTTATAGAGAGAAGTGAAAACTTGTAAATTAGTGTTAAATTAAAACGGAACACTGCAAACTTGTAAATTCGTGTTATTAAGAGGTCAAATGTACAGAGAGAGGAGACCAACTGAAAGAGGCAGACAGCGAGACCGGTTGAAAAACTTGATCAAATTGCAAGATAGATCGAAAGAAATACCCTTCTAAAGAAAAAACAAGACAACATATATATATATATATAAAATAATCAGTATTTAAATTTTCAAAATTTCTATTTAGTTGAAAATCTTTCAGCCAAAAAGAAAATAGAAAGTGAGAGACGAGTGTATCAAATGGAGTTCGAGAAAAGAAAAGCAGCTACAGTTGCAGCCATGTTTACTGTTCGTATCTTTATTCTCTCTCAACCGCCTCACACCACCACCACCATCAGTCGAAAAAAAGAAAGCCAGATGGGTACTTGGCTTTTCAAAAGCCATGACCCCGCCGATCCCAAAAGGGTACTTGCAAGAGCAGAGACCAAAAGGTAGAGACAGAAATTAGAGAGAATACCTGTTTTTTTTTTTGCTCAAAGCTGGAAGGACGTTCGAACGAGGAACAAGAAGTCGCAGTGATCACGCTCGTGCAGCATTTACTCGCTCTAACGTCTACCCTGAGAAGTCTCTATATTCCATGTAGCCATGTGAACCCTATTTTTCTGGGCCGGGTCTTTACTCGTGCCCGCTTTGATGTATGATTATGAACAACCATCTAATCTATATGTCTATAATGTATACACTACACTAATCTATATGTCTATAATGTATACACTACACTGAAGAAGAGGCCCTTGGGGATCGTGCCAAACAAAATACGCTGCTTTCCAAAACAGCCCTTCTATATATATATATATTACTTGCATTGTGGTCCTTGCGTTGCACGAGCAATTAAGTTTAATAATTGTAATTCAATGTGTACACGCGCTAAGGCATAAGAGAAAAGCTCCACACATTTTTGAACCTTTTTTTAAGAAATACTATAGGTCCAAGGTCATGCTCTTTGAAGTTTCTGTTTACTCAATACATGGATTTTTTTCACGCTTAATGCTAGAAATAGAGATCTATAGTGTTCCAAGACATCCATGTAAGGGCTTATCACTTGGATGAGCTGATGGGATGAAAATTTCTTTCCTTAGTTATGAGGATGACCTGATGGGATAAAAATTTCTCTCCTTAATTATCAAAATCTTTAGTTAGTCTTACTATACTGTTGAGGACTCAAGTTCATGCACTCAAATTGTGGCAAAGCAACTATTGTTGGTTTGGAATTAGACTAACAACATATCTTTCCAATATGGGTACTTTTTCATTTTTTCAAAATTACAATATTTTCTTTTTTAATAAAATTAATTTATTATTTTAAACTTTTTTTTTTTTTTGAAAATTTCAAATAATAAAAGAACAATACAAACACCAAACTAAAGAAAAGAGAAATATTTTTGAAAATGATATTATAATTTTATAAGATAAATAAAAAGCTTAAACTATTGTTTTTTCTTTATGCCATTCAGCTAATGTCATTTTTTGGCAGAATTTTAGGTGGCACTAAAGCCCATGAATAAAAATCCACTTAGCAAGCCATACCTACTGCATTAAAATCAAACAACTAAAATAATAAACACGACAAAGAATACTTAAGAAATCAGCAAAAAGATCTACTTTATTCCAAATCAACACATTGATCCACCATTGAGGACAATATACAATACTATAGAGTAAAGAGAACTAACTACCAAATAATCAAAATCAAAGAAAATTTATAATTAACAATTAAAAAAAGTAGCATTTTAAATGCAAAAGGAAGAAATGGCAGCTACGTCTATGTCTTCCTTTCTTTTTTTTTTTATAAACATCAAAATGAAAAATGGGAAGAAAGGAAGAGAAGAAAGGGGAGCCATGAAAAAAAACAAAATTCTCCTACTTGCTAATTGGTGGCAGGAGAAGGAGAAAGGAGAAAGGAGAATATGCAAGGATAGGAATCACTTAAAAACATGAGGTTCCAAATGGAGGCTCCTCACAGTTAAAATTTTCAACCAAGCAAAATTCTACAGAAGTTAGTCATGCATCAAAAAAAGAAAAAAAAAGTGTTAAGCTTCTCTCCAACAGAAATCCTCTGTTCTCCTACTTGCTAATTGGTGGCAGTGATTGAAAGTATAGAATCCTTTTTATAATTTCAAAATTTTCATATCTTTGTCCATCCAGCTTTAGTAGTCCCAGCTACCAGCAATGTACACAAAAGTTATTGTTACTCAGTAAACATCTAAAGGCTAAGCTGTTCAGGAATTTACCAGAACTAAGATGGGTATATAGATTTAGGTAGTGACTTCAGCAACAAAAGTTTTTCAACATTTTACTAAAATAGGTTGGATCTATAAATTTGGAGAATGACCTCACGACCCACCAGTGATTCTATATCTTTCCAACTTGAAAACAGATTCCAAGTTCAACAAATAAGATGAGTTATCAATTCCACCATCCCATATAAAATTCTATATTCTGGACTACTTAAAGGACAGAATACTTGTTTTACAAAGAACAAAGTTTTGTCTTTCAAAGAGGACATAGTGGAAAATAATTACACCCTCTCGAAGGATTTTCTCAAAATAGGATTGAGAAACGAAATGTGATTCCAGAATTCATGAAATCAATTATAATTTCTTTAAATTCATTTACTAAATACAATTCGTAATCCTAGAAATGTAAAGCCAGGAAAATATCAATTGCATAACTGTTTACACCCTATACAAACCAACAAATACAATAAGGCCACGTGGTACCTACATGGCCTACTTAAGCCATGGTGTAAGCACACGTAGGCTTTGTACAATTAGATGGGCCACGTCAACATACGCATAGACCAAGAGTGCAGTTAAGGTCACGCAAGCCAATGCGACGAACCACATTTATAACTATCAGAAGATCGTGCCATCGGTCGTTTGAAAGTAACCAATTTAAGATCATGGCCGAGCGGTTATCTTATAGGAGCGGAAGACTGTAGATAACCAACCTCCATGAAGATCATGCAAGAGTAGGACATTGAGCAAACCGTCAAAGATTGGCTATAAAAGGCACCAATCCGAAGAGCTCGAGGACATAATCCATCCAACCTCAACCGGTTACAATATTATTTTGATCATCCGTGATCTTTATCCCTTCTCCTACACTGTAGTCAGAAGGATAAACTAGGACTCCTCTCATTGCTTCCAGTCGCAGTAACACCTTAGACCCCTCTTTACTCTGATCAACACCAGAATCCTGCCACCGGAGAGTAAGTTGAGGCCGCCCCTGACTCGCAGTTCTGTGTCTACAGAATCCCGAGCAGCCAGTCCGGAGACTCGCTCTGATCAAACCAGGTGACTTGTGTATTTTCAGTTAAACAGCAATCCAAGGTGAACCCCCTGAATTGGCTTTGCTATCAGCCACCCCCTTCCTCCTGCTTTTATACCCGATTACGGCTATAAGACCAGGACAGGCCGGTCCTGCAAGCCCTGTCAGTTTTCTTCTTACTTTTTATTTCCTTTTTGGGGATTATCTGTTGTCGCTTTCAGCTGTCGGCCGATTTTATAATAAAAGAGTTTTGTGCCATTAGTTGCTTTCGCTTTCAAACACTTACAAGAACCCAAACAAAGACCGAACCCCTAGTCTTCATATTATCGCCTGACCGGTTTTATTAGAGGTGACTTGCAGTACGACTGAACCAACCCCTGGTTTAGATTCGGAACAGGTGCCCGGGGTCAGGACCCAACCTGAAATCATTGTGTCAAACGATACTGGCACGCTCGCGTAGAGACACATCATCGACATAGCCACGTGTCCACACCAGCCCAATTTCGGAGGAACAATAACACATCGATCTAACCTTTAATTTGAAAAGCGATCAAGTATAAGAACAAACATGGAGCAGGGTTTTTCCAAAATCAACTCTTCAAGAAGCACCGCTTCGAGGACGGGACATGTAACTTCGTCTGGCTTCGGCGAACGTTGAGAATCAACCTCCTCCCTTCTTCTTCTTCTTTACTGCTGCAATCACTGATTTGCTTCTCCTACCGTTGAGACATAACTCCCGAGAAGGAAATGGATATGGAGGAGTGGTTCCATTCAATAAACGGTGGTAGGGTTTCAACCGGGAAATATAAAGAGAGATAGAGACAGAACGAAATAAACAAAATCCACGTGGAAATGTGTCAAAAAGAAAATTCCAAAGAATTCCACCTCAGCGCCATGTAGGAGAGAAACTCTGGCGCTAGAGTCCTCTGCTATAGTATAATACGGAGAGATGGTTTGGAGAAGACGATTTTCCCTTTTAGAATAGCAGTTTCTGCGAAGCTTTTCCCTTCAATAATGTGTAAGGAAGAGATGAAGCGTGGGATAGAAACCCTAGAGAAAGAATGCACAGAAGATAAGTTTAAAAAAAAGTTTAAAAATAATTTGAGGTTCGCAGAAGACGAAGCGTGAGATAGAAAGAGAATACGGAGAAGAAATGTTTTAAAAAAAGTTTAAAAATTATTTAGAGGTTCAAACGCCCGAGCCTATTGGAAGCCGCCACGTCAGCCCGAGGCTGTCTCCCTTACTGTAATAGATATATAATGAGAAGCGGTCCCTTGGGGATCGTGCCAAACAAAATACGCTGCTTTCCAGAACAGCCCTTACACATTATTGAAAAGATTTATTAATAAGAGGGTATAATAGTCAAAACTGCCTCAACATTTCTAAAAACTAACAATTAGTTTTGCAACTGTTCCCTCCAACATTGTCTCCATTCGTCTCTTCCTACACACGTGCAGTACTCTGCATGTGCACCCCTTCTAATAATATATAGCGAAATGACTATTCCTACTTTTTTAAGAGAAATTAGAAGGCAGTTGTCTAAACACTCACGTGATGCCTTTCAAACACTCATGCTTACTTTGATCAAATTGTCTACCATGTTACCCTGAATTGGTCTTGATGTGATTGTGAGATGTTGCCTTATGGAGCATCTCACGGTTATTATTTTTTATTGTTGTAAATGTTTCAAGTGAACCTCACAAGAAAAAAACAATGGGCATGAGATGCTCCACATTGCAGAATCTCACAACCACATCAGAGAGCATTTCAGACAAACATTGTAATGCCCCGAATCCGGTTCAACAACCAAACCCAGAGTGTAAGTAAAAATAAGGTCAGTTCAAACTAAAATTCATGCAAAATTTAAAATTTTTATTTATATCAGAGTGCACTTGGAAGCATATCATAAATATCTCAATTAATACAATTTATTTACAATATCATTTTCTTTAATCTGGAATAATCCCAAGCATGATTACAATTTTACCCATGAGCACACTACCCCAATCTTGACGATCTCTCCATGCATACTTGAAAAATAGGTGAAAACGGGAGTGAGATTTATATCTCAACAAATAGCAAGGTGCATGCAATTAAACGATCTAATTTAAGAAATAGTCATGAGGTATAATGATAAAACAAAGCAAAAGCATTAATTCAAGTCCGAGTATACAATTTCAATATAACAATAAAATAGACACAAAACCACATGTGACATCACAGGACTCATGAAGCAAGATACGTCTTTAAACAGATACTCTTCATTGCTATGTCACCATGCAATTTATGAGTGAAGCTACTAAAACCCTCAAACCCGTATGAAAACTGAGACAAAAGGCGTAGTCATCGACTTATTGCGCATGAAACTTACAAAGTTCGACATGTACCACCAGGATGCAGCACCTGAATCAATACATGGAAATGACCGCTTATCCGCACATAGGGTACTCACCAGTGAGACTCGAAATGAGACCCTACAGACATGAAGACCCCCTAATGCAAACTAACTTGCAAAGAAAGCGAGAGCACAAATGGGAGTGATCAACCCAAAATATATACCCCTCCACTATTTAGCTTAGCCTATGGATCCATATACAGCTATGCCCTCTGTGAGCACGTGGGGCGCACGATGTCGTGCCCCTCTTTCCATGGGTTTTTCGTTGGTTTTGGGGAGTCGCCACTGTTCATTGTTAAGGGTGTGAACAGTCACCCAATTCTTGATTTACATTTATGTGCATGGTATATCTAGAGACTTTGGATAAGTGGTTTGGTTGTAACCCAGGGAAGTCCATAGACACCTTGAGTTACCCCGCTAGATAGCGGGTTCTCATGAGTCGGAATTTAGGCAAGTTGACTCGATTAACTTGTGTGCCAGCTTCCACGACAGTAAAACAAAAGTCTAGGTGTGTGACATGGAAAATCAATTTAATGACTTCCTAAATCATCACACGAGATTCATTAAAACAAGGAGTTGCCACCATTCTGTTTAGGTGCGAATGGACACCAAAATATCAAATCAAATAAAAAAGACAGAAATTAGAGTAAAAATAACTCTATTTTAAAATACAAAATAAAAAACAACCAGAGATGGGTAAGGGGATTAGGTTATGAACAGGGGAAGGTGTTAGGCACCCCTATTCATCCATACAAGGTGGTTGTTAGGTATTGTTCATGTGAAAAACAAAGCAAGCTTTCTTAAATAGAAAAAAATCATAAAGTAAAAAAAGTGTATGGTTTTTCATATGAATAGCCCGATTAATTCAGAACCTTCAATATGATCACATCATTCTAAGGGTTTCATGATTGAAATAAAATTGAGATGAAAATCAAAGAAAACCATCTTAAAGTGAAATCTAACAAAAAACTAGCTTTAGGCTAAACCATTAAAAGGTTGAAAAACTAGATTGAAATCAAATCTCTTGATTAAAATATTGAAGAAGAAAGCTCTTTAAGGTAAAGATCTGATCCAGATCTCTCATTCAACCCATGTTGATAAAAAAACATCAAAAGGGGGAGTTTAGACCTAGGATCCTCTCCCCAAGATTAAAACAGCTTCAAAACCACATCATGAAACCCTATAGGTTACTTTCAGGCTTTTGGTTTCAGATTTATCATATAGATCATGGTAGATCCAGAATCCTAGCCAAATATCACCAAAATCAAGAAAACAGTGATGTAGGTGCAATCGTGTGAAAAATCCAAACTGTGGAAGTCTCATGCTATAAACAGCATGGATCCATAAAATCCCTCCAGATTCAGAATAAAACACTTACATAACATCAATAGAGTAATAAAAACCACATATCACAGGTTATAGCCCATGGGGGTCTACCCTAAGGATCCACCTATTCTCTTTTCCCCTAGCTCTCTCTTCACATTTTACGGTTAGAGAGGAGTCTTGAGGTACTTGGAGGTAGGTTTAGGAATATAAACACAAACAAGAGGACTTATTCTACAAAAAAAAAAAAAGAGAAGAACAAATTATAGGGTTCTATTCTAAAAATCCACCTGTTCCCCTTTCCCCTAGCTCTCTCTTCACGTTTTACGGCTTGAGAGGAGTCTTAAGGTACTTGGAGATAGGTTTGGGAATACAAGTATAAACTAGGCCTTATTCTACAGCAATGGAGAAGATTAGACTATTTCTAGAATAAAAAAACATAAAATAAAAGAAAAAAAGGGACTTACCTGGATTGAGAAAGCAGAAAAACAAGGATTCCCTTCTTCACTTGGAGCTCTTCAGGCTTCAGATTTTGTGTCCATTTGCTTGAGGAGAGGCCTCTATTTATAGGCAAACCCAAGGGCATGGTTGGTCCAAGGGATATGCCAAAATCTTCCAATTGAGTTAAAAAAGGATTTAATGTAAATCCATTAAACCACAGAGGATAAACAAAAGGATTCGAATCTCCCAGAGAGAGATTTGAGTGTAGATAAGGCTTAGAAATCGAAAAATGATAAATTCGCTCAAAAAAACCCGTGCTCGTATATATAATACGGTCGTGCCTTGCCCGTATTGTTAATACGGTCACGGCATGACCGTATATCAATTGCAGGCACGACCAAACCACAGATAAAATACGAGCATTTCATGTTTTACCAATTTTTGACCTGTTTCTACACAGACAATACTTATTTATATGTAATATCATTTAAGTAAATGTCCTCGTATTTTTTAATCTCCATTTACTTAAGATATTACATGTAAATAAGCAAACACCCCCTATTTGAATCCATTAAAAATAGTTCCAGACCCAAATTCCAAGTGAATAAAAAGTTAACTTTCCAGTTCCAAGCTAAATTCCGGTTTTTTAGGTCTGGTAAAAAGATTCAACATGTTAATACCAAGGTATTCTTCAAGATTTAAAATCTCAAAAAATTCATTTATGCAATAACATTGCTAAAAACCTTATTACCGGGAAAAATTATCTTGAAATCTTGTTTTAAAAAATATTTCATTTTCTGGGATCAAAAGTTAACAAAATTCAACCGGAAAAAGTTTAACTTTGCACAAAAAATTGAATTTGGGCCTTTTCCTTTATGGTTTTGGATTCAAATGGGTTAAGGATCTCAAACCCAATGCTAAGAATTGAAAATTCCAATACAATATTCCTCTCCTTCAAGATTTATCAAAAATCGTGCAATTTTGGGGTGTCTACACTAGGCTAATAGCACAAACTAGCATAGAATCCTAAAATGAGCAGTTAAGGAGAAGGGATTTGGGGGGAATTAAGGACACAATGGAGATACAAGAACAGGGGAACATGCTCTCCTCAAATAAATATGTGAACAGCCCCATGCACATGACTGTTGGACCATCAAACAAGGCCACCCTCCTCCCATTCGAATCAAAGACCTCCCCTTACCGTGGGGGGTCCCAACCATACCACGAAATGAAGAAGAAGAAAAAGGAAGACAGTAGAAAATAGCATCCTCAAGGTGGTAAAAATGGGAATGTGCTCACCATGCTTTCCTTTTCATATATGTGAAATAAAACACCAAAATGAACTCACCTTGATAGAGAAGAGGTCCCTTGAGGGTGCTTGAGGCTTCCTTGGAGACTTTGACAGTGGGTAGATGTAAAATCCCGAATTTTTAATAAAATTTAAAGTTGGATTTTATGTGTGTTAATTTAATTAATTAGTGAAAAATTTCAGAACTTAGATGTAATGAATTATTAAAAATAATAATATGGTTATTTGAATTTCATTGGTTGGGTTGATGATGTAGCAAGAAAAGGGTAATTTCGGAATTTCTGGAAATTAAATGAGAATGGACTTAATTTAAAGCAAGTGATGGTTATAAATCTAGCCGAATAATGATAATAATATGTTAAGAATTTAAATTAAGTTGCCATGGGTGCTGGATTGATTATTTGCTAGAGAGGTAAGGGTCTAATCAAAAGATTAATAAGTGATGGTGTAGAGGTTTCTGTGGGTGAGCACCCAGCAAAACATGAGGTAGTTGAGAGCCAACGAAGCCTATAAATAGGCGGCTCAGTTCAGCTTATTGGTTTTGTTTGTTGAGATCGGAGACAAGTTCCGAAGGCTCAAGCTGCTGGAGAGAAGTGAATTTAAAAGGGTTGTCCAAATTGAAGGAGATTGGAGCTAAGTGGAGGTGAAGTAATTGCTGTTGGAGAGTGCGTTAGCTGGAAACCTGGGAATTGTTGGAGAATCGATCCATCTCGGTTGGATCTGAGATAGATCAGGTAGGAGTATCTCCACTTGTAATTAGTGATCAAATCAAGTGAGAAATCATGATTTAATCCAGACCTAACCAGATCTGGAAATTTCTCATGAGCAGAGGATGAAGCGGCAGAAAAATTAGAATTTAGAGTTGCTGCCATTCGTGATCAGATGAGAGTTGGAGTAACTAAATCAGAGGAACTTTAGATCAAATAAGTAGCACTGGATTTCTATCTGGATTTGCAACTGATTGCACAAATTGATTTGGATCTTTATGTTGTAAATTGATAGCATCGTTTGGAAATTGATTTTCGAGTTAACTTCTGATTCGCATCATGATTTTAATAGGATTAATTTCAACTTGGATTTAAATGACTGTTAGAGGTGTTAGGGGTTAGGATTTGCCATTATAGAGACTTAAATTTCGGTCAGTCATGTCGGAATTGATTTAAAAGTGAGTAAAATGGAGTATCGGAGATTCAGGGGGGGTATGCGTTGAGTGCCGCCCACTGTCATGGCCAGGTGGTACTCAGTGGTAGTTATTTTTTAGGATGCGCTGAGTATCGCCTACTGGCAGCAGGTCAACGCACCCTCCCAACATTTCCGAAATGTGCGAAATGTTGTATTTGAGTTGGTTTTATTGATTTTAACTGTTCTAAAACTTGTATAGGAGTTAAATTAAGATGCTAGAACTAATTGGAAGTGATTTTAACCTACTGAAATCATACCAATAATTATTGAGAGAATATGAAGAGATAAAAAGTTTGGAAATAAGGTGTTTTCAATTAGATTAATTGGAGATTAGTGTATCTGAGTTGTGAAGTTACTGGATTCTAATTCTTAAACCTAGTTACTATTGTAGGGCAGCAAGCCAAGTGTTTCTAGATTGTTGGAGAGAATATTAATTAAGGGTTTAAATCAAGACTAGTTATAAGAGATATTATAGAATTAGAGAGCTATTGAGGTTTATTTAACAACTAAAATCCAGATTTTCACCATTTAACTATTATTCTCAGAACTTATTAAGGATGGTCATGATCTGGACAGATTAAATAAGGAACTTCTACAGAAATTCAAGTAAGTGAATAAAAAGCCTTAGTAATGAATATTAGGAAAAGAATTTAGAAAGCTTTATTAAAACTATTAGAAGTAATTGAGTAGAACTTTTGCTGATTTCAGATATTTTGTAATACATGTCTTACTACTGAATTTCAGATTGTGATACCACATAAATTGAGTTGTTATCTAATTTAGTATGCTGAGCTGAATTTATAAAAGAGGTTTCCATGAGTTGTTTGTTTACACTGATTAGTTTGAATATTGTTCTTTGGTTTGAATATGCATGTGGAGTTCCATAGAGTATTGTTTTGGTCCTGAGTGATCCATGATAAAGATGATTTGTTTTTAATATATCTGCGACCAGACTATTTGCTACCAGACGTTGGTATATTGTGACTAGAGGTTGGTCTATTTGCTACCAGAGGCTAATATATTGTGACCAGAGGTTGGTCTATTTGTTACCAGAGGTTGGTTTATTGTTGAGTTTATTTTGTTTTGGTCTAGCTTGTCCTGGATCCAGATTCTAAGCTTAGTAATGTGATGTGTTGACTTTATTGCGATAATTGCATGGCCATGAGTGTTGCCATGACCAGGGTAGAGCAGCCTGTGATCCTTGGTAGGCCGGGTTGTCAATGTCGAAACCCGGAGTAGGCCGGCATTGGATGACAAAGTTCCTTGGTAGGCAATCATTTCAGAGTACCGAGTCTATGTTGACCGGACTGTGTTCCAGGAGGCTTGGATGTCGCTCTGGCATGCTGAATTACCCAATATAATTGAATTACATGACATTGGCCTCGATGATTTGGTTTTATCGATTATTGTATTTCCAATTGGTCTGGGGTGACCCATGATAAACACTCCAATTGGTTCTGAGTGGCCCATGATAAACACTCAACTTTTCTGAAAATTATGACTTCATAAAAGATGCTTTGATTTGAGAAATATTTATTGGATTGTTTTGAGATAAATGGTTTTCATTGAGACGGGATTTATGATTACATTGGATTTCGTGAATAATTCAGATTATTTGACATCGATATTACAAACTGGCTTACATGTTCAATTTCATCAGCTATATCATCTTTATCTGTTATATTATTGTGGGATTACTCGGATTAATCGTGTTATCGCCATCGTTACCTGTGTATTATTTGATTCATGTTTTATAACTATGAAAAATGTATTTGCACATGCATGTGCTGCTTACTGGGATATTCGTATCTCATTCCGTATTGTTTTGTTTTGTTTTCAGCTGCTCTTGGAGAGGACGATACTTGAGGATAGTTGCTCGATTATGTGAGTGTAGAGCTGTATTCGATATTTATTATTTTAGTTTGGGATTGTAGCGCACTCTGATTATTTAGTTATTGTTGTATTCATGTTTTGCCTTCACTCTGGTATTGCAATCCTGTGCTATATATTAACCTCCGGAGATGAGTTATGGTTTCTCTACGTAACTCGGATCTGGGGCGTTACAGTAGAACAGCTCCCCTCCTTCTCTCAAGGTGATTTTTGGTATTCTTTTGGATAAACTCAAGGAGGAGGAATGCTAGACTAGGTGTAGAGGTGATTGGAAGGTGGTTTGGATGTGTTTTGATTCTTAGAAGGGAAGAAGAAAGTGATTCAGAGGTGTATCATGTAGAGGGGATGAAGGAAGAATGGCTAAAAACCGACTAACCCCTGCTTAATGTTCGAATTTTCTATTTATAGAACACAGAGACAAAACCGCACATGTAGTGCGGTTTGGTCAAAACCGCACAGTATGTGCGGTTTGGTCTAAACCGCACAGTATGTGCGGTTTGGTCTAAACCGCATGGTATGTGCGGTTCGGCCACGTCTTTTCAACAATCATTAGTGGACAAATTGGCATAGGTACAGACTGATGAAAAGTGAACCGCATTTACAGTGTGGTTGCTTTTCATCAATTGCGTGTTGTGATTGGCTTGCGCAAACGGTGGCCGAAAAAATCGACCGCACTCTATATAGTGTGCAGCCTTTTTCTCTCCCCCTTTTGGCTTGAGTTGACAGCTGAGGTGACTCAGCCGCCCACTCGGATGAATCATGCTCCTTCAATTTTTTATTATTTCCCATTTATCTTAACTAGTTTAATTAAGACATTTTAAACTTTGACTGATTTGCCCCTGGGACTGCTTTGCTCATATATTTTCCATCCGGGCTCCAATTCACGCAAACTTAATTGCGTTGGAACCATGTCGGGATTCTCTACCCATTAGGATAGGGTATAGCAATCAATTTGGGCTTAGGCAGAAAGTCATCTTTTGCTCCTTAGGGTTTTGAGCTGTTTTGCTGGGCCTTTCATTTTAGTATATTTTGGTTTGATCAAAATTTGGGTGCTTATAGCTGCCCCCTTTGTCAAAGTCACTTGTTGACGAACGAAAAAGGTTGAAGGAAAACCCAAATTTTGCATTCCTCACATCTTTCTGAGAGAGCCTTGGAGTTGAGTTTTTGTTTTGTGGGATAAAGCACATTAACACGAGTTGGTTACGCGTGTGGTGCTTTTCCCGTTTCTGGTTTTTAGAAATAGGTGGTGATTAGCACCTTTTCTAAATTTTGGTTCTTGGGAATAAGTGACGCTTTGCACTTTTCCGGTTTTTGAGAAAGAAGTGACGCTTTGCACATCTTCCAGGTTTGGGGGTGCTCGTGCATTGCCTTAATGCCGATGCACTGGTTTTGGGTTTTCTGAATGATTTCGCTTCTCAGATTTCAATGAAGATGCAATTTTCAGATTTCAGTGAGGGTGTAAGCATTTTTTAGGTTTTTTTATTTTTTTTGAGAGGGAATAGAAGGAATGAGGAAAGGAAGGAGGGAAGAAGGAGGAGGTGTTCTTGGGGAGGAGGTGTTCCTGGCGTTGTTTTGCCTCAAGGGAACTCACACACCTGTCCTACTCTACTTACAAAAGTGGGAAATCAAAAATTACATGAGGGACTTCTCTGCCCCTTATGTCTTCAAAACATGCTTTCTCTTCTTGTTCTTGAGCTGGTTTGAGCTTTTTTCTGGATGGTTCTCCACTGGGGATGCATGGATTCTTCATTTGGAGAAAGAATCTGCAGGGGACAAGTGAGCTCTCTGCAATTCCCCTGTTGGTGTGCTTTAGATTACCACAGTGGCTTTTCTCTGCTTTGCTTTTCTTCTTTTCTCCTTTTCTTTTTCTTCTTTGTTCTTTTCTTTTCTTCCGGTGCCAAGGTGCTTTTTGACATCTTTTGATTTTTCTACCTCGCATGGGCCTGCAAAATTCTCCCAGAGTGGTGAGGTATTTGAAATTCAAACTGTAAGCACTTATGGCTTACTTGATTTTATTGTGCGTGCAAGTGCACATGACTAAAATGAAATTTTTTTTCAAAAGCTTTTTCAGAAATTTGTACAAGTGATCTAAAAAGAAAAGGCAGGACCAGTGACCATGATGAATTGCCTTGTTAGCTTGAAGTGTTTTATGACGGTGTGCTCGACACACATTCCCATGAAATTCTTGACTTGTGTCGACATTGGCTCTCAGAGGTTTTGCAAATGTTTAAAAGATGAGGGGTGTCTCAAGGAGTGTTCTCCCTTCCCCAGTTTTGGTTTCTTTCACCTTGACCCAACCATTTAGGGTGGTTTCAGGATTTTGCAATTGATGGTCTTCCCTTTGTATTTTCCCTTGGAGTTAGTGCTTGCCCCAGTTTGAGGGTCTTTGGCCGACTTGAGTGTGTCATGTCCCATAGATCAGAGAGGTCTTTACATTAGGACAAAACATAAGCTTAGTTTTAAATCTAAGAAATGATGGGTTATAAGGCTCAAGTTCTTATCTTTTCATTTTCAGGTTTTACTTTGTGTTTTGCCAAAGCTCGTTCTTCTTTCTAGATTCCTTCATCATTGATCTGTATGAATTCAATTGTCACATCCTCTGCAATCAGAAATGACTTTCTGACGGGACGAAACGAAGGATGAGGTTTTCGGTTTATGAAAGAAAGGGAATACGGGTCAAAGTTTTTTTTTGTAAATGGGTCGAGTCATGTTCTACCCTTTTTCTTTGCTACCTGGGCTTTGCCAATGCTTTTCACTTTCCTTCATTTTCCTTTTTGAGGCCTTTTCTGACCCTCGCTTTTTTCTCTAGCATTTTTGCTTTTCCCTTCCTTTGTTCTGGGGTTATTTTGGCTTTTTGCTTTGATTAGTGTGCTTTTTGATTTCTTTTCTTTGTTTCTATTTTTGCACATTCACATCCTTTCTTCTTTTCTTCTTCTTTACCAAGCACCATATTTAGGGTTCATGACTCAATGGGTTAGAAGAAAGAAAGTTAGGCTCAAGGTGTTTGACTAGGGATATGACTTTTGAAAATTTGGCAGGTAAAGCAAGGATGACCTTTCATCCTTTTACAGAGGCTGTGACACCTCAGTTGAACTGTTTCATGCAGACTCATTTGGGAATCTAGTCATCCATTTTATTTTCATTTTCAGCTTTGCCCCAGTATGGGGTGGCTAGACACAACACGAGTATTTGAATAACACGATCGAGCCCAAAGTGTTTTGACTTGCGGTTCTTAAAATTCAGGATTCGTGAAGGATGGCCTCTCATCCTTTTTTAAAGACATGATGTTAAAGCCAGCCTCAGCCCTTAGTTGGTTTAGGCACTTTCTCTTTTGTCCCTCTTTCTCTCTTTCTTTTCAAAGATCATTTTGCCCCAGTGTAAGATAGGTTTGGAAGGAAAATTAAGGCCTGGATTAAGAAAAGGTTGCCTTTGGCTTAGTCAAGGTTCTCATGGGAGCAGTATGTTGCACCCGGCTGAAGACACCTTTGAGCAACTCAGCATTTTTCCATGATCATGGTCGTGCCAAAAAAGGGATGGTATCAGAGTGATGTCATCATCGACCGAGCAATTGCTATTTTTTCAAAAGTTTTTCTTTTTCTAAAGTTTTTTTTAACAAAAGTTTGCATAAAAGTAAAATCATGCATAATGCTTACAAAATGACTGATCCCGTTTGGGAAGGTCGACACAAAAGTAAAATTCAACTTAGCCTGGAAATGGTGGACTCAGCACAGAACCATGTCCGAGGAAGATTTTGGATTTGTGGAAGTGGGTTGTGCCTTGCAACCTTGCCTGATTCCCTTCAACTTGTCCCACTGGAAGATGCCCCCTTGTGATCTCGAAGAGGGTTTTGCATAACACCTGTGGCCAGTGTGTTGGCTAGAGTGGTGGGGGTAGGAGAGTCCACAGTAAGTCTTTTGGAGTCAATTAAATCTTGGATTGCATGCCGAAGGGCCCAACACTAATTGGTGGCGTGCCCTAGTGCTCCCATGTGATATTCGCAGATTGCTTTGGGGTCGTAGTTCCTACCCAACGTTGCATTTGGGTTAGGAGAAACCATCCTCAAGTAGCTTCCCTTTAGTAGCGTTGGGAGGAGTTCGGCAGACGTGTAGGGAAGTGGTGTGAATACCCTGCTTCTTCTATCTTCCCTTGGCCCCCCTTCTGGTGGCGCCGACTCCATGGGCCTCATGCTAGCTGGATGAGCCCCTCTTCGTAGGTGAAATGGTTGTTGTCTCTGTACAGATTCAACACTTGCCACTTCTTTTTGGCCCTCCGGCTTCCTGCCACCATTCATTGGCCTTCTTGCCATCGTCCCAGGTGAGCCTGCCTTTATTAATCCTGACTTGATGCCACCCTCAACCCTATTGGCGATCTAGACCAACGCGCTAAAGCTTGTTGCCTACTGGTTGATCATGTGGGAGTAGTATGGTTGTCCCAGAGTTGAGATGAATAAGTTGGCCATCTCTTCCTTTGTTAGTGGTGGGCGCACCATCATTGCATGTTCGCACCATCTCCGAGCATAATCTCGGATTATCTTGCCTGCTTTCTTGCTCATCCTCATCAATTCCATCCTTGTTGGCATCACCTCAGAGTTAAACCTAAACTGTTCAGTGAAGAGGTGTGCCAGATCTGTCCAAGTGCGGATTTGTGCGGGGTTCAGGGTGGAAAGCCATCAGTGTGCTTGCCCTGTCAGAGACCTCTGGAATAGCTGTATCATTAATTGCTCATCCCTGTTGTATCCCACCATGTCTCCATAGTATGATCGGAGATGTGCGGTTCGGCAGCCGGTTCCGTCAAATTTCTTGAAGTCGGGACACCTGAACTTTGTTGGGAGTTGTATGTCGGGGAAGAAACAGAAATTGTCAACTGTCATCCTTCTTGGCACTGCCCCTCTTCTCAGCTCTCGCACTTTTGCTATGATGCCATTAAGCACAGCGCTGACCTCAGGTGAGATGCCCCTTGCTTCATTTCTCTGTCTGTACCATTCTTCTTCCTCTTTATGGTTTACCTCCTGAATGTGGGGGAGATGTAGTGCTTCTTTAGGAGGTGGCTGATGCGGCTGCTGATCTTGAGGCACCACCGGAGGTGGAACTTGTGGAGGGAAAACCAGTGGAGGCATTAGATGAGCTGGTGGCGGAGCTTGTGGTGGCCCTTGCAATCCCTGTGGCAATGCTTGTGATTCTCCTCGTAGCTGCGAGATGACCGGCTGTGGCATTTGTCTAATGAGATTTTGGAGCAGCTCAGTGATCTACCTCACTTGCTGGTTTAAGTGCATGATTGTCGGCTCGTCCTTAATCCTGCGAGGTGGCAGAGGTTGCTGTGGTGCAGGAGGCTGTGGTGCCGGTGGCTGAGGCACAGGTGGCTCTTCTGGATTCATCTTCGTGCGGGATCTTAACATATATGGACTTTGGTGAGCTATGGCCGCAACACTTTCAACCTTATTGAAAAATGGAAAATAAAAAGGGAAAGAAAAACAAAAGACATGTTAGTTTCTTCCGAAAGTGGTCTGCCTCTGTGTGAGGGCAGTCATGATTTAGGGTGTCGTGTATGGCAGAAACTAAAGGGGTACTGTGGTTGGCGTAAGTAGTGTTTGTAGCAAAAATGAATTTCACGCTATGCATAGTGCTGGTGCCGTGTATGACAAACGCCGTGTATGGCAAAAGAATCTTCGCACTGTGGATAGTACTGCAACCATGGAAGGCGACCGCCATGAATGGCTATGCATGAAAAAAGAATCTTGACACTGAGAACAGTGCTGCAGCCATGGAAGGCAACCACTGTGAATGGCTATGCATGAAAATAATCTTGACACTGAGAACAGTGCTGCAGTCGTGGAAGGCAACCGCCGTGAATGGCCTTCTTGAAAGCTGTGCTATCCAGTGGATGGGAAGGGTAGCCCAAGGGTGGATGCCGTGAATGGCCTTCTTGAAAGTTGTGCTATCCCGTGTATGGAAAGGGTAGCTCAAGGGTGGATGCCGTGTTTGGCCTTCTTCAAAGTTGTGTTATCCCGTGTATGGGAAGGGTAGCCCAAGGGTGAATGCTGCGTTTGGCCTTCTTGAAAGTTGTGCTATCCTGTGTATAGGAAGGGTAGCCCAAGGGTGAATGCCGTGTATGGCTATTTATGAGCTGTGCTATCCCATGAATGGAAATGGTAGCTCAAGGGTGAATGCCGTAAATGGCTTTCTTGAAAGCTGTGCTATCCCGTGTATGGGAAGGGTAGCCCAAGGGTAGATGCCGTGTTTGGCTTTCTTGAAAGCTATGCTATCCCGTGTATAGGAAGGGTAGCCCAAGGGTGGATGCCGTGTATGGCTTTCTTGAAAGCTGTGCTATCTTGTGGATGGGAAGGATGGCCCAAGGGTGGATGCTGTCAATGGCCTTCTTGAAAGCTGTGCTATCCCGTGGATGAGAAGGGGAGCCCAAGGGTGAATGCTGTGAATGGCAAAGAGTGTTTTGCACTGTGAATAGTGCTGGTGCCATGAATGGCCTTCTTGCAAGACTGTGATATCCTATGTGTTGGACGCCGTGGTTGGCTAGTCTCAAGGGTAAGCATTGTGGATAGTGCAACGAATGTATATAGCAAATACTTAGGCTTATGTCATGGATGACATGTGGACGCCATGCATGGCGAGCCCTTGGGAAAAGGCACCGTAAATGGTGTGAGTGCTGTGAATAGCGAAGGAGGATGCACCGTGTCTGGTGCAGGTGTCGTGGATGGCAAGATGCATTTTAAAGCTTTTGATGGTGTCATATATGACACAATGATTTTTGAAATCCTGGTACTCGTGCCATGAATGGCACATTGGGGCTTGCAATCTTGGTTCTGGTGCCGTGGATGGCACAGTGAATTTTGGAAATCTTTGCTTTGTTCTGTGTCGTTAATGGCACATGGGCTTTTTTTGAGATCTAGTGAAGTACCATGGATAGCACTATGTGCTTGAAAGCTTTACTGTGCTGTGAATGGCACTGTGAGTTTTGAAATCTTAGGATCGTGCCGTGCATGGCACAATGATTCTTTGGAAATTTTGAGAGTGTGCTATGGATGGCACAAGGATTCTGAAAGATCGGTTTGAAAACAATTTTTTCAAATCTTTTCCAAGGTTTTGTTGCTTGATGGTGAAATCCGAAATCTTGCCGTGACTGGCAAATTTTGAAATTCAAGCTATGAAGTAGCAAAATTGGGGGACTATTGGAATTGGTTCCGCATGTCATGCCGTGGATGGCATTTGTTCATGAAAAGGCAGTTTAATATACTCCTTGGATGATAGCTCGGTATAACCATAGAAGTGGTTTATCGTGAGTCATGGGAGATTTATGCAAATGTACGTCTTGAAAGACGATTTTGATGTAGGCCCAGGGGCCACTTTAATCTACGCTTTGGAAAAGCAATGTGCATCTCGGAAGGTGGCTTGATGTACGCCCGAAGGCGATTTGATGTATGCCCAAAGGCACTTTGATGTACACCCGGAGGCGATTTGATGTATGCCCTAAGGCCCTTTGATTTCGAAAATTCTTTTTTGTGTATTCTTTTCGAAGCAGTTTTGACCAAAAAGTGTTGGTGTGGTTTTTGATTTTGAAATGAGTGCACTTTGATGTGCCAATGGTTTATGCATGTGCAGGAAGGTAAGAGCAAGTGTTGCGGGGCTTACCATCCTCTGACATAGTGTCAAGCAAAAACACAAACGAAATTGAAATGTGTGTGCAGTCCTATGAGGGTTGGTGCCAGTGAAGGCAGGACTCCTAGACGTACTTGTGTGAAGAAGCACATCTAAGTCCTGATCAGTCTTTGTCTTTCACCTGTTTTGAAGATTCTCTGTTGCCTAATTGAAGGAACGCTTACAACTTGCCAGCAAAGGCGAAATCACTTGAAGCTTAAAAAGCTGGAAAAGTGTTCGATCCCAGGGTTGTTGGGAACCCTAGGATAGGATACAATTAATTTCAAAAGGGGTAGGTTGAAAAAAGCCCTAGATCTAGGGTTTTACTGCCCATGCTTTGATCTGGCTTGCTTTCATCTGCTTTTTTTGATCTGGCCGGCTTTCGTCTGCTTGAAGACTAATCCGGACTTAGTGTGCTTCCTGCGGACTCAAATGGGTCAAGGCCTATGGCTCACAGGACTCAATGCATGGATTTGGGGTGGTTCCCCTGATCAAAGTTAGGTTGGCTTCCTAATTTAGGGCTGAGATAGCCCAGAATCTAGGGTCTACTCAATTTGATGCAAAGAGGGTAGGGGATTGCTGCCCCTGATGGAGTCTTAGATTTTAGATTGATTTTATTGCTTTTGTATCCTCATTTCACAATCGCATTCATCACAAAGGTGTATCAGAACGCTGGGTGGGAAAAATGATACACAGTCCAGGACAAATGCCTACAAGGGTCTGTGCCAGGTCCAAGATCTCTCGCATACCACGGCAAGAAACCAGCGGCGCTATAGGGATCCAGAAACCTGGGGGATGTGTTACCTTCGCTTTTACCCCGGCAAGCCAGAGGCGCGTGAGGCTAATATCATCCCAAAAGTTGTTTATACGGTAAAGAAGGGTGGCTGCTAGAGAGATCTAGGGTTGTAGGATTAGAAGAAGATATATCATATGTGCCATTCAATCGGATCACCCATGTGGTTGCCCTCGTGCGTGTCACCCCACGCATATATAATGAAAGCAAATAGAATGAGCAGATAGATAACTGAAGAACAAGACATGCTGCATGTATATGTACAAGTGCATGTGCATGTGTGCACATATGCAAAAGTGTGTGTGCGTGTGTGCACATGTATAAGTGTATGTGCATGTGAATGTGTGTGTTTGCACATGTGCATCCTAATGAGTCAACTCAGTCTAAACTCCAATTGGGTTGAACCAGTCCTCAGCAGAGTCGCCAAGCTGTGCGCACGTGGGGCACAAGATGTCGTGCCCGGCTTTTCGTGGGTTTTTCGTTGGTTTTGGGGAATCGCCACTGTTCATTGTTAAGGGTGTGAACAGTCACCCAATTCGTGATTTACATTTATGTGCATGGTCTATCCAAAGACTTTGGATAAATGGTTCGGTTGTAACCTAGGGAAGTCCGTAGACACTTTGAGTTACCCCGCTAGTGTGAGACATGGAAAAAATCAATCTAGTGACTTTCCTATCATCACACGGGATTCATAAAATGGGAGAGTCGCCACCATTCAATTTTTAGGTGTGAATGGACACCAAAATCATCAAAGTAAGCACAAAAGCAAAATTAGAGTAGGAGTAACTCTACTTTAAAATAAAATTCAGAGATGGGTAAGGGGATTAGATTATGAATGGGGGAAGGTGTTAGGCACCCCTATTCACCCACACAAAGTGGTTGCCAAGTATTGTTCATGTTCAAAATAAAGAAAGCTTGCTAATTAAAATAATCAAAAAGGCTTGAAAAGGATTAAACACATGTATGATCCCTCCACATGAGAAGTCCAATGAATCTCAGAGTTTCTTTTATGGAAGTATCACTTCTAGGACATCACCATTAATTGCAAATCAAAATAAAACTTGAATACAAGCAAGTTGAGGCCAATCCAGAAAAACTCGGTAAAAGATGGAGCCATTTGACCATAAATCATTCAAATCAAATTCAAATTGAGTCAAACCAAATCCATTTGAAAGATTATGATAAATAAAAGACTCAAGAAAATTTTCAAGTAGATCCGATTAAAATCCTAAGAGTTATGCTTGTTTGAAATTCACTGTTATAAGTTGATAAAAGTGGTAAGTGGGCAACTTTGGAAACCTATTTGTGAAGATTGGCTCCATATAAATCTTTGAAAATTTGCAAGAATGAAGTATGTGGTGCCATCTTTTGAATGAAATAGGCTTCACACAAAAATTCATTCGGATGTGACTTGTGTGACCTCACGAACATGCCCAGAGGATCACAGATTAGCCCAAAATTCTGTTGTTGAGCAGTTCTGAGTAAATCAGACACACAAGACACTAATGAAATCAAAAATTTTGAAACCAATTGGATTTGAAATAATACTCATAAAGAAAAACACAAAAATCAAAATCATTTAAATCGGACTTAAATCGAGCAAGTGGTGCTTAGTCAAAGTGACAGGTTCAGCAATCTGGCCTGAACTGACCTGTCGACTTTGATCGAATGGTGTAAAAAATCCACTCCATAAAAATTAATGATTTTTTACATACAAGAACTAGACAAGCTCACCTTTCACATGCCTTTGGAATCACCCCAAAATTCATCCGGATGATGAAATTAGGGGTGTTCTAAGATCGGGGTATAGGTGTTGTCCAGATTTGAGACTTTTGAGCAAAATCAAGTCAAAACAGTGGGCAAGTGTATGTGATCTGTGTGATTTGAATTAAAATCATCTGGAAAAATATTGAAAAACCTCTAGAAGGATATAGGGCACGAATTTGGCTCACCATTCTCTTTGATTGGAGAGAATATACCAAAACCCCCCAAAATGGAGCAAAAATGCCCAAATCAGAGAGATTAGACCGAGAGGTCTTCTATATCCAAAGAAAAACTTGCTTGTATTCTTTTGAAAATCATTCAGAAATGTCCAAGAAATGCTTGGGGCCATTCATTTCAGATCTACCATAATGAATACGATGGATCCAAAATACAAGCCTATTTCGACAAAACAAGTGCGATGTGTGCATGTGTAAAAATCATCTCTTTAAATTAATCAACACATCACAACATATAGCATTAAAAAATACATCAATCAAATGGGGGTTCTATGCCTAGGGTTCCATTCCCATTCTCGTTTCCCCTAGTTCTCTCTCCACGTTTTACAGCTTAGAGATAGTCTTGAGGTACTTTGAGTAGGCAATGGGATTTCACACAACAGTAGGCCATTAATAGGGTTCTATAACTAAGGTTCCATTGCCATTCTCGTTTCCCCTAGCTTTCTCTTCATGTTTACGGCTAGAGATAGTCTTGAGGTACTTTGAGTAGGGAATGGGGTTCTAAACAGAAGCAGGCCATTATTCTACAGGAAGGAAGAAGAAGAGACTAATTCTAGAATTTAAGAACATAAAAGTAAAAGAAGGTTAAGGCTTACCTGGGTTCTGGAAGCAATGGGGTAGAGGTTCCCTTCTTCACTTGGAGCTCTACAATCTCCAACTCTTGGCCATTTGCTTGAGGAGAAGCCTTTATTTATAGGCAAAGGCTTGGGCAAAGGGGGAACCCTAATGGTAGATCCAAAATTATGTCTAGAATCCCCCAACTTAAACCCTAAGGCTATTTTCGAGAATTCCCACTCATAGAGATGTGTAAAACAGTAAAATAGTTAAAACTCTTGGAATTTTCCAATTTTTATAGCAAAACCCTAGTATCCGGCAACACAAGTCGGATATTGACACAATCCTTTGTATCCGACATGATCTGTCGAGTACAGACAAAACACTTCGTATCCGACAATTAATATCGGATAAGCAGTAAAAAGCTTTTATCCGAATTTTTATTTCAGACATAGCAGAAACATTGCTCTTTGAATGATTTTGGCCAATTATTCATCTTTTTATGCAGTGCAATTTGGTGTGTCTACAGCTAGATAGCGGGTTCCCATGAGTTGGAATTTATGCAAGTTGACTCGATTAACTTGTGTGCCGGCTTCCACGGCAGTTAAACAAAAGTCTAGGCTAATAGCACAAACCAGCATAGAATCCTAAAATGAGCAGTTAAGGAGAAGGGATTTAGGGGGAATCAAGGATACCATGGAGATACAAGAATAGGGGAACATGCTCCCCTCAAACAAATATGTGAACAGCCCCATGCACATGACTTTTGGACCATCAAATAAGGCCACCCTCCTCCCATTCGAATCAAAGACCTCCCATTACCATGGGGGTCCCAACCATACCACGAAATGAAGAAGAAGAAAAGGGAAGACAGTAGAAAATAGCATCCTCAAGGTGGTAAAAATGGGAATGTTCTCACCATGCTTTCTTTTTCATATATGTGAAATAAAACACCAAAATGAACTCACCTTGATAGAGAAGAGGTCCCTTGAGGCTTCCTTGGAGACTTTGATAGCGGGTAAAACAGCTCCCCTCCTTCTCTCAAGGTGATTTTTGGTATTCTTTTGGATAAACTCAAGAAGGAGGAAGGCCAGACTAGGTGTAGAGGTGATCGGAAGGTGGTTTGGATGTGTTTTGATTCTTAGAAGGGAAGAAGAAAGTGATTTGGAGGTGTATCATGTAGAGGGGATGAAGGAAGAACAGCTAAAAACCGACCAACCCCTGCTTATTGTTCGGATTTTCTATTTATAGAACACAGAGACAAAACTGCACATGCAGTGCGGTTTGGCTAAACCGCATGGTATATGCGGTTTGGCCACGTCTTTTCAACAATCATTAGGGGACAACTTGGCACAGGTGCAGACTGATGAAAAGTGAACCGCACTTATAGTGCGGTTGCTTTTCGTCCACCACGCGTTGTGATTGGCTCGCACAAACGGTGGCCGAAAAAATCAACCGCATTGCATATAGTGTGCGGCCTTTTTCTCTCCCCCTTTTAGCTTGAGTTGACAGCTGAGGTGGCTCAGCCGCCCATTTGGATGAATCATGCTCCTTCAATTTTTTATTATTTCCCATTTATCTTAACTAGTTTAATTAAGACATTTTAAACTTTGACTGATTTGCCCCTGGGACTGCTTTGCTCATATATTTTCCATCCGAGCTCCGATTCATACAAACTTAATTGCGTTGGAACTGTGTCGGGATTCTCTACCCATTGGGATAGGGTATAGCAATCAATTTAGGCTCAGGCAGAAAATCATCTTTTGCTCCTTAGGGTTTTGAGCTGTTTTGTTGGGGCTTTCATTTTAGTATATTTTGGTTTGATCAAAATTTGGGTGCTTACACCTTCTAGACACCAATCACACAATTTCAATTTATTTATCATTCCATATGCATATTTCCATAATCCGTGATCTCAATTATAGTAATTCAAAAATCAATTATCATAACTCAATTTCAAGTGATATACATGTCTTAATCTCATTAAAACCGAAATCAAACCCTTTTGGGTAAAATACATTCAAAACCACGAATAAATCTACAAACCAGATTCCATAAATACCGACGCACACAAAAAATAATTATTAACAGTTTAGACAGGTTATAATTCACAATCATGGGCACTAATGTGTTTCCTAAGTCTTGACTAAAACTTCCCTAATTAACCACTTATTAAGATCCAAGATTCTATAATTATAACCTAAGGTGTTAAGTTTTATAATTTCAGTCATCTTTCAATTCCAACAATTCACAAAGATCCCTATTGAAGCTTAAGAGTTGATTCTACTTCCCAATTTTATATCCAAACAAAGTCTAACCCACTAAATTCCATAACCTTGTTCTTTTAACACCTAATTACATTCATCGTTCTCATTTATTAGTCTTAATTACAAATTGAATTCCGTCTATTCCTACATCTCAAATTAACCCATGTGCAGGTGTTACAATAATTAATTTATTGGAAAAATGGTTAAACATTAACTTAGGCTTAAAATTTCCAACTTATTAAAATTTCCTTAGGTCGCTCAGGTAACCTGTTGAGCACCGGTACAATTTCAGTAGAATTCTTAGATTTTCATATTTTCTGATTTTGGGTTATTTCTTTGATCTTTAATTGTTCTAAATTTATTTCTTATGAATCTAAATCACACCTACAACACCCTAAACTTATTTGTATCAATTAATTACAATTCCTTGGTCATCTACAAAGATCAAACCTATATTCTTTAACACTTTTATATCTTTGTTTCAAGATCATGAAAACTCTTCGATGAAAACCAACCCATGAAATATATTTTCGTCTAACCAAATCAATCAAGACTAATTCAATAACACAGAAATTATCCAGATCCTCTAGTTTTCAAGTGAAAGCTACTTGCCTTATCATGCAAAAGTCCATCTTCTCTTGTATTCCGAATTGAATCCAATATTATGTTTTTTATCTCACTAGCCTAGGATTCACCAAACAAGATCTCCACCGTTCAGATTGTAGTTCTACCAGTCATGAACAAAACCTCCAAATTTGAGGTTGATCCAACGGCTGGATATCTCCCGATCTAAGTTTGATGGTTGCTGGTCGGAGGTTTCTACAACAGCTCATTTCTCTTGTGTTCTTTCTATTTTCTTCCCTCTCTCTCTTCCTCTATAAATTCCAAACGTGGGAGTGTAGACACCCCAAAATTGCACAATTTTTTATAAATCTTGAAGGAGAGAAATATTTTATTGGAATTTTCAATTCTTAGTATGGGGTTTGAAATCCTTAACCCATTTGAATCCAAAACCACAAAGGAAAGGGCCCAAATTCAATCTTTTGCGCAAAGTCAAACTTTTCCGGTTGAATTTTGTTGACTTTTGACCCAAAAAAATGAAATATTTTTTAGGCAAGATTTTAAGATAATTTTTCCCGGTAATCAGGTTTTTAGCCATGTTATTGCATAAATGAATTTTTTGAGATTTTAAATCTTGACGAATACCTTGGTATTAACATATTGAATCTTTTTACCGGACCTGAAAAACTAGAATTTAGCTTTGAACTGGAAAGTTGACTTTTTATTCACTTGGAATTTGGGTTTGGAACTATTTTTAATGGATTCAAATGGGGGGTGTTTTCTTATTTACATGTAATATCTTAAGTAAATGGAGATTAAAAAATACGAGGACATTTACTTAAATGATATTACATGTAAATAAGTATTGCCTGTGCAGGTGAGGGTCAGTGCTATGCAGAAGCTGTGCAGAGAGTCATTTTTGCCCTGAACGGAAATTATAGTTCGGATAAAAGTATTTTTCTTTGTATCCGAAATCATATTTCGGATAAAGGCATTTTTCTTTGTATCCGAAATAATATTTCGGATACAAGCCTTTTTCTTTGTATCCAAAATATTATTTCGGATACAAAGATTTTTGTTTGTTTTCGACCTGAGTTGTCGGATACAAGTGTTTTGTTCAAAATTGGAATATCCAGCGAGTTGTCACTTATTTACTTCTATTCCTTTGTCTGAGAAGTGGGGATTCCCGAATTTAGCCTCCTAGATTATCCATATTTTTCCAAGTCCATGCATTAGGGTTAAGTTGGAGGGTTCTAGACACACTTTTGTGTCTACCATTAGGGTTCCCTTTGCCCTAGCTGTTGCCTATAAATAGGGGGCCTCCCTTCAAGCAAATGGCTAAGAAAGTGGAGATTGAAGAGCTCCAAATGAAGAAGGGAACCCCTGTCTCTTTGCTTTCAGAACTCCAGGTAAGCCTTGAACCCTTTTTCTTTTCTAGTTTTAATTTCTAGGATTATTCTGTCTTCTACTTTCTTCTGTAGAATAAGGCTTATGTGTGTGTTTGTTATCCAAACCTACTTCCAAGTATCTCAAGACTACTCTCTAGCCATAAAACGTGAAGAGAGAGCTAGGGAAAAGGGAGATAGGTGGATCCGTAGGGTAGACCCCCATATGCTATAATCTTAGAAATGTATAGTTTTAATGTTTTGTTTAGGTTGTGATGATTTATTGATGAAATATGGAGGAATACTATAGATCTATGCTTTTCATAGCATTAGATCTCATTTTTCTTATATATTTCGATTTTTCACATTGTTTTCTCCCTTTTTATGATTTTTGATGTTTTTAATCGTTTGGGGCTAAGATCTTGGATCCGCCATTGTCCATATGGTAGATCTGGGATCAGAAGCTTTCCAGTAACCTCTAGGGTTTCATGAGGTGGTTTTTGAGTCATTTTTGGTTTTTTGAGATAAGACCCTACGGTCTAAGCTCTCCCCTTTTGATTTTTTTTCATCAACGTAGGTATATTTTGCTTAGATTTTTTATTTAATGAGAAATATGGGCTAGATCTATGTCCTGGATTGTTCATATCCGATTCTGCAATATTTTGTAATAATAATATTTTTTTTATATTTATTCCTAAATTTCAAGGATTTAATTTAAAGCAGATTTTCGAAGTTTTTATTTTAGATTTGTTTTCTTTTGATTTCAGTCAATCATGAAGCCCAAGAAATGGCTTTTGTTTTCATAAAGAAAGATCCATAATTAATTGGATCATTCACATGGAAATAAGCCATACATTCATTTTCCCCTTTTTCTTTTGTTTTGATTTTTATTAGCAAGCATTTTTATAGCATGAACAACACTTGGCAATCACTTTGTGTGGATGAATGGGGTGGCTAACACCTTCCCCTATTCATAATCTAATCCCCTTACCCATCTCTGGATTTTTTGTTTTAAAGTAGAGTTGTTTTTACTCTAGTTTTGCCTTTTTTGGTTTATTTGATGATTTTGGTGTCCATTCACACCTTAAAAATTGAATGGTGGCGACTCCACCTTTCTATGGATCCCGTGTAATGATAGAAAAATCACAAGATTGATTTTTCTATGTCTCACAACTGGCAACTCCACTGGGGACTAGTGAATTCAAGCCATGATTGGTGTATATGTTCATGTTTTTCTTTATTTGTGAATGCTTGCTGTTTTGTGTATTTTATTTGAGCATGTTGATGTATTTTAGATTTGATTTGTATGATTAGAAGTTCATAAGGATAAGGGCATGAATGTATTGCTTGGTTATGTTTAGAATCATGTTTAGGGGCTTTATCTTGTCACACATGCTTACTTGTTGTATTTTTTATGATAACATGCTTGGCTTTGGGGATTTAATGCTATGTCTTGATGATGAAAATTATGAGCATGAAATCTAGGAATTTAGTGGGTATTTTGGGGGTTTTCAAGCATGTTTTCCCTAATTAAATGCTTCTTGTACAATATGATTAGTTGCTGTATTTTTAGGCTTTGATTTGGGTATGAATGATGCATTTTGAGCATGAAAATGAAGAATATGAAATCTAGGAATTTAGTGGGTATTTTGGGGGTTTTCAAGCATGTTTTCCCTAATTAAATGCTTCTTGTACAATATGATTAGTTGCTGTATTTTTAGGCTTTGATTTGGGTATGAATGATGTATTTTGAGCATAAAAATGAAGAACATGAAACCTAGGAATTTAGTGGGTATTTTGGGGGTTTTCAAGCATGCTTTTTATGGTTTATTGTTGTTTGTACAATATGATAACATGCTTGTGTGATATTTTTTTTGGGTATATAATGGTCATGAGCATATTTATGTGTTTTTATTATCTTGTTTGCTTGTGTTTATTTATTTCCAATATGATGTCATATCTGCCTTGGTTTGAGCTTGTATATATGCATGGCTGCGAAAAAGAGTGGCAAGGGGTTGGGACATTGTGAATGCACCTTTAATTTCAAATGCACTTGAGCACTTTAGACTTTTTGCACAGCCTACCCATTACCTATAGGAAGTTGAACCCGAATGTGTGTAGCTTGGCGCAACGAGGTCGTTACTTCGAAAAGCGAAAGTGAAAACATTCACCTTAGAACTTTGAGCTAATGATGTGATGACATTGTGGATCTTTGATTCTGGTCATCACTAGGCTTGAGATCTAAGTTGCCAATCAACCAAAACCCAAAACCCTACGCTTGAAGGTGGAGAAACACTTTTTCAGCTAAAGTAAACAATTACGATGGGGAAATGGGTTTGTAATTGAGGGAAAGTCATTTGCATGTTTCACTAGCCAAGGTATGATATGGATACCATATTGAAGGTAAACACAAGGTAACAAGGTAATATCAATTTATTTGTTAGTTACCTTCATATCATGTAAAGTAAATTGCCATGGTGTCCATATGTTTGGGATGGAGTTTTTCCCAATGAGGTCTGTATCCTAAGGTTGGTGTAGCCTATAGGAAGAGTTTTTTTTTTTAACTCTATTCAAAAGTCATCCTACCCAAAATCCATGTAAGAGGCAACCAAGAGTACAAAGTCCATGAACATGGTGTCTAACTTTGGAGGGGACATGTACCCTCATGAGTATTCATGCATTTTTTGCAAATATAGTGTCAAAATCCCATTTGGGGATTGTATTTAGAAGCCAAATCAAGGTGTACATTAAGTGGGAATAAAGAAACATAATTTGCAGAGTGCCCGCATTCCGCCACTTATCAGAGGCTATAGACCCGACCGGTGTAGCCAATTGCAGCACCACCTATTGCTTTAGCACCTCCTCGTTTTCAGAGACCACAGCAGGATCAAAAAGCACTGGTAAGCCAGCTGGCAGACGTGGACCACAGAGATATGATCAGAGGCCACAACTAGTTGCTCCATGACTACAGCCTCAGGCTAGGGCATACGCGGTTGCTACTCATGAGGAGCAGGAGCCTGAGCCAGAGCCAGTGCTTGAGCCTGACACCCTAGTTTTAGTAGGAGGTATCATTTCTAATTGTGGTCAATACGTTAACTATCTCTTTGATTTCAGAGTATCATGTTCTTTTACTACTCTTGCATGTGTTGTGTGTATTGGTTTGGTACCTTCTTTATTTGAGTTCATTTTATTGTTGGATATCCTACCAAAAGAGACTAATAGGGACCCAAACAGTGTGTAGGTACCATGATCAGATTAGGCTAACTAGATTTGCCAAATGATTTGATATGCCCAAATTTTAAGGAGTTTGAGGTAATTTTGGAATGGATTGGCTTTCAAAATACCTTGTGACTATAGACTATTGAACCAAGCAACCCTCAAGAACAAATGCCCTTTACCAAGGATTGATGATCTATTTGATACTCTTAGGGGAACCACTTGGTTTTCAAGGATAGACCTAAGATCAGGCTATCATAAATTGAGAGTGGTTGAAGAGGATAATGAGAAGACCACTTTTACGACTAGATATGGACATTTTGACTTCACGGTCATGCCATTTGGGCTAACCAATGCACCTGCGGTAATTATAAACTTAATGAATCGGATCCAAGTTTATTTGGAGAACTACAAGGTGAAATTTCGAGGGCGAAATTTATTTTGTAGAAGGGTAGAATGTAAAACCCCGACCCGGATTATACCTTAATTATTAAGATTAATTATCTAAAGTGGGGTTATTAGATTAATTAAGTACTTGTGTTATGAAGATGAGGTAGATGTGGATTATTCTTGAGGATTTAGGGAAATCAAATTGAACTTTTTGAAGGTTATTAAGGTAAGCTTAGTTAGTATTATGTTTTAATTACAATTGGCTAAGGTATCCTTCAATTAGATTTAGTGAATTGGAAATCAAATTTTGAAAAATTAGAGTTAAGTGTACCACAAAGCATCTCCCAAGTATACTTAAAGTACCTTCCAAGTGTAACCGACTTTCCACCCAAGTGTACCCAAGGTACCTCTCACATGTACCTCAAGTAACTCCTAAGAGTACCTAAAGAACCCCCATTGTATACCCAAAGTACATCTATGTACTACCCAGGGTACCATCCAAGTATACCTAGAGTAAACCAAAGTATTACCCAAGGTACCACTCAAGTATGACTAGGGTACACCATGCATTACCCAAAGTACCTCCATGCATTACCCAAGGTACCACCCAAGTACTACCTAAAGTACCCCCCAATTATACCTAAGGTACCCTACTTGTATCCTTAAGGTACCCCCTATATTTGCCTAAGGTACCCCTTTGATTTATCTAAGGTACCCCAATTGAATACCTAAGGTACCCCCTAATGATACCTAAGGTACCCCCTTATATTGCCAAGGTACCTCACTCATATTGCCTAAGGCACCCCACTTGAATACCTAAGGTACCCCATTTGAATACTTAAAGTACCCCCTAATTATACCTAAGGTACCCCTTTGTATTGTCTAAGGTACCTCACTTATTTTGCCTAAGGTACCCCTTTATTATAACTAAAGTACCCCACTGTTTTACTTAAAGTACCCCTTGATTTACCTAAGGTGCACCCCCTAAGCATCCCTAAAACATACCCCTTGAAGTGGCTAAGGCAAACCCCCTTGAAACACCAAGGTACCCCCACTTAACACTAAGGTACCCCCTCATTTAATACCAAGGTACCCCCCTCAAATAACACTAAGTTACCTTCCTGGTATGCCTTAAGTACACCCTAGGGTTTTAGTTGAATAAAAGCTTTGTTTAGGGGCAGATTTGAAAGACCAAAAACTTGGGCATATAAAAGGATGCCTTAATTTCTATTCTAAGTGTTTTGAGAACACTTCCTCTTGTCTTGGTCGTATAGAACAAGAGAGAGAGAGTTGTAGGAGCTTGCTTCAAAGCTTCAAGAGGAAGGAGAAGAAGGAGAAGGAGAGGAGAGCTTGAAGAGGAGTTGTGCATCTCCATTAATAGGTAAGTAGCAAACCCTTCAAAACAAAATGTATTACCAAAATTCGTATTCTCTCTCTAGGGTTTAGTTCATTTGATGAAATGTTCTTGCATGATGGTTTTTTATTTCAGAAATTTGTAGGGTTTTGGTTGTATGATAATCTTGTTTAGTTTTCTATTGATTTGCTATGGATTTCCACTCACATTGATCATATTTCAGATTAGGGTTTGATTTTGTGTTTTAAATGAGGTTTCATGTATTAGATTTGTGTTTTTATGGATTTGGGATGGATTCCTGTTTTAGAAAGTGTTTTTAAGTATGTTGGGATGATGTATGATCATCCCATTTGGTTTTGGAAAGGTTAGGAATGAGTTGCATAAGTTTTGTGTTGAAAATAGCCAAAAACGTTTGAAAACCCGACCTGGCGATTAATCCTGGAAATTGGTGATTAATCCTAAGCCAAAACCCCTAAAAACAAGTCTCTGTTATCCTAATCGCGAATTAGGATTAGTCTGGGCGATTAATCCATAGCCTGGACGCGTGAATGTCCATTAGGAGAAGGTTCACGTCAACCCTAGTCTTCACCCTAACGCGCGAACGTCCACCTTCAACGCGAGAACGTTACTTTGCTTATTTTTTTAACGCCCGAACGACCAACCTCAACGCCTGAACGTTGCCCTGTGTATTACCTTAACGCCCGAACGTTGGGGACCCTATTTTTGAGAGTTATTCACCCTTTTTCTCCCCAACTCTTTTCCAAACAACCTAAGCCTCTTACACAGCACTCTTATTACATGAAAGACATTTAAGTCTTTCATATACTGAAGTCTTTACATGTAAATAAGGTTTTACCCCCCATTTGGAACCAATAAAAATACTCCCAAGGCCCAATTGCCAACCAATAAAAGGTAAACTTTTCAGTTCATGCCTAAATTTTCAGTTTTTTCGATTTTCATAAAAGGCCACTTTTTGAGTTTGACACCCAAATGAGTGATTCAGAAGCATAGAAAATTCTAGAAGATTTGTTTACTCTCCAATAGACCACAACCAGAATTTGAGCCTGAAATTCCTTGTAGATTTGTATAGAAAAATTATACACCGAAAAGTCAACGTTTTTAACCATACTTGGAATATTTTCGAGGTCCAAAACTTTTTGTCTCGGAATCCACTAATTTTTGGTATGTTGACTTATTTGGGAATCTTAAGACTATCCCACTCATCCAAAATGTATTTTGAGGATTTTACAATACTCGTTTTGATTGATTTAGATTTATGAAAGCGAGGTTGAGAACTCTTCTATGATTTGAACGATGAAGTTGAGGCTTCTTGTGGATATGCAAAGGGGCTGAGTGCCCATGGTGACTCGAGAGGTAGTGAAGCCTAGGGGTTTAAAGGAAGGTGAACATGTGGTTCACTTAGTATGGTTTTGTACTTCAAACAAGTGGTGCTTTTATGAGATTGGTTTTACTAAAACTGTTTTATTGGTTTATCGTGAGTTGTATTGAATCCAGTGGGCATAGAGATGGTTATGGATCCATGGTCAATCTAGTTAGTGTATTAGTGATGGCTTGTCAAGGTAACAACCCGGGCCACATTTGCGTACCACCGTGTGAGATTGGTCAGGCCTTCTTGTGAGGTAGATTGAGCTGCAGCATGCCAGCCCATGCGTGGGTGCTCCACTTAGGTGATGACCGTGCGCGGCTTCGACCTTCAAGTAGTGAGGTGGCAAACCGGCTAAGGGTGGTTATCTCGATTTACAGATACACTAATCCACGAGTCCTACTAAGTCATGCTTGCAGTATTTGATTGTTTTCATGGAACTGATTTCATGTGTGATTCGATTGAGATATTTGACTTGGAATTACACTTTATGTCCGATTGAATTGTTTTGTTTTACATTCGGTACTTTATATTGCGAATATTGTCATGATATTATAAAATTGCATAAATTGTTTCTAGGCATGCATGTTTGCTGCTTACTAGGACTTTATGTCTCACGCGTGCTTTGTTTTACCGGATTTGCTTTTAGATCCTCTTGGTGAGCCACGTGCTGGGGCAGATATTGAGGGTGAGGTTGAGTACAGGCCAGAGGACTACTATTAGTATCCATAGTAGGAGTTCTCTTTGTGACGTTATGTTTTGTCTTGGGGAGTTGTAAATGTGATGTAAATAATCTTTTTGGGTTTATACTCTTGAGGGATATCTTTTGTATATGATTGTACATAAGAAAGAGAGTTAGTGAGCATTTTAGTTGCCTTTTTGTATCCAGATATCATATCTTTTGGAGTTATTATATGGATGATCTTTTGCTAGATGGAAAAATTTTTATTCCATACTTCTTTAGCTTGTACTCTGATGGTTACATTGTAATTGCCTAGGAAATTGTGTTTATCAGGTTCTATTGGGCCCATAAGTAGGTCTGGAGGACGAGTCGGTGCTATGATAGGGCAGACTCGGATCTGAGGCGCTACAATTATGATATCAGAGCAATAAGATCCAAACTAGGAATTAGAAGCCATCTTAGGTTGGTTTTGGGATTGAGTGCACGATACCTAAAGCCTTTTAAGTTGTTTTTTTGGATTTCTTTTCTAGTATTTTGGTTAAGTAATTATTATTTTTATTGTATATGATTGTTGTATGATGAGCCAATTGTATTTGGTTATACTAAGGTAGTGTGAGGCATCAGCCAATGCTGAATATATACCTAAGTATTTAACCTTGTACAAGTGGGATATTGTGATAGTTATAATAGACAAGAATTTGAGTAACTGTGAAGTGTGTATGAAATGCATGTATATATTGCTATGAAGATAATTATTATTATTTGGAGAACCTTCCATGATCTTTCTTCCCAACCTTCGTATAGCTGCAGATATATTGAAGGGATTGGTAGTAGTAGAGTCATGGTATTCTCCTTTGATTGTTTTTGCAATTGGTAATACGGGTGAATTCCTTGTTTTGATTGCAATTATTGATATTTCAGTTAGTTATGGCAAGACGGGGTAGACCCCGTAAGGTAGACCTGGATCTGGGGCGCTACATACCACCATCCAAAACATAAAACCATCAAGTTCAAGTCTTGTCAAGGTCAATTGAAAATAGTCCCTATACATTCCACAAAAAATCCAGATCAAATAAAAGACATGGCTTCCTGAACCTACACAGCAAAATAGAAATCCTCTTCTTGATAGTCAAGGTAGTCTCCCTATGAATCAAACCTAGTAGCGTCCTCACCAGGAGTAGGGGTGTCAATGGATACCTGCTACCCAGTAAACCCAATAGGACTGACCCCGTTTAACAAGTTTTGGGACTGGGTATATAAACCCAGTTTGTAATCGGGTTGGGTTTTGATCCTTCAAAAAGTAAGACTGTTAATGACTAAGTCTATGTGGGTATTCCCATTGGGTACGCGATATATAACTAGTTAGATAATTAACATTTAATAATAAGGAAGCTTTGGGAACAAGCATCATTTTAATTTATATTTAATGATTGCTAATGAGATTTTCAATAGACAATAAAAGAAGTATTTAACAATTTATCTAATCTAATTAAATTATTCAAACTTCAACTTTCTAATTTTTACTTTGTTTCTTTCTTAAAAGATTAAAAAAGGACACAAGAATCTAATAATCCACTTTCGATTGTTTGTATTGTTTTTTGAAGTCATTAGAAAAATTATATAATCATTCTTGTAACGCCCTAAATCCGGGTCATTTTTTTTTATGATTCGAATCAAGTCATTAACTTGTGGTACATCACAATCAGCTTAAAAGATAAGACTAAAACAACTAAGAGTTATCAGAGTGCTAGGAAGCTTAAATTATTCATTAGAGACTATATCTTACTATTACATCAATTAATCAAATGAAAGGCAACTACAATTTAACTAACTCTCAAACTCAACTAGATCATCTACTATTATTCTAAGAAAATAAAAACACTTATATCAATATCCTACTCTTGTCTTCTGGATTTTCAATTCTGCAAGCCGACTATCTGACTACCCTAGTGGTGTCTTCTCCAAGATCACCTGAAAACAAATCATTTAAAAGCAAGAATGAGATATAAAATCTTAGCAAGTAGCAACATGCATGAAAGAAAACAGTTTATATATATATATATATATATATATATATATATATATATATATATATATATACATATCCCTTACAAATCTTTCATGAGTTGCAAAACAATCTAACAAGTATCACTAAATCAAGAAAATAAAGCCGTATAAGTCAAATCTACAATTTTCTCCAAATTAATACAAATACTTTTCCCAAAACAATTCATCATGCTAATTATGTCATTTTAATATTTCTTTCAAAACCATTCTTGTCAAAACATGGCTAAACCGATCAATCAATCTTTCTTTTTAAAAGAAAACAAATCATATATAATTAGTAATTAAAGCTCACCTTCAGGTAGTAGCCTGTTCTATCGCAGGATGTAAACACATAGTATCCACACCTCCTCCACAGGAGAATGCACATCTCTAAGACCACAGGTAGCCCCCGCAGGAGATAGCATAATTCAACCGTAGAATGTGAACATATAACATCTACATCTCCCTCGCAGGAAATAGCTCCCTTACCCTCAGGTGGTAACTCACACACCCATCGCCCATGTAGGATTCAATCACATAATAATTACATCTCCCCCACATGAGGTATCTCCCCTGTAGGATGCAATCCTATCGGAACTACATCTCCCCCACAGGAGGTAACACATTTCACCCGTAGGTGGTAACACACACATCTCCTCTGTGGGATGTAATCATGATCTTCCCCACAGGAGGTAACTCATGTCTCCTGCAGGATGTAACACATCTCACCTGCAGGTGGTAACACACACATCTCCCCTGTGGGATGCAATTACATCATGATTACATCTCCCTCACAGGAGGTAACCCATTTCTCCCGCTGGAGGTAATCAAATCTCATCCGTAGATGGTAAACAAATCTCACATTGCCATCAGGGCATATAAATCATTCCATGATACATGGAAGAGCATAAATCCACAATCCAAATTTCGTATGTAAAGTAGTTTGTTTACTTTCAATCAATAATCCAAAACCTCTTGTCAATACTTATTATATTTTCAAAACATAGGCTCAACGTACTAAAATCTGCTGTAAAAGTATTTAGATCAATTCCAGAACTTGAATCACGTATAAAACAATGTTTTACAGGTTTAGAAATCAACCAAATCGATTTTAAACAAATTTTAGAACCAAAACTCTCTTTCAAGTCAAAACAAGGCATATTTTAGTAGAACGTACCCAAAACTTTGTATAATTTTTATAAAATTAATTGACCATTGAAAATAACTCATAAACACCAAAATATTATTTTTACATGTGTTTGATTTGTCTAAAATTTATTTTATAATAAAAATCTAGGTATATTTCCCAAAATCAGAAAATTTGGGTTGGGCGCTCACCCCATTGTGTCTAGCGGTCTACCAAAACAAAACAGGTGAAATGGGTGCTCAACAGATCGCTCAAGCGATCTGTCTAGCGCTCCCTTTAATTAACATGGGCGCTCAACAGGTCTCTCAAGCGATCTGTCATGCACTCATACAAAATTACAAATTATGGGTTTTTCTTTAATTCGTAAAATTTCATTCTAAATCCAAATAACATCAAACCAACTCTTCAAATTACTTCTAAATCATATATTTTCAATCTCTAAACATGTTAGATAATTTGAAACACATCTAAATAGAGATTTACAATAATCTAAATCAAAACCCAAAGGAAATCAATATTTTAAGCATGCTTGACAGTTTTCATAAACCCCATCTATGATCAATTAAACCCACCAAATATATTGTATAAAATACACGGTTAAGCATCTCAATTCATAATACTTAATTCCAGATCAAAACCACAAACGATTTAACCTAAAATCATGCAATGATTAAACAAAACGAGGTGCTACTATTTGCCTCAAAACACAAAATCCTTCTCTTTAAGTTACCACCGAGATTCTGCTACTATCGCACCCTTCTAGAGACCTCAGAACACCATCTCCACCGTTCAAATATAAGTTCCACTAACCGTGAACATAACCCCTAAATTTGAGGCCGATCCAACGGTTTAATCTCTTCCGATCTAACTTTGATGAATGCTGGTCGGAGGTTTCTGCAACACCTTCTTTCTCTATATTCCCCAAATGTGAGAGCCCTCTTTTCTCCTCTTTTGCCTCTATACTATTTGATTAAAAGAAACCCTAACTCCTCCCTAAAGCCTCCTTTTTATATGCTCATCTAAAATAGAAGTCTTGTTTGGTTTAGGAAACTTTCTAACTAGCCCTACTAGGATTCCTAATCACATTTAGAAGATTTCCTAATCTTTTACAACTCCTCCTTCTAAATTCTTTCCTCTAAATTATAAATAAAGGAAATTTCTATTTTTCCAAATTTTCGTGCTAGTTATTTCCCTTATTTTTAAATATTTCAAAAACTTCCCAAAACTCCTTTTTTCCTCAACTTAAGGCTCCTAATCAATTACAACTACTAATATGCCCTTTTCCTACTTTAAATATCATTATTAATAATCAATTTAAACCCAACTTAGGTCTAACATAATTTCTCAAGTCTAATAATAATTTAATTATTCTATTTAGTTATTTACCAATAATTAGTAGAAATTTGACCAAAGTACCATTCTCTTGATAATTTCATATCTAGCCATTGGATTTCTTCTAAAATTTCCAAATTTATTATCTATAGTATCCTTGGCCATAATATACAGTTGGATTAATACCTATCTTTCCTAAACTTCATATTTAACTTACTTTCCCAATTATTCTAAATTAATTCTTCATTTTTACTATTACTATTAATTAAAGTCAAATCTATAATTAATCTTCCAATTAATTTAAATTACTATTCCAATTCCCAATAACTTGAAATTATTATCATTTATTTAATTACTAATATATACATACTTGGAACATAATGCTAATCCTTCAATACTTGGATTACTTCTTTATTTATTAATTTTTTTCAAGTTTATCTAATTTATTATCCAATATTTAGATTTATTTATTATATTACTATATTAAAAATTTTGGGGTTTTACAATTTCAACTACCATTCCTTGGAGATCATGATTGTAGAAGCTTTCTTCCAAGCACAGAGGAGATCCATGTGATCAACATTGATGACTTTTAGATTGCATGTCAACGTTATAAACATTATGTTGCAAAATACATGTTTTTTTTGACTTTCTTTTCTCATATCAGAAGCTTCTATATATATATATATATATATATATATATATTATTTTTATTTTGCTTTGATCATTTCAAATCAGGTTTTCGACGGATACCCACAAAAAATCGAGTGTATGCAGATTCGGTTATGTGACAATTGATCACATTCCCAGACTCAGAACCGACAATACCCAAAACTGTCTCACACAATAGGGTTCAGTTCTGAGACAAACTTATCCTGAACTTGGCCCGTTGACACCCCTAACAAGAAGTGTTTGAAAATAAAACCGATAAAAACAATAATGTGAGAAAGAACATCTTAGTAAGTAGCCATGCTGAAAACATAAGTTTATACAGTTCAAAAATATGCAAGAGAGTAATCAGTCTAACCAAGGCAAATATAAACACAGTGAAGTATAAAATAATGCAAATATACGATAAGTCTTGTAGGACTCATGAAATAGAAATATAGAGATAGATCAATAGAATATGCCACTATGCTACCTTCATGACTTATAAGTTGTAGCACCCCGGATCTGGGTTACGTAATAAAACTGTAACTCGTCTCCGAAAGTTAATTTTTCACATAAGATCGATATATTAGAGTGAAGGAAAACATGAATGAAACAATAACTAGATAATCAGAGTGTATTACAATCCAAACTGAAATACAAAATTACAGTAATACAACTCTCAACTCACATAAACTAAGCAATTACCCGACGGTATCGTCCTCTCTAAGATCTGAAAACAAAACCAAATAAAATGGAATGAGATACGAATATCCTAGTAAGCAGCACATGCATGCTCAAATACATTTTTCATAGTTATAAAACATGGATCGGATATAAAGCATGTAACAGTGGCGATAACACGATTAATCCGAATAATTCCACAATAATCCAGCAATCAAATATAATATAACTCATGTAATCCAGCATATAAGTCAAATCCTGTAACGCCCCGGATCCGTGTTGTTCATTAAAGATATAACACGTCTCACGGAGGTTAGGCAAGGATCGTTAATCAATTTATGATCGCTGGATAATCATACATCTATAACCTAACAGAGTGCACATTTCCATTTATGCAAAATTGTAACATTTAAACTGAACTGAAATCATATGGTTCATCCCCAATTACTTTAATACATCTCAATTAATTCAAGTTCTCAAATTCGGAACAGATAACCTACAAGTCTAAGGAAGGTAATAGTAGTCTTCCTCCCTATATGCCTCAGCAGGATCTACCCCAGTAATCGCCTCACCACGAGTATCTAAAAAAAATAGAACAACAACAGAGTGAGATACGAATATCTCAGCGAGTAGCACATGCATGCAGAAATAGTTGAATCACATTTTAAAACTATGCATCGACAACACTACAATACGCTTAAACAACCAACATCAATTTCCCAAGTTCAAATCAAACAAATCACATCTCAGTTAAGTACAATAACACATCGATTGGTCAATGTCATGACTATCGTTTAGTTGATAAATTAAACATGCCAAGTAGACACTCCACACCTCCATGTACACAGTTCCGGCCTACTCAGGGTTTCGGATACTCTGAAATGACGGCCTACTCAGGGTTTCGTCATCCAATGCAGGCCTACTCCCCGGGTTTCTGCATTGACAACCAGGCATACTCAGGGTTTCTGGCTGCTCTACACCGGTCGTGGCAACACACAAGGCCATGCAATTCCAACAACCAACAATAACATCACATTACTAAGCTTAAACATCTGGATCCAGGACAAGCTAGACCAAAACAGTAAACATCGTATAATCTCGATTTCAATATCAAAACAAAACCATTCATTCCACATCATGTAAGAATTCATCACAATTCATCACCTGTCCCTCTGGACCAAGCAGTACCTCAAGTACATTCAGTATTTTCTCATTTCCGTAACACAAGTCATATGAAAGTAAAACTCAATCCATTCATACCAAAGAAAACCTTTCAATACGTATAAAGTTTCCAACAAGTGAAACCAGAAATACAAGAACTTCTCAATCAAAACAGTGTATAGAACAAGGAAAAGTAACTGGTAACTCTTACTAGTTTGGTGTCCGGCACAATACTCATAAGTAACCTAAACTCAACTTAAAACTCATAAGATGTTCACAAATTTTTCCTCTATTAATTTCATAGGCAAAATGGTTTCCCAGGTTCCTAACCAAGTGAATAGTGAAGTGGTTTAACACCTAAGTAATGCAAATACTCTTGGTCAAATCAGAAATTCCATTTCGGTAAGCAAAATAGGTCTGCCGCTCACCTATTGAGGTGGGCGCGAGGTGAGCGCCGGTCGGCGGTGAAGAAAAAGGGCAAAATCGACCTGCCGCTCACCCGACGCTAGGTGAGCGCGAGATGAGCGCGAGATGGGCGTGAGGTGGGCGCGAGATTCGCGCGAGATGGGCGCCTCGTTTTCCACTTCGCGCGAGATGAGCGCGAGGTGGGCGCGAGATCGGCGGTAGGTCGTTATTAACGGGGCGCCTACCTCCAAGGTGAGCGCGAGGTGAGCGGATACCCCCTGTGGTTTTCATTTCTCTGTTATTTTGAGATCTACATGACTGGCCGGTTTGTGAAGGTCTGTAACTACTCCAATACACTCCTAATACTCCCAGAAGACTTCCCAACCATATTTGGAATTAATCTAAACACTTTCATTTTCAATTATAAAACTCAATCCGAAGACTCTGTTCATGTAACTTCCCGAAAACCAGAAACCATAAAAACTCATACTATCAGTTGATATGTAAATCATGCATCAGAATAATCTCGAGAGAAACAGAAAACACAAATCCCAGTTGTAAATCAGTGCTACTCACCTGAGTGTGCTTATTCCCGAATGGTAAACCTCGGCCGATCACTTCTCCGGCCACGCACGCGAATGAAAAATCTACCGAAACTAATCTTCTCGAGCAGAGAGAAATAACCCAATGAACTTCAGCTCCGAACTCCTTCTTCCAGCACTTGCGATTTATGGTTCTTCACGAACAGAAGCCCTAGTCGCCTCTCCAGCCGAAATCGCGAGTTCGCCTGATGTCCAGACTTAACGAAAATGTTTCCGTAAGTATACGCGTATTTCGTTTAAAACTAAAAACCCTACTTTCCCTTATTTGCTCATTTAACACTTACCTTGCGAGATGTATACGCCGGTGGATCAACCCTTTTAACCCCTTGATCCTATGCATGCTCGCCCACCGAAGATACTACATGTTCAGCATCTATTCGCGTTAATAATCACATAACTACACCTTAATAATACCAATGATAATACTACGATTTTTCGGAAAAATGACTATATAACGCCTGTACATATGAGTATGGGCTAAGCCCTCAAACCACAAAATAACCTGATAAACACAGTTTATACATCAGAATAAATAACTAAATAAATAAATAAATAAATAAATACTCACAAAATTCAGGGTCTTACAAATCCGTAGTCTCAATATCAAATCATGCGAATAACCATGAAAACCAATATAACCATGTAACCACGTGTCGATGAAACCAATTTTCCAAAACAACACAATAGATATAACTCAAATCAAAACCAGTGTCAACGTCGATCAAACCACCTCATGATCAAGTCCACGCCTCCATTTGTGTATCCGGCCTATTCAGAGTTTTGGATATTGAAATGATGGCTTACTAAGGGTTTTTTCATCCAGTGCTGGCCTACTCCGGGTTTCGGCATTGACAACACCAGACCACTCAGGGTTGCGATGCTGCTCTACATAGGCGGTGGAGAATACCAATACCAATGAACCAGATATAGTGAAATAACAAATACCAATGAACCAGCGGATCAAATATCTTGTGTCAAATCAAATCACAATATAGGTCAATGCCATGCAATTTGCTTAAATTGAGTAATCAACATACCAAGGCGACATTCACACCTCCATGTACACAGTTCTGGCCTACTCAGGGTTTCGGAACTCTGAAATGACGGCCTACTCAGGGTTTCGTCATCCAATGCCGGCCTACTCCGGGTTTCGGCATTGACAATCTCGCCTACTCAGGGTTTCGGGCTGCTCTACACCGGTCGTGGCAACACTCAAGTCTATGCCATTACACCAATGAAGCAAAAACATTACATTACTAAGCTTAGACATGGATCCAGGACTAGCTAAGCTAGGAATGAAAAACCGATTCAACTGTTTGAACTATAAGTAACTAGCATGTATATAACCAACAGGTAATACAACAACGGTTAAACACGATCACTGTTTATCATGGGTCACTCCGGACCAGATCACTACTTCATGGAGGTTTCAAGTACAATTTCCAAAACAATTATCAATTTTAAATCAACAAGGTATGTAAGGCACTCATGAAATACTCATTGCACGAAATCTGTTCCAGCATATTAATTGACTCAATTCTGAAAACTCAAGTACCAAACATGTATGAACATAAAACTCAAAGTAGCGAAAGGAAATGTAGTTTTAATCACAACCGGAATATGCTGAAATTTGGCTGATTTAGACAATTAATTCTCAATCCTAACACTATGATTCTCACACATTAATTTGGTATGAAATCTTCAGCTAAGGGTCACTACAGCACCTTGCTAACATTTATTGAGGTTTCATGAGGTGGTATTTAAGGCTTGAAATATGAAAATTTCTGCTAAAAAACATTAGCCGCAATACACAAAATTCAGGAAGAGGGCGCATACTACTAAGCGCCTAGGCTGACTCTGGGCGCTTAGCCAAATTGAGTAATTTTTGGTATGGGCGCCTACCATAGGGCATTGGGCGGTCCCTGGGCACCCAGCCATTTTCTAATCAACGTTTAATCGCAACTCTTTGATCACATGAATTCTCAACAACTGAACTTACTTCTAACATCCAAAACACTCTCAACACCTTTTATACCAACTGTAGAAACCTCCTACACACAATAAAATTTAATCAAACTAAGATTGAATCACTCATGGTTTAGACGCTCGAGAGAATCAGAACGGAGATAGAATTTTCATTCAAACAGGAAATATTCATTGATCAATTGAACTTTAGCTAAAATTCGGTAAAACAATGATGCCCTTACTTGAGAAAATCAGAACAATCAAATCTGGAATCCTCCGATCTCTATGACTTAGAATTCTACAATTTATCCCCGATCGATCACTACTTCATCCAATAGAACCAGATTTGATTAGATCTGAGTTAACTCTAATTTCTCCTATATCTAATTACGAAATTTAAATTGAATTCACAATCACCTGAGCACTTTCTGAACTGCAGTTGATCTGGATGAAACCTCACAATAGCTCAGACGAACAGCTTCCAATTTTTCAGAATTGACTTCGATCGACTCTTCTTCAACTTCAATTTCCGATCCAACAAAATTAGAGAATGTTTCTTCTCTCCTCTTCAAACAATTTGATTCCCTTTGATACAACGAACTCCTTCAAATCCCCAAGCCGGCCAAACACTGTTTCGACCAGCCACAACCTATTTATAGGTTGGTCGTTGGCGCTCAAACGAATTTACATCTCATGATCCGCTACACGCTTGCCTACCTAGGTTCCTACCTAATCAACTCATTTAACACATGATTAAATGCTTGCCACTCCACCAAGCTGTCTATACCAGCTCTTTAATTACTCCATTAAATTTAATTATAATAATTATTAAATATTTTTGTTGTAGAATCCAGTAACCACTTACCTTAATAATATCAATCTTCAATTAACTTCTGAAAATTCCCAAAATAGCCTTGCTATGCAGTTCCTTATATTTACACCAATAATAATAATTAATATTACCAAAATAAATTCCAAATTCATTAATAAAAAATTTGGGGTTTTACATAAGCGGACCAGCCAATACCGGACAGGCTATGGGAAGCTATGTGGAAGTACTCAACCGATACCGGAATGAGTTAGCATGTATAGTCCAATTGATACCGGAGTGGAACCATCGTAAACATGATGGAATGCCTATGAAATAGAATTTAAACTACTTTAGAAAACATTTCACTTACTAGCTGCTTTATGGAACCATTTAGAGCTAAGCCCAGTAGATAGTGAAAACACAAATACTGTGTACAAGACATACACCATAAAATAGCCACATACGTAGAAGAACACAACCACATACATGGAGACACATACGTGTCAGATACATAATTGCATACACAAGGACACCTACGTACCAGATACAAACCCACATAAGGAGACACATACATGTCGAATCAAATAACCATTTAAACCATTTCTATTAATTCATGATAACTATTAAAACCAAATTGGATTTCTAAAAAAAATATTAGATAATCAAAATTTGCTTTTAAACAGAGTTCCAAGTCCTAAATCATCATGTCTGCATATTTTGAGAACTATAAATGTAAAATTTCGTTAATAATATAATTTTCTGGAAAAATTGCATTTAAAATAAATTTCTCGACTCTAGATTTAAATAATTCCGAAAACACCTTTAAATCTAAATGTTACTAAATCTCTTATAATCATAAGTTTTATGAAATTCTACTACGTTCTCATCAAACAATTTGTCACTTCCCCAAAAGTATAAAATCTGAATTTTTCCTAAATATTTTAACAACCTCTTAAGTGCACACAAAATTACCACAAGTTCTCTAAAAATTTTACAACAAGTTTACACCTAAGATTTTACTTAGTATTTGCTATATCTCTCCATCATATAATTACAATCTCTAAAAAAAATGTAACATATTCAGACTTGATACTTTTCAGTACAATATTAAAAATATCATAACAATGTGGTCCTTAAAGAGATTTAGCATAAAGTAAAACAAGGATTTACCAAAGACAAGAGCAAATATTAACTCATAATTCTGACAGTTTTTGGTAACTCAACATAGCCTATAAACCATTTCAAAATATCCTCTAAACATTTAGGTTTCTAATATTTCATGAGTTCTAAGACCATCAAAATCATAGTTTCATCAAATAAAATAATCAATTGTTTCAACTAGTATTATGCATTAGACGAAATCTTTAAAATTTGAGCATTCCCAACATCAACAAAAGCCAGGAATTCTCCATTCAGATAATCCCACATTGTCTCACTTCATAATAAAAAATGTCAGAATCATTCCAATGGCTAAAACATGGTAAAACCGAAATCTATGCTCTAACAAGTTAAGACCTGTAGACACCTCAAATTACACAAGGTTGAAATTTGAGAGTGCAAAGGTTTTTTTTTTATGTTGCCTGAAAATAATATTCGGCTACAAGTATATGTGGTGTAACTGAAATATTATTCCGGTCACTTATATTTTATATGCATAACTGAAACTATATTTCGGGCATGGATAGAATGTTTTTAACCGAAATTATATTTCGGTTCCTTCTAATGAGCTGGCGAAACTTAGTTTGTTAGGCATCATCATCATTTGCACATGGCCATAACTGAATTTGAATCGAAATTATATTTCGGTTAAAAATAATTCACTTAACCGAAATAATATTTCAGTTATAAATATTTGATGTATAACCGAACTGTATTTTCGGTCATGGGCAAAAAGCTTCAAATTGAAAAAGCCCGTGAGATCTCTCTTATTTATGTCTATTCCTTTATCTGAGATGTCCGAATTCTTGAAATTGGCCTCCGAAATTGGCCAAATTACCCCAATTCATGCTTTAGACTTGAGTTGGAAGGTTCTAGACACACTTTTGTGTTTACCCTTGAGTCTTTTCTACCTTCACTCTTACCTATAAATAGAGGGCCTCTCCTCTTGCAAAGGGCTGAGAATCTGAAGTTTGAAGAGCTCTTAAAGAAGAAGGGAACCTCTGCCCAATTCTCTACTCAATTCTCTCAAGCTACCAAGGTAAGCTACTACACTTATCTCTTCATTTTATTTCAATTTAAGCAATCTCTCTTCTTCTACCTTTCTGTAGATAAGGCCATGATTGTGTTTGAAACCCCAAACCATGCTTAAAATACTTTAAGCACCCTCTCTAGCCGTAAAACGTGAAGAGAGAGCTAGGGGAAATGAGTGTTAAAATGGATCCTTAGGCTTAGAACCACTTTTGGATGAGATAATTGCATGTTTGGTTTAAATTCATGTATGATTAATGTTTGTACTTGATTTTGTTGAAAATCTGGAGAAATTGCATAAATCTATGCTCTTTATAGTATTAGATCTCAATTCTCTCGTAAAAATTTGATTTCCTACACAATCATACACACATCACTCGATTTTTGTCAAAATAGGCATAGACCTTAGATCTACTATTGTAAGACCCCGAAAATTTCTAGAAATTTTAATTAAATAATAATCAGTATTTTATTGTAGATTTTATTGATGGTTTGTAATGAAATATATAGGTGATCATATTGATGAAGGAGATCAGGAGTTTGATGTAAATCCAACCGTTGGATCATGAAATATTGGGGTAAGTATTAAATTAAGGCTATCTTTTAATTTGATTGGTTAGAAGTATAGGAGTTGATGGAGGGGAGATACATGGTATCATAAGGATTAAAATAGGGTTTATTAAGAGGGTATACGATATACGACTCTTTGTATTCTCATGTGGCTGAAAGAAGAAGAAAAGAAGAACTAAGAGAGAAGAAGGAGACGGAGGAGCTTTGTTGTTGTTGTGTTGTAGAAGAAGGAGAGATTAGAACCTACAATAAGAGGAAAAATGAGGAAGAAGAAAACTTGGAACGAACAGAGGTAGGTAGCACACCCGTTTAGTTGATATTGAGTTTTATTGTGGTTTAATCGTTCTGCATGATCTAGAAGTATTGAATATATGTTTTTGAAGATATTAGAGATGATTTTGATGTATAGAATATTGTTTGTTGCATAAAAACTTGTTTAGGAAGTTGGATTTAGCCACTGTTTGTCGAGCGCCTAACACGATCACCTGAGCGATCTGGTCGAGCGACTCGCCTGTGTATTTTAAAAAGTTAGTCGCCCAACAGATCGCCTAAGCGACAATTGAAAAGCTGGATTTTTAGATAGGATGCCGATTAGATCGCCTAAGCGCCTTCAACGAGCGATCGTGTTAATTTTTCAGACTTATTTAATATACGATCGCCCAACCAGGTTGCCTAAGCAATGGGGTCGAGCGACCAATACAGAAATCTACTTTTTTTGAATTTGAAGAGTTATTTTAATACAAAATGATTTTAAATGATGTTAAATATCTGAACGAAGAGATATTAAGTGTTTACAACTGTTTTCAATGATCTTTTGTATTAAAAAAAATTGATGAGTGATTTAGGTTTGTTTGCAAAAAGGTTGTCTTACTTTGGAAATAAAAGGATTTTTAGGCTATTTCACAATTTGATTTGAATTTATTGAAAATTTCTTACTCAGTAAAATATATTTTAAAGTATCTTGATTTTTGAACTTTAGAAGAACTTCACACCAGAAATATTTTGTAGAGTTATCTTTGGAAAGAGTATAAGCTTCGGAAAACCCTATATGCAACTAGGCACAATTACTAACTATATTGGTTTAAGTTAGTTATTATTGTTGGTGTTTAGTAGGCATAGCTGCATATGGGTTCATAGGGTTAAGCTAAAGAGTAAAGAGGTTTTTTTTTGGTTGAATACTCCTAGTTTGCGCTCGCGCTACCTTTGCAAGTTAGTTTGCATTGGGCGGTCTTAATGTTTGTAGGGTCTCATTTCATGTTTGTGTTGTTGGTGAGTACCTTGTATGTGTGGATCAACGGCCATTCCCATGTATTGATTCAGGGGCTGCATGCTTGGGTGGTACGTGCCGAACTCTGTGAGTTTCGTGCGCAATAAGTCGATGTTTGGGCCTTTTATTGTCATATTGAGATTCGGGTTTGATGATTTACTAGCTTTGCTTATAAGTCGCATGGTGGCATAGTGAATGGAGAGTTTTTTTGTTAAAGACCTTCTTGTCTTCATGAGTCCTACAAAGACAGGATGGATTGGTTTTGGTTTTACCTATTATACTTTTGTGTTGAAAATCGTATTAATGGGAAAGATTACATCTTCTGAAATGTTTTTGATTACTGTTTTATTTATTGAGATTGTATCATGTTTATTCGTTTACTTTATCGAGTGTGAAAGCATGACTATTTTTATGTATAACTATTTATTCATGCATAGTGTTACCTACTGGGATATTCGTATCTAACTTGTGTTTTGTTTTGTTTGTTTTCAGCTGATATGCGAGAGAGGGACTTGGGGTTTGATACTCAGGGCGAGATTGTAGATTTTCTACCAGAGGATTTGAAAGAGTAGAGGACTACTCTATAGGTCCACGATCTATAACAATTCAGAATTGAACAATGCGGAAACAGTACACAAAGAATTATACGAGGAAACCTGGATCCAGATCCAGGAAAAACCTCGATTCTATATGAGGCGCCTAACCCTTCAAAATCCACTATTGAATGAGAAGACAATTACAAAGGAGTACATACTTAACCTTTACAATTTGACTCACTCAACAGCAATCCACAGTTCGAATCCACGAACTGCTACACAGCTTGAATCCACAAGCTGCAGAACACGATCAGTCCAGATTGCAAACAATCACTCACCAGTGATCCACAGTTCGAATCCACGAACTGCAACACAACTTGAATCCACAAGCTGTAGGACACGATCAATCCAGATCGCAGCAATCCTCTCAGAATCCACTGAGATGATCCAATGCAGTAGGAATCCACCTACGCATCAATCAAGGCCGATCACCAGTCCAGGCGATCACACGATCAGATGAAGTTCCGAATTGAAGAAGAATCCTCTGTCTTCAATTCCAGGCGATCTATCTCAGATCTCCCCCTCACTCGATCGCCGACTCTCTAAAGAAGATTTGATCGAATCTCAAACACCTCAAGATTCGAAAACCAAATGATCCAAAGAAAAAAGTCACAATTAAAAATTACAACATGTCTATTTAAAGAATAAAAACTCAGATCGCGTCGAGCGCTGGTGGCGTCGTGAAGCGATCGATGTAGACGGCTGGTGGCGAACTCAAGTCCCGCTCAGAGTAAGTTGAATCAGTTAAAAGCGTGCTGCTAGCGAGCTGCTAGCGGGAGAGTACGCGGCAGGTGCACGAACCTTTCTTTCAAAACACGAATTCCCTTATGCGCTGCCAGCGGGGTGGCAGCGGCGTGGTAGCAGTGTGGTGGCATCAACTTCTTCTTCTTTACTAAATTCACTGAATTTTCATTGTTTAATCTGCACATCTTGAAGCTTCATTAGAAGACATAATTTGTCAAACATTTGCCAAAAAAAGGAGTGTGAGTTTTCACACTTACAATCTCCCCCTTGGCAAATGCCTGGCAACAACCTTACACCAGTGTTTAATATCAACCTCAGTTAATGATGATTTCCATTTAAGAATTTTAAACCCACACTGTTAAAGAGAGACACAATGATTTTGACAAATCCAGAATTTCATTCATTTGCAAAAGATATACAGATAACAGAATCATATACAAAGTTCAAGAAAGACAAACATTTTCTCCCCCTTACTTATCACTCCCCTTATACACCCATATTCAGGAGAAAACACTCAGAACAGAACATAACAAAAAAAACATCATATCCACAGCAACAAATAAAAAAATAAAAAAAAATAACAGGCAGCAGCAAACAGCAAGCATCCAGCAGCAAACAGCAAGCATCAGCATCAACCCAGCCAAACCATCAACAGAAACAGAAACTCCAGCAGTAAACAGAAACTCCAGCAGCATCATCCAAATTTCTCCCCCTTTCTGGAAGGTGGTTTGGGTTCCCAAGTCCTTGAGTAGTGCTTGTATGCATCTTGGGATCTGGAGTGCAGCCAACTGAGTTTGTGATCCATTTCCAGCTGAGTCTTCCGAATGCATTCCAGAAAATGATCCGCTTCATTTTGCATACGTTGCTGAGCAGCAACGTCCCTTTGTACTTCTCCACATGTAAAATCAACATCCTTTGCCAATTGCCCCAGCTTCTCTTGGGTTTCGGATTTGAACATGCTCATCATGAGCATGTGAGACCTAACCTCTGAATTGAAAGCCTCCTGAGAAGCTTGCATGGAATTCAGTTTCTCCATGATAGCCACAGCATCAGAGCTGGACAGAGAGGACTGAGAAGAGGAGGGTTCAGAAGACACAAACCGAAACGGACTTGCTCGTTTACTTCGGGTCAGAGTGGAGGAAGCAATGGGAGGACGGGGATGAATGATCAATTCAGTAGGATCAGGGAGTACCCCCTGATGAACACACATGTAAGAGATGAAAATTCCAAAAGGAAGAGCTGCAGTCTTGGATTTTAAATTCCGAGACTGAAGAATCTGATGGAAGATAATGGAAGGAATACAGATACTTTCTCTGTTCCAGATGGCATGAAGAAGTCTTGCCCGATGGTGAGAGATCTCTGAGTGATGATCAGAAGGAACAAGAGAAGCACACACAAACAAGTTCAAGATCCGGAGAAGATCTTGAAGAGAGCCATGAGGCAAATAGTTGGGCTTATTCTTAATGGAAGTGGGAGCACCCTGAATGATTAGAGAAGGAATGATGGACTCCATAGGAGGATCAGTGTGTGACTCAAGAAAGTTAAAAGAGGGAGAGTCAACAAGAGGCAGTTCAAGAAGAGAGGAAATAAGCTCTTTCGAGAAGTCGAAAGAAATTCCCCTGACATAGGCTTTGATAGAGCCTTGATTGGCAAGATGGAGATGATGAAGATTAGAGTAAAATTCTCGGACCAGGTCCAGATAAGCAAAACCACCAAGTAAAGCAAATTTTTTCCAACCATTGTCCGAAAACAATGAGTAGAAAGGGGATTCAGAAAAAGACTCAAGCTTGATGGCCCTTTCTAGAAGAAGTGGCCTGTGCTTGAAGAATGCATTGAAATCAGAGAAACCATTCCCTACAAACGGTTCAGAAGAATGAGAAGGGGAAGGAGGTCTCACTGGAGGAGAAGAAATAACAGGAGAAGACCTCACAGGAGGAGACCTCACAAGAGGAGACGATGTTGAAGGAGAATCAGTTCTCGACTTTCTCTTGAGAGGCATGGTACAAAAAAATGGAAGAGAAAGAGAAAACAGACAGAACCAACCAACAAAACGAGAAAGCCCTAATGGCTGAAAAATCTACTAAACCCTAGCTTAGAATAATGAGAAAAAAACTACAGAACTAGGAATCAGAAAATGAAGAAGTAGGACGAAGATAGTAAAAATTTTTTTTACTTGAACAGTAGGCAGGAAGGAAGAAGGTGACAGCGACAGTAGCACCGGGACACGACGCGAGAGGCGAGGGAAAACGAAGAGGGTGAAAAAGAACAGGGGTAAAAAAAATGACCGCATTTTCACCTATATATAGGCAAACAAAGTACGCTGCCAGCGAGCAACTGGCGACGTAGAAGAGGGCAAGTGCCAGATCAAGAAAACTAGAGAAGGCTATATGCACGCTTCTAGCGACGTAGAAGGTGCACATGCACACACAAAGAAAAACACAGATTCAAGGCAGAAATTTATAAAAGAGGTTTGAACTATTCTTCATGACAGCCTCATACTTCCAAACACAAAGCTGAGATTTTAGCTAAACCAAAAATCATCCAGATAATCAACTTATTCAATCTAAGAAGTACTTATCACAAAACTGATCTTGAAGTACCTATCAAAGTTAATTCAGATGTGGTAGATTTCATATCAAGGAGCAAAATTTCCTTCATGGTTTCTCATACTATAAATTTTCTTCAAGATATTAAGCACATATGCATATTAATGAATCAATGCTTGTGAGAAATGAGCAACATTTTTGACTTTTACACTTCATACATATAGAAGGCTATTTCAGTGTAAACAATCTTGAAAAGTATAGACATATCCCAACTTCATTTTGGTGGCTTTCGCACATCAGAGATAGGTAGCCTTTTCTGATCTCTTTTTCTTTTCTTTTTAAAGAAGGCATTGACCCTTAAAAAACCTGAGTTTACAGTTCATTCCAAGAATATACCTTCTTTATCTTTTTCTTTTTGAGATTTACAGTGGCTTTCACTCTAATCTCTATGGCAGCCATTTCCAAAACTTTTCTTTTCATAAAGGTGATAGTCTATAGATCCCAAGCTTTACCACACAATAAGCTTCAATACGTAAAGGTGTTTCAGACAAAATTGCTGGTTAGAAATAAGACATTTCTGTCAATATGCATACACTCAATCTTCCTGAAAACAGATCTTAGTAATAAGAACACACAAATTCATTTTGAACAGATATGTGAGACATTTTACATCAAAATTAACTCAAAACAGAACCTGATTTTCAGTTTTGAGAGCATACTCCTAGGGATTTCCTAAGAGTTTCAAATCTGTTCTGATCTAAAGGTTTAGTAAAAATGTCAGCCAACTATTTTTCAGTAGATATATATTCAATCATAACAGTTTTGTCTTCAATCAACTCTCTTATAAAGTGATGCCTGATATCTATATGTTTGGTCCTTGAGTGTTGAACAGGATTCTTAGAGATATTTATGGCACTTTGATTATCATAGAAGAGAATCATTTGATCTTGATCTAACCCATAATCAGATAACATTTGTTTCATCCATATAAGTTGAGTACAGCTGCTTCCTGCAGCAATATACTTAGCTTCAGCAGTACTCAGAGAAACACAGTTTTGCTTTTTGCTTAACCAGGCAATGATATTATTTCCCATGTAAAAGCAACCACCAGAGGTGCTTTTTCTGTCATCCATACACCCAGCCCAATCAGCATCAGTGTATCCAGTAAGATGTGGGTTTGTCTCTTTGGAAAACCAGATTCCCAGATCAATAGTCCCATTAACATATTTTATAATCCTTTTTACAGCATTCAAATGAGATTCTTTAGGATTAGCCTGATATCTAGCACAGACTCCCACACTAAAGCTTATATCAGGTCTACTTGCTGTTAAGTACAGTAGACTCCCAATCATTCCTCTGTACAGGGTAGGGTCTACAACCTTTCCAGATTCATCTTTTCCAAGTTTTAAACTAGTACTCATAGGAGTCCTAGCATGTTTAGCATGAGTTAAGCTGAATCTCTTAACAAGATTTCTTGAATATTTTGCTTGAGAGAAAAAAATTCCTTGTTGAGATTGATAAATCTGAAGACCTAAGAAAAAGTTCAGTTCACCCATCATACTCATTTCAAATTCACTTTTCATTAAATCAGCAAAGGAGTGAGCATGATTTTCAGAAGTGGACCCAAACACTATGTCATCAACATAGATTTGAGCAATCAAAATATGTTTGGACTCTCTTTGAATAAAGAGAGTTTTATCCACATTTCCTCTCATAAAACCAGATTCAAGTAAAAAGAAGGTAAGTCTCTCATACCAAGCTCTAGGAGCTTGTTTGAGACCATACAAGGCTTTGTTCAGTTTATAGACATATTTAGGATGATTTGTGTCCTCAAATCCTTTAGGTTGCTCTACATAGACCTCTTCATTCAAATATCCATTCAAGAATGCACTCTTAACATCCATTTGAAACAGTTTAAACTTCAAGTAACATGCAATAGACAACAGTAATCTGATTGATTCTAACCTAGCTACAGGAGCAAAGGTTTCATCAAAATCTATTCCTTCTACTTGAGTATACGCCTGAGCAACAAGCCTAGCCTTATTTCTGGTTACTATCCCATTCTCATCAGATTTGTTCTTAAAAATCCACTTGGTTCCTATCACATTCAGATCAGAGGGTCTTTCAACCAATTCCCAAACATTATTTCTAGTAAATTGATTCAGTTCTTCATGCATAGCATTCAACCAAGAATCATCTAACAATGCATCTTTATAAGATTTTGGCTCAAATTGAGAGAGATAAGAAGAAAATCTTACCTCATTATGTACCTGATGTCTTGTTCTGACACCATCTGAAATATTTCCAACAATTTGCTCAGTTGGGTGGTCTTTGAGAGTTCTAGTCAGAGGAACCACTTCAATGCTTGAGGAAGCATCTCTGATTTCATCCTCTTCATCTACAGCCTGCAAAAATTCACTGTCAATACCTTCATCATCAATTAGCACATTTATAGATTCCATTACAACAGATTTTTGCAAATTAAAAACTCTGTATGCTCTAGTAGAAGAAGAATATCCTAGAAAAATTCCTTCATCACTTCTAGAATCAAATTTTCTTAGATTTTCTCTGTCCCTTAAGATATAACATTTACTTCCAAATACTCTGAAATATTTCAAGTTTGGCTGTTTTCCTTTCCAAAGTTCATAGGGAGTTTGTTTCCACCCAGATCTGATATAAACTCTGTTACTAATGTAACAGGCAGTGTTTATAGCTTCAGCCCAGAATTTTGTTGAAATTTTCTTGGCTATCATCATGGTTCTAGCCATTTCTTGTAAAACTCTGTTCTTCCTTTCCACAACTCTATTTTGTTGTGGGGTCTTAGGAGCAGAAAATTCATGTTTGATTCCTTGTTCTTCACAGAAATTGGAAAACATTTGATTCTCAAATTCTGTCCCATGGTCAGATCTGATTCTAACAATCTTTCCTATTTGCAAGTTCTTTTCAACTTGAATTTGACAGCACAGATGTTTAAAACAGTTGAAACATTTAGATTTTTCTCTTAGAAAGTCTACCAAGGTATATCTGCTGTAGTCATCTACAGCAACAAATATATATTTCTTTCCTCCCAGACTCTCAGTCTTTGTAGGTCCCATTAAATCCATATGAATCAGTTCTAATGGTCTTGATGTTCCTACAATGTTGGTTTTCTTATGTGTGGTTTTGATTTGCTTTCCTTGGTTGCAAGGACCACACATTCCTTTCTTTTTATTTTTCCCAAACTTGGGAATTCCTCTAACCAGCTCAGACTTAGAGATTTTTGACAAATCTCTATAGTTAATGTGGCCAAGTCTTCTATGCCACAAATCAATTTCATTGTCTATGGAGGATTTTAAAGAGCACTCATTGTTTCCAATAATCCCATAGCAATTATCACTTGTTCTTTCACCTACAAGAACAGTTCTACCAGATTTATCCAATATTTTGCATTCTTTTCTGGTAAAATTAACAAATAATCTGGAATCACATAATTGGCTAATACTGATAAGATTTGCCTTCAAGCCAGATACAAATAGAACATTCTTTAAGCAAACTACATTTGGACCTGTAACAGTTCCTTTACCTTTAACTTGGGAAGTGCTTCCATCACCAAATGTAACACTTCCACCAAAATATTCTTCAAAGGTACTGAACATATCCTTATGACCACACATGTGTCTTGAACAACCACTGTCCAAGTACCACATGTTGACATCATGAGCTTTTAAAGCTACATGAACCACATTAGCAACTAATGAATCTTTTTTTACCCAAATCTGTTTTTCAGGAGTCTTCTGAAAAGTACTTTCATCAACTACTTGAGTTTTTGAGGAAAGCTTCTTTGACAGATTTGAGACTTCCTGATTTAATGTTTCAGTCATTTTTAACAGAGAGTCAAATCTGTTGTATAAGTCCCTGACTGACTTTGGTTTACCTTTCTCTTATTATCAAAATATCCATCTGGGAAACCATACAGTGCATAACACTTTGGTCTTATATGACCCTTTTTATTGCAGTGATGGCATACAGGTATGAACCTATGTTCAGAAAAATCAGCATTTCTAGACTTGTCAGTTTTTCTAAACTGAACAGATTTAGATTTCTCACAAGTTGAAGATTTACCTGTTGGTCTTACTTCTCCAGCAGAAATTTTCTGTGAAGATTCCATGTTTTGATTACTTACACTCATTCTCTTTTCAGCAGAATTTGAGCTTTTAGGAACTTCCTTTGAAATTGTTTCCTCATTAATTTGAGGATTTCCTGCAGAAACATTTGAAACATCAGATTTACTTAAATTTGAAACTTTCTCAAGTTCACTCACTTTACCTTGAAGTACAGAGATCTGAGCTTCCTTTTCTTTTAGTTTTTCAGTTTTTTCAGTTAAAGAAGTTACCAGAAAATCTTCTTTGGCATGTCTTTCAAGTAACTTCTGGTTTATTGAATCTATTTCTGCAAGAGCTTTATTTTTCTCTGTTTCTGATTCCTTCAATTTTTTACTCAGTTTCTTGACTTTCTTCTGAGCTCTATTGAATTCCTTATAGAGCTGATTGTAGGCTTCTTGTAGTTCTTCTTCATCATCTGATAAAGTCTCTTTATTATCTCCTACAATTCCAGAGATTGAACTACCAGAAGAGGATGAGTAAAAAGAATTGAAAGCAGTAAAATTAGCAGAGATATCCTCATCAGATTGTGAAGAATTATCAGTATTACTGTCATCCCAAGTAACCTGATAATTAGTCTTTTTCTTTTTATCCTTTGAGGGACAATCAGATGCAACATGTCCAAATTCTCTACATTTGTAGCATTGGACTTCATCATTCTGAGAAAATCTCTTCTCCTTTCTTGGATCAGACATTTTCTTATCAGATCTCCTATTTGATCTGTCCATGGATGATGAAGAATTGGATTGTCTCTTTTTAAACATTTTCTTAAACTTTTTGGCTAAGAGAACAAGTTCATCCATATCAACATCAGAATTATCTGATTCTTCAGTATTTACAGATTTTACAGATTTTAGAGCTATTCCTTTAATTTTTTTTGGAATATTCAGATCTAGCTCATAAGTCTGTAAAGATCCTACCAGATCTTAATTCTCATGTTATCTACATCTTTTGCCTCTTGTATTGCAGTTACTTTAGGTCTGAATCTTTCAGGCAAAGATCTTAATATTTTTCTAATAACCTTTGATGTAGAGATTTTTTCTCCAAGATTAAAACTAGAATTAATAATATCTGAGAGTTTAGCATAAAACTCATCAAAAGACTCATCATCTTTCATATATAAAGTTTCGAAAGATGTAGTAAGTCTCTGAAGTCTGGAAAGCTTGACAGCTGAGGTTCCTTCATGAGTGACCTCAAGAATGTCCCAAGCTTCCTTAGCAACTTCACATGAGGAAATTCTCCTGAATTCCTCAACACAAACAGCACAAAATAAGGCATTCATTGCCTTGTTGTTCCATCCACATTGATCAGATTTAGTTTTAGTCCACTGATCATGAGGTTTAGGGATCACAACACCTACTTCTATTGTGATCTCAGGTGGATGATAACCATTACAAACCGAGAGCCAGACACGCTCATCGATTGATTTCAGGTAAGCTCTCATTCTTGCTTTCCAGTAAGAATAATTGTTACCTTCAAATAAAGGAGGTCTAGAGGCAGATCCTCCTTTTTTTCCAAAATCCATGCTATAGATCTAGATCACACTTTGTATAGCAATTCAAAGTGAGTAGGCTTTGATACCACTTGAAAGAGTAGAGGACTACTATATAGGTCCACGATCTATAACAATTCAGAATTGAACAATGCGGAAACAGTACACAAAGAATTATACGAGGAAACCTGGATCCAGATCCAGGAAAAACCTCTAGTCTATATGAGGCGACTAACCCTTCAAAATCCACTATTGAATGAGAAGACAATTACAAAGGAGTACATACTTAACCTTTACAATTTGACTCACTCAACAGCAATCCACAGTTCGAATCCACGAACTGCAACACAGCTTGAATCCACAAGCTGCAGAACACGATCAGTCCAGATCGCAAACAATCACTCACCAGTGATCCACAGTTCGAATCCACGAACTGCAACACAGCTTGAATCCACAAGCTGCAGGACACGATCAATCCAGATCGCAGCAATCCTCTCAGAATCCACTGAGACGATCCAATGCAGTAGGAATCCACCTACGCATCAATCAAGGCCGATCACCAGTTCAGGCGATCACACGATCAGATGAAGTTCCGAATTGAAGAAGAATCCTCTGTCTTCAATTCCAGGCGATCTATCTCAGATCTCCCCCTCACTCGATCGCCGACTCTCTAAAGAAGATTTGATCGAATCTCAAACACCTCAAGATCCGAAAACCAAATGATCCAAAGAAAAAAGTCACAATTAAAAATTACAACACGTCTATTTAAAGAATAAAAACTCAGATCGCGTCGAGCGCTGGTGGCGTCATGAAGCGATCGATGTAGACGGCTGGTGGCGAACTCAAGTCCCGCTCAGAGTAAGTTGAATCAGTTAAAAGCGCGCTGCTAGCGAGCTGCTAGCGAGAGAGTACGCGGCAGGTGCACGAACCTTTCTTTCAAAACACGAATTCCCTTATGCGCTGCCAGCGGGGTGGCAGCGGCGTGGTAGCAGTGTGGTGGCATCAACTTCTTCTTCTTTACTAAATTCACTGAATTTTTATTGTTTAATCTGCACATCTTGAAGCTTCATTAGAAGACATAATTTGTCAAACATTTGCCAAAAAAAGGAGTGTGAGTTTTCACACTTACAGGATTATTATTATCCTTAGTAGTATTGTTTTGAAGTTGATATAGATGTTAGATACTTTTGATTTCTTATTTTTTATTTTATAGATTGGATGATTATGAGAGTGAGAGTGATAGAACCTATTTACCAAACTTGAATTATTTTGATGTGATGGTTTGGATGACACTTTTATCCACGCTTATTGAGTTTTTATAGATGGTAAACTTCCGCACTCTGATGTTAATTGTTGTATGAATTATATTTATTGGTCTGGTAATTTGATGTGTTGGGCCTAGTAGCACTTTGGATTCGGGTTGGGTGCTTGTTTTGCATTGACCCGGGTTCGGAGCGTTACAGCTATGCTCAATATAGTAGATCTGAGATCAGAGGTCTTAGAGCAGCAAATGCTCAGGACTTTGTGAGTTGAATTTAATTGGTTTTGATGTTCAAGAGAAGACTTCATGGTCTAATATCTCTTAATTGAGCAATTTTCCTTAATTTGGGTAGATTTGGCTCTTCCTCTCCAATTAATGAGATATTTGAGCCAAATCCATGCCATAAATCTTTCTGAGTGTTTTTCAACTCATTTCAAGTGATTTCAAATCAGATTATGTGGATTAAACACATACATGCACACACTGTTTTTGGCTTGGTTTTACTTAAATTTTACAGATCTTGACAAAACCTGTACCTTGTATTGGATCATTCATAACTTTATCATATAGATGAATTTTTGAATGATTCCAAAGACATGTGAAAGGTGAAGAAGTCTAGTTTATTTATGTAAAATTTCAGCAATTTATATGTAGTCAAATTTTCAAACCATTTGATTAAAGTTGATAAATTAGATTAGATCAGATTGTTGAACTTGTCAATTTGATTGAGCACCAAAGGCTCATTTCAACTCTGATTTGAGTGATTTTAGTTTTTGAGTCTTCCTTTATGAGTTTACTTTCAAATCCAATTAGTTTCAAGAGTTTTCAATTTAATTTGAGCTCTGTGTGACTTGATTGACTTTGAACTACTCAGTAGCAGATTACAGAGTCAATCTGTGATCCTCTAAGCATGTTTGAGAGAGCACATAAGCCACAAATGGATGAAGTTTTGAGTGAGGTCTATTCTATTCGAAATATGACACCTCATATTTCATTCACATCAATTTTTAAGAATTTATATGAAGCCAATCTCCACGAATAGGCTTTCAAAGTTGGTTACTCACCGCTTTTACTGTTTTACAACAGCAGATTTGAACAAACATATCTTCTTCGATTTTTATTAGATTCAATTGAAATTTTCACTGAGTCTTCTACTTCATATAAGCTTTCAAATGGCTTTGGTTTCATTCAATTTGAGTTTGAATTGAATGACTTATGGTTGTTTGAGTTTTCCAAGCTTAAATGGTTTAATCTTGAGTTGATTTTTCCAGATTTTTTTTAATTTGCTTTTTTCAAGTTTTACTCTGACTTTTACTTGATCATGAAGACTTAGATGTGATATATCCTTAGAGAGAGTCCAGGATCTATTGGACTACTCATATGGAGAAATCTCACTTATTTTTGTCTCTTTTTATGTACTTTTGATTGATTTTTGTTTGCAAGCAATTGTTAAGCATGAATAGCATATGGCAACCATCTTTTATGGATGAGTAGGGGTGCCTAATACCTTCCTCTACTCATAACCTAACCCCTTACCCAATCTCTGGAATAGACCTTGAATTAGAGCTACTTGAGCTCTATTTTTACTTTTTATCACTACAAAAAAGCGGAGCTTTAGCGGCGGGTTTTTTGCGGCGGTAGACCATTACCGCCGCTAAAAGCCCATAATTTCATTTAAGCGGCGGAAGACATGTGTATCGCCGTTGAAACAAGTCTTTAGCGGCGGTAAATTTATACCGCCGCTAAAAAGAATGGCGCCAACCCAGTTTTCGCGCGAAGGTTTGGCGCGTATTTTTACCGGCGGTAATTACCGCCGCAAAAAATGGTTTGAGCAGCGGTAAATAGTTACCGCCATAAAATGGTCATTATTCGGTTGCGCGAAATTGGTTTTTAGGTATAGTTGGTCGCACGGAATGGGGTTTTAGCGGCGGTAACTTATTACCGCCGCTAAAAGGTTATAGTCCGGTCGCCGAAATGTGGTTTTTAGTGGCGGTAACTAATTACCGCCGCTAAAAGGGTATAAAACCCCAATTCGCGCGAATTGGGGTTTTCTTCTCTGCGCGATTTTGGGGTTTTTTCTTCGCCGGGGTTTTCTTCTCCCGCCGTTTGCTCTGCCGTCGCCGTCGCCGCCGTTTGCTCGTCGCCGTCGCCAAGGGGCTGTCGCAGTCGCCGTTCTTGGTCACCGTTTTCTGTCGGCAAGCCAGCCGCTGTTCGCAGTCGCCAACCCGCCGTTCTCCGTCGCCTTGCTGCCGTCGCCGTTCCCAGGTATGTTTGTCGCCAAGGAGCTAGCAATGTTACAATTAGATTAGTTTCTGTTTCAATGTTTGGAAAAAGATTTTGGTCTCAACACTGTAGGCAGATCCTTGGACGACAAGGATTTTGGTCTCTAACGAACACTGTGCCCATACTTCGTATTTCTGTTTTTGGTTTTTTGATGGTGAAATAATTAGTATGTCACTTTAAAATCCATATGATTCCATAGCATAACATAAGGATTGTTTCAATTTTCCTCTTTGACAAGAAAAAAATGTTCAAGGAGATGATTCATGTTAACAACGGCCAAAGGAAAACTTAAGTTCATTAAGACATTCAGCTATATGATCTTTAATAAACGGGCAAGCCTTGGTTAACTTTGAGCTTTCTCTTCCGTCAGAAATGAAATTGTTTGTGGTGTATGCCCATCTTATTCGGTTGCATAAATGCAATTAATGCCCATCTTATTCGGTTGCACAAAAGTTATCTAAGATTTCAATTTTTTTTTACTTAAAGAGTATGATTTTCTTCTCATTTTTTAAATCATTTCCTCTTTTGTAAGCAAGCCACTAAAAGAGTTGAGGTGGTGAATAGAGATTTCTTTTGGATAATCTCTGTGACCATCACATGTCAAACAAGCCTTGTTCATTTCCAATGCATGCTGACTACAAAAGGAAGATGCAGTTTAGAGTTATGGTATGAGACAACCTGAATAATACCCTCTTCATTTCTTTCTCAGTCCTAGATTTTCAAACTAGTTTTGACAAGAAAAACAGAAATGTGTTCAGATAAATCCTGTTTTTATTCATATCTTTCCTTCTCAGCTTCACCTATGTCCTCCTTGTGCATTCACTTAGAACCTTTAGCTTGGAAGATAAAATATTTGTCCTTTTGCTATGGGAAACAAGTATGTAGATTACAACAAAACAAGAATGTTCCCTTCAGCTGATCCAACAAACACAATAGTACATATGGTGTGAATCCTAGAGCCTGAATAATAGATAGTACAAAAGGATGTGTTCAAACTTTGACAAATGAAATAGAATATGTTGCAGCTGACTCAAACAAAGGTCCAAAGCACATGAGAACAAAACCTCAGAAACGGTTTATCCATCCAAAGTAAACAAATCGGCTACCTTCACTTCACTACTCTTGAACCCGTGGCCCCAGTACTCTTTTAATTAATATTCCGGAGCTAATTGAGATTAGAATATTGATAACAAGATAAGAAGAGTGTTACTGAAGGCAGATTATCTAAGAATCTTGAAACTTTTCACTAGAGATAAAATGTTGAAAATGTACTGCATTAGAATGTTTCTGGAGTTGTATGCATGGAGGCTTGTACAATGGAGCCCTGAACTTAACTATAAAAATAGTCTTAACTCTAAAGTCTAAACCAAGCTTTCCTCAAAATCACCTCAAATGTATTGCTCATAAGAAATCAGAACTTGGATTTCTTTGCTACGGAAATGTCCTTTCTAAGTAGGTATGGTTCCATCTTCCTGATAACAGGATTACAAAGGTGTAGAGCAATGGATTGCCATTTTTTCAGGTATTTTAACTGCCATTGTTACATGATATGTTGTAAAAAGCTTATGTCATTGTCAATAACATACTATTGTTTCCTTCTCAGCTTCACCTATGTCCTCCTAATGCACTTGGGCACTTCTCTCTATACATAAATGTGAATGCAATTTTTGGATATGGATGTGAATGCTATTTTTGGATGTGGATATGAATGTGAATGCTATTTTTGGATGTGGATGTGAAAGCTTCGACTCTTCTTTTGTTTACAGGTTAAACTATTATTATTTTAGACCAATTTGGTCTGGACAATCCTCTATTTTTAGGGGAGATGCTGCCGAAATTTTTAGGGGAGATAAATAATGGTTAAACCATTATTTATCTCTTTAATTAAGTTCCTTGTTGTGATATTTCTGTTCTAATGCTGTTCAATAGCATTGATATTATGATTAGCAGTTCTTTATTCTATTTTTTGGTTAACCTGGTTATTGTTTTTATATTTATTTATCTCATAAAAAAAGTGGGAACAATTCAAATACCCGTCTGAGAGGTTACATGTGTAACTATGCCCATCCTGTTTTGTGTACTTTGAAGATATTGCATCTTCACAGTAAGTTTGCAATAATTCTTAGTATTTAAATATGAAGGCATAGATTTGCACATGTAACATCTTGGATTGTTATATTGACAGTTTGGGGATATCAAGTATGTTACTTGTTGACATGTGATTTATATATATCTCTACTTATAATTTTGGTTTTATCTCTTTGTTCTTCAAATACGTAGTTTTATTGACTTTACGTCAGAAAACTTTACGTATTTGAAGAACTACGCAGAGATGCTGCCGAAATTCGTGGAGAAATATATGAATCTTATGACAAACAAGTAATGTATTTGGTATTCCTAAATGTGTAAAACCAAGCATAAATTTTAAAACTAACATAAGTACCGTTTGCTATTAGCTAGATTCATTTATAGAGTATGTTTTGCAGAAAGTAATCTTATTCAAAAGCGACGGGTAAATTCTTTCACAACATACTAATAGATGGATCGAAGGTGGATGAAAAGATCTAGGTATTTATTATGTTAATTTCTTAATGTTTTGATGAAGGGTGTGTATCTATATTTATTAACTAAATAGGTTACGTTTACTATGGATGGAATATGGCTAGTCAAGATTATCAAGATGGAGTCTTGGGTTTCATCAAATTCGCATGTTCTCGTGGGGCAACTATTAATGGGTTGTTGAAGTGTCCTTGTCCGAAATATAATAATGTGTTGTATCAAAGTCATGAAGTCGCATACGAACACATGATTTGCAATGGATTTGATCAAAACTACACAAAATGGTACTATCATGGGGAGGATATTCTCGATTCACAACCCCCCCCCCCCCCCCCCCCCCCGGTGTTAATCCCATAGTAGATGATGCACAATTTGTGGGTGATGAAGTTAGGCTCATGGTTAAAGAAGCTTATGGGGTGCAGGATGAAATGGACGTATCTGCGAGTTCTTCACATAGGCTATCAGATGATACCCCAACTTGTAATAATCCACAGTTTGAGAAACTGTTCCATGATGCTGGAGAAGAGTTATACCTGGGGTGTAAAAGCCACACGAAATTGTCGTTCATTGTTAAACTATTTCATATAAAGTGCCTAAGTGGATGGAGCAATAAGTCATTGACTTTGACGCTTGAGTTGTTGAGAGAGACATTTCCGTTTGTGTCAAAATTGCCAGAAACAAGTTCACAGGTCAAGACGATGATATCGGACCTGGGTCTTAATTATAACAAAATAGATGCGTGCCCAAATGATTGTATGCTATATTGGAATGAAACTAGTGAAAAACAAAAGTGTGATATTTGCGGTACTTCTAGATGGAAATCCGAAGACAGTCATTCCAATAAAAAGGGAAAGAAAAAGGCAGCAAAGATATTAAGGCACTTTCCTTTGAAGCCGCGTCTTCAAAGATTGTATATGTCTTCCAAGATTGCCGATGATATGAGATGGCATGTGGATGGTCGTACTAATGATGATAAGTTAAGGCATCCTGCGGATTCTATGACTTGGAAATATTTTGATGTTATGAATAGCGAGTTTAGTTCTGATCCTCGTAATGTTAGATTGGGCTTAGCATCTGACGGCTTCAATCCATTTAGATCAATGAGTATCACCCACAACACGTGGCCAGTCATTTTGATTCTATATAACTTGCCACCGTGGTTGTGCATTAAACAACCAAACATGATCCTTTCTTTACTCATACCAGGGCCGGGAAATGATATTGATGTGTACTTGCGCCCTCTTATAGAAGAGTTAAAAGACCTATGGGGTTCTGGGGTTAAGACATATGATGCGTCAAGAAAGGAGGTCTTCACTTTGCGTGCATGGTTAATTTGGACGATTAGTGATTTCCCTGGGTATGCTATGCTTTCGGGTTGGAGCACTAAAGGGAAACTTGCATGCCCTTCTTGTCAAAAAGACACGTGTTCTAAGTATTTGCGTCATAGCCGGAAGCACTGTTATATGGGTCATCGTCGATTCCTACCTCTTGATCATAAGTTTTGAAAGCAGAAACAATCCTTCGATGGTACCACAGAGACAAGGGAAACTCCAATAGGATTAATCGGGTGGGATATTGTTGATCACTTAAGGGACAGTTCACATGTATTCGGGAAGCATACCAGTAAGAAGTACTCTAAAAACACTGGTAAAGGAGTGATGCCCTTTAATTGGAAGAAAAAGAGCATATTTTTTGAATTGCCATATTGGAGGGATATTATGTTGAAACATAATTTGGACGTGATGCATATTGAGAAGAATGTTTGTGATAGTATACTTGGTACATTGTTAAATATTGATGGAAAAATGAAGGACAACTTTAAGGCGCGCTTGGATTTGGTTGACATGGGTATTAGACACGCACTTCATCCACAGATGTTACCAGATAGAAAGAAAGCATGTTTGCTGGCTGCATGCTTCTCACTAGACAAACGGGAACAAGATATATTTTGCAAAGTGCTGAAAAGTATAAAGGTTCCAGATGGTTATTCGTCCAACATTGCTAAACGGGTGAGTAGTAAAGAACGGAAGACATTTGGTCTTAAAAGTCATGATTTCCATGTGTTGCTGCATCAACTATTGCCTCTTGCTATTCGGAAAGTGTTGTCGAAGAATGTAGCATCCGTATTGATAGAGTTGAGCAACTTTTTTCATCAATTGTGCTCCAAATTTTGTGAAGTTGATGACTTGAAGCGCCTTCAAGATAGTATTGCACAAGTATTATGCCAGATGGAGAGGATTTTCCCCCCATCGTTCTTTGATAGTATGGTGCATTTGCCAATTCACTTAGCAAATGAAGCTATGGAAGGGGGCCTGTCCAATATCGTTGGATGTATCCAATTGAAAGGTACGTATTACAACAGTCTTATTAAATGTGTTTCCTTGTATTTCGCCGTCGAATCATCTTGATTATCAAGATTTTTTGTTTTTCATAATAGGTACTTGTACACCCTAAAGTCATATGTGCGCAATCGAGCACAACCGGAGGGGTCAATTGCAGAAGGGTATATTGCGGAAGAATGTATGATATTCTGTTCCCGATACTTACCTAACGTAGAATCAAAAACTAATCGGCCGCAAAGAAACTATGATGAAATTGCAATTGGATGTGCCCAACCATATAAATTATCCAATATTGAGTGGGCACAAGTGCATCGTTATGTGCTTTTCAATGACGATAGGGTTGCAAGTTTTCGAATGTAAGAAGTTACTTGCTTACCTCATCCATTTGTTTCTATATTACAATATTTTCATATTCTTTGAATTAATCATTGTATTTTACATTACAGGCGTCATCTAAGCCTTCTTAAGATGTTAACTCCAAGGGCAAGGGAACATAACATACAAAAGAAACATAATAATGAATTCATGCAGTGGTTTAAAGAACATGTAAGAAACCTTGTTTCATTTATAGAGTTTTAGCTCCACATGTGTTGTTTAATATTGCATTTCTTAACCTACTTGGCCCCTTATTTATAGGCCGAGACACTAAAAGCATCAAATAGTGCCGTCTCCGAGGACATTATGTTGTTGTCACAGGGGCCACAATCAATGGCAAAAAAATTCAAGGGATACATAAGTAATGGATATCGTTTTTGCACAATGGAGAAAGAGAAATCCTCAAAAAGTCAGAATAGCGGTGTTGTGGTAAAAGCAAGCACTACTAGCTACGCTAGTACGAAAGATAAAAATCCAATAACAAGTTATATGTCTTTTTACGGGCGTTTGACTGATGTGGTCGAATTGGCATATTCAGAGCAGCTTAGACATGTACTGTTTAAGTGTGATTGGGTTGATATCATGACACAAGGAAGAGGCATTAAGACAGATGAGTTAGGATTTACACTTGTGAACTTCAAACGGTTATTATATACTGGTCAACATGTCATGGATGATCCGTTTGTGTTCGCATCTCAAGCTGAACAAGTTTTCTTTGTGGTGGATCCAATCGATGAAGAGTGGAATGTTGTTGTGAAGACTAAGCCAAGGGACTTGTTTGAATTGATCACGAATGATGATCAACCCATTGATTGCGAGCCATATGCTACCCAACTTGTAACAAATAATGAAGAAGAGGTTGATGGGTTGAGTTGGGCAAGGGAAGACGTACCTGGCACAACAGTTGATGCTCATTCTCATACGAGTAGAGAACAACTCGCATCTTCTAGTGATCCTGTTCATGACGAACAGGGATCGGATTCTGATGATGACCATGAATGAATTGTATTTGAATTGTAGTGATTATGTTCATTCTCATTTTTTGTCTTGAATACGACACACTATTTTCTTCTATTAAACTAACTAACAAACAATAGCCGTTTATGATTAATCAGATTGTTATTGACTTGTATGATTTTATTTTCTATAGCATATAGTGTATTTTATTAGATGGCAGAGGGTGGGCCAGCTAGGAGGGGTAGAGGTCCTACTAGATGCCTTGATATACTAAAACTTCGACCTGGAGAAAAGTTCAACATCGATATAGATGAATTGGGGCAGCCAATTGGACCAAATGCCTCCAAATTGGCTAGTTTTTGTGGGACACTGGCACGCAATGGATGTGTTATACCCCTGAATTGCTTTGGCTGGCAAGAAGTCACAGATAGGGAGAAGGACCGAGCGTGGTCACTTGTAAAGGTAAATAATCTAAATTTTAATGTAGTTCATTGCTCAAAATGTCCACATATTTAGCTAATTGGTATTAACTTTTAAATTTCAATTTGTTATGCATCGTAGGAAAAGTTTGAGGTTGAAGAGAGGTTGCGTGATGTTATCCTGCAATCAATAAATAAAAAATGGAGGGACTATAAGTCCGATTTGTAGTAGAACCATTACGATCCATACGAAACAAATGCTGAACGTATAAATCATCGCCCACCAGATGTGGTAGAGGAGCAATGGGCAATTATAGTAGAGTACTGGGACTCACAAAATGCCCAGGTAATTTGTTAATTAGTTAATATGTCTTCTAAAGCTACTGCATCCTTGTTTATTAACTTTGTATGATTATATGTTGCAGAACTTGTCAGCAAGGAATAAAACTAATCGTGCCAACCAGACCCTTAATCATACAGCTCGGACAAAGTGCTTTGCCAGGGTCAGAAACGAACAGGTATAACAAATGGCCACTTATGAATGTCTTGATATACTATTATAAATCTAGTCACCTCATCAACTTGATGATCGGTTTTCATAGTGTATAATCTTATTTTATTGCTTTTTTTTTATCTCTTCTAAGTTGTATAGTAGCTTTTCTATTTTCTTGTATGATAAGATGGGATATTTATGTGAATGGGGATTGTATATGAATGCTACGTTTTGCATTCTTTTTTGTTTTTCAGGTTGAATGGCTTTATTTTAGACCAATTTGGTTTGGACAACCCTCTATTTTTAGGGGAGATGCCGTCGAAATTTTTATTATTTTTTCTTTATTTATTTCTACATGTGTTCTTTGTTTTTATATTTCTTCATCTTTTTAATCGGGTCAATTGTATTAATTTCTGCTTGTGGATGTTTAAATGATTTATGATGAATTAACACCATATTTTTTCATTAGGGATTGGCGGGCCATGTTGAGACTTTTATAAAAACACATACTCGAAAAGATGGCACGCCAATCAATGATGAAGCAGTTGACAAGATAGTAAGTTATTTCCTCTTATTGTAGGTATACTTGTAGCATACGATTAACTTTATTAGCATCTATTTTGATAACTCAATGATTGCATAAATATTTTTTTCAGGATCAAATGCGAACTATCATGGAACAAGGCACGCCAGATTCGACAGCCCGAGATGATGTATATACTCAAGTCATGGGGCATGACACACATGATAGGGTGCGGTGTTGTGGGTTAGGCCACATGCCCACTAGGCTGTGGGGTGGTAGTGCATCCTCGAGTACGTCATCTCGGTATGTCGATATGGATGAATTTAATAGGATGCGAGAACAATTGCAACGTACAGAGGAGCGGCTAGAAGAAGAGATGCGACAACAACAAACAATTGAAGCAACTGTTGCACAGCATGCCAGAGAATTTGAAGAATTTAGAAACTTAATGATGAGTAACCGTCAAACACAGGTATTATATAAATGCCTTACAAAAATACATATAGCACAAATTCATATCATCTTTATATTTAAATACCACACTTAATGATCTTTCTTACAATTTATAGTCTCCTGGCGAAACTTCTGCAAATGATAGTCCTCCTTGGGATTTTAGCTAGACAGACATGCATTCTTATTATTTGAGGTGAGTAACACAAGATAGCTTCGGTTCTATATATATATATAAAATTTTTTTTTGGCTAAATTGATTTGTTTACTTATAATTTTACTGACGCATGATTCATTGTTATTTTCATGCAGGGCTATTAAATTGATACGAGTTGCAATTTCAATTGTCAATGGAAACCATTAATTTACTGTTCTTTAGTTTAATTTATATGACATGAATGTTTAGAGTATTTTAATTTTATTAGAATCTCTTTTAATTCACTTTCTTCTTTGTAATTGTTTTGCTCTATTTGTTATAAAATTTGTTACGAAATGAGGTATTTTACAGGATTTTCGGTCCACCTAATTATGGTTTTTGTATATGCAGGTAATGGCTTTTAGCGGTGGTAATTACCGCCGCTTAAAACCTGAGTCGCATTTACTTATACAAATTATTAGCGGCGGTATCTACCGCCGCTAAAGGCATATAGAAGCACGTGAAGATTTTAGCGGTGGTAGTTACCGCCGCTAATGGAAGGTATTCGCGGCGGTAAATGTTACTGCCGTTAAAAATTTCTTATTAAGCGGCGGCAATACCCGCCGGTAAAAAGGGAATTTAACGGCGGTAATTACCGCCGTTAAATTCCCGCTGGCTATTTCTCCGAAATAGCGGCGGTAATTTTGCTACCGCCGTTGTAGGCGTCGCTGATTCGTTTAGCGGCTCGATATTAAGCGGCGGTAGGGTTTACCGCAGTTAAATATTTAACGGCGGTAATTTGACTTTTACCGGCGGGATGCTACCGCCGGTAAAAGTCGACTTTTTGTAGTGTATGCTCACTTTGGTGTCCATTCACACCTTAAATTGAATGGTGGCGACTCCAATATTTTGTTAACCTTGTGTGATGATTAGGAGATCATGTGGGTGATTTTTCCATGTCTCACAAGACCAACGATAAAAATGATATGCCGATCGAGAAATTCGAAAACAATAGTTTTATGCAAGTTAAAGGGGTTAACTTACCTGCTGTTTGAAGGCCTAATCCACACCAATTAAAATTTCAAAGATCCCTCTTTCAACCCAACGAAGAACAGTCAAGAATTCGGTACCGTCTAGGTTCGGTTTCGGACATGAAATAACAACGAAATCTCTTAGTAGTGCTAACAAATTTACATCAAATGCAAGCCTAAAATCTGATGGATTTCGTACCTGAAATCTCAACAAGAAAGCCACACTAACTCCAAAATAATCCCAACTCGCCACTCCCCCTATGCCCAAAACTTGATTAGCAATACAAAAGGATTTAACGCCTAGTTTAAGAACATAAAGAATAGAACTGTTCTCAGAATTTTTCCAGCAAGCTAAACCTATTCAAAAGAGAGTTTTAAACATGTTTTGATCTAGTTTACATACCTTAGATTCCAACAAAAATAAGTCTTCTCTTCCTTCTTTCCATTTCCTTCTTCATTCTTCTTCTTCTCTCTCTCTCTCTCTCTCTCTCTCTCTCTCTCTCTCTCTCTCTTTCCCTTTCTTCTTGTCTTGGGGTTTTGGATGTCCGCCCCCTATTTTTAGCTTTCTTTCTTGCCAAGCTAACCCATTATCCCCTAAGCTTCCCTTATCTCCATGTTTAATTTTAGCTAATTCATAAGTGCTTAATTTCCCTCATTTAAACCAAAGGTTCGAACCCAAAGCTAACACCTAATCAAACTCTAGCCACCCAAACCTGTAAAACCCCGAATTTTAAGTATTTATATTTGGAGGAAATAATTAGAAAATTTTAATAATTTATTTCTGGTGGATTTTCAGGTAAAAGCCATGCAAGGGCAATTTAGGAATTTAGGAAAAATTGGCTTATATGAATTAAGGGTAAGGGGAGTTATATTTTAATTTCAATATTAAATAAATATTATTTAGAAGTTTCATTAGATACAATTAAGTGTTGCTCTTGTATTTGTTTGGGTGACTAATCAGAGAATTAAGGGTTAAGATGGTGTGGTGTAGGAGGTTTGGTGGAGTGGTTTATATTGACGATGTGGTAATAAAGTCTCAGACAGAAACAGACCATTTGCAACATTTGAGGCGGGTTTTTGAGCGACTTAGAAAATATAGTTTGAAGATGAACCCATTGAAATGTGCTTTTGGTGTATCGGTCGGAAATTTCCTAGGCTTTCTTGTACACCAAAGAGGAATTGAAGTTGACAAAAATAAGGCGAAGTCGGTCATAGAAGCCAAGCCACCGGTCAATAAGAAACAGCTACAACGACTGTTCGGCCAAGTAAACTTCTTAAGGAGAATCATTTCGAACTTGGCCAGTGTAGACACCTAATTTTTGCACCCCTAAAATGAAGAAAAATGAATAGTCAAACAAAAAGTCAAACCCTGAGGGGGTCAAAAATTGACTTTTTAAATCTAAGGAGAATTGGCCATCAAACTTTATCTCATTGAAAAGAACACTTTGACACGGTTCTAATGCAATTGAATTTGCTGGAATCGGAGTCTGGATGAGAAAGTTATAAGCCGGTCAAACTTTTGGGGGAGCGAAAGTTGACTTTTTGCTCGACCCCAATTCAACTGCCCAATTTGATCCCAGTGGATAGTGGGTTCTGAGCCGATTCCAATGACACCAAGTTTGCTGAAATTGGACACCGGACGAAGAAGTTATGGGTAGTTGAAGTTTCAAGAAAACCGCCTGTGTGGCAAAAAGACGGCAGAAAACAGGATAAATTGTAACACCCCGGATCCGTGTTGTTCAATAAAGATATAACACGTCTCACGGAGGTTAGGCAAGGATCGATAATTAAATATGATCACTGGATAATCATCTAACTATAACCTGTCAGAGTGCACAATTTGATTCATCCAAGAAATGTAACGTTTAGACTTAACTAGAAACATATGGTTCAACCCCCAAATAGATTTTAATAAACCTCAATTATTCAAAGTACTCAAATTCGGAACAAGATAACCTACAAGTCTAAGGAAGGTAATAGTAATCTTCCTCCCTATAAGCCTCAGCAGGATCTACCCCAGTAGTCGCCTCACCACGAGTATCTGAAAATCACAACAAAACAACAGAGTGAGATGCGAATATCTCAGCGAGTAGCACATGCATGCAGAAATAGTTAATCACAGTTCAAAGCTATGCATCGATAAACGTTCCGTACGATTAAACAACTCATATCAGAATCAAGTTCAAACCAAAACTAGAGCTGTAAGTAGGGCGGGCTGGGCTGGGTTTCAATGTGTTCGGGCTCAACCCTAACTAAAATTGGTGAACCCAAACTCTCTTTAGCCCGCCTTAACCCAAACTCTTTGAGCCCAAACCCAACCCTAAAATTATTTCTTGAGTTCGGGTTGGGTTCGGGCCAGCCCAAACTTTTTTTTCTACTTGATACAATGATATATTCACATATATAAGACTACAATATTTCGATATATATAATAAAGTTTATTGGCATACATTGACATGTTTGTGTATTAGGTTAAAAAATGATCTCTATAAGTCCACCAAACTTTTGATATGTGTAAAGAGCCTTAGAACAAAATATTCACTAAGATATTTATGAGTTTCACATGTCTTCCAATCTAATGCAACCATCCATCATAACGCATGGAATTAACAGCAATACAACAAATACAGTAGCAGAATTAATCCTAACAAGGCATCCTCTACTCTCAAAGAAACAATAGATAGAAAATGATGACTTGATTAGCAAGGCATTCCTACATTTCCCACTCAATCACTATTTCACAAAAATTGCAATGTTGCATACAGGACCTACCCCATTTGTAATTCTAGAATTAATTTTATTGCATTTTCACGTTGTTTAAGTATTCAAACCTTAATCTAAAAATAATACCTTTTACAAAATCAATCAACTTTTGTAATTTTAAATAGACTTAATATTCATGTTTCCTATCTCTTTCAATTACTTTAGAATCTACGTTTTTTTTTTTTGGTTGAGTTAGAATCTACGTTTCAAATATTAGAACCACAAAATTATGTAAGAAACACATAACTCATTTGCATATGACCAAACAAGAACAATAAATCAAGATTTTAGGGGATATATATTGATGTTAAAAATAACATAAAATAAAATACTACTAACGTAACAAGATTTTCTGTTTTGCTACCTTATTGGAAATCAAATTTTAATGAAATTTTGCATCTAGCAGTAAAAGATTGGGGATTGAAATATCTGAACTAACTTCGTAGTCAAAGAGGTAAATAATTTTAGATTATATGGTGCATAGCCGAGGAAAAGAAACAAACCCTCCCAAGCATACATTAATGGATCTTATCCAAATCGAGTACTAGAAAAGAGAGGAATTAAAACAGTGAACAAATGGGGAAAGATGAGATGCCTGATTTGACAAAAATAGCAATCTCAAATCCCTTGTAACTTGTGAGCGATGGATTTATATCGCAAATCCCTTGTGAGCAATCGCAAATCCCTTGCTGCTGGAACTGTACCCCACTGTATTGACATCGACGCCGACGGCAACTATATTGCTAGCTCTTGCCGATTGAGCTCCTTTGTTGGGGGTTTGTCTAGCTAGGTTGTCTTTGAGATGTGAATTATTGATAATAGAAGAGAGGGACAGTAAGTCACTGAGAGGGGCGAGCAATTCCAACTTCCGTGGTAGAGATATGGGAGAAAACAAGAAATTTTTAGGTTTGCAGGAGACAATCGTATGGAGGTTTATAGGAGGGGGTTTTAGTGGTATATATACTTTGGGTTATTCGAGTTTTTTCGGGTTGTACCTTGTGAGCCCGAGCCCAACCCAAACTCAACTTCGGGCTCAAGATTGAGCCCGGCCCAAACCCAAACCCAAACTTATTTCTTAAATCGGGCTGTTATTCGGGCTGGGTTGGGCGGGCTTCGGGCGGTCCGGGCCAAACTTACAGCTCTAACCAAAACCCATCTCATCGGTCAAATCACATCTCAGTTAAGTACGACAACACATCGATCGGTCAATGTCATGACTATTGTTTAGTTGATAAATTAAACATGCCAGGTAGACACTCCACACCTCCATGTACACAGTTCCGGCCTACTCAGGGTTTCGGAAACTCTGAAATGACAGCCTACTCAGGGTTTCGTCATCCAATGCAGGCCTACTCCCCGGGTTTCTGCATTGACAACCAGGCCTACTCAGGGTTTCTGGCTGCTCTACACCGGTCGTGGCAACACACAAGGCCATGCAATTCCAACAACCAACAAACAACATTACATTACTAAGCTTAGACTCTGGATCCAGGACAAGCTAGACCAAAACAGTAAAACATCATATAATCTCAATTTCACATTTAAAGTAAAAACCATTCATTCCACATCATGTATATCTCATCATAGTTCATCACTTGTCCCTCTGGACCAAACAGTATCCCAATACTTTCAGTATTTCTCATTTCCACAAAACCATGCCATTTGAATACAAACACAGTTATTTATAACAAGACGATACATTTCAGCATTTCCCAAAACAAACGAAACCAGAAGTCAATCATTTCTCAATTAGAACAGTGTATAAGTTCGAGGAGAAAACTACTAAGAACTCCTAGAGTTTTGGTATCCAGCACAATCATATATAAAATAACTTACAATCATACTTAGAAACCTTTAAGAATTTGCCACTAGAATTCTCCTAGGAATTAAATAAGAAATGCAGGTTCCAAGGTTACCAACAAGTGATTGGTGAAGTGATATAAACCCCAAGACATCAAAATCCCCCTTGGTTCAGTCGGAAATCAAATTTGGTAAGTTAAATGGGGTATGCGCTCACTTCCTGAAGTGGGCGGCGAGTGGGCGGATAGAAAATAGGTGGAAAAGGACCATGCGCTCACTCGACGCTAAGTGAGCGCGAGCTGAGCGGGAGAAAGGCGCGAGAAGAGCGCGGGCTAGGCGCGAGAAAAGCGCGTCGGTTTCAAGTAGGCGCGAGAAAATCGCGTCGGTTTCAAGTAGGCGCGAGAAGAGCGCCAGATCGAATTTCCTAGGCGCCTACTTCCCGAAGTGGGCGCAAGTGGGCGCCAAGTGGGCGGATACCCATTGCGAATTTCGAGTCTCTGTTATTTCGAGATCTCCAACTCTGGTTGGTTTCTTTAGGTCTGTTATTGCTCCATTACACTCCTAATGCTCTCAGAAGACTTCCCAACCCATTTTGGATTTAATCTAAACATCTATAATTTCACATTAATTTTCAATCTTCGTTCGTAACTCGCGGTATTCCAGAAAAACACAGAACTCACAATACGACCATGCATTTCAAAATACATTACGAATAAACTAAAACCTCGGTTTTAAAACAGTGGTACTCACCAGTATGCGCTTAATCGCAGGACAACAGCTTCTTCCCCAACCGGCCGATCGCGATTTCCGGCTGCGCGCGAGGAAGCGACTGTAGCTGATATATCCCCTGTTCGCGAGAATAAATAACCGACTGAATCTCTATCTCTGACTCAAACTATCCGATCGCAGCTACTTGCACCTTTCGTTCTTCTCAGCAAAACCCTAATCGCCACACCAGAGCTGCGAATCGCCAAGTCGCCCAACTTCTTCAGCAAACAAAAGTATTGCCAAAAGTATTCATACGAGTATTCTATAAACCCAAACCCTACTTTCCCTTTTTGTATATTTACCTTGCGATACATACGCCGCCCGATCAATCTTTAACTCCTTGATCCTATGCGCGCTCGCCCACTGGAAACTCTACATGTTCCGCATCCACTTACGTTAATAAGCACACAACTATACTTTAATAATAATAATAATAATATAATTTTTCAGAAAAACGGCTATATAACGCCTGTACATACGAGTATGGGCTAAGCCCTCAAACCACAAAAATCACCTAATAAACACAGTTTATATATCAAAATAAATAAATATATAAATAAATAAATAAAACTCACCAAAAATCAGGGTCTTACATAAATCAATAAAATAAATAAAATAAATATGTTTTTTAATATATTAAATATTTTAATTAAAAAATCTCATTTTATAATAAAATAATCAAAGAAAATCCGATAAAAATCTTACAAAAAATCAAATTTAATAAAAGGTTTGAAATCCAACATTTTAAAAATGTGCTCGCCCATATTTGAAGTACAGGCAAGGTGTGCCCGTAGTTCAAATACGGGCAAGGCATGCCCGCACTTCAAGTACGGGCACGACTTTTTTGCCTATAAATAGGAGGGCCAGCCCCCCCCTCCATTTTGGTAAGCCAGCCCCCTTAAGCCCTCTCCCCCTCCTTCTTTGACATTCCCACATCCAAACCCTGCCCAAGTGCTATTGTTCCCAATACCAAAACCCCGAAATCCCCAAAATGCCCTTGTGATGCCTTTAAGCCTTGCTTAACTGTAAAACCCCGAATTTTCCTTAAATAATAAAATAAATTAATAAATAATGTTTTTGAGAGTTATAATTGATGGAAATATTTTATTATTGTAGGGGATGATATAATTAGTGGAGATCCAGAGTTGGACGCAGATCTGACCGTCCGATCATGAGATATCGAGGTATATGTTCTGATTGGGCAGTGTGTATAGGAAAGTTTGTATGTGAGATACATGGGATCAAGAAGTATATATATTAGTTTAATAACCTAAATCGTATACGTTTGGTATTTCGCTCGTATTAGTTTATTAGCGATCCTCGGTGCTAGTTATAAATCTTAGACCGCTGAAGACCATTGGAAGACTTATCGTCGGCGTCCTATTTTGCACTACTGCCGACCACATACCGCTGAGGTGATCCTGAGCGATCCTAGGCGCTCTGTGCAGAAAATCCCGATTTTCGTAATTTCGAACCTGATTCAATTCCAAACTATTTTTAGACAATTTTAATGATTAATTAAAATGTTTTAAGACCAAAATAAATTATCTAATTCCCTGTTTTACAGAAAAATAAATTAGGAAGATATTTAGGACATTAGTTGCCAAACTTTGAAAGTAATGGAGAAATCTAGTTTTTGGAAAACCTAACTATTATTTAATCAATAGAACATCTTTTAAACTACACTATAATTCAGAGAATTAAAGAAAGAGAATTCAGAGCATAAATTCAGAACTTAGATGACCCGAATATTGAAGTTATTGATAGATTTAACCTTTATATGCCGCTAGGCACCAACCCTTATAGAAATATTATATTTTAGGGAATTTTGGAGTCTAGTGGGCATAGCTGGTTATGGATCTATAGTTGTTGCTAGATAGCTGAGGGATATGTCATTTGGGTTGAGTTTCTCCCTTGTGCGACGCGCTTCCTTTGCAAGTTAGTTTGTCTGGGAAGGTCCTATGTCTGGAGGGACACCCCGGTGAGCCGCTGGTGATTCCCTGTACATGTGGATAAGCGACCATCTCCATGTATTGATTCTGGTGCTGCATGCTGGTGGTACATGCCAACTCTGATGGGTACGTGTGCAATAAGTCAGTGACTACGGCTCTTGTCTAAGCTGTGCTGCATGGGACTTGAGTATCATTAGTAGCATTGCTCATAAGCCGCACGGTGGTATAGCAATTGGTTGAGAATCATCTCAAAAGGTTTATTTATCTTTGTGAGTCCTATAATGACAGTGAAATCATAAACACTTCTTATTATTATTGTATACATGCTGGAGGCATGTGATTGAGATATTGATCGGATGTGACTGTTCAGTGCATCCTAGCAAAGTATGAAATATGTTATTGATTCTGATATTGGATTCTTATAATAGAACTTGCTGAAATTCATCTCTAGAACTGTTTAACATACTATTTTGTATTCATGAATGATACGAATGATTTTACGAGCCTGATTAGTTGATATTGCTTAATCGTGCATGAACTGTTATTTTACTTATATTAACTGTTTAATCATGCATGTGTTACCTACTAGGATATTCGTATCTCACCCTACTTTTATTTCATTTTTCAGCTGATATGCGAGAGGGGGTCATAGTGATTTCCAGGGAAAGGTAGCTGAGTATTCACCGGAGGATTACTTTTATCCAGATATTGTTTGAGGTGGAGGATTGCTATAGACTTAGTTATATTTGATAGACTATTATTCATTTGGATTTGATGTACGAGAGAGAGGAGAGAGATAGTAACCATTTCATTTTACCAGACTTTGATATTAATGATTGATGATTAACTTTAATGTTTATTTGAGGATTTTAGACTACACTTCCGCACAAACTTGTTTTCGCACTCTGATAGTATAATAAAGTGAATGGATTATTTAATTCTATTATTTGGTATATTATTGATGATGTATTTGATATGGGCTAGTAACACCTCGGATTTGGTTGTTGAACTGAATTCGGGTTGTTACAGAAGCGAACCGGGTTCGGGTCGGGTGCCGATTTGCACTGACCTGGGTTCGGGGCGTTACATTAACCCTTCCCTTTCACCTTTTTAGCATAAGAACCCCAATAAAACCCTTTCAAAACTAATTTGGAAAACCGACGGAGACGCAGAAGTGCTGCCGGAATTCTCAGAGAACATTGACATCACCAAATCAAGAAGGTAACAGTAAAAGAATGCTTATGGTAACTTTATATTTCAATAAATTCAATTCTTTTTAAAGTGGTTTTCCCTATTATTATTTTCTTTATTTCTTCTCTCCGGTCTTCTCTGTGTATGGCTTTGAGCTTTCTTTGACAAGAGGTAGGCTTCATTTAAAAGGCCAAATGAGAGAGTTCGTCAAGGACTTAATGAAGAAAGTATCACCTAAAGACAAAATACTTTAATTCTTGTAAGATAATGTTTGTACAAGACAAATAGTTCCTTCATCCACTTCATCATCCATGGGTGAGCATGGAAATTTAGCCATGATTCTGGTACCAAATAGAGAAGCCTAATACGTCCCATGCAAAGAATGATCACGTGAAGAACAAAGGAAAAGGGAAGAGGAAGAGAAGTGAAGTATGACTATGAAAGGAGCTTATGTGTTGCTGTGAAGACACCAAAAATCCCGACGGACGTCACCGGACACCCAAGAAGGCCATTGAACTAATCTCGGCCAGAATCAATGCAAAAAATGTAAATTTAGGCGTGCCCGTATTTACTATACAGGCAGGCCTGAACCGTATTGCATTTACGGGCAAGGCCAGCCCGTATAGTAAATACGGGCAGCTTTAAAAATAACTTAAAAAATATAATTTTTGGCCTGGTTGGACTTAATCCGACCCAAAATGGTTTTGACCAGACCCAATAGGTAATTTGGACTGTTTTAAGTCCACTTTTGGACCATGGGCCTAGATGGGCCCACCAAGACACCATGGGCCCACATTCCGACTGGCCTAAAACAGGCCTGTTTTCAACAAACGGGCCCAAGGCCACTTGAATAATTGCTAAATGGCTAAATCCAAGCCCACTAGCCATTAAAATATATAATTGCTTAAATAACCCAAACCAACCAAAATAGGGTTACCCAATAACCCTACTGGGCCAAAGCCCAAACTTAGCAACCCACAGGCCTTCCAACGGGGCCTGAATTTGACCCAGATAACTTAAGTAAAAAAGATAAAAAATGAAATAAAAGGGGCCCACACCTCCAGAGGACCCCGCCGGACCCAAAAAGGCACATGCTAGTTTAGGAAGGATGAATTTGACTCAAAAAACCAGGGAGACCTGAGGGACCCGTCAGACCAACAGGGCAGGCCGGGGTGTCTTTGGACTTCCCCGGACGTAACCGAGGACTTAGCTAGATCTCTAATAAGCCGCAGACTAGACTTAGACCCGGATAGGCAATCCTTGTGTCTGCCTGCACCTCTCAGGCAGTGGCGACTCCAAAAATCCCGAGGCACGCACGAATTCATGTGCGCTTCGTGTGCGATCTAGGTTAGATTTAGGTGCGCACAGCCGGGAAAATCAGGGTTCTATCTCCGCTGCTGAAGATCAAGGATACTGAAGAATTCATTTGGAATGAGGAACACCAAGCCACGTTCGAAAGCATTAAGCAATATTTGACAACACCACCAGTCTTATTGCCACCTTTAAAAGAACGGCCACTAAAACTCTACATAGCAGCTGTGGACGATTCAATTGGGGTCTTGCTTGTGTAAGAAAACGATCAGGGGTTTGAGTAGGCTATTTATTACCTTAGCAGATTCATCAGCCCAGTGGAAGAAAGATACACCAATTTGGAGAAGTTGTGTCTTACTTTTTACTATGCGGCTACCAAATTGCGGCATTACCTTCTTTCGGCAAGAGAGATTTTTGTCATTGCAGCCACAGACGTGGTTAAGTATATGCTCACTCGGCCAACTGTAATTGGTAGGCTCGGAAAATGGACCTTGACTCTAATGGAGTTCGACTTCAAATACGTACCATAGAAAGTCGTAAAAGGGCAAGCATTGGCTGATCACCTGTCTAGTATTCAAGAGAAGGAACTGGATATCACAGTATTTCATGCCGGTTTCTTTTATGCTGAGTTCCAGCCATGGACACTGGATTTGATGGTTCAAAAACAGAATTTGCTTCTGGAGTCGGAGTAATAATAACTTCACCGACCGGTGACAAGCACGAGTACGCATTTCAGCTCGAAGAACTATCCACGAATAATCAAGCGGAATTTGAAGCTACGATTATAGGGTTGGAGATCTTATGGGAAATGGGTGCTCGGGCGGTCAATATTGTTGGAGACTCTGTGAGACATGGGAAAAATCAATCTAGTGACTTTCCGGTCATCACACGGGATTCAAAAAAAGGGAGAGTTGCCACCATTCTTTTTAGGTGTGAATGGACACCAAAATCATCAAATAAAGCAAAAAAGGCAAAACTAGAGTAAAAATAACTCTACTTTAAAATAAAAAATCTAGAGATGGGTAAGGGGATTAGATTATAAATGGGGGAAGGTGTTAGGCACCCCCATTCACCCACACAAGGTGGTTGCCAAGTGTTATTCATGCTCAAAATAAAGAAAGCTTGCTAATTAAAATAATAAAAAAGGCTTGAAAAGGATTAAACACATGTATGATTCCTCCACATGAGAAGTCCAATGAATCTTAGACTTTCTTTTATGGAAGTATCACTTTTAGGACATCACCATCAATTGCAAATCAAAATAAAACTTGAATACAAACAAGTGGAGGCAAATCCGGAAAACTCGGTAAAAGATGGAGCCATTTGACCATAAATCATTCAAATCAAATTCAAATTGAATCAAACCAAATCCATTTGAAAGATTATGATAAATGAAAGACTTAGGAAAATTTTCAAGTAAATCCGGTTAAAACCCTAAGAGTTATGCTCATTTGAAATCTATTGTTGTAAATTGATAAAAGTAACAAGTGGGCAACATTGGAAATCCATTTGGGGAGATTGGTTTCATATAAATCCTTGAAAATTTGCATGAATGAAGTATGTAGTGCCATATTTCAAATGAAACTAGCCCCATACAAAACTTCATCCGGATGTGCCTTGGGTGACCTCCCGAACAGGCCCCAAAGATCACAGATTAGCCCATAATTGTGCTATTGAGCAGTTCTGAGTAAATCTGTTACCCACGACACAAATAAAAGCAAAAAAATTTGAAACTAACTTGATTTGAAAGTAGACTCACAAAGGAAAACATAGAAACCAAAATCACTCAAATCGGACTTAAAACGAGCAGATGGTGCTCATTCAAATTGACAGGTTCAGCAATCTGGCCTGAACTGACCTATCGACTTTGATCAAATGGTGTCAAAAATCCACTTCATAAAAATAGCTGAAATTTTACAGACAAGAACTAGACAGTCTCACCTTTCACATGTCTTTAGAATCACTCCAAAATTCATCCGGATGATGAAGTTATGAGTGTCCGAAATTAGGGTACAGATGCTGTCCAGTTTTGACATTTTAAAGTAAAATCAATCCAAAACAGTGATCAAGTATGTATAATCCGTGCAATTCAAACCAAAATCATTTGAAAAAGTATTGAAAAACCTCGAGGAGGAAATAGGGCACGAATTTGGCTCACCATTCTCTTCGATTGGAGAGAATATACCAAAACCCCCAAAATAGAGCAAAAATGCCCAAAACCGAGAGGTTAGACCATGAGGTCTTCAATACTCAAAGATAAACTTGCTTGTATCCTTTTGAAAATCATTAAGAAATGTCTCAGAAATGCTTAGGGCCATTTATTTCAGATTTATCACAACGAGTATGATAGATCCAAAATATAACCCTATTTCGACAAAACGAGTGCGATGTGTGCATGTGTAAAAATCATTTCTTTAAATCAATACATCACAACATATAGCATTAGAAGTACATTAATCAAATGGGGTTCTATGTCTAGGGTTCCATTCTCATTCTCGTTTCCCTTAGTTCTCTCTTCACCTTTTTTGGCTAGAAATAATCTTGGGGTACTTTGAGTAGGGAATGGGGTTTCACACAATCATAGGCCATTCAAGAGGGTTATATGACTAAGAGTCAACTCTCATTCTCGTTTCCCCTAGATCTCTCTTCATGTTTTACGGCTAGAGAGAGTCTTGAAGTACTTTGAGTAGGGAGAGGGGTTTCAATCACAAACAGTAGGCCATTATTCTACAGAAAGGTAGAAGAAGAGAATTAACCCTAGAATTTAAAAAAAGAAAATTAAAAGAGGGTTAGGGCTTACCTGGGTTCTGGAAGCAATGGGGCAGAGGTTCCCTTCTTCACTTGGAGCTCTTCAATCTCCAACTCTTGGCCATTAGCTTGAGGAAAGGCCTCCTATTTATAGGCAAAGGCTAGGGTAAGGGGTGCCCTAATGCTAGACACAAAATTATGTCTAGAATCCACCAACTTAAACCCTAAGGCTATTTTTGAGAATTCTCACTCTTAGAACAGGGATAAGACAGTAAAAAGTGAAAACTTTCGGAATTCCTCAATTTTGAGCAAAATACTTGTATCCGACAACTCAGGTCAGATACAAGTAATAATCCTTGTATCCGACGAAATCCATTGGATACAATTAAATTTATTTGTATCCGATGCATTCTGTCAGATACAAAGAACAAATTTATTTTCCGATTTTTTATGTCTGCCACAAAAGAAAGAATGATTTTGGCCAATTATTCATCATTTTCACTGTGCAATTTGGGGTGTCTACAGACTTCCAGCTAGTTTTGAAGCAGATGGAGGGTATATATAATTGTAGTAGTGAATCTTTAATACTTTTGCCGCGAAGGGAGAGATTTTTGGTAGATCAGTTCAATAGAATTGAGTTTGAACATAGGCTAAGAAAGGAAAATTACAAAGCCAATGAACTTGCTCAGATAGCGTCTAGGCTCAGGTTATATAATCCAATTAGAACAGTGACCGTGCAATCTCTCCTCAACGCAGAAAAAAGACAGTTTTTGGTGGATTCATAGGCGTGTTGTAACCAAACAATACAATTGGATTGGAGAGGTGAAGTCTGGGAGTATCTTAAAGATCTTACTACAAAGACGAGCAGAGCGACTAAAAGAAAAGCTGCCAGTTATTTCATTTTGGGCGGTGAGCTATACAAAAAGAGTTTCGATGACATTCTGCTCAGATGTGTAAGTCCTACAGAAGCCATGATAGTAATGGCCGAGATACATTAAGGAGTCTGTGGTGCACACCAAGCTGGAATCAAGATGCGATGGTTATTACGTCGGCATGGTTATTATTGGCCTTCAATCTTAAAGGATTGCCAAACATTTGCCACTGGGTGCTAAGAATGTCAAAAGCATGGACCCGTTCAAAGGGTACCGGCGTTCGAATTGCAACCAATAGTCAAACCATGGCCCTTCAGAGGATGGGCAATGGATTTAATTGGCAAGGTATATCCTCTCTCATATGGGCTACATAATTTCATCGTAGTCGCTACCGATTATTTCACCAAATGGGTAGAAGCCAAACCTTTGAAAAAGGTGGAACAATCGGATGTAATCGAGTTTATCAAAGAGCAGATAATTCATAGATATGGCATCCCAGAGACCATTATGACCGATTCAGGTACCATTTCGTAGGAAAGGAAGTGACTCAATTTGCCAAAACATATGGCATAAGGATGATTCAATCAACGCCGTATTATGCACACGCAAATGGACAGGCTGAAGCAACCAACAAGGTATTAAAGAACATTTTGAGGAAGATGATTGAAGATAAGCCAAGAAGTTGGCACAAACTTCTATCTGAAGCCTTGTGGGCGTATCGTATGTCTTACAAAACGTCCATTAGGACTACCCCTTTTGCCCTAACCTTCGGCCATGAGGCAGTTATTCCAGTAGAGATCACGGTTAAATCTTTAAGGGTGGCTATTCAAAACAATTTACCTCCAAGGAATACACGGAAGCCATGTTAGTTGAACTAGAAGACTTGGGAGAAATGAGGAGGCTAGCCCTGGACCAAAAGATGGCACTTAAATAAAGAATTGCCAGATCGTATAACCGCCGAGTAAAACGTAAGTCATTCACCCAAGTGGACCTAGTTTGGAAAACCCTTCTGCCAATAGGGAAAAATGACTCCTTATACGGCAAGTGGTCACCTACATGGGAAGGACCACTTCAAGTCAGCAAAGTCTTGTCTGAAGGGGCATACCATATACAGTCGTTAGATGGCCAAGGAAAGAAGATTATCAATGGCCAGTTTTTGACGCGGTATTATCCCACTATATGGGAAAGCCGCGAAAATGATAACGAACTAGAAGAAAACAATGAATAAATTAATTCCTGACTGCCCGGTATATGCAAAGCGAAATCGTGGCATTGTCAAATCGAAGCGCTGTCAATATACGGTGCAGACTACACTATACAAAAGATTTTCTCGAGATTTGCTCAATCCCATTGATCTTCCTCTGAGTATTTGCTATATAAATACTAGAATTAGCATTGGCCATCTTTGTCATAGGCAAGAGAAGAAAAGTAAGTATGATGACGAAAGAAGTATGGTGAAGGACCAAAGGCCGACCACGGACGGAGAAGATGATCGAAAAAGATGAAGCAAACCTAGCTAACGATTCTGTAGGAATGGGCAGAATTGGAAAGGGCAACTCTACTCTCGCTGACCCCATCACGGTAGGTATTCTCCCACCGAGGTCTGTGAAGTGACAAGAGCTCTCCTCTTCGACTGACATTTACACCGGTCGGATTTTCACCATTCCCCCTCTCATGTCCCTCTAATTAAATTGGCCTTCGCTGACACCATCTCTGGGGGCATCGGCAAAAGAGGAAATCGGAGGTATCTTCTGGCCCCAGCTATATTATCCGGCCTTGGTTGTATGAAAGAGCCAGAAGAGCTCGGCTTTGGTTGTATGAAAGATCGATGTTGAAATAATTATATTTTGATTATTCTTGTTTTAGTTTGTCTTAATACGTACCAAGCAGTTGATATAAATGAAACGGCGAGTATGTTAGGTGCATGAAGCATGCAAAAATTACCGTTCAAATAAAAGCCGACCAAACGGCTGAGAAATAAAAAGTTAATATGCCAAACACATGGCATCACCACCAAAAGTTAAATACCGAAAAAATGGTATATTGTTACGAATTGTTTCTGGCAGAAAAACTTACCTTTGTAGCCAAGACTTGAACCTCGTATGATCATGCTCAGCCCTTTCCCATAAACACTACGCTTCCGCCCGACATACCTCCAGCTCTCGTTCACCTTCCAACCGGTTCCGTAATCCAGAAGAATTTGTCTCAAGCAAATCTCTTTCAGCCTGGATAGACGCCCAAATTTTTTCTTCTTCGGCTTGTAGCCGAGATTCTTCTTCTGAGGAAGAGGCTGAAGCCCGCTCGAAGGGAAGGTTGCGAAGAGCTTGTCTTAGTTCCTCAATCCGTTTATAACAACGAACGCCAATATTAAACTCCTGGCGCAGTTCAGAGCATCTTGTTGCCACAGAACGAAGAAAGCTAATGGCCTCCCTTAACCGTGGGATGGCACTATAGAATTCAAACATCGAAAATAGGCGATTCGACTCTGAAGAATCTCCATTAGCCGCAATAGCTTTGCAGATTAAGGATTGTAGTTCTTCTACTTCATTATCAGATAAATCATCGAGACGGCGGAGGACTAACGCACGAAGTCGATCACGGTCAATAAAACCAAAAAGGAATCGCGGACGAGGTTCTGTCCCAAAGTGGGCAGTCTCGAGATGAGGCTCTATTGCCTTCAACCATCATCGAACAAATCTGAAACAACTGCTGGGTAGACCTTGAAGTTTGTCTTCCACGGTAGGGGGATCACGTGGAGGAGAAGGCACCTCTTTTGAGGAAGAATCAGAGGAAACATTTTTCACAACAAGGGAAGATCGAGGAACAGGGGTGGAATATGCAAGTGAGATGGGAACAGAAGGAGTCTCTGAACCAGTAGCTGGCGTAATGTTTTTTTTGAATGAGGTACTGGGGAAGTAGGATCGTCAAACGAATGAGGAGGAATCAACATGGGAGATGATCGGCCGCTACCTCCAACTGGAAGACCATACTGAGGGCGAGATAGGTCGATATCTTCTTCCTCATCTGAATAATCATCAGTAACGGTGATATGCTCACCCGGATGTCGAACCTTAAACCGCGTACTGGAACAAGTAGCGTAAGGCCTACTCTCAAAACATTCACTAAGCCGTTGTTTCTTCAGTGGTGATTTTTTGGACGAGGGCCGGGTCTTGGTGGCAGTAGCCTTCGTTTTTCTTTTGCCATTCGCTTTCTTATTCCCCGTGCTTGCCGAATGATGACCCTCTGAAAGACAATGCACAAATTAAGATGGCAGAATATATAAGGCCAAATTTAGCAAGTCGATGAAGAAAATTTACCTGAAAACCGGGTCTCATAGTATTCACGGAGGTTAAGGATACGATTAACATCAATATCGGTTGGCTGAAAGAGTTGAGAGTATAAAGCGAAATCAAGCCTGACTAAATGAGAATAAGCTTGAGCCCATCATGGCCCAAACAAAGGTTCGGCCGAAGCTTCATGAGGAGGATGATAATTGAGGAACCGGTTGGTAAGACTGTGAAATTGTTCAGCAATTAAAGATGAATAGTGAGGATTGACAATTGGTTGAGAGCCGCCATTAACAGAAGGGAAACGAACAAGTGGGATGCCTTGACCGTAACCGAGCTGCCGACTAACAAAATGCGACAGATAAATCTCGACCCCGTTTCACCGAGAAGTAGAAGGGGTATCATGATTATACAGGCCAAAAGGAAATTCTCGAGCAATGACAAAACTAGCCATGGCACGGCGGTGAGTATCAGGGGAATTGTTGATTGTAGCATAAAGAGGGGTTCCATGAAGTTCCTCTAGAGAAAAGTGATAGAATAAAGGTAGAGGAAGTTCTTCAAAAAAGTAACAAAGAACATCATCAAAGGACAGACGCCGAGGTGTCGCCGTAAGCCAATGACGACCGGAATAACGGAGTTCAGGAAGAGGACTATTGGCGGATTCACAGAAAAAGTTGGGGAAGTACTCGTAAAACCAAAACTGCAAAAACCAAAGGGGGGCCGCTAACAACTCCTAGCCGGCCGGAAGATAGATTGTACAAGCCACGATAGACTTGTCCAAGAAAGAAAGGAGCCAGGGCTAGACGGCGACCTGGAGCAAGGGCCATCGCGATACCAGCGAACTCCTTCACCATCTGAGCAGATGGGCCACAACAAACGAAGAGACAAAAAAGCATTAGTAGAAAAGAGCAATGCTCTTGAAAGGAAGGGGCGACACTGGAGTCCGTCGTACTCTCTGCACGGATAAAGGTGCTGAAAGCAGAAGATGCATAGAAGTTGTTAAAAACGGAGTCAGGAAACGAAGAAAGATGATGGTCTATTTCTTCACCAAGAACCGAGAGACCAGTGATGCAAAAAACATCGAGGATTGTTGGAGTCATGGGGCCATGACTGAAACAGAAAGTGTTGGAACCACGGCACCAGAAGAATGCAGCCACACCAAGTAAGGTAGGGTTGAAAGGAATATAGAAGGTGGAATAAAAGATCATCTCTGCTAAACCAAGTCGTACCCATTCACCCATTAGATGAGGGCGTAGTCTAGCTACCCACCTATTCCAATCGATAACACATCTTGGCCATGAACGAGGAGGCCTAGTCAGGGGAACCCAGTCCACATCTCCATTACGGGCAATCAAGTGATGAGAGGAATCTAAGACGTTTGGAACTTCCGAGTTTTCTACATTAGTACAGGGACCTAGAACGATTTCATTTTCACCTTCATTGTAAGCACCTTATTTTTGCGCCCCCGGAAGTGCCGGAAATACAAACCCTAGACGGAAAGTCAAACCCTAAGGGGTGAAAAGATGACTTTTTGATCAAGTGATAATTGACCACCTTGCTGTATCTCAATGGATAGAGAATCTCGACACGGTTCCAACGCAACTGAGTTTGCTGGAATCGGGGTCCGGATGAAGGATCTATCAGCTGGTCAAACTTGAGGGGGAGCCGAAAGTTGACTTTCTGGTAAACCCCAATTCAATTGCTTAACCTTATCTCAATGGATAGAGAATCTCGACACGGTTCCAATGCAATTGAGTTTGCTGGAATTGGGGTCCGGACGAAGGATTTATCAGCCGGTCAAACTTGAGGGAGAGCCGAAAGTTGACTTTCTGCTAAACCCTGAATCAACTATTTTGCTTTATTCCATTGAATAGAGGGCTCCGACATGGTTCTAATGCAATTGAGTTTGCCCAAATCGGAGTCCGGATGAAGAAGATGTGAGCAGTTGAAGTTTCCGAACAGTAGTGCCGGAAAACTGCACACGTGGCAAGCAGCAGAGCAAAAAGGTCTCAGGGATTAAATCTGTAATTACCCAAATCAATGAAAAATATCTCAAGGCTGAATATGCAGATATCAAAGGATATCAGGGACTAGATCCATAAATATCCAAAGTTGAGAAAATATCTCAGGGACCAAATATGTAAATATCCAAAAGTATCAGGGACTAAATCTGTAATATCCAAAAATATCAGGAACTAAATCTGTAAATATCCAAAAGTATCAGGGACCAAATCTGTAATATCCAAAAGTATCACAGACCAATCCACAAATATCAAGATTTGCTCATGATTGATGTTTCCTATGGGCATGCATGTGCATTATCCATGCATGCCACACTTCATACATCTCTCTCTCTCTCTCTCTCTCCCCCCCCATGGTCACCCATGCATGCATCCCTCTCTCTCTCATGATTGATGAGTATGCATGTGCATCATCCATGCATGCAACACCCCATACATGTCTCTTTCTCTCTCTCTCTCTTTCCCATAATTGTTGTCCCCCATGCATGCATGCACATCACACACACCACATTATAAAAGACCCCAAGCCCCCATACGTATGGGGGTTGGAGCTCATTTGTTGCTCTCCACTTTCTTCACAACTCCCATCATCCATCTCTCCCTTTCTCCCCTCTCTTCTCTTTCCCTACGGCTGGTGCCCTCTTGTCCCTTCTCCCTTTGTTTCATACAACCATTTTCCCTCCACCACCTTTCTCCACCACATCTAAGCTTGAAAAAGGAGACTTGGCTGCTGTTGGTGCAGGAAGAAGGAAGCTCCAGCCCTTGTCTTCCTTCAAGAAGAAGCCTACACACCTCAAGGTCTCAAAATCCCTAGGTAAGGTTCCTTACCATATTTTATGGCACATATATTAAAATGAAGGTTTTCTAAAGATTTTACCATGCCTGGTTTCTTCCATAGCATAAGATCTATTTCCATGCTAATGGGGTATGCATTATCCTCTTGTTTCCACCATACGAAGGTCTCCAAGGTAAGATATGGCATTCATAGGGTTTCATGGGAGGATGAGAGGTCGTCCCATTGCATGTAAGTCCTTGAGGTTGCTGTTTTGGACGTAATGTCATTGTCATCCTCCTTGGTATTTCATAGGGGAGCATGTTCCCCCAATACTTTTTTGAGAAAATTAATTTTTAGTGGTATTTTATCAAATTATTTAAGATTTAGTCAGCAAAGTTTTGAGTTTTAACTTTTAGTACATATTTATCAAAATAATTAATTTTTAGTGTTATTTCACTGTTACACGTAAATTCTTCCAAAAATACCCTTATACAACTTGCTTCCGGGACTTGTACAAACAATAAATTGACTTGTACAAGCCATTTTACACTTGTACAAACAATAAAATGACTTGTACAAGTCAATAAATTAGCTTGTACAAGTCAATAAAATGACTTGTACAAGTCATTTGGATGAGTGATATAAGGGCATTCTTGAAATATCGGATTTATAATAGTAAAATGACACTAAAAATTAATTATTTTGATAAAAGTGCACTAGAAGTTAAAACTCAAAACTTTGCTGACTAAATCTTAAATAATTTTATAAAGCACCACTAAAAATTAATTTCCCCTACCTTTTTCTCATGTACCCTTGTAAACCCCCCCTTTATCCCTTTTCTTGTTTCTTCTCCTTGCATCTCTTTTTTTTTATCTCTTTGACGTGCTCCCGTGATGTGCATGATCCTCCATCACTTGCCTTGGAATGCATGGAAAAAGCATGTATTAAAGTGTATAAGAAAGGGGTTGCATGCGTGCGTCGGCAGGTTTAGTGGCTATGAAGCATGCTTCTTGGAATATGAGCATGATCTCTTTTTCTTTTATGTTAAACTAGTAGGCATGAGAGGTACCTTAGGGGTTGCTGTTGGCGGCAGTAGCAGCACCATATTCTTTTTTTTTAGTAGATTGGATTTATATGTCATGTATGCAATGCTTGTATCATGAGCTAGGAGACCATTGCCATGCTCCCACACCATTTCCAGCCTTAGGGCTAGTAGGAAACCTCTTCCTTGGGCTGCTGTTCCTCATGCCAGCAGCATGCACATTCTCTTTAGAATGCTAGCACAGTAGGTTTTTTTACTGGCACACACCAAATGCATGTGTCTCCCCACCACCCAAGCCCTTCCATTTACATGCTACTGTTTTCACTAAGTATCATGCTCCCCTTCCCTCCATTCCTATGTATTTCTTACCCCCAAAAAGAATGTCTCCACTTCCGTAAAGGGCTGCTGTTCCCAGCACCTACAGCAAGTTTTTTAGTCACTTCTTATTGATGTATACACAACATGCTTTGTTGATTGGCCGTTGCAAGTGCATGCATGAGTTTCCTTGCTTTGGGGGAACAAACCGAGTGACTTTTCACTTGGGTCTTGTTGGTTTTGGAGTGCATGAATGAATTGCTGTCCCTCCAAGGTGTATGTGGAAGCATGAGTGTACGTTACCTAGGGTTGAGGCAGGCTTTAGGCCCTTGGGTTAGATGATTTTCTCATGAGAGTTAGTTGCTGTTTTGTGCTTCCATAACATGCTGATTACTCACTTCTAACACCATTGTACTACACGCTTGCACACTTGCACACACCAAGTGCATAAACTTGTCTACCCCACAGTAGCAAGCTAGGTCAATTCCCGTCTATGCCACCCTCTCCACTTTGCATAAACTTGAGCCCAAATGTTTGCTGCCCCGTGCAAGACGCACATGGAAACATGCATGTACATTTCAGGTCATGGAGCATGCTTTAGGTATCTCTTGAGTTTGGATTGCATCATCAATTATGCTTGCTGTTTGTGGAATCTAAGAGACCAAACAGGGACACCTTGGTCCCTGTTTTATTGGCATATATGATCCAAAATGGAGGAGGCAACTTTCCATGCCTCCCCCCTCCTTTACTTGTTGTATAAACCACCCAAGGAGACCAAAGATGGGGGGATTCCCCGCCTCCAGAACCTGTGTGGGCCTTCCTGAGGGCCCACGCAACCTCAGTAGCCCACTAGGAAGCCCACAGAAGCATCCCCAAGGCCAAACCCCGAAAAAATGCATGTTTAGGGTGATCCAACAACTCAGGTCGGATCACCCGCAATCTATTTGTAGCCGACCCATATGGTCGGCTACACTAAAAGTTGTGTGTAGCTGACCATGAGGGTCGGCTACATGGCAAAAATGCCATTTTTGGTATTTTCCTATTTTGGTTGCATTTCTTTTGATGTTTACAATCAAGCCAAGCAAACCTACAAGGTTTCCGGGTGACACCTACAGGGTTTCCGGGTCACCCGGAAACCCAACTTGGGACATGGACCACCGGTCCAATTCGGTACATTAGTGGGCCTTCCAACGGGGCCCACCAAGCCCAAAAAACTCTAAAGCATGCAAATAAGCAAGTTAAGTAAAATTAACTGATTAAATCGGGCGGGCAAAACCTAATGCGGTCCACCCGAACCAAACTTGTGAAATAATGTTTGAATTGCATGGTTTGGCTGAGACCCAGGGCTAGGGCCTATCGGGCCCGCCAAAGCCCACCAACCAAACCAAGGAAGGGTGCGAACCCTAAACCTCAAAGAATTTGGGCTTTCAAGCCCGAATTTGGACTACGGGCCCCAAGCCCAATGTCCAACTCATTTTGGCAAATAAAACAAGATAAATCTAAAAATACTTTGGCAACTATCTTGGGGGCCCACCTAGGGGCCCTCAAACCAATGCAGACCCACCTTTTGCATGGAAATGACTTAATCTTCAAATCTGAGCCACTAAATAAAATCAACTCACTTAACCTAAGCCCAAAGGGCCTCCCAGGCTTAGATGGAGGCCCACCAGAGGCATGTGGGCTTAATCAAGCCCACCAAGGACACCGTGGGCCTTCCAACGGGGCCCACCCACTCAGACTCAGATCACTTAAATTAAGCAAGATAAAAGCAATTAAAGGGACCCACACCACTCAGGTGGTCCCACCAGATTTAACCAAACTGCATGCCGGAATAGGAATCGGGTGAGAAATCAGCGAATTGACTCAAATCAGGAGGAACCCACGGGACCCATGTCCGCCTGCACCCCATCAGGCAGTGGCGACTCCAAATTACTGTTTTACCCTCCCGGAGGCACGCACGTGAATCTGTGTGCCCCGCCGTGTCGCGATTTCACCCTGCGCACATTCATCAAATAAGTTCAAGTCGTGGGGATTTTTGTTCGCCATGGCCGATGCTAGGAGATCCTTGCAAAGAGGAGGAAGAAGAGAGCACAGTAGGAAGAGCGTGTTATGGAGGAGAAAAGATTCGTAATGATTCGAGCTATCGAGAAGGATTTTGATAAGACAGTTATCTTCCTGAAAAAGGTGTTGGGGTTTCGATAGGACGATTGCCTTCCTGAAAAAATCGAAATGACGGCTCAATATCTCCTCAATTAAAGCATTTCAAAAGTAAAGATCATACGGATGAATCGATTTGAAAAGATGAATTTTGTCAAAAAAGGGGCCGAACTTGACGGCCATGACAGTTGGCACATGGATTTCAAGAGTTATGCAAATTCATTAAACATATTTACAATGAAATGTTTACAATTTCAGAAGACAAGCGGTCAAAGGACTCTTGAACAGACCGTTTTCCTTCTAACAAACCGGATCGGCACAGCAATGAAACCCGGATAGATTCTACCTCCACTTCCAGCTCATGTGCAACTTCATTGTATTGGTGGGTTTTTTCCATCATGGCATCCTTGTCAACAGGATTAGTACGGATGAATTCCTCCCGTTGATTTACAAGTACAGATTTCGCAATCTGCAACTTTGCATTCTGACGGTCAATATCCGCAATATTATCATCGATGGTTTTCAAGTGACGGACCGCTTCGGCGTATTGATGTTCACAAAAATCTCGGTCGCTCTTCAGTTGTCCTAAAAGCCGATATTGGCCAAAGATAGATTCAGCATTATTAGTTATTTCTTCTATCTCGGCCGAGTAATGGTCGAAGGCCACTTTGAAGGAATAAAAGAGAAAAAGCCAAGAGAACACCAATTTTACTTCAGAAGACACCGAAGGAATACGTTGAAGCTCCGTTGACAATGCAATCACACGATCAAGAGTCGCGTCTGAAATTCCAATTATGCCAGGAGCCAGAAGTTGGATAATCTCAAACCGAATACAGCTTGGAGATAAGGAGGGAACATGAGAATTGCTCGGTAAGAAATTAGAATGAATATCATTCAATATGTCATCCAACCGCCGCCTAAAACGGTCATCAGAAAGAGGCCCTGCGATAGGAGCAGATTCTAAAAGAAGAGAGGAACTGGTATTATCCGATTCATCGGCCATTTGCCTCAATTGATCAGTATGTTCTTCCGCTCTAACAATAGAAGGATTAGGAAGGACATCGTGCCCAGTAGAGGCTTGAGGATTAAAGTCAGGATAAGCAGGAAGTGCATCGACTAATACGAAGGCCGGAGGAATCATAGAATTCACATCTTCCATTTCAACTTTTTCAGGTTGCAGAATGGCAGCAGTAGAGGAAACAGGAAGAAAAGTTGCTTGGTCAAAACCAGTCTCCACGATTTCATATCCGGGACGTAGATCCAATGAGGAGTTTCACTCGAAAGAATCTCCGGGGGAAGAAAGTAATTGCTGATCTTCAGAAGGAGCTACTAGAACATCACCGGCTAAATTATCAAAGGAATCTATTGCTTATATAGGATCTGCGGAGCCGACCGGACTCAAAGAAGAAGAAGAAGCCACGGGAACTGTGCTAAAAGGGAAAAGATCCGAAACAGGTCCAGTGGCACTAGAGAAAAGAATATCCGGGCCTGAGGAGCTCACTCCCTAGAAAAACAGAGCGTTAAGAGGTAAACGAAAGAAAAAGAATGAATAATGAGAAGTTTACCTACCTCAACGCCCGTCGAGGGCGTTTTTGTAATGGAACGTCATCAGGGTCTATAGCCGGATTCCCCGGGTAGACAAGGGGTGAGACATCCACGGCCAAAGAAGGAAGAATCTTTGCCTTACCTACAGGAAAATGAATTCAATATGGGACAATTTGAAACAAGAAAGAGGAGAATTTACCTTTTCGGATCGGCACAGGCAAAGGTTGAAGTAGACCTAACCTCTGAAGATAATAATCTGCCGGATGACGGCATATGTCCTTCCAAATAGAATCCCACCATACATAAAAGTCAGATTGACAATCAGCATTAGAGGGAAGGAAGGGAAGATGAAAATCGGCTACCTTTGCACGATAGCTGCTGTCAATTAGAGCAGCATCGTCTGTAGTGGTAGTAGGCCGCTCAATGGAGTTGGTGTCAATAGTAAACAGACCCTCCACATCAAGACAGGGTATCCTCTGAGTGCAATGGAATTGCCTGCTTACGCAATTCGGCAAGTAGACTTCAAATCCTGGCTTCTTGTTGAAGGCCGTTATAGAAAAATTCAAATTTCGAGCCAACAAAAAGCTAGCCCAGATAAGATGCTGATCATCGGTTATCTCATCTATCATAGAAAGGAAACCAAGGGCTTGAGAGGAAATTTTAAAAGGAAGTTTAGGGAAGTGTAGAAGATTGAAAAAGAAACGGAAGCATTCGGAAATAGAGATTTCAACAGGATCCGCCTTCAAACAGGTATAGCCACCGAACTCGGCAGGTATGGGATGCTCCACCTGAGTGAAAAACCGGGATGTGAAATAGTGGTAAATCCAGAATTGCAGAAACCATAGGGGACCCCAAGGATTCTGAAGGTTGCCATGAACTAGTTCTTGAAGTGAACGGTATAAAACCGATAAGAAGTAAGGAGCAAGTGCGACTTCATATTCCCCCATAATAAGCTTGGCCAATGCGCTGTATTCCCTAGTAACACCTTCGGATTTAGGGCAGAAGACAAAGTTACAGAAAAAATAAAGAAGGAAATAGAAATGTTCCACATCGTCCTCATAAGCCGAATTGGAACTGTTTGCAGTCCTCAATATAGGACCGATAAGAGTTCCGGATCTTCGTCGCCGGTGGTGGTCCATCCCCTTTGTGCTTCGATAGTGCCTTTTTCTTTGGCCGAAATGTTATCCCCTTCTTAGAAGGTTTTATCCCTTTCTTTTGGGGTTGTTTTGTCTTCTCTGAAGGGGATTCTTCTTTCTTTTCCACCTCTGGTAATGGTAAGTACTTGAAGATTTCAAGCTCGGTCATACCAAGCCAGACTTCATGACTAGTTGCAAAGAAGCCAGTGATAAAGTAAACATCCATAATGGTGGGAGTCATCGGCCTGCATGGAAAATTGAAAGTATTGGTTTGAGCATTCCAAAACAGACTAATTGTGTAGAGAAGGTCGCGATGAAAGGGAATCTGATGACAAGAAAATTGAATCAAGCCATGGATACCGGTTTTGCACCAAGTAACGACAAAACGCTCCCTTATTCGGTTGATCCAAGCTACCCATTCAGAATGAACGGTAGGCCAGCTCTGGCAACAAAAAGATTTATTGAGGTTATTTCTATCAGTAAAAAGTAAGGGGCCCCTCACCTCTGCAGTCGGGGCATCCAAAGGAGCATCACGGGAGCAAAGGAAAGGACCGACAAATAGCGAGCTGTCGAAAGATTCGACCGGAAAAGGGTAACGTATGATATTGCCCGCCATTGAAGGAAAAGGAGAAAGAAAAGAAAATATCTAAAAGAGACAAGGAAAATAAAATTCGTCTGCGGTATTTTATAAACAGGCTGGAAGATGAAGCCCAAAATATCTTATCATTTCGATCGTGGCGAAATGATGGCAGACCTTCCGTATCAAGTAACAGACAGAAAATATTTCGAAAAACTAAAAATACTTACTCATCACACTAGCCGATGACGGCATGATAAGTAAGTAGGGGGGCACTGTTTACACCCTGTGTAGACACCTGATTTTTGCACCCCCGAAATAAAGAAAAATGAAAAGTCAAACCCTGAGGGGGTCAAACAATTGACCTTTTGATTCAAGTGAATTTGACCATCAAACTTCATCTCATTAAAAATAGTATTTTGACACGGTTCCAATGCAACCAAGTTTGTTGGAATCGAAGTCCAAATGAGGAAGTTATGAGCCGGTCAAACTTTTAGGGGGCAAAAAGTTGACTTTCTGCTTGACCCCAATTCAACTGCCAAACTTGATCCCAATGGATAGGTGGTTCCGAGTCGGTTCCAACGACACTAAGTTTGCTAAAATCGGACACCGGATGAAGAAGTTATGAGCAGTTGAAGTTTCAGAAAAACTGCCCATGTGGCAAAAAGGCAACAAAAAATGGACTAAACCAATAAAATAAATAAGATAAATGTGTTTATTAATATTTTAAGAAAGGGAATCTCGTTTTTTAATAAAACGGTTGGATTTGTTCCTACCCTAATCGGCTTGACCCAACCCTATAAGGCTATTTAGGCCATTTTTAGTCCATTAGTAGACCATGGGCCTAGATGGGCCCACCAAGATCACCTTGGGCCCACTTAAGGGGCCCACATTTGGACTGGCCTATACCAGGCCTGTTTTCAATAAACAGGCCCAGGCCACTTGATCATCGGCTAATGGGCCAATTCCAAGCCCACTAAGCCCATTGCATGTGTAAATAATTTACTAAATAAACCAAAAAGGGGTTACCCAATAACCCTACTGGGCCTAAGGCCCAACCATGGCAGCCCACGGGTCTTCCAACGGGACCCAAGTCCGACCCATTTCACTTAGATAAATAAAAAAGATAAAATCCAAATAAAAGGGACCCACACCTTCAAAGGGTCCCACCAGACCAAATAAAGCAGCATGCTGGTCTAGGAAGGGTGGAATTGACTCAAAAACCAGGGAGACCCAAGGGACCCATTGAATCGACGGGGCGGGCCGGGGTGTCTTAGGGCTTCCCCGGACGTAACCGAGGACTTAGCTAGAACTCTGAAAAGCCGCAGACCAGACTTAGACCCGGATAGGGCAAACACCGTGTCTGCTTGTACCTCTTAGGTAGTGGCAACTCCGAAAGTCCCGAGGCATGCACTGAAAGTGCGCCCGGTGTGCGATCTAGGCCAGGTTTAGGTGCGCACACCCTGTACAGACCAACAAATAAGAGAAGGCCACGTGGTATCTACATGGCCTACTTCCAACAAAAAGGCCATGTCATAAGCACACGTAGGCCTTATTAATTTGGATAGGTCACCTTAGCATACATATAGGCCGAGATATCAGTTGAAGCCGCGCAAGCCAATACGATGAACCATCCTCATGGTGCTCATATCACCGGTCGTTAGAGAATAAGCAACTACTTTTGAGATCATGGTTGGACAGTTATCTTTTATGATCAGAAGACTGCTGATGAACAGCCTCCATGAAGATCGTGCAAAAGTGGGAAGTTGAGCAACCGTCAAAGATTGGCTATAAAAGGCACAAACTCGAAGAGCTCGAGGACACAATCCATTCAACCGCAACCGGTTATTATAATGTTATTTTGATCATCCGTGATCTTTATCCCGTCTCCTACATTGTAGCCAGAAGGATAAACTAGGACTTCTCTCACTGCTTCCAGTCGCAGTGACACCTTAGACCCCTGTTTACTCTGATTGACGCCAGAACCCTGCCACAAGAGAGTAAGTTGAGGCCGCTCCTGACTTGCAGTTCTGTACCCCGAACACGGCTACAGAATCCCGAGCAGCCGGTCCCGAGACTCACTTTGATCAAGCCAGGTGACTAGCGTATTTTCGCTTAAATATCAATCCTAGGTGAACTCCCGAATTGGCTTTGTTAGCAGCTGCCCCCTTCCTCCTGCTCTTATACTTTGATTACAGCTATAAGACCAGGATAGGCCAGTCCTGCAGGCTTTGTCAGTTTTCTTCTTGTTTTTATTTCCTTTTGGGGATTATCTGTTGTAACTTATGGCCATCGGCCAATTTTGTAATAAAGAAGTTTCATGCCATTAGTTGCTTTCACTTTCAAACACTTACAAGAACCCAAACGAAGACCGAACCCCTAGTCTTCATATTATCACCTGACCGGTTTTATTACAGGTGACTTGTAGTACGATTGAACCGACCCCCAATTTAGATTCGGAACAGGTGCTTGGGGTCAGGACCCGACCCGAAATCATTGTATCAAATGATACTAGCACGCCCGCGCAAAGACACATCATCAACATCGCCACGTGTCCACACCGGCCCAATTTCGGAGGAACAATTATATTTGTATTTTGAACCTAATTAAGATTGTAAATTTATTGACAATATACAATACTTATGATGTAGTGTATTACATTTTGGAACTAGAAAGACATTCAAATATGTTATTGCTCGGTTTTTGAACTAAAAGTAATGAAATGCTTGTGAAGTTGGCTACACCATAACCAACTGAAACAAATGTGAAACTAAATTTTAGTTGGGTTGGTATGGGTTTAGGGTTTTACTCTTTTTTTTTTTTTGTTTAATTTGGTTTTCGGGTAGAGAAAATCAATTTCAATTTAGTTTGGTTCGGTTTTAGGCTGGCTCCCAAGAAATTCGGTTTTGGTCTTGGATTGAAGAGTTCAATCCATTCTAAATGGAACCGAGTTGCACCCAAAGTAAGATCCACGATCGTTCTTGCAGCTAAACCTAGCTTTATAAGTAAGAGATGAATAGGATAAGTTGCAAATTAGAAATTAATAAACGAATTAAAAATTTCAAAAGTTTTATAAAAAGTTTGAAATATATTATAAAAATCCATATATTGACAACTTTGTCACTTTTAAATACCAAGCTACCCTTCAGAGGGTTATAATTAATGGGGTAAAGTTGTAAAACCCTGGATTTTCCTAAAATAAAGCAAATTAAATAAGCCTAAATATTGAGAAGTTAAGATTTAATTTAGGTATTGGAGGAATAATATTATGATCCGAAGAGATATAGTAACTAAATAAATAAACAATAATTTTGAGTAATTAAGAATTTAAATAGTGGCTTCATTTAAATAGGAAAGAGCAATGTTGATTTAGATAAATTGGGAGAGTAATTTAAATATAAAGGATTGGAGAAGATAGGTATTAATCCAAGTGCATTATATGATTGAGATTGATGTAAGAAATAAAGAGGAGAATTTTTGGAAAAAGATCCAAAGGTTAAAAATGGAATTTCAAGGAAAGGGTATTTTAGTCATTTTCCAATTATCCAAATTAATATATTGAGTAAGTAAATAATTATTAGACTTGAAATATTTAACTAGACTTAATTTGGGTTAGGTTTGAATTTAAATAGCAAATTATGGCTTAAAAGTAGGAAAAAAAGGGTATATTGGTGATTAAGGTTGATAAGGAGTCTTAAATTTGAGGATAAGAGGAGTTTTGGGGTGTTTTAGTAATATTTTAAAATAAGAAATTTAATTAGCACGAAAATAAATTAAATTAAGACCTTCTTTTATATGAGATACTTAAAAGAGGAATTAGAATGAGGGTTAAGATAGGAAGGTTTCCAATTAAGAGTGGGAATCCTATTTAGAAGGTCTCCTAAACCTATTAGGACTTCTAATTAAGAGAGCTTATAAAAGGGGAGGTCTAGGAAAGGTTTAGGGTTTTTAGTAAATCAAAAATAAGGAAAAAGAGAGGGGAATTCGTACTTGGGCTTGGGAGAAAAATAAAAGGGAAGAAGAGAGGTGAGAAAAGAGAGGGAAGAAAAGAAAAAGGGAGGTGTTGCAGAGGTTCGACCAGCAGACTTTGAACAATGATCTCTGGAGATCCAGTCGTTGGATCGTCATGAAATTTTGAAGTTATGATCTATGCATAAGATAATTTAATCTAAACGGTGGAGATCGGATTTGGAGGAGTTTAAGGTGGTATGAACTAACCTAGAAGTTGGTGGAAAATCAGATTTTGAAAGAAAAAGGAGTTGCAGAGATGACCGACTAGCCAACTTTGAACGACAAGATAGAAAGATCCAACCGTTGGAATGGGGTGAAAGTTTAGGGTTTTGTTCTACTCATGGAGGAATGCAAACTGAACGGTGGAGATCTAAATTAGAGAAGTTTAGAGGGGTGCGGTTGAGCTCCAAAAGCGGGCACAGAAGAAGTTCTGAAAAATCTAGGTTCATCAAAAAGGCAAGTAGCAAACACTTGAAACTGGAGGAACTGTAGACACCCCAAATTGCACTACAAAATGAGAAAATAATTGAAAATATTAATTGGGATTTGAAACAGGTCAAAAATGCATAAAATCTAATCATTTAAGCAGTGTCCGTATTGTATATGCGGACTGGTCGCGCCCGAATTGTGTACACGGACATACCGTGCCAGTAATAAGAATGCGGACACCACTTGCCCGCAATATATATACGGGCACAGGAGATATGTGCGAATTTGATCTTTGCTCGATTTCTGAGCCTTATCTACATCCAAATATATCTCTTGGTGAGCGAATTTATTTATTTATTCGTTCGAATTATCTTTGTTGGCCATGGATGGGCATTATCCCTATTTTTTAATCCAATCTGGTGGATCATGGTATATCCCTTTGGACCAGCTTTACCCCTGGCTTTGCATATAAATAGAGGTGAGATCTTTAAGCAAAGGGCCACGAAAATTTGAAGTCTAAGGAGCTCCAAGTGAAGAGAGGAATTCCTGCTGCTCTGCTTGCTCAATCCAAGTAAGTCCCTTTTCCCTTTTATTTCCTGTTTTCAATTCTCGAAGTAATAGGATCTTCTCCATTGCTGTAGAATAAGGCCTGGTTTATACTTATATTCCTAAACCTATCTCTAAGTACCTCAAGAATCCTCTCTAGCCGTAAAACGTGAAGAGAGCTAGGGGAAAGGGGAACAGGTGGATCCCTAGAATAGAACCCCATAATCTGTTTTTCTCTTTTCTTTTAGAATAAGGCCTTTGATTGTGTTTGTATCCCCAAACCTATCTCTAAGTACCTCAAGAATCCTCTCTAGCCATAAAACGTAAAGAGAGAGCTAGGGGAAAAGAGAACAGGTGGATCCATAGGGTAGACCCCATGTGCTCTAATCTGTGAGATGTGGCTGTTTTGAATATCCTGTTCATGTTTTAATGGTTTTTATGTTGCATCTGAATGAATCATATGAATCTATGATGTTTATAGCATGAGATCTCCACTTTTTTCTAAAATTTGGATTTTCACCACTTTTGCACCTACAGCACTGTTTTCGTGATTTTTGTGATATTAGGCTAAGATCCTGGATCTATCATGATCTATATGATAGATTTGGATTCAGAAGCTTGAAAGTAATTTCTAGGGTTTCATGATGTGGTTTTTGCGTCCTTTTTCACTTTTGAGAGAAGACCCTACGGTCTAAGTTCTCCCCTTTTGATGTTCTTCATCAACGTGGGTATTTTGATTTTGATTTCTTGATCTAATATGAAATTTGGGCTATATCTATGTCCTGGAGTGTTCAAGTTCAATTTTGCAATATTTTATAAAAATCATATTTTTCTAGATTTCTAGAATTTAACTTGAAGCCAGATTTTTGAAGTTTTCACTTTAGATTGGTTTTATTTGATTTTATCTCAATTTTATTTTAATCATGAAACCCTAGGAATGGTATGATCATATTTGAAAATTCTGAATCAATTAGGCTATTCGTATGAAAAAACCTTACACTTTTGTCTTTTTTGTGATTTTTCATGATTTTTGTAGCAAGCCCTTTTTCCTTTGAAAAACATGAACAATGCCTGGCAACCACCTTGTGTGGATGAATAAGGGTGCCTAACACCTTCTCCTGTTCATAACCTAATCCTCTTACCTATCTCTGGTTGTTTTTTTAATAGGGTTATCTTTACCCTAAATTTGCCTTTTTGTGCTTATTTGAGATTTTGGTGTGCATTCACACCTAAACAGAATGGTGGCGACTCTTTGTTTTTAACCAATCCCGTGTGATGATTTTGGAAGTCATAGAATTGATTTTTTTATGTCTCACAGGAACTGCATGTTTCTTGTGATTTTGATGTTTGATCATATTGGTTTTAAGTTGGATTTCATTGGAAAAGTCGGATGATTATAAAGTTTTGATTTGATGATTTAAATCTTTCTTTAAGAATCAAGAAAAGTGTTATTCATGGGTGGTTTAATTTATAAAGAAATCTTAGATAAATTTTAATCACCAAGATTTGATTAGGATTGTCTTAGAAGTATTTTATAATGAAATTTAGATATTTAGAAACAATTTAAAATCATACGAATTTGAGACGTTTCAGAAATTACGAAAAACCTAGAAAAACTGAGTTTTGGGCAGAGTGCCTGAAAGGCCGCTCGAGCGCTCTATTTGTATACCTTAAATCAGAACATGAAAACAAGTCGCTTGATACATCGTTTGATTGCAACCACGGGCGACCTGTCTGTATATCTATAACAAAACCTGAAATTATAGCCGCTAGAACAGTCGTTCGAGTGTCTTTTCGAGCGACCCATGTCAGAAATTCTAGATTTTGGGATTCGTGCCCAGATTTAATTTTTAATCATTTTCTGTAAATTCTAAAGATGTAACACCTGTAACTAGGTTAATTTGAGATGTAGGAAGTGGCGGAATTAAATTTGAATTAAAGAATAGTAATTTGGGACGATGATTGTAAATATGAAACTTTTGGAGATATTTTAAGTAAAAAGAGGTCACAACCTATTTAGATCTGATTTTGGATAACCTAACCTATTCTTAAACTTCAATATAGACCTAAGTTACCTTCTGAAAGTACTAAATAGCAGAGTTAATAAGTTTTGACACCTTGGGTTCTAAATGAGGGAAAGTTGGATGTTAATAGATAATACAAACAGAGAAGTTTTAATCAAGAGTTAGGAACATTGTTAATGTCTTGATTTATTTCCTTTTAAACAAAACTTGATTTTAGAAGTTCCTACACCTATATTTGAACTATCTGAGCATGCTTTGAGCTCCGAATGATTTATGTATATACTTGGATTATTTTGCCATTGAAACCTGGAGTTTGGACATATGACTTGGTACATCTTGTGTTGGATTTTGGGTCACAGTTGTGACAAGGTAGGTGCCTGGTTTATTGGTTCCGCAGGGCGGATTTGGTTATTGTTATACAGATGAGGTTCTGTATTTGGTGGGTGTTATTGAGAAGTATGTCCATTCCTTGGTTTGGTTTTCCACCATCGTGTGGGTTTCACAATTACATTATTAATTGATATGTTATTAAATTATTATGAGTTTTTGGTTGTGAGTTGTGTCTAGCAGGCTTAGCTCTTACATGGATCCATTATAGTAGCTAGTAAATGAAATTGTTTTCTAGAGGGGGTTTGAATTCTATTTCATAGGCATTCCATCATCTCGAGGATGGTACTGCTCCTGGATTGGTCGCTCGCTACGTTACCCACTCCTGGATAGGTTGGGCCGTACATGCTAACTCATGGTTGGGTTCTTCCGTTGGTGTTGAATACCCAGACTGCAGGGCGGTTGGTCCATCGTAATTCGGTTAGGTAGCATATTGGCACATGTCTACTCTCTTTCTCTGTTTACAATTCCATTAGTCCTGTGATGCCACAGACATGGTATGCTATTTGCTGTGGTTTCTCTATATTATCGTTTTTCTTGTTGATGTTGTTGGTTTAACCGTTCACCTCATGACTTATTTTATATAAACATGGACTGATTTCATCCATGCACCTTGCTACTTGTTGAGATCTATTCTCACTTCGGTTTCTCCCATTTTTTAGGTATTCTTGGAGAGGACGACAACATTGGGCTAGTATGTAAAGGGGTAGTCAGTTTAGTTGTAGATTAGCTTCCTGAGATTAAAAACATTGTAATAGTTTAAAGTTTATTTGTTATTGGATATTATTTCAAGTTTCCGCATTTACTCTGATGATGAAATTAATTGAAGGTTTAAATTGATTCAGATTTTTAGTTGCTTTTGTTACTTATCATAACACCTCGGGTTTTGGGAAATGGACCCGAAACTGGGGCGTTACAAAAGTTATCAATATATTTTTTTTTCTCTTGCCACCTCATTGATGAAACCATAAGAAAGGGGAAATTGTTACCTACAACAAACCTTAAGATGGTAAACTGATATTTCAAAAACGACAAGGAGGAAGGTCTGAAACCTCAAGAGGGTAAATTGTAATCATCTCAAAAATAAATTGTGTAATGCCCCGGTTCCGGGTCCATTCCCAAACCCGAGGTGTTATGGTAATCAAATAAAACAACTAAAGAAACTGGATAATTTAAAACTTTTTCTAACTTTATAATCAGAGTAAATGCGGAAACTTAAATTTAAATTCACTTTATTTATCAACAACCATGATATACAATGCTTTCAATTCCATGAACCACTTACAACTATATAAACTACCCATTTACAATTAGCCCAAGCTTTGACGTCCTTGCCAAGAGTACCTGAAAAATGGGGTGAAACCGGAGTGAGAATAAATCTCAACAAGTAGCAAGGTGCATGCTGTAAAACAGTCTATAATTTTACAATACTAATCATGAGGTGAACGATAAAACCAAAACCGCAATAATACAATAATACAATAATAACAAAACGCCAATCCAAAACAAACATGTGTGACCAATAGGACTTGTGAACTGAAACCACTTAGTAAGAATATTCTTGCCCCCATAGTTTGCCACATCACGACTTACATGATAGATGGAGCCCGCACCTGCAGTCACTACCATCTCCTCCGTCAACCATCAACGCGGACCACCCACGCATGGGTTGGCGAGTACAATCCAATCCAAATAAAATCCCATCATGGGTACTGCTTCCGCGGAGGCCATACCAATCCGATCAAAGATTAATGGACTCACAACAAACGCGTCTAATACCAATGCAAGTGCAAGTCACAAGTGATCCTCAAGCACGGCTAAATCATAGCTCCAAAGTGCGAGTCACAAGTAATCCTACCAACATGACCAATATAAAGCTCGTGAAAGTCGGTTTCATACTCATTGAAGCATGCGGATGGTAACCTGAAAATAAAACAAAACCATTTACCGATAACAAACTCGGCTTATGACTAGGCCGCACCTGCAGCGGTCTCGGATTGCTGCCTACGTCACCCGCACTTGCTAGTACGACAGACCGCATACTGGGGAGTTCCGAACAAGAATAACTTACCAGCCAATTCTCTTTCATTTCCTAGCTAAGCTATGGATCCATACTAAGCATTGCCCACTAGACACAACTCACAATCAAAACCTTTAAACATATCAATTAATAATGTAATTGCGAAACCCACACGACAGTGGAAAACCAAACCAGGGAATGGACATAATTCTCAATAACACACACCAAATACAGAATCATATATGTATACCAAATTTGCCCATGCGGGATAAAACAGGCACCATGCCTTGTCACACCATGTGACCCAAGAACCAATACTAGATGTACCAAGTCCTATGTCCAAACAACAAGTTTCAACGGCAAAATAATCCAAAGACCACGGTGTTAAACCAAAATATATTCAAAATAACCATTGATCAGTTCTTAAACAGAGTTCCATGTCATTCAATAACATAAGTATGAGAGTATACACAATAAAAGGTTTAGATTTGAGTCGTGTTAGTGTGAGCATACTTAGTTTATTGTTCTAATTCAGTATTCAGGTTATTCTTTGTTTCTTACAAAGTTTACTCCTAATCCTACACTTTAGTTCATCCTAAAATCTTTACTTTTAAATCCACTAATACCATAAATCTCCAAAACCTTTAGGTTATGTTATTGATTCTTTCCAGAAGTTAATTTAAGTCTATTATAACTTGTTAGACTAGGTTTCATACCTAGTATCCAAATGAAAGTGGTTTGAGTACATATGGTTTACCTTAACTAGTCTACTTTGATTCCTAATACATTGATTGTCCCAAATAATTATTCTTTTATCCAAATTTAATTCTGTTACTTCTTACATCACAAATTACCATATTTACAAGTGTTACAACATTAAAATTCCAAGAAAAATCATTAGAAATTGAATCTGGGCACAAATCCCAAGTTTAGAAATTTCTAACAGTCAGTCGCTTGATGGGTCGCTCGGGCGACTGGTCTAGCGGTGAAGTTTTAGGTGCTGTTATTTTTCAAAGGCCTATCGCCTGAGGAATTGCTCGAGCGGTGTATCGAGTGCTCCAGCTATAACTTATTTTCTTCAACTTACGGAAATCTTAGATCTTTCTATACATACTATTTACTTGTTTTGATTCTAAACATCTAATTTCCCTCCTAAACTAGTTTTGAGACAACCCTAAACTAATCCTATCATCTTTCCACTTATCTTTGAGTTTCCTTTTAAGTTTAATTTATCATGATCAACCTTTTCTTGATTTCCAAAAGAAAGAATAAATCACCAAAACAATACTTTATAAACAATAAACTTTTCCCATGAAATCCAACTTCAAAACAATACGATCAAACATCAAAATCATGAGAAAACATGTAGTTCCTCCAGTTTTAAGTGTTTGCTACTTGCCTTATGATGAACCCAGAATTTTCAGCAACTTCGCTTGTGCCCGATTTTGGAGCTCTACCGCACCCCTTTAGACTTCTCCAATTAAAATCTCCACCGTTCAGTTTGAAGTCGCCCATAAGTAGAACAAAACCCTAAAATTCCAGCCCATTCCAACGGTTGGATGTTCCTAGCTTGCCGTTTGAAGTTGGCTAGTTGGCCATCTCTGCAACTTCTCTTCTTTCTAATTCCCTCTTTCTTTTCTCTCTTCTCTCCTATTTTTGGCTCCTAACACTTATGCATGAATTTCCCTCTCCTTCTAACTTGTTTTCAAAACCTAAAACACTCTTTAAACCTCTCTTTTATAGGCTCCCTATTAGTCCAACTATAATTAGGTTTAGCTTATTCTAATATACTTAGTGTATTCCCTCTTCTACCCTTCTCCTTAATTTAATTCCTTTAACTCTCTTTTAAAGGATCTCCTAATTAATTTTTGTGCTTAATCTTATTCCTAATTTTAAATTGATCTTAAACTTTTATTATTGACTTAAATTACCTATATTTTGGACCCTAATCAGTATAATTACCATTAGGCCCTTTTCCATCCTTTAAGCCTTTATTTCATTATTTTTACATCCAACTAAGCTAAGATTTTGTCTAGTTGAATTTGTTGACTTAATAACTAATTATCTTATTTTCTTTCATGAATTTAACAAATTAAATTGATCAAATTACCCTTCCTCTTTAAATTCCTATTTTAACCTTTATATCTCTCTTTAATTCTCCTACCATTATCCTTCTTAGTATTTTCCTCTATAATTTATCTTTAATTATTTATTTTATCCTTAGGAAAATCCAGGGTTTTACAAATTGATTAAGTAAATATGGGACAACAAATTGTTGTATCTAAATCAAATAAAAAATTATATAAAAATCAAGCATTATAGGTTTAATGGCATGTAAAACAGTTGTGATTAAAGAAGCTTGAGCTTATACACATGTTCTTTGAGCTTATACACACGGTGGTAACCTAAATAACAAATAATCCAATAAAACCATTGTCGATCGATAAACTCGGCTAAGACCAGGCCGCACCTGCAGTGGTCGGGGATTGCTGCCAATGTCGCACCGCACCTGAAAGTATGACGGAATGCATACTGGGGAGTTCCGAACAGAAATAACTTACCAGACGATTCCATTTCACTTTCTAGCTAAGCTATGGATCCATATTAAGCATTGCCCACTAGACACAACTCTCAATCAAAGCATTGCAATGTTCAGTGATAAACCTCATACCAGTAATCATAAATATGTCCCAATGACGTGTCCAATAGTAATTTCTAAAACCACGATGTCAAACCAAAAGACATCCAAAATAACCATTATACAGCTACTAAACAGAGTTCCAGGTCATTTAATAAGAAAGGCACGAGAGTATACACAAATTCTTAATGAAAAGGTTTAGATTTGAGTTGTGTTAGTGTGGGCATTCTTATATTATCTTTCTAAATCAATATTCATGTTAATAATTATTTTCTATGAATTTTATCCCAAATCCTACACTTTGGTCCATCCTATAATCCTTACTTTAGAATCCTTATTTACCAACTAATACCATAAATCTCTAAAACCATTGGATAATGCTATTGGTTCTTCTAGAGGTTTGTTTAGGTCTATTATGGTTTGTTAGACAAGGTTTCATGCCTAAATTCCCAATGAAAGTTATCTGAGTGCATAGGTCCCATCATAACTATACTGCTTTGTCTCTAAATGCATTCATTGTCCCAAATAATTACCTTTTAATCCAAATTTAATTCCGTCACTTCCTACATCTCAAGTTACTCTAATTATAGGTGTTACAACCTTAAAATTTCAAGAAAAATCATTAAAATTAAATTTGGGCATGAATCCCAAGTTTTGAATATTTTGATAGTTGGTCGTTCGAAGGGGCGCTCAGGCGATTGTGAGGGTGGCCGGTTTTCAGGTTCTGTTTGAGTTTCACAGGCAGATTGCCCGTGAGTATGCTCAAGCGGTAGCTCGGGGGCGTAGACTAAATCACTGTTTCTTGGTTTTGCTGAAATTTCCGAACACCCTAAGTCTAATACCAATCTGATTTGATTCTAAACATACGATTTCCATCCTAAGCTAGTTCTGAGACAACCCTAAACTAATCCCATCATCTTTCTACTTATCTAGAGTTTTCTTTTTAATTTATAATCACCATGATCAATCATTTTCTTGTTTCAAAAGAAAGTTAAAACACCCAAAACAAGTTTTCCAAATCACCAGGAGTTGCAAATGAAATCTAACTCGATTAATACCTCGATCAAACATCCAAAATATGAAGAAAACATACAATTCCTTCAGTTTCAAGGGTTTGCAACTTGCCCCTTTGAATGAACCTAGATTTTTCGAAAACTCCTTCTGTGCTTGTTTTTAGAGCTCGACCACACCTCATAGACTTCTCCAATTCAAATCTCCACCGTTTAGTTTGAAGTCCTCCATGAGTAGATCAAAATCCTAAAATTTCAACCCATTCCAACAGTTGGATCTTCCTATCGTATTGTTCGAAGTTGGCTGGTCGGCCATCTCTGCAACTCTCTTTATTTCTAATTTTCTCTTTTCTTTTCTCTCTTCTGTCCTTCTATTTTGCTCCATTAACTCATGCACGCATTTCTCTCATTATAACTTATTTTCAAAACCCTAAAACTCTCTTTAAACCTCCCTTTTATAGCCTCTCTAATTAATCCAAACCCTATTTAGGCTTAGCTTACTTAAACTCCAAACTAATTCCTCTTTTACCCTTCCTTTTAATTCATCTCCTTAAACTCTCTTTTAAGGAATCTCCTAATTAAATTTTGTGCTTATTCTTAATCCTAATTCTAACTTCTTAATTAGACTTTTATGATCCACTCAAAATACCTAAATTTTGGGTCCTAACTAATATAATTACCATTAAGCCCCTTTTCCTCCCTTTAAGCCTTTATTTCCTTATTTAAATCCAACTAAGCTAAAATTTGGTTTAATTAGATTTGTTGACTTAAAAATTTATTATCTTCTCCTTTCATGAATATAAAAAATTTGAAATGACCAAATTACCCTTTCTCTTTAAATTCTTATTTGAACCTTTAAATCTCTCTTTAATTCTCCTACTATTATATTTCTTAGTATTTTCTCCATAATTTATCCTTTATTTATTTATTTTATTTTTAGGAAAATCTAGGGTTTTACAAAGATCCACGATCGTTCTTGCAGCTAAACCTAGCTTTATAAGTAAGAGACGAATAGGATAAGTTGCAAATTAGAAATTAATAAACGAATTCAAAATTTCAAAAGTTTTATAAAAAAAGTTAGAAATATATTATAAAAATCCATATATTGACAACTTTGTCACTTTTAAATACCAAGCTACCCTTCAAAGGGTTATAATTAATGGGGCAAAGTTATCAATATATGTTTTTTTTTCTCTTGCCACCTCATTGATGAAACCCCAAGAAAGGGGAAATTGTTACCCACAGCAAACCTTAAGATGGTAAACTGATATTTCAAAAACCACAAGGGGGAAACTTTGAAACCTCAAGAGGGTAAATTGTAATCATCTCAAAAATAAATTGATTAAGTAAATATGGGACTAGAAATTGTTGTATCTATCAGCACTTCATTTTTGCACCCCCGGAAGTGCCGGAAAGGCAAGCCCTAGCTGAAAAGTCAAACCCTGAGGGGACAAAAGTTGACTTTTTGATCAAGTGATAATTGGTCACCTTGCTTTATCTCAATGGATAGAGAATCCCGACACGGTTCCAATGCAACTGAGTTTGCTGGAATCGGAGTCCGGATGAAGGATTTGCATGCCAGTCAAACTTGAGGGGGAGCCGAAATTTGACTTTCTGCCCCGAATCAGCTGCTTAATCCTATCCCAATGGATAAAGGACTCCGATACGGTCCTAACGCAATTGAGTTTGCCCAAATCGGAGTCCGGATGAAGAAGATATGAGCTGTTGAAGTTTCCGAGCAGCAAAAGCCGGAAACTGCACATGTGGCAAAAGGCTGCACACGTGGCTAGAGGCGCAGGAAAATATCTTGAGGGGCTATCCGTGAATATCCAAACATTCAAAATATCTCAGGGACTAAATCAAAAATGCGCAGGGACCAAATCTGTGAATATCCAAGTGTATCGGAGTAATCTGCGAATATCTAGGGACTAAATCTGTAAATATCCGATTTGTATCTGACCATATATGTATCTTTTCATTTGAATTTTCTGCAAAAGAGAGTTAGTACTATGCACACGAAGGAGGGCACAGGCTTCCTCCACAATTTGACACCATATGCATGGATTAGGTTGCCTCCTATGTTGATTTGGGTAGGATGACTTCTAAGAATAATTAAAATTCTTCCTATAGGCTACACCAATCTTAGGATAAAATACTTCATTGGGAAAAATACCATCCCAAACACATGGACACCATGACACTTACTTTACATGAGATGAAAGTAATTCTAAAACTGAAGGTTACCTTGTTAGCTTGTGTTTACCTTCAATATGGTATCCATATCATTCCTTGACTTGTGAACCATGCAAACGGCCTTCCCTTAATTACAAACCCGTTTCCCCATCGTAATTGTTTTCTTTGGCTGAAAGTGTTTCTCCACCTTCAAGCGTAGGGGTTTTGGGTTTTGGCTTAATGGCAACTTAGATCTCAAGCCTAGTGATGACCAGAATCAAAGATCCACAATGTCATCACATCATTAGCTCAAAGTTCTAAGGTGAATGTTTTAACTTTCGCTTTCTGAAGTAACGACCTCATTGCGCCAAGCTACACACATTCGGGTTCAACTACCTATAGGTAATGGGTAGGCTGTGTAAAAAAATAAAAAAGTGCACAGTGTATTTAATAAAAAGAAGGTGCATTCACAATGTCCCAACCCTTTGCCACTCTTTTTCGCAGCCAAGCATATAGACAAACCAAGGAATAATACAAATATCACATTGGAAATATGCACAAATAAACAAGGCAAATAACCTGCCCTAAGCATGATCATGTTAACCATACATCCATACAAAAACATCAAACAAGCATGTACATATGTTATCATATTATATAACGAGGCAATCAATCATGCTTGAACATACTGACATATTCAAAACATAAGTCAAATATTCAGATTTCATACTCATCCTATTATGGTCAAAACATGGCATTGAAAATTTGAATTAAAGCATGCTATCATAAAAATACGGCAAGTAAGCATATTTTGTCAAAATAAGCTTCCTAAACATGTTTCTAGATACAACCACATACATCCACATACATGTCCTATCTTCCTGAGTCTTAAATCACATAAATCAGATTTAAAACACATCAAACATGCCCAATAAAAACAAACAAAACAGCAAGCAACCAATAAAGAGAAATCAATAAAAGCATGAACAATCAACTAAATCTTGGCTTAAATCCACAGTCCCCATCAAAGTCGCTAGTTGTGAAACATGGAAAATCAATTCAATGACTTCCAGTTCATCACATGGGCTTGATAAAAAGGAGTCGCTACCATTACTTTTTAGGTGTGAATGGACTCCAAAATAATTAAATAAAATAAGAAAGGCAAAATTAGAGTTAAAAGTAACTCTATTTTAAGATTAAATCTAGAGATGGGTAAGGAGATTAGGTTATGAATAGGGGAAGGTGTTAGGCACCCCTATTCATCCACACAATATGGTTGCCAAGTGTTGTTCACGTTTTGAAAAAGGTTTGCAAATAAAACTAAATCAAAAGTAAAGAAAAAAGAATAAAAGGATGTATGGCTTTTTCTATATGAATGGCCCAATCAATTCTAGACCCTTCATATGAATATGCCATCTCTAGGGTTTTATGATTAAGTAAAAATCAAGATGAACATCAAAGAAAGCAAACCTAAAGTAAAACTTGGAAAAGTAGCTTTAGGTTAAATCATTGAAATATTTTAAATCAACATGACTCCGATTGAAATCTTTTGACAAAATATTGAAAAATAAACCTGAACAATATAGGGTATAGATCTGGTCCAGATCTCTCATTAGTTGAGAGATGGAAACCAAATCTACCCATGTTGACAGAAAAACCTAAAAAAGGGAGAGTTTAGACCATTAGATCCTCTCTCAAAATTAAAACAGCTTTGAAATCACTTCATGAAACCCTAAAGATGACTTTTAGGCTTTTGATTTCAGATCTACCATATTGATCATGGTAGATCCAGAATCCTAGCCTAGAATAATCAAAAGAAAGAAGGAAATTGTGAGGTGGGTGTAGTTGTGTGGAAAATCAAAACGTCTAGGAGGAGAAGAGGATTTGATTCTATGAACAGCATAGATCCATGGGATTCCTCTAGATTTAGAATAACATAAGAACACAACATAAACAGAATATTAAAAAACACATATCATAGATTATAACACATAGGGTTCTATCCTACGGATCCATTCCTGTTCTCCTTTCCTCTAGCTCTCTCTTCACGTTTTACGGTTAGAGAGGATGCTTGAGGTACCTGGAGTTAGGTATGGGGTTACAAACACAAAAAGGCATTAATCTACAGAAAGGGAGAAGATCAGACAAACCTTAGAATTTAAGAAAAGAAAAAGGGGAGAGAGGCTTACCTAGGTTTGAGAAAGCAGAGAGGCAGGGGTTGTGAGACATGGAAAAAATCAATTCAATGACTTCCTGATCATCACACGGGATTGGTTAAAAACAAAAAGTCGCCGCCATTCTGTTTAGATGTGAATGGACACCAAAATATCAAATAAGCACAAAAGGCAAATTTAGGGTAAAAATAACCCTATTAAAAAAGCAACCAGAGATAGGTAAGGGGATTAGGTTATGAACAGGGGAAGGTGTTAGGCACCCCTATTCATCCACACAAGGTGGTTGCCAGGTATTGTTCATGTTTTTCAAAGGATAGCCTGATTGATTCAGAACTTTAAAATTTGATCATACCATTCCTAGGGCTTCATGATTAAAATAAAATTGAGACAAAATCAAATAAAACCAAAATCAAGTGAAAACTTCAAAAATCTGGCTTTGAGTTAAATTCTAGAAATCTAGAAAAATATGATTTTTATAAAACATTGTAGAATTGAACTCGAACATTCTAGGATATAGATATATCCCAAATTTCACATTAAATCAAGAAATCAAAACCAAAAATACCCACGTTGATGAAAAACATCAAAAGAGGAGAACTTAGACCGTAGGGTCTTCTCTCAAAATTGAAAAAGGACTCAAAAACCACATCATGAAACCCTAGAATTTACTTTCAGGCTTCTGAATCCAGATCTATCATATAGATCATGATAGATTCAGGATCTTAGCCTAATATCACGAAAACAGTGCTGTAAGTGCAAAAGTGGTGAAAAATCCAAATTTTAGAAAAAAGTGGGGATCTCATGCTATAAACATCATGGATTCATATGATTAATTCAGATTCAACATAAAACATTAAAACATGATCAGGATATTCAAAGCAGCCATATCTCACAGATTAGAGCACATGGAGGTCTACCCTACGGATCCACCTGTTCTCTTTTCCCCTAGCTCTCTCTTCACGTTTTACGGCTAGAGAGGATTTTTGAGGTACTTGGAGATAAGTTTGGGGATACAAACACAATCAAAGGTCTTATTCTATAAAAAAAAAGAGAAGAACATATTATGGGGTTCTATTCTAGGGATCCACCTGTTCCCCTTTCCCTTAGCTCTCTCTTCACCTTTTACGGCTAGAGAGTATTTTTGAGGTACTTAGAGGCAGGTTTGGGAATACAAGATAAAAGGAGGCCTTATTCTACAGCAATGGAGAAGATCCTATTACTTCTAGAATTGAAGATAGAAATTAAAAGGGAAACGGGACTTACCTGGATTGAGCAAGCATAGCAGCAGGGATTCCTCTCTTCACATGGAGCTCATTGGACTTCAAAATTTTGTGGCCTTTTGCTTAAGGAGAGGCCCTCTATTTATAGGCAAACCCAGGGGTATGGCTGGTCCAGAGGGATATACCATGATCCTCAAGATTGAATTGAAAATAGGGATAATGCCAATCCATGGCCAATAAGGATAAATAGGATAATTCGAACAGATAAATAAGAGAACTCGCCTATCCCAGAGAGATATTTGGATGCAGATAAGGCTCAGAAATCGAGCAAAGATAAAATTCGCATAAAAACCCTATGCCCGTATATACATTGCGGGCAAGTGGTGCCCGCATTCTTAATACGGGCATGCAGCGCCCGTATAAAAATTTCGGGCACGACCAGCCCCCATATACAATACGGGCACTGCCCATATGATGAAATTTTATGCATTTTGACCTGTTTCAAATCCTAATTACATGTTTTCAATTATTTTCTCATTTTGTAGTGCAATTTGGGGTGTCTACAGGGGTTCCCTTCTTCATTTGGAGCTCTTCTAGCTTCAATTCTCAGCCATTTGCTTGAGAAGAGATCCTCTATTTATAGGCAAAGTCGAGGGTATAGGAGGTCACAAGGGTAGGCCAAAGTTTCCTTCTAGATTCTTCTAACTTATTCCAAAGCATGAGTTGGAGTAAATCTAAAGTATTTCGGAGGGCAAATAGGGAGATCACATCTCCTAGAGAGAGGTAGGAGTGGTAAATATGGCTCAAAATCGAGTATTTGTGAAATTGTGAAAATTGCATGTTACCGCATATACAATGTGGTCATGTTCAGTCTGCATTATATATGCGGACAAGACCAAACTGCATACCAAATGCGGTTTTGTCCAGACCGCATACTATATGCGGATAAGACCAAAATGGCCTGTCTGCACAGATTTTGCATAGCCTTGACCCTTACATGCACAGGCAATACTTATTTACATATAATATCATTTAAGTAAATGTCCTCATATTTTTTAATCTCCATTTACTTAAGATATTACATGTAAATAAGCAAACACCCCCTCCCCCCCCATTTGAATCCATTAAAAATAGTTCCAGACCCAAATTCCAAGTGAATAAAAAGTCAACTTTCCAGTTCAAGGCTAAATTCTGGTTTTTCAGGTCCGATAAAAAGATTCAACATGTTAATACCAAGGTATTTGTCAAGATTTAAAGGCTAAAAAAAATTCATTTATGCAATAACATTGCTAAAAACCTAATTACCGGGAAAATTTATCTTGAAATCTTGCCTTAAAAAAATTTCATTTTTGGGGTCAAAAGTCAACAAAATTCAATCGGAAAAGTTTAACTTTGTGCAAAAGATTATATTTGGGCCTTTTCCTTTGTGGTTTTGGATTCAAATGGGTTAAGGATCTCAAACCCAATGCTAAGAATTGAGAATTCCAATAAAATATTTCTCTCCTTCAAGATTTATAAAAAATCGTGCAATTTTGGGGTGTCTACAGGAGGGGGACAATTCATTTAAGTTTATAGGCATCTTAAGTAAATATTTAAAAAATCATTATAAGAAAAAATTATAGAAAAAAAATTTGGGGGGGGGGGGGGGGGGGGGGGGGGGAGGGCGCGATTCCCCCCTGTGCCCCCTTGGCTCCGCACATGGCATCGGTACAAGGATGATCAGGAATTTTGTAGCAGACCTAAGATTATCCATTGTTCCTCCTTCCAGTTCCTTGGTTCAGGCTCTTTGAGCCAAGAAACTCATGACATTGAGATCTATTAGACTTGTTCGATTTGCCTCGATCAGTTCTCTTTACATAAAGAAGTCACAGAGCTGCCTTGTGTGCATGTTTTTCATCAAAGGTGCATAGTTTCATGGTTAAAGTGGAAGAACACGTGCCCTTTGTGTCGATGCCAACTCAAGCACTCCATGCAGTGATTAATGAAGATTCATACTTCTTAGTATATAGCTCTTTCTTAATTTGTTTATGGAAGGATTTAGTTTTAAACAAGCCATATTACACAGAAAAATCTTTTTGCATTTTTTGTATTTTACTTTTTGTTTATAGATGTTGAATATGTTTGATATATCTCTTAATGGATTTATTTTTATTAATTATTCTCCTTTTCATTATTTCTACCAAATAAAAACAATATTTATAAGCCACATGTCCACGATTAGATCTGAGGGAATAACATGAGTTGGACAAACCCGAAAATCGCTCTACACAAACTGACTTTTGGTTGGTTTGCGTTGGGTTTTAATATTTTCGATTGGATTGGTTTTTGTTTCAAAACTATTAAACTAAATTATTTCAGTTTGTTTTTAGGTTGAAGGCTAGGTTAAATTGAACCAAACCAAAACCCAAATTACATGAATTTCATTGGAAAGCTAACCAAATATATAAGTTCTATTTATATTTATTTATTAATAATTACATACATAAATTATATTTCTATTCTAAACCTAATTAACATTGTACATTTATTGACAATATACAATACTTATGATGTAGTGTATTACATTTTGGAACTAGAAAGACATTCAAATATGTTATTGCTCGGTTTTCGAACTGCAAGTAATGAAATGCTTGTGAAGTTGGCTATACCATAACCAACTTAAACAAATGTTAAAATAAATTTCAGTTGGGTTGGTATGGGTTTAGGGTTTTACTCCTTTTTTTTTTGTTTGATTTGGTTTTTGGGTTGAGAAAATCAGTTTCAATTTAGTTCGGTTCGGTTTTAGGCTGGCTCCCAAGAAATTCTGTTTTGGTCTTGGATTGATGAATTCAATCCATTCTAAATGGAACCGAGTTTCTCCCAGAGTAAGATCCACAATCGTTCTTGCAGCTAAACCTAGCTTTATAAGTAAGAGACAAATAGGATAAGTTTCAAATTAGAAATTAATAAAAAAATTAAAAATTTCAAAAGTTTTATAAAAAAGTTAGAAATATATTATAAAAATCCATATATTGACAACTTTGTCACTTTTAAATACCAAGCTACCCTTCAGAGGGTTATAATTAATGGGGAAAAGTTATCAATATATGATTTTTTTCCTCTTGCCACCTCGTTGATGAGACCCCAAGAAAGGGGAAATTGTTACCCACAGCAAACCTTAAGATGGTAAATTGATATTTCAAAAACCACAAGGGGGAAGCTTTGAAACCTCAAGAGGGTAAATTGTAATCATCCCAAAAATAAATTGATTAAGTAAATATGGGACTAGAAATTGTTGTATCTAAATCAAATACTAAATTATATAAAAATCAAGCATTATAGGTTTAATGGCGTGTAAAACTATTGTGATTAAAGAAGCTTGAGCTTATACACATGTTCTTTTAGAGCCGACAATTTTTGAACCGACCAATCAACCCACTTGAACTCAACCCGAATAAATGGGTTCGGGTTGACCTGTTTATTATGTGGGTTGAGGTTTTCCCAACCTGTTTGGATACGAGTCAACCCGAACCGAACCCATCAACCTGTTGGGTACCCGACAATGTACAGATTTTTTTTAATAAGCATTTTTAAAATGAAAACAAAGAAAGGAGAATAGAAACTTTGTTTGTGGTCTGTTTTCAACACTTGTTCAACACATGAATAGACTTACACCTTCTTCAACTCCCACGTTTTCACTTTTCAATCATGTGGCTTCTTGTTGGTTATGCTAACGAGAAAACATTGTAAATATGCTCAATCCTTAGTGCTCGCTTTTCTACTCAATATTATATAAATTTAGTAACAAGGATAACACATTTAGGAAAAAAATGTTTCATGATCTTTATTTTCTCAATTTTCAAAAAATAAACATTTAATTCTAGGTCAAAAAAGAATTTTAAACATTTATATTAAGAAAAACAATGATCCACGTCTCCATGATTTTAAAATTCTCTAAATATGCTAAATTAAAAGGAATTGTTTTAAAAAAATTAAATGGTTTGGGTCGGGTTCAACCTGTTTATTTGCAAGCTGGGTTCAGTTTCATGATTTTCCAACTTTTTGGTAAACGGTTTGAACCTGACCCAACCCATTTAAGGCTCAACCCGCCCAAACCCAACTCGACCCATTGTCACCTCTAGACTTCTTTGATGCAACTGAAGTGATAGATCATTGATTGCCCTTCTTACTCTAGTGGAATACCTTAATGTTGGTTTGATGGTGATGATGGAACACAGAGATGGCACACCGGGGTGGGTTTGGAATGGATTTTGACAGATGTGTTAACTGGGCCCCGAAAAGGTTTATCTTATACCAAACTCAATCTTAAGCCAATTAGAGTGGTAACGGGCGCCACAAGTTGATCCCATTGTAATTTAAAATAGAATATATGTAAATGAATAATATTTTTTTTTTATAAACACTACAGGAGAGCACGTGCTCCGCACGTGGACTGCAATTACAAGTGTAAATTATGCTACATGATTCATACTGATTTTTTCCTCAGTAACATGAGGATATATAGATGCTGGCTACATAGTTATGGCATCTGAAGCAAAGTAAAAATTGTCCTATTAGTTTGTAATAGATGCTGGCTACAACGAGGATATATCAATTATGTTCATCTCATCACTTTCATGTTCAGCTATGGCACATATTACAAAATATCGAGCAGTATGTATGATGACCTCTATTAGTTCAGAATTATAATGAGATGAACAGAATTGATTGCTTTCATTAATTACTACATGAAAAATAAAAGAACACAAATCAGTAATGAGTTGAAACGAATAATCAAAATGGATCTCAGTCAGTTCTACATTAGTAAATATTTTTGAGCATTAGTAAATAAATATTCTTAAATTCAATGTATTTCTTAAGTTCTTCGTGTAATTAAATCGTTTGTGTTATTTTCAGGTTGTCTTTCCTACAGTGCTTAGCATTATGGTATTCTCCAGGTTTTGTATATATTTTTTTCATAACTGTATATTCGGTTCATAACTATTATGTTCACATTCAGTTATGATATGTTTTTTGTTTGAAATTTTCACATTTCCTTCATACGTCGTGTATCATATAGGTGTTGGCGTTTTGCTTTCATTCGTCGTCATTGACGAGACCTTACAACATTGGACATACCAGTATTGAAGAGGCCTTTTGATCTTTGGACCTTATAATGTTGATTGCCATCTTTGCTGCAGCCTTTCCAGCTTCTTTCTTGGTTTTTAACCAGTCCCCAACATAGCATATTCCTTCAATGTTAATAGTTGCTTGAAAAAATAGATTGTGAGATATGCAGATGTGTGAGACATGGGAAAAATCACCGGGATGATTTCCCCTCCGTCAACACACGGGCTCAACATAAAAATGTGAGAGTTGCCACCATTCAGAATTTTGAGGTGAGAATGGACACCGAAAAGATCCAAAATAAGCAAAAAGGGTTAAAAAGCAAATTCTAGAGTAAAAATAACTCTACTTGAAAATCAAATCCAGAGATGGGTAAGGGGATTAGATTATGAACGGGGGAAGGTGTTAGGCACCCCCATTCATCCACACAAGGTGGTTGCCAAGTGTTTGTTCATGCAAAAAAAGTAAGAAGGCTTGCTAAAATCATTGAAACATTGAAAAAGAATTAAACAAATGTGTGATATCTTCACATGAGAAATCCAAATGGATTCCAGATCCTCTTTTATGTCAATATCACTTCTGGAATATCAAAAATAAATGGAAATCAAAGCAAAGATTGCACAAAGCCAAGTTGAGACAAATCCAGAAAATTCGGTAAAGGATAATGCCATTTGTCCTGAAATCATTCAAATCCAATTTTAAATTGAATCAAACCAAATCCATTCGAAAGATTATGGTAAATAAGAGACTCATGCAAAATTTCAAGTAAATCCGGTTGAAATCCTAGGAGTTATGCCTCCTTTGAAGTTGCTGCTGGAGATGATTAAAAGTGACAAGTGGACAAGTTTGGAAAACCATCTAGAACAATCGGCTCCATATAAATTTATGAAATTTGGTGTGATTGAAGTCTGTATGGCCATATTTCAAATGAAATTAGCCTCATACAAAAATTCATTCGGATGTGCCTTGGGTGGTCTCCCGAACAGGCCCCGAAGATCACAGATTTACCCAGAAAAATGCTGATGAGCAGTTCTGAGTAAATCTATTACCAACAGCACAAATGGAGTCAAAAAAATTATGAAACCAATTGGATTTGAAAATAGACTCATAGAGGAGTGCCCAGAAACAAAAATCACTCGAATCGGATTTAAGACGAACACATGACGCTCGGTCGAAGTGACAAGTTCCGTATTCAGATCAGAACTGACCTATCAACTTCGACAGAGAGGTGTCAAAAATCTGCTTGATAGAAATTAATGAAATTTGGTAGGCATAAACTAAACAGCCTCACCTTTACCATGGTTCTAGAATCACTCCAAAATTCATCCAAACGATAAAGTTATGAGTGTCCGAAGTCGGGATACAGTTGCTGTCAAGTTAAGCCATTTTTGGAGAAAATCAATTCAAAACAGTGACAAAGTGTGTGTGATCCGTGCAAGATTAATCAAAATCCTTTGAAAATCATTTGAAAACATTCCAGAATTGCTTAGGGCTATTTATTTCAGATTTATCACAATAAACGCAATAAATCCAAAATATGAGCCTATCCCGCCAAAATCATGTGCTATGTATGAGTAGGTGTAAAAACCATTCCAACAACATAGCAAAGATAGTATGCATTCATATCAATCAAAATAAGGTTCTAAAATAACCTAGGGTTCCGTTCCATTATCGTTTCCCTTAGTTCTCTCTCCCCGTTAAACACGGTTCTTCAAGATAATCTTGGGGTACTTTGAATAGGAAAGGGTTTTCATAGAATCACAAGGCTTATAGCATGCATTTAGATCAATAAAAAAAGGTTCTAGAACAACCTAGGGTTCCGTTCCATTATCGTTTCCTTTAGTTCTCTCTCCCCATTAAACACGGTTCTTCAAGATAATCTTGGGGTACTTTGAACATGGAACGGTTTACATAGATTCAAAAGGCTTATTCAAAAGAGGTTCTAGCACTAGGATCAATCCCCAATCTCGTTTCTCCTAGATCCCGCCTTCACGTTTTACGGCTAGGGGGAGTTTTGATATACTTTGAGCCGGGGAAGGGTTTTCATACACCATCAAGGCCTTATTCTCCAGAAAGGTAGAAGAAGAGATCTAGATCTAGAATGTAAAACAGAAAATTAAAGAGAGGTTTGAGGCTTACCTGGGTTCTGGAAGCACTTCCGCAGCGGTTTCCCTCTTCTCTTGGAGCTCTTCTTGGCAAAAGTTCTTTGCAAGAATTGTTGGCCATTTGCTTGAGGAGGAGCCTCCTATTTATAGGCAAAGGCTAGGGTTAGGGTTGGTGAGATGGTAGACACAACATAAGGTCCATAGCCCACCAACCTTAACCCTAAGGCTATTTCCGAGATTTCCACTCATTTAATGAAGGACATGATGGTAAAAAGTGAAATCTCTCGGAAAACCCTAATTTTGAGCAAAACTTATGTATCCGACATATCAGGCCGGATACACAAGTGTCTTAATGTATCTGGCATATGATGCCGTATACACTAAAGCTTGCTTTTATCCGGAATGTTCCATCGGATACGAAGAAAGGCATTTGTATCCGACCTGAGTTGTCGGATACAAGGAAAAAACTCATTTTCTCAAATTCGGTGCTGGCTTTCAAAGAGATAATGATTTTTGATGATTATTGATCATTTTGACTGTGCAATTTGGGCTGTCTACAACTGCCCCTCTTTGCGGGAGTTGCGAAGCAATGAGCTGCAAAGATTAGACAAGCCCAAATTGCACTCCCTCAACCATGATTTGCTTGGCTCAATTTAATTTTGTAAAAATAATTTTTTGGGTGAAGATTTGCCAAAAAGCCCTAACTTTAAGGGGGGCATTTCTCCAAGAGGTCTTAAATTCCACTGTGCTCTCGTGGCTATGAAGTGGATTTTAAGCCCAAAAATAATATTTTTTGAAAACTGATTTTTTATCAGACCGAGTTGAAAATTTGAGTGAATATCTTCCTTTTCGACCAACACATTTCCTAGAGTTGTCCCCAAATTCCACTGAGCTCTCGTGGCTATGAAGTAGATTTTAAGGCAAAATGGGGATTTTTTGTGAAAATAGCAGACTTTGCAGCTCATTTCTTTTTGCTCCTCCTTCTTTTTTCTCTTTTTTTTTCTTTTTCTCTCTCTTTTTTTCTTTTCTCCTTTTTTCCTTTTTTCCTTTTTTTCATTTCTTTTTCTCTTTTCTCCTTTTTTCCCCTTTTTTTTTGTTTTTTCTTTTGTATCCGGCGTAGCATGTTGGATAAAGGAGGGCTCGTTTGTATCCGGCCAAATTCACCGGATACACGAGGTTTATTTAGTCGCGCGTGACCGCGACTTTTCCCCTTCTCTTCTTTCTTCCCCGATCGCAAACCCCGGCTACACCTTCTCTTCTTCGGCGACTGTCGCTTGATTTCTTTTCTTTGGTGACTTCTCCGGATTCCGGCGACTCCTATTGACACCGGCGATTGGCAATACTCCGGCGACATTCACTCATTGCCGCGACCGAGCCCTAGTTCGGTTTCCTTCTGAGTTTTCCGGCGATTCTTCAAATTTCGGCCATCTTACCGTGACTGTTCATTGCCCATCTTTTCCGCCCAATCTCCGGGGAGTTCGTCTTACTCTCAGCAATTCGATCTTGCTTGCCATCAGGTGCTCAATTTCCCATTGCCAATCAAACAGTAAGTGTTTGTCCCCAAAAAATTTTTTCTTGCATATCATACCAAATTGTCACTTCCAACCAATGCTATGATTGTTGTTGATTGAGTTTGATGCTTGCAATTGCTCCTCCTTCTTCAATTTACAGCTTGCAGTCTCTACTATTTCTGCCAGTGAGTGCTTTAACTTTGTTCACGAATTTCTGCAAATTTTGAGCTTGGTGTGTTGATGAAATTTTTTTTTCACTGATTCTTGCAATTGCCTTGATTGTTTTGGACAAACCATGATTCTGAATTGCAATGTATCAACTTTTGTGATGCTATGACTCTTTCTTGCATTGATTGGAATTCCTGCCGATGAGGAATTCTGACCGAATTGATTACTTTTGCTTTGACTGCCAATTCTTGAACTGTCTGCCGATGGAGGCTCTATTGCATGCTTCTTTTTCTTATTGATACCATGCTGGCATGATCACCTTTGATGCTTTTCTGAATTGCTGATATCGTACTGCCATTCACATTGGCTCTTGATCTGATTGCCAATTCTTGACTTGAATTCGGATTGCCTGTTGGGGGTAATTTCCAACTAGATTGCTGACTTTGTATACTTCAAATGCTATTGATCCTGTCAGATCCAAATATCATGCTGTGTTTTTTTTCTTTCTGCAACCTGCTTGGACTTTTCACTTTAGCATTTTTCCAATAGAGGCGGTGCATCTATGATTTGTTCTTGAATGGACTTTGCTCTGCACATTGTTTTCCTGATTATGTCTGGTAACCCTGAAAGCAAATTAAGAAAATATTAAGCTTCACAGAAATATTTTAGGACAACATTTGGAAATGCCTTAGAAACAAAATTTCTGATAAATAACTTAGCACAAAATTGTTAATTAGACAGAAATACCAAACACTTTCTAAAAACTTTGAACTGAAAGAGATAAAATACCCTCGAGACACAATTCACGATAATTTGGAAAAATCATGTAAGACTGAATGTGAACTGTAACCTAAACCGAAAGCAAAGCAAAATTTCATAAATTTAAACTGAAATCCATAAAACACTTCCTTGTGTAGATGGCTAAGAGTCGTTCCCGAGTTAGAGAGGAGGCTGACCCTGCTGATCAGCCCTCCACTTCGCGGGCTCGGACAGAGGTGAGTTCCAGCGCCACCCTGTCGGAGCCGCTAGATGTCTCCAGGGAGAGCTCTACTGAGGGCTCTGCTGAGGTAGGCTTTCAAATTCTTCTTCTTCCTCCTTCTATTCTTTCTCTACACAAACCTTCATATTTCTCCTTTGAATTTTAGCCCATGGTTGCTCCTGCTTGAGGTCGAGGCAGGATTTAGGATCAGGCCCTTGAGGGTGAGGGAGGTCGTGGCAGAGGCCGAGGTCGTGGCAGAGCCAGAGGTGCGGCTCAGGATGGTGTTGCTGTAGCCTTGTTAGGGGTCTTTGTGGAGCTGAGAGCATCTGTTCATGATACAGAGCTCCTTAGTGGCTTGGATAGCCACCCCTCCATGTGCATTCGAGCCGATGTGCCTCTTCCATATTCTTCTTCCCATCTGTGAGGCAGTTGGGGGAGATTTAGTGAGTTGGCGCAGTCGCTTTCCCTGGCACTCAGGCGCGAGTTTGGGAGGTGCCACTTGGATTATTTTCTTAGCATCCCGTCGTTCTGAGCCGATCGTCCACTCATTTTTGCCATGATGGAGATATATTTTCTAGAGACGCAGTCATTCCATCTGCCGGACGTGGAGCTGGGGATCCGCCCCTCCGATTTTGTGATGATTATTGGTATTCCTTTGATGGGGCGGACCGTCGTTCTGGATCGGCCTTCAGCGGAGGATATCGGCCTTCTTTTGGGATATCCGGACTTGCCTCCAGCTGCTTGGGATGGGCGGAGTGGTCGTCTCTCCATTAGTTGGCTGCGGGAGAGCCTCACTCGACGTTATGAGGGGAGACACGCGACCATCACCGTGGAGGATGCAGCCTTCGTACCTATCTTCCGGCACGTTTTCCTGCTGATGCTCGGGAGCTGCTTCTTCTCGGAGGATACGACCAGTGTCAGCCCGCTCTTCTTGGATGCTTAGAGAGATCTCCGTCAGACTCGCTAGTTAGCATGGGGTCGGCTCATATATGGGACCATCTTGGCCGGGTTGTGCCGAGTGGTTCGGGGCCTGGCTGCTCCGAGAAGGGATGGAGTTAGCTGCCGATTCTTCTGGCAGATTCTGCAGGTATTAAATTCTTCTGTCTGGTTTAATTCCTTAGGCTTTATCTTTTTTATCTCTGACTGATTTTCTTTTGCCAGGTGTTTATGTACACCTATATGACTTTCTTCCGCCCATCCCCGGTACCTGAGGTCGTTGATTTCCCTGTTGCTTTATGCTGGTCGGCCCAGGTCCAACATGCTGATAGGAGTCAGCCTTGCACTGCTCGGGTTCACTTGGACCGTGCCCGACGATCCGATGTAAATTCTTTGCCTTTTTCCTTTTGTTTCTTTTCCTGCACCTTGACTGTATCTGACCATTTTTATTCTTTGCAGCTCATCCTGGCACGCTTTGATGACGTGGAGGTTGGAGTGGCCCGTGAGATGGTAGTACAGGACGCCTTCGATAGAAATCTCCGACGTCAGCCCTACTAGTGCTTCCTTGGGAGGCTTAGTAGGGTGATGTATTTGGGAGAGCGCCTGTACTATCAACACACAGGCACACTTCGTATTCCTGTTCCCCCTCCTCATGTGGGTCCCGACACGCTCCTGCCGGGCTTTGATGTTGGTTAGTTTGATCATTTTCAGGATGCGGAGGGGCTCATAGTAGCTGGGGATTACGACGAGTGGTTCCAGAGAGTATCCATTGGGTGCCTGATGGATTGACCCACTTGTGCCGAGGTGACCGAGATTGGCGGGATCTACATCCGGGTTCATGATGACATTGTGAGTTTCCTGATTTTCATTTTTCATCCCCCTTCCTTCAATTCTGTACTTCTGACTCTGATTTGGCTCTTATTGACAGGTACATGAGTTGAACGCTCTCCGGGATCGTTTCCTGAGCCAGCGGGCCGCAGTGGACGATATGATCGCAGAGCATGATGCGGTCGTGGCCCAGAGGGATGCCCGGATCAGAGAGCTGGAGGCTGTGGTTGCTGAGCTTCAGGCCCGACAGGTATCTGGTTTCTTTATAATTTTATTTCTTTCATTTCTATGTTTCTGCTATTCTGATATGACTGTTTGACTTTTGCAGGATCCCATTCCCGATCATGATGCTGCCTTTGGGTCCGATTTCCTCATTCCTGATCCATCTCCAGTTTGGGTTGCTGATCCTGATGTTGCCCCGGCTGTTGACCCAGTGGTTGCTGCTCCTATGGAGCCTGTGGGCCCCTCCTCTCCAGTGGCGGTTCCTGAGCCGGAGGACCCTCCTGCTGCTGATCCTGATCTAGTCGCATCTCCTGTTCTTGGTGCCGCTGTGGCTCCTGCGGACCCCGCCTGCACCTCATCTCCGGTAGCGGCTCCCGATTCTGCTCCTGAGGTCCCTGGTAAGTTTTCTTTAGTTTCTTCACCTTGGTTTATTTTGATGCTTTTCATTTCTGACTTTATTCCCATTGGCCCAGATATTTCTATTCCTGGCCCTTCTTCTGCTGCTGCGGGGCCTTCTGGAGCTGTGGGAGTGGAGACCGCTACGGCTGGGGGTCCAGTTGAGCCAATTCTTGCTGAGCCCGGGGCTTCTTCCCCAGATTCTGCTCCTGATCCGCCTCCGGACCTTGAGGATTATTGCTTGGAGTATCAGATCCAATCGGTTGTGGGTCGGCTTCCTCGCCATGCTGCCGAGCGTATTCTGGCGTACTCTAGGCGCCGATCACCTCGAGGTAGAGGTCGCAGAGGAGGACGGGGCAGAAGACGCCGAGGAGATCGAGTTTTTGAGTTTAGAAAACCCCATTTTCGCCTTTTTCTTCCTCCCATTGGGTTCTAGCTTGCTCCCATTATCTCCAATGGATTCCGGATCATCCTCTGCCTTGCCATTGTCTGTCCACACGGCCTCCCCTGCAAAGCAGCCTTTTAGATCAAAACCACCTAATCTTACTAGGTACAATCCTGTGGACTCTTTTTATAATAGATGGGTTAATTCTATGTCCCTGGATGAGGAGAGGAGATGGGATTCCAACCATCTAGGCCACATTCTGCTTATCCCAAAGATTCCCTTCAAGTGGGAGATTATTGAAGCCATGATTGGCCATTGGGTACCGGACCTAAACCTTTTTCGTTTTCGGAACCATGAGATGACCCCAACCATTGAGGAGGTGGAAACCATCTTGGGCTTGAGGTTTGTAGAGAAGGTAGTGAACCCACCCCTTAGGCCCAGCTACAAGAAGGAGGCTTCTACTTTCCTGGGCATAGGGAAGAAGGATTTAGGGGATTCCGACACCCTTTTGACCCTGTCTAAATCTTTTCTATCTGAGAAGCTCTTGAGGGGGGAGAACAAGGAAGCCAGGTTCAATGCCTTGACCTTGATAGTGGTTAACCAACTGCTTTTCCCAAGGGATGATGATGAGGTGGACTTGGCCCTAATCTTAGTTGTATGCTAGGTTAGGGAGCGGGAGAGACTGGCCCCTATGATTTTGGTAGAGATGTATCAGGCTTTGACTGACTGTTACCACAGGAAGGCAAAGCGTTTCCTGTCATGTGCCCCTATCCTGCAGGTAATTTTTTCTTTTCTTTGCATTTTTTTTTGCAATACACTGAAATATCTCTCCTCCTTTGCAGCTTTGGCTACTTGACCACCTGAGTCAGATTGAGGAGATCAATCGGCACTTCTTCCCAAGCTTGAAAGTTCCCCTTTTGATGAGCAACTGGGGGTGTCCTAACATTCCAGGGGGTAAACAGGGCTGGTTTATTTTCTTGGCTACACTCTAAGATGATCAAATGAGGTGGCCTGGTACTTATCAGCCAAATGCAGAGACTGTGATCAGTTTCCGAGACCGCAACTTTTTGGTTCTGGCTAGCTTGAGACACGCGGTGCTTTACCTCCCTTTGCGGGTTCTTCGTCAGTTCAGAGCAACCCAAGGGATTATAATCCCAAGTGGATATGAGGACCACCTTGGGCCACTTTCACCAGCCACCATGAAGCTGAATGCTTGGTTGATGAGGGAGTGGTCTTATGTTCGCTTCATGTGGGGCCCAGTCTTCTCGGAGTCCCATGTGAAGGACTACTTCTTCTGGATCAGGGAGCAGATACAGAGTCAGGCCCCAGTACCCGAAGATCCTCCTGCAGTCTTGGCTCCTACTTATGAGGATATCTTGGAGTCTGAGAGAGCTTCTCACAAGCGCCTTCAGCAGATTTGGGTACGAGAGGCCCAGGAGCTTAGGATACGGGGCCTTGATATGGAGAGGCAACTTTCTGAGCAGGTATCCCGCCGTCTTGCTATGGAAAGGCAACTTGAGGAGCATAGGCAGGCTCGCTGTCTTGAAGTCCGAGCCTTGAGGCAGAAGCACCAGGATTCTTTAGCCAGCCTTAGGAACATGAGGATCAGTCAGACCCTTTCAGATGAGGTTATTTCCTTCTTGAGTGATCCCGCTGCAGAGGGGGCTTCTAGAGTTATTGCAGCTCAGGCAGCTCGGATTCGGGAACTTGAGAAGCGACTAGGAGACAGAGACTAGCTTTATTTCCTGCACATTTTTTCTTTTTTTTTTCATACCTTTGTACGAAAGTAAACTCCAATAGTGGAAAGACAAAGGATTTAATTCAAAAATAAATTTTTTATATTATTGGCCTCAGAATGCTCAGATGCTTGTAAAAACAAAGGTTTTATGAAAAGTATTTGATTTATCATCATTGGCCAAAGTATAGTTTTTCTTTTTTATTTTTTTTATATATATTTTTTAAATTTGGCCAATGCACTTAATCACCCATAATTAAATGAATTAAAACCAAGTTAAATAATGAAGAGGTTAGTCCAAGTAATAATAAGGGATCAAAACCGTCCATCTTAGGACCTTTAGAGTCATCCCCAAATGCCTTTTTTTTAGAATTGACCGTGTTACCCCATCTGCTCAGTCTCAGTATTTGTGCTGATTTCTCTTCAAGCTTGGACTACATGATCAACCCAACCTTTGATTTTTTTTTCTTTTTTTCTTTCTTCTTGCCAATATTACCCCTAGCGCTAGTTACGGTTTTCACTAGGGCCGACTTCTGCATTTCGTCATCACCAATTTCACTTTGAAATTTGAATGAACATACTAAAATCACCGAGGGCTTAGAAATAGGACGAAACAAAGGCTAGGCTCAGTTTATGAAAGAAAAGGTATTAAAGGCTCAAAAATTTTCAAATGTGGAAATAGGTCGACCGGACTTAAAGTCATGCTGAATTTAACCACTTTTCCCCAAAATGAATCCTTTTCCTTTCTTTTCACACTTGGCTTTCATTTGCCATTTTTCTTTGCTTTTTTTTTTTCCTTATTTTGCCTTAATTGGCCTTGCCCCAATTTGCTTTGCCCCAGTGTAAGACTGTAAGTCTGGTTTAGGTTTATCAAAGAAACGAACCGGTTCAACTTGGCTAGACTAGGGATTAAAATTTTTGAAGGAAATAAAGAAGGATGGCCTCGGATCATTTCCTAGTAATGTTCAATCAAGGAAAATACCTTTTTACTGCATCAGAGTTAATTGGCTCAGGAAAGTCTGACCCATCCATTTCTGTCAAGATGAGTGCACCCCTTGACAGGACCTTCTTGACAACATAAGGCCCTTCCCAATTGGGCTTGAACTTACCACGAGGATCTTCCAAAAATGGTAGAATTTTCTTTAGAACCAAATTCCCTTCCTGGAAAGTTCTGGGCTTCACTTTCTTATTGTAGGCCCGGGCCATTCTTCTCTGGTACAATTGGCCATGGCATAGCGCTTTCAATCGCTTCTCTTCTATTAGGTTGAGTTGATCACTTCTTGACCGTATCCATTCAGCTTCTTCTAATTCAGCTTCCATGAGCACTCTAAGTGATGGGATTTCTACTTCTACTGGCAAGACTGCTTCCATCCCATAGACTAGGGAATACGGGGTTGCCCCAGTCGAAGTCCGGATTGAGGTTCTGTAGGCATGTAGAGCAAGTGGCAGCATTTCATGCCAATCCTTGTAGCTTACTACCATTTTCTGAATGATTTTCTTTATGTTCTTGTTTGCTGCTTCCACTGCCCCATTCATCTTTGGCTTGTACGGAGCGGACTTGTGATGGGTGATCTGAAACTGCTCACACATCTTCTTCATGTCCTTGTTCTTAATATTTGAAGCGTTGTTTGATACTATGGCACTTGGTAGTCCATAGCGACAAATAATGTTGTGCTTCAAAAATTTAATAACATGGTTGCTTGTGATATTTGCATATGAGGCTGCTTCTACCCACTTGATGAAATAATCAATTGCTACCAAGATAAATCTGTGCCCGTTCAATGCCTTAGGTAAAATCATGCCAATGACGTCTATGCCCCACATAGAGAAGGGCCATGGTGATGTCATGTTGTGCAACTCACTTGGGGGTGTATACTTGTTATCATATATCTGACATTGGTGGCACCTCTTGACATGTAGACAGCAATCATGCTCCATGGTCGACCAGTAGTATCCCAACCGCAGGATTTTCTTTGCCAGCATGTGTCCGTTCATATGGGGTCCATAGACTCCTCCATGTACAGTCTCAATCAGCCTTTCTGACTCAGCCTTAGCAACACACCTGAGCAGATTGTCATTATGGGATCTTTTGTACAAGTGTCCACCATTTAGCAGTAACTGACCAGCCAATCTCTGTATTGTCCTCTTCTTAGTAGACGTGGCATTTTCTGGCAAACTCCGATTGTTCAAGAAATTCTTGATGTCTTGAAACCATGGCGCTTCTTCTTCGGGTGCTCCCTCTAGAACGAGACAATAAGCCGGTTCATCTCTGACCTCGATTTCCAGTGGTTTGATGTCTACCCCTTCTGGCATGCTGACCATGGAAGCCAATGTTGCTAGAGCATCCGCGAATTGATTCTTGGCCCTTGGCATATAGTTGAAGGAAATTCGAGTAAAATTTGTGCTTATTTCTTCCAAATACTGATGATAGGGGATCAATTTGTGATCCTTGGTTTTCCATTCACTAGTTGTTTGGAAGATGATAAGACTCGAATCTCCGTATACGTCAAGTTCCTCCACTTTATGGTCTATGGTTGCTTGCAACCCAATTATACATGCTTCATACTCTGCAATATTATTGGTACACTGGAATCTCAGCTTCATTGCAATCGGAATGTGTGAACCATCTGGTTTGACCAAGACTGCCCCTATTCCATTTCCATTCATGTTGGCGGCCCCGTCGAAGAACATCTGCCAAGAACTTTCGCTTTCCTCTTCTTCAGTGAACAGAATTGCCTCATCAGGAAAGTTGGTCTTCAAAGGTTGGTATTCTGGCGAAGGATGTGCAACCAGGTGATCAGCAATGGCTTGACCCTTGATCGCTTTCTGAGTGATGTACGTGAGGTCAAACTCGGATAGTCGTAACTGCCACTTTGCCGTTTTGCCAGTTAGTGCCGGTTTCTCAAATAAATACTTTAGGGGGTCCATCCGGGATATCAATAGTGTGGAGTGACTAAGGAAATAATGTCTTAGCCTCTGAGTTGCCCACACTAGAGCACAACAAGTCTTTTCCAACGGTGAGTACTTGGCTTCATATTCTGTGAATTTTTTACTCAGATAGTAAATTGCCCTTTCTTTTCTACCAGTCTCATCATGTTGCCCCAAGACACATCCCATCGATGTTTCCAACACTGACAAGTACAGGATCAGCGGTCTTCCTGGAGTTGGTGGTACTAGCACAGGTGGGTTCAACAAATACCTCTTTATTGTATCAAATGCCTGCTGGCAATCCTCATTCCAGACCGTCGGGTTATCCTTCCTCAGAAGTTTGAAAATTGGTTCACAAATAGCCGTGAGTTGTGCTATGAACTGGCTTATGTATTGAATTCTTCCAAGAAAGCCCCTAACCTCCTTCTCTGTTCTGGGTGCTGGCATTTCAATTATGGCTTTGGCTTTAGCCGGGTCAATTTCAATTCCTCTTCGACTCACAATAAATCCCAGCAACTTCCCTGATGTAGCTCCAAAGACACATTTAGCCGGGTTAAGCCGTAGATTGTACTTCCTGAGTCGATCAAACACCTTCTTCAGATTGATCAAGTGGTCCTCCTCTTTGCATGATTTTGCAATCATATCATCAACGTAGACCTCCATCTCCTTATGGATCATGTCATGGAATAGTGCAGTCATGGCCCGCTGGTATGTTGCCCCAGCGTTCTTGAGCCCAAATGGCATGACTGGATAGTGGAATGTGCCCCAAGGCGTGATAAATGCTGTTTTCTCTTGATCTGATTGTATCCCGAAAAACCATCCATGAACGAAAATAGGCTATGTACCGTAGTATTATCGACCAGAATGTCGATGTGTGGAAGTGGAAAATCATCCTTTGGGCTTGCCTTGTTCAGATCTCTATAGTCCATGCACATCCTGACTTTCCTGTCCTTCTTTGATACCGGCACTATGTTTGCAAGCCACTCGGGGTATGTGGAGACTGCCAAAAATCCTACTTGGAATTGTTTGACCACTTCGTCCTTGACCTTTAAGGTCCATTTAGGCTTCAATCTTCTTAGTTTCTGCTTGATTGGCTTAACCCCTGGCAAAATTGGCAACTTGTGCACCAACATGTCAGTGTCCAACCCCGGCATGTCCCGATATGACCAAGCAAACACATCTTTGTAATCTGCCAAAAACTGTGTCATTTCAACACGCTGCACATTAGATAGGCATGCCCCAAGTTTCACTATTTTTGGGTCATCTTCGGTCCCCATATTTATTGAAATAGTCTCCTCAATATTAGGTTGGACCCCCTTTCATGACGTTCCAATTGATATTCAATTTCTTTTGGAACGTCTTCTTCTTCAACCTCGGTCTCTTCTTCGATCCCCATGAGGTCAAAGTCGAGCTCGAAGTCGAAGTCATATTCAACCTGGTCCAATTCGGTCTAATTATATGATTCGTAAGTGGTTTGGACCTTTTTGAAAAAATTAAATTTTTTAGAAAAAATAGAAAAATCTTTTTGGTTTTTTTGTGAGCCTTCTAAACATAATTCCCCTGAAGACGGAGGCTCATTAGAACCTTCAGGGAAATGGCATTCCACTATTGGAGTTTTTTTTGGAAGCTGCGTCAGTTTGCCAAACAAACGCTGCTTCAAAGGTAAGGGGAGTTTCCTCCCAATTGTTCAATACAAAAATTTTGGGAGCAGGGGAAGTAGGGAAAGCCTGCTCCTCAAGCCCAGAATCCGATGCCATTATCACCGGGTGGGTACTGCCCTTTTCTGCTACGGAGCCCAGTCCAGATATAACCTCATCTGGGATCTTCACTGCTGTCCAGTCAATGAATGGCAGGTCCTGATCTGCTCCTGTCTTATCGCCCTCAGTCATGGTGAAGAAAGCCCCAACATCTTCAGAGAAGTCTGTCCGCTGCTCTGGTTGTGGCCCAGGCCCATCTGCTGCTCCCAGTATAGGAGATGGGTTATATGGTTGTAGGATTGGCACAGAAGGCCTCTAGTAAGGATTGACATTTCAGTACGGAGGCTTGGATTGGTCCATGGGAGGAGATAGTTGGATTATGCAAGAGGGTTTTGGAAAACTTTCCCTTAAATGAGGAAATTTTCCTTTGCTTCTTTTCTCTCCTTCTTCATGCTTCATCCTCCTCCAATCTTGGGGTTTAAACCCCAACCCTACTTTAGGAATCAGCTTCTTGGCCCTGATGGGCTCCACCATTCCTTGTAAATTGACTCCCAGGCCTTTCCCCGGGTGAAAGTGGTATTTTTCCATCACTTTCTTCACCATTTCTTCAGCAGTAGTCTGTTTCTTTTCTTTTTTCTCACACCCCCCAAGAATGAAATTGACCGTTTCAAATTGAAACGAGTGAAACGCAATCTTGTCAACAGTTAAGTCCACATTTATTAAGGGTACATCAGGTGACACAATGGGAGACACCAAATTCTCAGCTAGGACTGTTATCACCCTTTGCCCTCTTATGTATTTCACCCTTTGGTGGAGCGTGGATGGTATTGCCCTAGCCGAGTGTATCCACGGCCTTCCTAGGAGCAGATTGAAGGCTGTTGGAATATCCATCACCTCAAATGTGATGTTGAAAATATTCTGTCCAATTGTGACCGGCAGTTCAATCTCCCCTAGGGAGTGTTTTAAAGCTGTCAAAAGCTCTCACTATCCTCCCATTCTGCTTGATCTTTGATTGATCCAGACCAAGCTTGACAAAAGTGACCAATGGGCAGACGTTTAACGCCGACCCGTTATCAATTAAAACCCGTGCAATCATGCTGCCCTTACAAAGCACTGTGATATGCAAAGGGTCAACATGATAACACCCACCTGGGCTTATCTCACCTTAAGAGAAGCTTATCACATTATGTGACAAGATTTGACCAACAATTTTGCCTAGTTGGTCTGGATCAATTGTTTGGGATACGTGTGCACTCTGTAGCACCCTTAACAATGCATCCCTGTGCTTTTCAGAATTCAGCAAAAGGCTCAGTATTGAAATCTGGGGCGGGACCTTGTTCAGCTGATCCACAAGATTGAATTCACTTTTCTTTATTATTTTTATGAGGTCTGATGCCTCATTTTCTACACCCTGGGGGTGTTTTCTCCTATTTTTTTTCTTTTCTTTGTTCTTTCTTTTTTCTTCTATTTCTTTTTTCTCTCTCTCTACCTTTGTTTCTTTTTCTTTCTCTGTTCCTTCCACACATTTCCCCGACCTCGTCATGAGGTTCACCTCCTCCTGGTTCTGTTCCCTGACCACTGGAACCGTCGCCATGACCCCCTCGTTGTAATTCCATGGTACAGCTGCCTCAGAATAGGCTAGTCTGGAGACGTTTACTACCAACGGCTGGAGTTTGGACCGGGATGTATGAGCTGGTTTAGGGATATTGTAGGAAGCAGGGATGTTTACAACCATGGGTTGGAGTTTGGACCCATATATGGTTGGTGGAACTGAGGAGGTGACGGATGTGGTAGTGGGGTCGAGGTTGACGACCAACGGAGCCTTTGATGGCTTGGCCGGAGTATAGGTGGGTGGACTGCAATTGAAGACCAGAGGAGGCTTTGCAATATTTATTTGGGCCATAAGAGAAGAGACCCAGTTCAAAGAGGTGCTAATGTCCTTAGCAGAATGATTGTTTTTCTGGGAGACCATATTGACCTCCTCTTCTTCTTCCTCTTGGAAAAAATGGACCTTGACCAAGGTCCCTATAGGAGCTATAAGCTGAGATGGGTCAAAGGCCCTTCTCCCGGTAGATATGGCAGTGATGGAGTTAGATGGGCCTGCCCCATTGTGGTACGGCAGAGGGTTTTGCCCAATATCATTCCCGAACTGGGCGGGTGCAGCAGTATTGAAAACTAGGGCCTTCTGGTCCAACAAGTCCTGGACCGCGTGCTTTAAAACCCAACAAGCATCTGTAGAGTGCCTTGGTGCACCCATGTGGAAGTCACAAGTGACTGCCGGATCGAAATTCTTTGTGGCATTCGGGCTTGGCTCCTTCAGGGTCACATACTCCCCTTTCAGCAGGGTTGGCAGTAGTTGGGAAAGAGATACGGGAAGGGGAGTAAAGACTCGGTTCCTCCTTGCTGCCAACCAGGCCTCCCTCTCTTCCTTGGTAAAAGTACTCCTTGGGTTGACAGGCACGGAAGGGGAGAAATTGACATTGTGTGGGGTCTGATAAGAATGCTGGGCCTGTTGGGCCTACTGGGGTGCCGAGATGTTCACATGGAGCGGTTTCTTGGCAGGAGGAGCGTAGACCAGGTTTACCTCTCCTTCTTTTCTGGCCCCATTCTTCTTGAACCTGTAGACACCCCAAATTGCACAAACAATCATCAAAAATCATTATCTCCTTGAAAGCCAGCACAGAAATTGAAGAAAATGAATTTTTACCTGTATCCGGCAACTCAGGCCAGATACAAGTAGTCCTATTTGTATCCGGTGACCAATACCGGATACAAGCAATCCGTAGTGTATCCAGTATTATATACCGGATACCTTAAGGCCCTTGTGTATCCGGCCTGATATACCGGATACACAAGTTTTGCTCAAAATTAGCGTTTTCCGAGAGCTTTTCACTTTTACCATCATATCCCTCATTAAATGAGGGGAAATCTCGGAAATAGCCTTAGGGTTAAGGTTGGTGGGCTATAAACATTATGTTGTGTCTACCAATCTCACCAACCCTAACCCTAACCTTTGCCTATAAATAGGAGGCTCCTCCTTGAGCAAATGGCCATTAACTCTTGTTTTGAATTCTCGCCAAGAAGAACTCCAAGAGAAGAGGGAAACCGCTGCGGAAGTGCTTCCAGAACCCAGGTAAGCCTCAAACTTTTCTTTTATTTTCTGTCTTTATATTTCTAGATCTAGATCTCTTCTTCTACCTTTCTGTAGAATAAGGCCTTCTATGTGTGTGAAAATCCTTCCCCGGCTCAAAGTATCTCGAGACTCCCCCTAGCCGTAAACGTGAAGGCGGGATCTAGGAGAAACGAGACTTGGGATTGACCCTAGTACTAGAACCTATGTAGCATAAAGCCTTTTGAATGATTGAAAACCGTTTCATATTCAAAGTACCCTTGATTATCTTGAAGAACCGTGTTTAACGGGGAGAGAGAACAAAGGGAAACGATAATGGAACAGAACCCTAGGCTGTTTTAGAACCTTATTTTGATGAATATGTATGCATGCTATATTGTTATATTGATCTTGTATGATTTTTTACACTTACACATACATAGCACTATTTTGGTGGGATAGGCTCACATTTGGGGATTTATTACATTCATTGTGATAAATCTCAAATAAATGGCCTCAATCAATTCTGGAATGTATTTGGATGATTTTTAAGGGTTTTGTGTTCATCTTGCACGAATTGCATACACTTTGTCACATTTTTGCATTGGTTTTACTCAAAAAGGACTTGACTTGACAGTAACTGTACCCCAACTTCTGACACTCATAACTTCATCGTCCGGATGAATTTTGGAGTGATTCCAGAACCATGGGAAAGGTGAGACTGTCTAGTTTATGTCCACCAAATTTCATTAATTTCTATCAAGCGGATTTTTGACACCTCTCTGTCGAAGTTGATTGGATAGTTCAGGTTCAAATACAGAACTTGTCACTTCAACAGAGCGCCATGTGTTCGTTTTAAATCCGATTCAAGTGATTTTTGTTTCTGGGCACTCTTTTATGAGTATATTTTCAAATCCAATTGGTTTCATATTTTTTTGACTCCATTTGAATTATTGGTAACGGATTTACTCAGAACTGTTCATCAGTACTTTTCTGGGTAAATTTGTGATCTTTGGGGCCTGTTCGGGAGACCACCCAAGGCACATCCGAAGGAGTTTTTGTATGAGGCTAGTTTTTGTTGAAAGATGGCCATACAGACTTCATTGACACCAAATTTCACGGATTTCTATGGAGTGGATTTTTCTAGGTGACTTTCCAAAGTTGCCTACTTGCTACTTTTGATTTTCTTCGGCAGCAACCTTACAAGGAACATAACTCCTAGGTTTTCGCCCGGAATTACTTGAAATTTTGCATGAGACTATTATTTACCATAATCTTTCAAATGGATTTGATTTAAAATTGGATTTGAGTGATTTCAAGACAAATGGCATTACTTTTCACCGAATTTTCCGAATTTGATTCAACTTGGCTTTGTATATTCTTTTGCTTGGGTTGTTATCCTTTTATGACATTTCAGAAATGATATTGACATAAGAGAAGATCTAAAATCCATTTGGATCTTCATGTGATATATCATACACTTGTTCCTTTTTGAAGGCTTTTCATGATTTTTTAGCAAGCTTCCTATTATCTTTTTTGCATGAATAAACACTTGGCAACCACCTTGTGTGGGTGAATGGGGGTGCCTAACACCTTCCCCCGTTCATAATCTAATCCCCTTACCCATCTCTGGATTTGATTTTCAAGTAGGGTTATTTTTACCCTAGAATTGGTCTTTTAGCATTTTTTGCATACTTTTGATGATTTTGGTGTCCATTCTCACCTCAAAATTCTGAATGGTGGCGACTCTCCCATTTTTGCGTTGAGCCCGTGTGTTGACGGAGGGAGATCATCCCGGTGATTTTTTCCCGTGTCTCACAGAACCCCGTTCCCTTCTTCTATGCCTGGGAAGCAGCGGAATCAGACTGCCCAGTCAAAGTAGAATAGTCAATAAGCCTTCCTGACTTGACCCCCTCTTCGATCCGGTCTGCCACCTGGACCAGGGCTGCAAAATTGGTGGTGATATGTCCCACCAAATGGTTGTAAAATGGCTGCCCCAGTGTGCCCATAAATGTTGAGATCATTTCAGGTTCCAGCATAGGTGGCCTGACCTGGGAGGCGGCCTCTCTCCACCTCTTGGCATACTGCCGTACAGGCTCATCTTTCCCCTTGCTCATTCTTATCATGTCATACCGGTCTGGCACGATCTCCGAGTTAAACTTGTACTGGTCCAAAAAGGCGTCGGCCAAGTCCTTCCACCTCCTGATCCTTCCATGGTCCACTGTGGCGAACCACCTAAGAGCTGACCCTGTCAAAATCCTCTGGAAGAGTTGGATCAGTATGTCGTCATCCCTGCCAAACTGGCATAGGGCCCCGCAGTATAGTTTCAAGTGGCTCATAGGGTAGCCTGTGCCGTCAAATTTGTTGAAGTCTGGGCACTTGAACTTGGCCGGTAGGCATACATCCGGGTACATACATAAGTCATCGAAGGTGGTACCTCCGTAGCTGTTTCCCCCCTTTACCTCCTTCAATTCTTCCTGGATCCTCTCTATCTTGAGCAGCATTTTTCTTTCCATTTCCTCCCTAGCCTTCTCTTTCTCTATCTCTTTTTCATATTCTCCAATGTTTTCCCTGATCAGGATAGGCTCAGGGACCGGTTCAGAAATGGGCTCAGGCATGGGTTGAACCGGAGGCGGAATGTAGGCCTAAGGTGGTGGTGCCTGATGGGAAGTTGATGCTTGATTTTGGGCCTGGGCCTGTTGGGCTTGAGCCGCCAGTAAGTCCCCTAGCATTTTGGCCAGACCGGCCACTTGCTCTTGCAGCTGAGCAAAGTCTTGAGCGGGTACAGTGGCTTGAGCTTGGTTCTCTTCAGTATTCATGGCTCGGGCTTTGGATCTAGTCACGGGAGCAATGATGGCAAATATGTGTACCTGGGGAAGGAAAATCAAAGAAACATGTCAGCTTCCATTTAACTTGAGTCACACCCCTATAAATGTAGACAAGTAGGTTAGGTGAACACAAATCCAGATTTATTTGTTTTTTATTATTATTTTTTTATTTTTTTGTTTTTTTTTCTTTGTCTTCTATTGGAATATTCTAGGGCTTCCAAATGTCCCCCAAATGTTTTGATTTGATTGGTAAAAATAACCAACCAAAGGTTTCTTGGAATATTCTAGGGCTTCCAAGTGTCCCACAAATGTTTTGATTTGATTGATAAAAATAACCAACCAAAGGTTTCTTTTTTTTTTTTTGCTGAATTTTCTTAGTTTTCAAGTTCAAGAGCTTGATTGAAACATGTTTGAGTTGAATTGGTATAAAAAAATATGACACCTTGGTTCCCTCTTTGATTTTCAAAATTAGGTTAAATCCTAAAAGAATGTTTTATTTTATTTTTTTTATTCTGTATTTTTGGAACATTTATATGTTCTTTTCGGGGTGCCTAGAGATTATCCATAGTATTTTAGGCATTTTATTCTGAAAATTTGGGTTGAAAAACCAATTTGTGCAATTTTCTGCATGTATCCGGCATAAAATATCGGATAAGGCTATGGCTTATTGTATCCGGCATAATTAGCCGGATACACGCATAGGTCTTTGTAACCGATAATATATGCCGGATATGAATAACATTATTCTTAACCGACCTGAGTTGCCGGTTATTGCTGAAATGGCCCTTTTTGACTCATTTTTTCATCAGATTGTGTTATTTTCATTCCCACTTAATGTTCACCTTGACTTTGCCTTTAAAACTTGCCCCAAATTGGGATTTGACATCATTCTTGCTAAAATTCACAAATTCATGAGGGTACTTGTACCCTCCAAAGTCATACACCAATCCTTGGATTTTGTACACTTGGTTGCCTCCTACATGGACTGTGGGTAGGATGACTGTTAAATTGAGTTAGAAACTCATCCTATAGGTTACACCAACCTTAGGCTATATACATTTTTGGGAAAAATTTCATCCCAAGCATATGGACACCGTGGCTTTTAATTCACATGAAGATAAATGAATACATGGCTTTTACCTTGCCACCTTGTGTTACCTTCAATATGGTATTATACCTTGGCCTGTGAAACATGCAAACGGCCTTCCCACATTTACACCCAATTCCCCAAACGCAATTGTGGACTTTTAGCTGAAAACGTCTTTCTCCACCTTCAAGCGTACAGTTTTTGGGTTTTGGCTTAATTGGCAACTTAGAACTCACAGATCCCATTGTCATCACATCATTGACTCAAATTCTAAGGTGAATGTTTTCACTTTCGCTTTCCAAAGTATCGACCTCGATGCGCCAAGCTACCTACATTCATGGTTCAAATTCCTATAGGTAATGGGTAGGTTGTGCAAATAGTTTAAAGTGCTCAAGTGCATTTAAAATTGAGGTACATTCACAACGTCCCAGCCCCTTGCCACTCTTTTTCGTAGCCATGCATACAATTCCAAGCCAAGGCATATACACTCATCATATTGGAAGCAAAATACAAGCCAAGCAAGGTAGTACAAGCAAACATGCTCATGACCAAAAGTGACACCCAAAACATGTTATTGTACAAACCAATTAAAACATGGAAAGCATGCTTGAATTTTATGTCCACAATTTTTCTTGATTAACATGGTATTGGAACCCAATTTAAAGCCTAAAAATATAGCATTAATCACATGGCCTAAAAGAGCTTTAATTTAGGGAAAACTTGCTAGAAGGCACCCAAAATATCCATTAAACTCCAGATTTCATGCTTTCATATTTCATGTTCAACTCATGTCATAAAAGCTCCAATTAGAGCATGGTACAAGATAAATCCAAATCATGTTTCAACATAGGCTTCCTTTAGACATGTTTCTAGACAACATCAAGCAACACATAGATGCTTTTATCCAAGTAAGTTTCAAAGCATTCCAATCAGATTTGAAATACCACAATATGCACAAATAACGTAAGCAAAATAGCAAGCATTCAAAATTAGAGAAAAAGCATGAACATATACACAAAATGGCTTAAATCCACAGGTCCCCAGCGGAGTCGCCAGTTGTGAGACATGGGAAAAATCACCGGGATGATTTCCCCTCCGTCAACACACTGGCTCAACGTAAAAATGGGAGAGTCGCCACCATTCAGAATTTTGAGATGAGAATGGACATCGAAAAGATCCAAAATAAGCAAAAAGGGTTAAAAAGCAAATTCTAGAGTAAAAATAACTCTACTTGAAAATCAAATCCAGAGATGGGTAAGGGAATTAGATTATGAACGGGGGAAGGTGTTAGGCACCCCCATTCATCCACACAAGGTGGTTACCAAGTGTTTGTTCATGCAAAAAAAGTAAGAAGGCTTGCTAAAATCATTGAAACATTGAAAAAGAATTAAACAAATGTGTGATATCTTCACATGAGAAATCCAAATGGATTCCAGATCCTCTTTTATGTCAATATCACTTCTGGAATATCAACAATAAATGGAAATCAAAGCAAATATTGCACAAAGCCAAGTTGAGACAAATCCAGAAAATTCGGTAAAGGATAATGCCATTTGTCCTGAAATCATTCAAATCCAATTTTAAATTGAATCAAACCAAATCCATTCGAAATATTATGGTAAATAAGAGACTCATGCAAAATTTCAAGTAAATCCAGTTGAAATCCTAAGAGTTATGCCTCCTTTGAAGTTGTTGCTGGAGATGATTAAAAGTGACAAGTGTGCAAGTTTGGAAAACCATCTAGAACAATCGGCTCCATATAAATTTATGATATTTGATGTGATTGAAGTCTGTATGGCCATCTTTCAAATGAAATTAGCATCATACAAAAATTCATTCGGATGTGCCTTGGGTGGTCTCCCGAATAGGCCTCGAAGATCACTGATTACCCAGAAAAATGTTGATGAGCAGTTCTGAGTAAATCTATTACCAACAGCACAAATGGAGTCAAAAAATTATGAAACTAATTGGATTTGAAAATAGACTCATAGAGGAGTGCCCAGAAACAAAAATCACTCGAATCAGATTTAAGACGAACACATGGCGCTTGGTCGAAGTGACAAGTTCCGTATTCAGATCAGAACTGACCTATCAACTTTGACAAAGAGGTGTCACAAATCCACTTGATAGAAATTAATGAAATTTGGTAGGCATAAACTAGACAGCCTAACCTTTCCCATGGTTCTGGAATCACTCCAAAATTCATCCGGACGATGAAGTTATGAGTGTCCGAAGTCGGGGTATAGTTGCTGTCAAGTTAAGCCATTTTTGGAGAAAATCAATTCAAAACAGTGACAAAGTGTATGTGATCCGTGCAAGATTAATCAAAATCCTTTGAAAATCATTTGAAAACATTCCAGAATTGCTTAGGGCTATTTATTTCAGATTTATCACAATAAACGCAATAAATCCAAAATATGAGCCTATCCCGCCAAAATCATGTGCTATGTATGAGTAGGTGTAAAAACCATTCCAACAACGTAGCAAAGATAGTATGCATTCATATCAATCAAAATAAGGTTCTAAAACAACCTAGAGTTCCGTTCCATTATCGTTTCCCTTAGTTCTCTCTCCTCGTTAAACACGGTTCTTCAAGATAATCTTGGGGTACTTTGAATAGGAAAGGGTTTTCATAGAATCATAAGGCTTATAGCATGCATTTAGATCAATAAAAAAAGGTTCTAGAACAACCTAGGGTTCCGTTCCATTATCGTTTCCTTTAGTTCTCTCTCCCCGTTAAACACGGTTCTTCAAGATAATCTTGGGGTACTTTGAATATGGAACGGTTTACATAGATTCAAAAGGCTTATTCAAAAGAGGTTCTAGCACTAGGATCAATCCCCAGTCTCATTTCTCCTAGATCCCGCCTTCACGTTTTACGGTTAGGGGGAGTCTTGAGATACTTTGAGCCGGGGAAGGGTTTTCATACACACATCAAGGCCTTATTCTACAGAAAGGTAGAAGAAGAGATCTAGATCTAGAATGTAAAACAGAAAATTAAAGAGAGGTTTGAGGCTTACCTGGGTTCTGGAAGCACTTCCGCAGCGGTTTCCCTCTTCTCTTGGAGCTCTTCTTGGCAAAAGTTCTTGGCAAGAATTGTTGGCCATTTGCTTGAGGAGGAGACTCCTATTTATAGGTAGACACAACATGAGGTCCATAGCCCATCAACCTTAACCCTAAGGCTATTTTCGAGATTTCCACTCATTTAATGAAGGACATGATGGTAAAAAGTGAAATCTCTCGGAAAACCCTAATTTTGAGCAAAACTTATGTATCCGACATATCAGGCCAGATACACAAGTGTCTTAATGTATCCGGCATATGATGCCGTATACACTAAAGCTTGCTTGTATTCGGCATGTTCCATCGGATACGAAGAAAGGCATTTGTATCCGACCTGAGTTGTCGGATACAAGGAAAAAACTCATTTTCTTAAATTCTGTGCTGGCTTTCAAGGAGATAATGATTTTTGATGATTATTGATCATTTTGACTGTGCAATTTGGGGTGTCTACAAGATGTTCTAAACTCGTAAATTAGGAAAGCAATTTTTTTTGAAAAATTTGTTGCAGATAATATATTAGGGTAGATAAATGAATTAATTTTTTGAAATTATTCTTACAACAAACATTCAAATATTAAATTTTATATCAACACATAACAATAAAACTATGTTGATTAGTGTTTCAATATTAATTATTTACTTGGGTGAACACCGAACGCTGTTTTAAGCTAGCATATGAAAGTGGTTTTTCTTTAAACCTTTTTTAAGTAATTCAAATACAATCATCCAATTCTTATAATTGAAAATAACTGATATATTTTTCAAATAATTGAGAATAGTGTTATTTAAAAATAATACATATATATTTTTCAAAGAATTGAAAATAAGTATTATTTTATGGTTTATGGAAAGTTGCTTCCAAAAAAATTTTCCTTGTAAATCTTTTATAATCATGGTATGTTACACGTATTTTAAGAGGTTTATAAAAATTTTTAATAAATATTTTGAAGAAAATCTTGGTGGACAGTTAAATTATACTCGTTGTCAATTATGTTAAAAAATATACCTGATTTTTAATTATAGAAAAAGAAATGACTAAATATAAAAGGAAGAGTTGTGGCAAGTGTTGTCGTTTTATAAAAATGAATATATGATTTTCAATTATAAAAGTTAAATGACTGAATCTCAATTAATTTTAAAAGCACTCTTACCCACCAATTTAAGGTATATCTGATTTTCAATTATAAAAGTTAAATGAACGAATCTAAATTATTTTTAAAAGCACTGGTGTCGTTTTATAAAAGGTATACCTGATTTTGAATTATAAAACATTAAATGACTGAATAGAAATCATTTTAGAAGGAAGCGAGCTGGGGGAAGGAGGTGAATAGAAGACCTGCTTGAGGAAGCAAACTTTCTTTTTATACAGGTATAGGATATATTTTATATGAGATGTAAATGAATAATATATATTTTTTATATGAGATATATGAAAAAAAAAGGTGACATTTTAATCGATTAATATTTGCTTGTGGCGGGTTAGGACTTAGGATCGGGTTGGACTCAATCCCTATCCCACCTTAACCCGATTTATGGGTTGCCGTCTCGATCTATCTGAAAAACACGGTCCGTTTCTTGGACTAGTTCACCGTCCACACACCCAGTCAACTAAGTCAAAAGCTTAGTTGCACTAATCCTACTTGAATTAGAATATTTCAAAAGCTTAGTTGCACTAATCCTATTCCTACTTGAATTAGAGTTTTCCCATCTCTCATTCATCTATAAATTAAGGCAACCAGTCCGGCGATCTGGTTTAGTTTTGCAATTGATATTTGTCTTCTGATTTTCTCTCCACGGCTATCGATCCACCATGGCAGCTGAAGCATTAACGTACAATGCTCAAAGAGTTAGTCTTGTGGGCTTTAAGAGCATTGAAGAATGGAGTGGAACTCCAAACAGCCAAGTTTCCTTCTTTCTTAAGATCGCACGGAATCATACATCGATAGAGGTCTCAAGAGAACCAGTTGAAGCCAGAATCACTAACCAGATAAACTATGGGTTAGTGGATTTTCAGTTTAGAATCGATTTGTTGTTGTTGCAGGACCTAAACACCGCCCAACAATGCATTGCAGAAATTCTTTCGTCTACGATGGATCTTACACCGTATAATCTTAACTTTCTGACGGTGGAGATTGGGAGGAGGGCAGCTTATCGTTCTTTAGTGGTTACGAGGAGTCATCACAAACTAGCCTTATTTGTCGTAGTCCACGTCTTGACACGAGATATTTACCATAGGCAGGACGGTACAAGTATCATGAATGATAGTGGAAACCGTGGATTCTGCATTGTTCCTGTTTCGAGTTCTTCAGTTCAGGCAATTCGAACCAAGAAACTTGAAGAAGTTGAGATCGATGAGACTTGTTCGGTTTGCCTCGATCAGTTTTCTTTCGGTGAAGAAGTCGCGGAGATACCTTGCACGCATGTTTTTCATCGAGGATGCATAGTTCCATGGTTAGAGCGGAAGAACACGTGCCCTTTGTGTCGCTTTGAGATGCCCGGCTGACAAACGCGAGTGAATGAATGTAATTCTCAATATGGGTATTTCTTCAGTAATTGAGATACTCTGGTTACAGTTCAGATGAGTTTTGTTTTTCCGGTCATTGCTTGCCTGATTTTATGCATTTTTCCTTTCATTAAGGATAACCCAACTCACTCAAGCAAGGAAATGAATGAGAAAAAATGCCTCTACAAAGACAAATTAGATGTTCTTCAGTAACCATTAAAGACTCGGGAAATTAAAGTATCATTTTCACATAAGGGATTTATATCTCAACCAAAATAAAACACAAAAAGCTGTAGCAAATGGAAAATATGCTTCACCCAAACACCTAATTAAAACAGTTCGATTCCTGTGCAAACCATACATCCATCCCAAATCCAAGAATTTCTATAAGTAACTAAAAAGAAAAAAAAACATATATATATATATATATAATGAAAAAGGTCATAGAAGGTTCTGTGCAATTACCGGGTTTGTGATACCTTTATGGATTCAGCTAGATCATCTTCTTTCGTTCTAGCATGAGTCTGCAACAGCAATGAGTTCAGCCTATCAGAATTAATCTAAAACAAATTCCTCAAAATTAAATTAAAAAAAGTAATAATTATTTCTAATTAATAGTCCCATATAAGTAGTAGTTTCTATTAACTTGATTTACATTGCAATGAATTTTTTTACCAATCAAAATATTTTATTATTAATTTTATTCAAGAAAAATACAAATTTTTTTTATTATTTTGTTAGAATGCTATAGAAATATTAGAATAATTTATTTATTATTTTAATATGAATTTAGAACAATATAAGTATTTAATTAGGAGCCTTCCTTCAATAAAAAATATTAATTCTTCATAAAAGTGAAATATGCGGTTAAAATAATGATTAACGTTTGTCTTTAGTTGGGAGTGGTAAATAAATAGTAATACAAATATGGTGCTAGACATCACTGAAGCCTGAAGGGATGGCTCGAGTGGCGAAATACTTGGAGATTTCCTCCGTGAAACATATTATGAGCGCAACGGTGGTTAACTTTGGGGCTATATTAGCTGGAGCCTATACTGGAATATCTGTTGGTCCAACGGTGGACAAGGTGTACATGTCAGCATCATTCACAGACATGTACATTCCCCTCACCGTTGGATTAAGGTTTGTTCAAACTTAGAAGAGACATGTCTTGGAAACCCTAAAAATCATTTTCTCTTATATTTTCATCTTTGACGCTATGAAACCTTGTTTTCTTCTTTCCTCTTCAACCATGGAGTTCTGGGTTTGGGAGATGGCACATGGGAGTTCCTATGGATACTAAACGAGTTTATTTGGCCCAGTGATCATGTAAGAAGATCTTCGAAGTTCCTAGGTGTTAGGCTAGGTTAAATTAACCAAACCAACAACCCGAATTACATGCCATTCCGAACCTAACTGAATATATATGTTATATTGTATTTGTTTATTAGTAATTATATACATAAATTACATTTGCATATTTCTGAACCTAACAATATACATTTATTGGCACTATATCATACTTATGAAGTATTGTATTATATTTTGGAAAATTAAAAAGCCATTCAAATATATTATTGTTTGGTTTTCAAATCTAAGGAATGAAATGCTTGTGAAATTGGCCGAACTAGAAGAAACTGAAACAAATGTGAAATTTCGGTTGGATTGGTATGGGTATAGGGTTTTACATGCATTTTTTATTGATTTGGTTTTTGGGTTGAGAAAATCAGTTTCAATTTGGGTTGGTTTGGTTTCGGTTAACTATCAATAAATTTGGTTTTGGTCTTAGATTGATGAGTTCAACCCTGTCTAAGCGGAACATAGTTGCACCCCAAATTAGATCCATGGTCGTTCTTGCATTTGAAGCCAGCTTTATAAGTAAGACTTTCTAATTTGGATTTAGTTATGTTTTATATAAGCTTAGTATAAAACTAGCAAAACACTATCACAAGAAATAAAATTTACAATATTAACACATGCCAATAAATTTAATCAATTACAACGTAAGAAAAACAAACATCAATGATATCAAGAAAGCAAATCTTAATAATAACAAGATCACACAATAGAATTTTTCATTCAATAATTATAACTCTTCACAATGATCTTAATTATGCCAGTCTGTGTAAATGAATCACAGCCCCCTAGTTATAACAATTTGTGTAAATACAACACAACTCGGTTGTGTCTGTCTGAGTAAACCGCTTTGATCCAGCGCATCTCTATCGAGTTACTGGTTAGATCCAACGCATGCATGTTGAGTTACCGCTCAGTTCCCATAACACGCCCATATTTATGTAAGCATTAGTAAGACATTACGTCCTGAAGTACTAATTTTACGTACCACCAAGACCAAAAAAATTTCTTTATACACTAAGGATAAGGATAGATACCATGTGGTATACCTCACCCATGCACACAATGTTGAAGCCCCACAACCAATTATAATGGAATAGAGAGCATCTTAACTATGAAAATTACCCACTAAAAGCACACATGACAATATATATATATATATATATATATATATATTTCATGATACTATTTAAATGTTGCAAAAAAAATTATAGTTTTAACAAAAAATCTAGAATTTTGTGTTTGAATATCAAGAAAGTTATAAGAATCCTCAATAAAATTTTCAATTCCACCCTCACATGTATACATGGCTTTGATGACTTCGATTTATCCTTAGTTTTTTTATTTTTGTCATAAATCATTTGCAAACTACACCGCTTAGCACAGCAAGATGATTGATTACATTATACAAAATTATCATGATGATTGATTACACAAAAACAACTTATAAATTTCTTTCTTCATATGCAATGTAAGAAATCTCCAATAATTTGACATTTTAAATTTACTAGAAACGTATGATAGAGAGATTCATACATGGAAAAGGTGTCATCATCGGAGCTATAAGAATAAAATTGTGACTCGCAAAACTTGGAAGAGAGACCATCTCCGTGTGAAGCAAGAGGATCAGAAGCATTTGAAAAGTACAAATTTTTTTAAATTTAAATCATTATTTTTTTATATAAAATAGAAACTAATGACTTGTAAAAATGACATCATACTTGTAAAAAAATTTGTTTGTTATCATTTTAATGAGTTTAAAAAGTGTTTTGAGGGCACTTTTGGAAGAATTATTTGAACAGTAAAATGTCCATCATTTTCGATTATTTTTAAAAAAATATCACTGATTCCCAATTACAAAGAATTTAATGACTAAATCAATGTTATTTTTAGAAAGTAACACAAAACCAATTTGCTAAGCATTGTTGACGAAGATAACTGTAAAACCCTGAATTCTATTGAATCCTAATTAGGTTATTTATTGTTAAATTGGGCTTATTAAATTAATTAAGAACTTGTGTTATGAAGGAGGAACAGATGTGGATTTTATCTAGTGATTGGAGAACCAATTGAAAGTCTATCAAATATTTTACTAAGGAGAGCAACACCCTTCGAACAAGCTTTCATTTGAATTTCATGTCTTTTGAAAGAAATCCCTTGTTTCTAATTTATTCGAATGTAATTAAAATTCTCCAGAAGTTGGGAGTTGCCAATTCCCAGATTTTGATAAGTAGAATAGTTTCCAAGGTTTAGATTCTTATTTGATAGGATGTTTTATCCTTAACATAGTTTTCAATCCCCTTCCTAAATCATGAATTTAGAAAGGTTCTAAAGTCTTCCAAGTAGTTTTAGTGAAATGGGAATCAAATTTTGAAAAATTTAGAGATAAAGTGAAAAATTAAGCAAACCCAAGTGAGAGATCTTGTTAGGTTTGTTAGGATTCAATTAGAATAATATTATATTCATATTATGGCTAATTGCTTAAGTGAGAGTTGCAAAAAAATGGGAAAGTTAGTTATTGGGTTTTATTTGGAAAGGGGCTCAAGTGAGAGGGGCAATTTGGTAAAAGGCCAAATGAGCCAATGTCTAAACCCCAAAAATTGGTTAAGGACAAAACTCATCCTTGCCTAATACGTAGAGAGCAAAGGAGAGAGGGAGCTCAAGGGTTAGCAAAAGTGGAAGAAGGAGGAAAAGTGAAGAAGGGGAAAGCCTTATTGAACTCTTGATTCTTGAATGGATAGGAAGCATGCAATCAAATATTTTGCAGCGGGCCATGGCAATCCACCATGGCTTACCGTGTTCAGAGAGCTTATGTTCAGAATTTTCAAAGATTTAAAGGAAATAGCAAAATCCCAGACGAGACCGAAGTGCGATTCTTACTTATCATGGCATGCAAGAATAGATGGGTAGAGCTCCCAAGGGAAGCAGATGAAGCCGGAACCATCCAGAAGATAGGCTACAGGTTAGTGAAGTTTCAAATCGACTTGCCATTGTTGCAAAAAAAGAACCTGACCCCAGAATGTACTGAAAAAGTTCTTTCGTCCACGGTCCATCTTACACCTAAGAATCTTAACTTTCTTAAGGTAGAGATTGCGAGGAGGGCAAGAGTTGAAGCTAATTGTTCAACATTGAGGAGTCATCATAGACTAGGATTATGTGCAAGGATCCATGTTGTGACAGGACGTTTCTATGGGCAGGGGGTTGGCTAGGGCAAAGCCAGAAAATTAGCTCAGGAGGAACAAATAATAAGTCAAAATAAATTCAACTACATTGAAATTTAAATGTTTTTGAAAATTTATTTTTAAAAAGAATGAAAAAATTATAAAAAAGGATCACTTTTGGCCAGTATGTATAAAAACAATCCATCAAGAAACTTCTTTCCATAAAAGGGTCAATTATAAAAAAAATAATTTGAACTATAGAATAACTTTATTGTAGCTGTGTGGGATACAAGTACAACTTACTTGGGTTATGAGCAAATTATGCGTGAAATAAGAGCACATGATGTGCTCGAATCCTATGTAGGAGGCGCTTGTGCCCTACATAAGATGCAATCATATCCAATGTTGGGAAGCTCATATTTCACGTACAAAGCGTTCGTGTCCCAAGTAGATATCACTTGTATCCCATGTAGCTACAATAAAGTCATACACTTCCAAAATTTTTTTTTTCAAAAATGACCTTGCAAGTCAATTATATTTCAAAAGTGATCTTTTATATGGAGAGGCCAAAAGGTAATTTTTTTGAAGGGGACGTGTGAGTCATGGAAAATCAATTCAATGACTTCCAATTCATCACACGGGCTTGATAAAAAGAAGGAGTCGCCACCATTCCTTTTTAGGTGTGAATGGACACCAAAATAATTAAATAAAATAAGAAAGGCAAAATTAGAGTTAAAAGTAACTTTATTTTAAGATTAAATCCAGAGATGGGCAAGGAGATTAGGTTATGAATAGGGGAAGGTGTTAGGCAGCCCAATTTATCCACACAAGGTGGTTGCCAAGTGTTGTTCACGCTTTGAAAAAGGCTTGCAAATAAAACTAAATCAAAAGTAAAGAAAAAAGAATAAAAGGATATCTGGCTTTTTCTATATGAATGGTCTAATCAATTCTGGACCCTTCATACCTTCATATGAATATGCCATCTCTAGAGTTTCATGATTAAGTAAAAATCAAGATGAACATCAAAGAAAACAAACCTAAAGTAAAACTTGGAAAAATAGCTTTAGGTTAAATCATTGAAATATTTTAAATCAACATGACTCCGATTTAAATCTTTTGACAAAATATTGAAAAATAAACCTGAACAATATAGGGTATAGATCTGGTCCAGATCTCTCATTAGTTGAGAGATGGAAACCAAATCTACCCATGTTGACAGAAAAACCTCAAAAAGGGAGAGTTTAGACCATAAGATCCTCTCTCAAAATTAAAACAGCTTTGAAATCACTTCATGAAACCCTAAAGATTACTTTTAGGCTTTTGATTTCAGATCTACCATATTGATCATGATAGATCCAGAATCCTAGCCTAGAATAATCAAAAGAAAGAAGGAAATTGTGAGGTGGGTTTAGTTGTGTGAAAAATCAAAACCTCTAAGAGGAGAAGAGGATCTGATTCTATGAACAGCATAGATCCATGGGATTCCTCCAGATTCAAAATAAAATAAGAACAATACATAAACAGAATATTAAAAGACACATATCATAGATTATAACACATAGGGTTCTATCCTACGGATCCATTCCTGTTCTCCTTTTCCCTAGCTCTTTCTTCATGTTTTACTGCTAGAGAGGATGCTTGAGGTGCTTGGAGTTAGCTATGGGGTTGCAAACACAAAAAGACCTTATTCTATAGAAAGGGAGAAGATCAGACTAACCCTAGAATTTAAGAAAAGAAAAAGGGGAGAGAGGCTTACCTGGGTTTGAGATAGCAGAGAGACAGGGGTTCCCTTCTTCACTTGGAGCTCTTCTTGCTTCAATTCTCAGCCATTTGCTTGAGGAGAGACCCTCTATTTATAGGCAAAGTCAAGGGTATAGGAGGTCACAAGGGTAGGCCAAAGTTTCCTTCTAGATTCTTCCAATTTAATTCCAAAGCATGAGTTGGAGTAAATCTAAAGTATTTCGGAGGCCAAATAGGGAGATCACATCTCCTAGAGAGAGGTAGGAGTGGTAAATATGGCTAAAAAATAGAGTATTTGTGAAATTGCGAAAATCGCATGTGACCGCATATACAATGCGGTCATGTTCAGTCCGCATTATATATGCGGACAAGACCAAACCACATACCAAATGCGGTTTTGTCCAAACCGCATACCATATGCGGACAAGACCAAAATGGCCTGTCTGCACAGATTCTGCACAGCCTTGACCCTTACTTGCACAGGCAATACTTATATACATGTAATATCATTTAACTAAATGTCCTCATATTTTTAATCTCCATTTATTTAAGATATTGCATGTAAATAAGCAAACACCTCCCATTTGAATCCATTAAAAATAGTTCCAAACCCAAATTCCAAGTGAATAAAAAGTCAATTTTCTAGTTGAAGGCTAAATTTCGGTTTTTCATGTACGGTAAGAAGATTCAACATGTTAATACCAAGGTATTTGTCAAGATTTAAAGGCTAAAAAAAATTCATTTATGCAATAACATTGCTGAAAACTTAATTACCGGGAAAAATTATCTTGAAATCTTGCCTTAAAAAGTATTTCATTTTTTGGGGTCAAAAGTCACCAAAAATTCAACCGGAAAAGTTTAACTTTGCGCAAAAGATTGAATTTGGGTTTTTTTTCGTGGTTTTGGATTCAAATGGGTTAAGGATCTCAAACCCAATGCTAAGAATTGAGAATTCCAATAAAATATTTCTCTCCTTCAAGATTTATAAAAAATCGTGCAATTTTGGGGTGTCTACAACTGCCCCTTTTTGATGGAGTTGTAGCACAAAGAACAGCAAAGAACAGACACGACTCAAAATTGCATGTTTGAAAGACATCTCATTAATTGAACTTGCTTTGGTCAAACAAAGGAGTGATAAAAAAACATGGATTTGAAGATAGCCAATGAAACCTTTGCTTGAAGTCTGACCGGGGGGGGGGGGGGGGGGGGGGCGTCTTTTACTTATCTCCAATTTCTTGGAGCTCTCATGGCTATGAAAAGAAATTTGAGACAAGCAAATTTTGAAAAGAAGGTGGATCTAAAATTGACCTCTGCAAACTCAATTGCTTTTGATGTTTTTCACTTTATAGCTCAACAATAGGGAAGGAAATATTTCATTGAATTTTCTTGATTAATTTTTTTATTTGACATACCTGGGTGCCATGTGATGCCCAAACCTGTGCTTGAATACTTTGTAACTTGCTTTTGCTTCTTCATCTTCTTGTTTTCTCAATAATGATGTATGTGCCGTTGCTGCCCATAACCGACCTTCATGCTTTTTAACTGCCCAAGTGAATGCTCTCCTCTTGATCGATGAATCATGATTTGTTGATCTAACCTCATGCCCTTACTACCCATGATCTCTCCTTCATGCCTTCTTACTACCCCAGTAAAATCCTTCTTCATAATTGAAGAATTGGAAACCCTTGTTTAAAGGAGAAAACATGCAACTGCTTCGAAGCTTCTTTTTTTTTCAAATCCAAAGTGTAGAATCCCTAATTTTAATAAAATTAAAATTTAGTTATTTAGAAATTAATTATGGTTTATTGGTAAAAATTTTCAAATTCGGTAACCAAAAGGGTTTGATCGGAGTATCGGGTGAACCATCTTGAAGAATTTTAATTATTAAGGTGAGGAAAAAAAATTATGTAATATTATTTAGGAGATTAAAGTTGGTTTGATGATGTGGCATTTGAGTGTATTAAGATAAATCAAGCTGCTGACGTAGGGGAGCTGTGGTAGAGTGGCACTCATGTGAGCATGAAATGAGTTGCTACTTGGCGGCAACTATATAAACTTAAATGAAATTCAGTCGCTGGTTTTGGCATTGATCGAACTGAACCTTGGGAGCTCTCAGAAAGGAGGAGGAGCTAGGGTTTTGGGCCAGATCTAGAGGATTGGAGCTATTCAAAGAGAAGTTGTTGTTGCTGTTCTATTGTTGTCCAAGTGGAGTGAAGATCACTTCCGGTAGAACTTGAGTTCGTCCAGGCACTGCAATTTGAGCAGTGGTGATCCGAATTTCAGGTAAGAACTAGTAACTAGGTGTACATTAAACCAAATTTAGCAAGAGAATGTCAGAGTTGTAGAGATCTGATCTAGCTTCTTCAAATCTGCAGAAAACTTTCAGGCGCTGGTTTGAGTGGAATTTGCTCTCACATGCGGCAGTAATCTAAGGGAACGTGTGTTCTTCATTTAACTTAATCAGGAAATTAACATTAGAATTGAGATTCTGGTTTAAGTCTCATTGCAAATTGAAATCAGATCTCAGATCTAATTTCTTCTGTTTGGATTGAAGCTCAAGAGCAGAGGAAAGTGGTGGCTAAATTGTTTTCAAATTCTGAAATTGTGCATGTCGAATTGAGAGGATTCAAGTTGGGGATTAGCTTTAATCATGTAAGTAGCATAGATTTGATTTGATTTGGATGTTTTAAATTTGGAATTTGGTATAGAATGAGCATGAGTGTAGCTGAACCTTGTTTCTGTGTTGTCATGGGCACATAGGTATGAATAGCATGAAACTATAATTAACTTAAAATTCAAATGGATGAATTATATTGTTAGGTGATTAGTGAATTGCTGGGAATGAGATGGTGAAGAAAATTAGACTAGATAATATAGAAATTGAAATTCTGGTCATGGTTGTCAAAATTCTGTTAGAAGCTAACCTAGGCGGCTAATGGCATTATGGATTATTTTGAGACTCAATTAAATTCAAACGTGTGCTAAAGTCATGTTTAGAGTGTTAGTAATTTGCTGGAATTAGTTCGAATATAGAATAGTAGGTCAGTCTTAGTCTAAAAGGATCAAATGTGTTAACTGTTTTGGGAAAGAAACTGCTGGCGCTAAGGGTGGCTTCTGGCGCCTACCTCTTTAGAGGTTGGCACCATCTTCTTTAATGGATTTTTGTGATCGATTGCTCAAAGCACAATTGAGGTATTCTTGGGGAAAACTAAATAAAGATTATATGGAAGTTTGGGGTGAACAGAAGGAGTCAAACTAGAAGTATAAGTAATGATTAAAGTTCTGAAATTAGAAGGAACTGTGTGGTGCCAAGTGCTGCTAAGTGCAGCTAGGTGGCGCCTACTTCCCCAGAGGTTGGCACCAACCTGTTCCATTAATTTTTAATAAGGTGTTATAAAACCTAATTTGGGGATTTAATCAGGAGATTTATTTAGTAGTAAATTGAGGTTTTAGAGGCTTGAAAAGGATGCTGAATTGGGAGCATGCTGAGTTTCCAAACAAGGTAATTAAAATCCTGTTATGAACTAATATCAGGTTTCCTTCGAGTACTGAAATATTTCCAGCACTAGCATGTTTTAATTTGTAAAATTTAAATGATGGAATTACCTGCAGAATTAAATGTAAATGATTAAAAGGGAGTGTAGTGAGTTGAAGATACTAAAGGGAAAACATATCTAGAGATTTAATTACTGAAATCAAAATTTCTTAAGTAATGAAGTAGTGAGGTTAGGGAAGTAATGTGGTGCAGGTCTGAACTATATAAATTTTAGTTAATGTGTAGATTTTATGGCCTTAAAGGGGATATGTCTGAAGAGATGGTGGTGGACTGTGTTATACTATACTAAGGTTGTAAATGAAATCAATGTGGGATTTTTAGAGAAAATAAAAGTGTTAAGGAAGGAATTGGGGATTTAGGCTAAATAAGAGTGATATGAGTACAAATTCTACTTGTAAGCTACTTGTTAGGATTAAAGCAAGTAATATAAGTCAGACTTAAGTAATATAGTTAAATTCTGGTTTCAACACTCGGATTTGCCGATTTAACCGAAATTGAGCAATTTCACTAAATTTTGACTATAAAAGGGGAATTTTATGCAATACTTTGGAAAAGGACTTAAAATCAAATTATTTTGGATAAATGTGATTATTTGGTTTTCTCCAGGTACTTGAAGGATGGTTTTGTGATTTTTGATGGATTGATGGTTACCTTACCTCCGTGTACTCGGGGATGCCCATGTACTTGGGATGTTGTTTCCTCTGTGTACTCAGAGATGCCCCATGTACTCGGGATGATGTGTATGAGTTTTGAACAATTTGAGATTATCGAGATTATTGTTTTGGCTTTAGTTCAAGTCTAGATGGCATAGCTCGGTGTGGATCCACATTTGTCAAGTTAAGAGCTAGGTAGTGGAATAGATTGTTTCCTTGCTAGTTGTAATGCGTTGTTCACGCATGCGTTTCCACCGTGTACTCTGTGAGGCCTGATCGTGTACTCGGCTGGCTGGGGCTATCCCTCATTTTATCGTGTACTCAAATTGTGACTGGATTAGTACATGCCAACTCATCACTATACTGGATGGGTTCTCCCGCAATAAGATGATGATCGTGTACTTAGCTTCGCACCTAAGCCGGGAGGTGGCATAGTGGACTTCGTCATTACCTAGTTAAGGGCATTCTTATTTCATGAATCCACCGTGGACTTATTTCTGATGATTGCACGTAATAAATTTCTGTTATTCGGTGATTGTTGATATTTCTTTTATCAGTATATATATGTTGGATTTGGATTACTCGTAAATATTGGTTATTGTTACTGATGCATGTTTTACTACTGAAGCATGTTTTAGAACTATGATAAATGTTTTGTTGCTTGCATGTGCTACTTGCTGGGATATTCATATCTCATTACGCTTTGTTTTGTTTTCAGATCCCGGTGAGGACGATCTTGGCGGGGTTGAGCCAGTAGCAGATTTCCCTGATTATAGGGAGGAGGATTACTTTTTAGAGTGATTCTAGGGTTTTCCATTTGATTTGTTGATTGCTGGGTATAGTGAGTAACAATTGAATTGTAATCGTTTTCCTATGATGTTGGATTGGTGATTGGGATATTAGTAGACTTTGATATTGTGAAAGTGATTTTAATAAATGCAATTTCATGTATTTTACACTTTGATATAGATCTTGCGGTTTAATTATCTAACACCTCGGGTACAAGTTACGATTTTGCCACGTAACTCGGATCCGGGGCGTTACACGAAGACTAAGGCTTGACTGCTTCTTCCAGATGTTGTAATTCATTTCAATGAAAATCCAGAGGGAAAGACGCTGAGCATGCCTCAGTTTTGATTGCTTGAAGAAGTATTTGCCCCTCAGCAGAGATGATCCTCTTTTTTCCTTTTCTCTTTTTTTTATTCTCTCTCTCTCTCTCTCTCTCTCTCTCTCTCTGTGTTAACCTTTGCAAAAAGAAACCCTAATAAAAGAATGCAAATACAAAAATAAGAAAATAGGTTTTATACTAGTGGCCCCAGAATTCTCTAATGCATGCAAAACTAATGTTTTATGAAAAGACATAGATGCTCATCATAGGCCAAAAATATAGTTTTTGCTTTTTTGTTTTTATATATTTTTTTGAAAAATGATCCAATCAATTATTAGCATATAGTCCAAAAGAATTAAAATCAAGTTGAATAATGAGAAGATTATTTCAGAAAATGAAGAAATACCAAAATAAGCCTTCGAAACCTTTATAATAATTCCCATGACCATTGGCTTATCAATTGATGCTCTAGATATGATGACTCTTTCCATCTGACTATTTTGCCCCAATCTGAAAAGACATCTTCCTTTATCCAATTGAAGAGCAATTGTCTCTCCATTGTATCCATGATATGAGAATTTATGACTTCAACTTCAGCAACAATTTCCTAATGGCAATTTTGATGGTTGTCGACTTGTTCACAGCAGCCGGTTCTTCTGGCAGATTCTGCAGGTATTGAATTCATCTGTCTGGTTTAATCCCTTATGCTTTTTTTTCTGACTGATTTTTCTTTTGCTAGGTGTTCATGTACACCTATATGACTTTCTTCCGCCCATCCCCGGTTCCTGAGGTCGCGGATTTTCCTGTTGCTCTACGCTGGTCGGCCCAGGTCCGAGATGCTGATAGGAGTCAGCCTCGCACTGCTCGAGTGCACTTGGACCGTGCCTGACGATCCGATGTAAAGTCTTTATCCTTTTTCCTTTTATTTCTCTTCCTGCCTCTTGATTGTATCTGATCACTTTTCTTCTTTGCAGCTCATCTTATCCCGTCCTGATGACGTGGATGTTGGAGTGGCCCGTGAGATGGCAGTACAAGACGCTTTTGATAGAGATCTCCGACGTCAGCCCTACCATTGCTTCCTTGGGAGACTTGGTAGGGTGATGTATTTGGGAGAGCGCCTGTATTTCCAGCACACAGGCACACTTCGCATCCCCGTTCCTCCTCCTCCTGTGGGTCCCGACACACTCCTCCCAGGCTTTGATGTGGATCAGTTCGATCACTTCCTGGGTGCGGAGGGGCTCACAGTAGCTGGAGATTATGACGAGTGGATCCAGAGAGTCTCTATTGGATGCTTGATGGATCGACCCACTCGTGCCGGGGTGACTGAGATCGGCGGGATCTTCATTCAGGTCCATGATGACACTGTGAGTTTCATGATCTTCATCTTCCATCCCATTTTTCTTCAATTCTGCATTTCTGACTCTAATTCTATTCTTATTGGTAGGTGCACGAGCTGAATCTGATTCAGGACCGGTTCGAGAGCTAGCGGACCGCGATTGATGATATGATCGCAGAGCATGATGAGGTCGTGGCCCAGCGGGATGCTAGGATCAGAGAGCTGGAGGCCCTAGTTGCTGAGCTTCAGGCTAGACAGGTATCTGGTCTTCTTATAATTTCATTTCTTTCATGTTTCTGCTATTCTGCTATTCTGATATTCTGGTTTGATTTTTGCAGGGCCCGGTTCCAGATGATACTTCTTACGAGCCAGCTCCTCCGGCTCCTGACTTATCTCCAGTTCGGGCTGCTGATCCAGAGGATGCCCCAGTTGCTGATCCTGGAGATGCCCCAGCTGCTCCTGCATCTCCTTTGATGGTCCCTGAGCCGGAGGACGTCCTTGCTGCTGACCTAGTGGAGCCGGATCCCCTAGTTTCTGCTGTGGATATCCCTGGTATGTTTTCTTTAATTTTCCCTCTTCGGTTTATTTTGATGCTTTCATTTCTGATTTTTTTGTCTGTTGATCCAGATGCTTCTGTTCCTGGTCCCTCTTCTACTGCTGCTGGGCCTTCTGGATCTGCAAGTCCAGCCGAGCCTGCACGTGCTGAGCCCGAGGTTTCTTCTCCAAACTCTACTCCGGATCCGCCTCCCGACCTTGAGGATTATTGCTTGGAGTATCAGATCCAGCAGGTGGTGGGTCGGCTTCCTCGCCATGCTGCCGAGTGTATCCTGGCCTACTCTAGGGGCCGATCACTTCGAGGGAGAGGTCGTAGAGGGGGACACAGCCGAGGACGCGGAGATGATCCTGCACAGTAGTAGGAGATTTAGGATTTTTTTATGTGTATTTTCCATCATCCTTTGTACAAACACAATTTACATATATGAAAAGGAATTTTTGTTCATTTTCTCTTATCTAGCCCTCCTCTCTTTTCAATTTCATGCCATTATGACTTGTATACAGGTAAGACAGGTAAAAATTTCGGATTTTTCTCCATTTTCTCTTTTTTTTGCAATTTTTCTTTGTATCCGGTATATCAGACCGGATATATTGAGTTTTCTTTGTATCCGGTCTCATATACCGGATACACATGGTCCCCTTTGTATCCGGTATACTTAATCGGATATGAAGAAAACCTTTTGTATCTGGTCTGAGTTACCGGATACATTAAAAGATGCTATAAATGCAACCAGCCTCGGGATTTGAGTATTTTTTTCGAGTTTTTGAGTTTAGAAACCACCTTTTTCGCCTTTTTCTTCCTCCCCTTGAGTTCTAGCTTGCTCCCATCAACTCCAATGGAATCCGGATCATCTTCTGCCCCATTATTGTCTGTCCACACTGCCTCCCCTGCGAAACAACCTTTTAGATCAAAACCCCCAAATCTCACTAGGTACAACCCTGTGGATTCCTTTTACATAAGATGGGTTAACTCTATGACCCTTGATGAAGAGAGGAGATGGGATTCTACTAATCTAGGCCATACCCTGCTCATTCCCAAGGTTCCCTTCAAGTGGGAGATTATAGAGGCCATGATTGGTCACTGGATTCCTGACCTCAACTTGTTCCGTTTTGGGAACCATGAGATGACCCCGACCATTGAGGAGGTGGAAACCATCCTGGGCTTGAGGTTTGATGAGAAGGTAGTGAATTCTCCTCTTAGGCCCAGTTACAAGAAGGGGGCTTCTACATTCTTGGGCATAGGGAAGAAGGACTTAGGGGATTCTGACACCCTTTTGACCCTATCTAAGGCTTTTTTGACTGAGAAGCTTTTGAGGGGGGAGAATAAGGAAGCCCGGTTCAACGCCTTGACCCTGATAGTGGTCAACCAGCTACTTTTCCCACGAGATGATGATGAGGTGGACTTGGCCCTGATTTCAGTGATATGCCAGGTTAGGGAGCGGGAGAGGTTGGCTCCTATGATTTTGGCTGGGATGTATCAGGCCTTGACTGATTGCTACAATAGGAAGTCTAAACGCTTCTTAGCATGTGCCCAGATCCTGCAGGTAAAAAATTTTTTTTCTTTTTTGCTTTTTTGCTTTCTCTTTTTGCTTTCTTTTTTGCTTTCTTTTTGCTTTTTCTTCCTTTACAATGTGCTGATATATCTCTTCTCCTTTACAGCTTTGGCTACTTGATCATTTGAGTCAGATTGAGGAAATCAATCGACACTTCTTCCCGAGCTTGAAAGTCCCCATCTTGATGAGCAACCGAGGGTGTCCCGATATTCCAGGGGGCAAACAGGGCTGGTTCACTTTCTTGGGCTCCCTTCAGGATGACCAGGTGAGATGGCCTGGTACTTATCAGCCCAATGCAGAGACCGTGATCAGCTTTCGTGACCGCAACTTTTTGATTCTAGCTGGCCTGAGATATGCAGTGCTGTATCTTCCTCTACAGGTACTTCGTCAGTTCAGAGCGATCCAGGGGATTATCATCCCGAGTGGGTATGAGGATCATCTTGGGCCCCTTTCTCCAGATACCATGAAGCTGAATGCCTGGTTGATGAGGGAGTGGTCCTATGTTCGCTTCATGCGTAGCCCAGTCTTCTCAGAAGCCCATACGAAGGATTATCTCTTCTGGATCAAGGAGCAGATACAGAGTCAGGCACCAGTACCCGAAGATCCTCCTGCAGTCTTGGCTCTTACTTATGAGGATATTTTAGAGTCTGAGAGAGCTTCCCACAAGCGACTTCAGCAGATATGGGTATGAGAGGCCCAGGAGCTTAGGATACGGGGCCTTGACATGGAAAGGCAACTTGCAGAGCTGGTATCTCGCCATCTGGCTATGGAGAAGCAACTTGCGGAGCATAGGCAGGCCCGCTGTCTTGAAGTCCGCGCACTGCGGCAGAAGTATCAGGATGCTTTAGCCAGCCTTAGGAGCATGAGGATTAGGCAGACTCTTTCAGATGAGGTCATTTCCTTCTTGAGTGATCCCGCTGCAGAGGGGGCTTCTGGGGTTATCGCAGCTCAGGCAGCCCGGATTCAGGAGCTTGAGGAGCGGCTAGGAGACAGATATTAGCCTTATTTCCTGCACACATTTTTTCTTTTTTCCTACCTTTGTACAAAAGCAAACTCCAATAGTGGAAAGACAAAGGATTTAATTCAAAATAAAATTTTTATATTATTGGCCTCAGAATGCTCAGATGCTTGTAAAAACAAAGGTTTTATGAAAAGTATTTGATTTGTCATCACTGGCCAAAGTATAATTTTTCCTTTTTATATTTTTTTTATTTTTTTGAAATTTGGTCCATGCACTTAATCACCTATAATTAAAGGAATTAGAACCAGGTTAAATAATGAAAGGGGTAGTCCAGAAATAACGAGGGATCAGAACCGTCCATCTTAGGACCTTTAGAGTCATCCCCAAATGCCTTTTTTCCAAAACTGACCCCATTCTGCTCATGCCAACCTTGCTTCAGGCTCAGATCTCCATGATCAACTCAACCTCTGATTTTTTTTCATTTTTTTTTCTTTTTGCCAATATTGCCCCTAGCGCCAGTTACGGTTTTCACTAGGGCCGGCTTCAGCATTCCATCATCACCCATCTTACTCTGACATTTGAATGAACAAACTAAGATCACCGAGGGCTTAAAAATGGGACGAAATAAAGGCTAGGCTTGGTTTTTGAAAGAAATGGTATTAAAGGCCCAAAAATTTTCAAGTGTGGAAATAGGTCAACCGGACTTACAGTCATGATGAATTTAACCCTTTTTCCCTAAATTGCCCTTTTTGCGTCTTTTTCACACTTGGCTTTCATTTTCCAATTTTCATTGCTTTTTTCTCTTTTTTTTCTTAACTTTACCCCAATTGGCTTTGCCCTAATTTGCTTTGCCCCAATTTGACTGTGAATCCGGTTTGGGTTTATCAAAGAAACGAACCGGCTCAACTTGGCTAGTCTAGGGATTAAAATTTTGAAGGAAATAAAGAAAAATGGCCTCGGATCATTTCTTAGTAATGTTCACTCAAGGAAAATACCTTTTTACTGCATCAGAGTTAATTGGCTCAGGAAAATCTGATCCATCCATTTCTGCTAAGATGAGTGCACCCCCTAACAGGACCTTCTTGACGACATAAGGCCCTTCCCAATTGGGCTTGAACTTACCATGAGGGTCTTCCAAAAATGATAAGATTTTCTTTAGCACTAAGTTTCCTTCCTGGAAAGTTCTGGGCCTCACTTTCTTATTGTAGGCCCGGGCCATTCTCCTTTGGTACAACTGGCCATGACATAGTGCTTTTAACCGCTTTTCTTCTATCAGGTTGAGTTGATCATGTCTTGACTGTATCCATTCAGCTTCTTCCAATTCTGCCTCCATAAGCACTCTGAGTGATGGGATTTCTACTTCCACTGGCAAGACTGCTTCAATTCCATAGACTAGGGAATACGGGGTTGCCCCGGTTGAGGTCCGGATCGAGGTTCTGTAGGCATGTAAAGCAAGTGGCAGCATTTCATGCCAATCCTTGTAGCTTACTACCATCTTCTGAATGATTTTCTTTATGTTCTTGTTTGCTGCTTCTACTGCCCCATTCATCTTCGGCCTGTATGGAGCTGACTTGTGGTGGGTGATCTGAAACTGCTCACACATTTTCTTCATGTCCTTGTTCTTAATATTTGAAGCATTGTCTGATACTATGGCACTTGGCAGTCCATAGCGACAAATGATATTGTGCTTCAAAAATTTAATAACATGGTTGCTTGTGATGTTCGCATATGAAGCTGCTTCTACCCATTTAGTGAAGTAATCAATTGCCACCAGGATAAATCTGTGCCCGTTCGATGCCTTAGGTGAAATCATGCCGATGACATCTATGCCCCACATAGAGAAGGGCCATGGTGATGTCATGTTGTGCAACTCACCTGGGGGTGCATGCTTGTTATCTGCATATATTTGGCATTGATGGCACCTCCTGACATGTATATAGCAATCATGTTCCATGGTCGTCCAGTAATATCCCAACCTCAAGATCTTCTTTGCCAACATGTGTCCACTCATATGGGGCCCACAAACTCCTCCATGTACGGTCTCGATCAGTCTTTCCGATTCAGCCTTGGCAACACATCTGAGCAGAATGTTGTTATGTGACCTCTTGTACACATGTCCACCACTTAGCAGAAATTGACCAGCCAATCTCTGTATTGTCCTCTTCTCAGTAGCAGTGGCATTTTCTGGCAGACTCCGATTGTTCAAGAAATTTTTGATATCTTGAAACCACGGTGCTTCTTCTTCTGGTGTTCCCTCTAGAACGAGACAGTAAGCCGGTTCATCTCTAACCTCAATTTCCAGTGATCTGATGTCTACTCCTTCTGGTATGCTGACCATTGAAGCCAATGTTGCTAGAGCATCTGCAAACTGATTCTTGGCCCTTGGCATATAGTTGAAGGAAATTCGAGTGAAATTTGTGCTTATTTCTTCCAAATACTGGTGATAGGGGATCAATTTGTGATCCTTGGTTTTCCATTCACCAGTTGTTTGGAAGATGATAAGACTCGAATCCCCGTATACGTCAAGTTCCTCTACTTCGTGATCCATGGCGGCTTGCAACCCAATTATGCATGCCTCATATTCTGCAATATTATTGGTGCACTAGAATTTCAGCTTTACTGCAATCGGGATGTGTGAACCATCTGGTTTAACCAAGACTGCCCCTATTACATTCCCATTCATGTTGGCGGCCCCATCGAAGAACATCTGCCAAGAACTCTCACTGTCCTCCTCTTCAGTGTACAGAATTGCCTCATTTGGGAAGTTGGTCTTCAAGGGTTGATATTCTGGCAGAGGATGTGCAACCAGGTGATCAGCTATGGCTTGACCCTTGATCGCATTTTGGGTGATGTATGTGAGGTCAAACTCGGACAGTAGCAGTTGCCACTTTTCCGTCCTGCCAGTCAGTGCCGGTTTCTCAAATAAATACTTCAGCGGGTCCATCCGAGATATCAATAGTGTGGAGTGACTAAGGAAGTAATGCCTTAGCCTCTGAGTGGCCCACACTAGAGCACAACAGGTCTTCTCCAATGATGAATACTTGGCTTCATATTCCATGAATTTTTTACTTAAATAGTAAATGGCCCTTTCTTTTCTACCAGTCTCATCGTGCTGCCCCAAGACGCATCCCATCGATGTTTCCAACACTGACAAGTACAGGATCAGTGGTCTTCCTGGAGTTGGTGGCACTAGCACAGGTGGGTTCAGTAAATACTCCTTGATCGTATCGAAGGCCTGCTGGCAATCCTCATTCCAGACCGTTGGGTTATCCTTCCTTAGAAGTTTGAAAATTGGTTCACAGATAGCAGTGAGCTGCGCTATGAACCGGCTTATGTATTGAATCCTCCCAAGAAAACCACGAACCTCCTTATCGGTTCTGGGTGCTGGCATTTCAATTATGGCCTTGGCTTTAGCCGGGTCAATTTCAATTCCTCTTCGGCTCACTATAAACCCCAGTAACTTCCCTGATGTAGCCCCAAAGACGCACTTAGCCGAGTTAAGCCATAGACTGTACTTCCTGAGCCAATCAAACACTTTCTTCAGATTGATCAAGTGGTCCTCCTCTTTGCATGATTTGGCAATCATATCGTCCACATAGACCTCCATCTCCTTATGGATCATGTCATGGAATAGTGCTGTCATGGCCCGCTGGTATGTTGCCCCAGCGTTCTTAAGCCCAAACGGCATGACTATATAGTGGAATGTGCCCCAAGGTGTGATAAATGCTGTTTTCTCCTGATCTTCCTTAGCCATCTTGATCTGATTGTACCCCGAGAAACCATCCATGAAGGAGAACAGGCTATGTACCGCAGTATTATCGACCAGAATGTCGATGTGTGGAAGCGGAAAATCATCCTTTGGGCTTGCCTTGTTCAAGTCTCTATAATCCACGCACATTCGGACTTTTCCGTCCTTCTTGGGTACCGGCACTATGTTTGCGAGCCACTCTGGGTACGTAGAGACTGCCATAAATCCGGCTTGGAACTGTTTGACCACTTCGTCCTTGACCTTCAAGGTCCATTCTGGCTTCAATCTTCTCAGCTTCTGCTTAATCGGCTTAACCCCTGGCAAGATTGGCAACTTGTGCACCACCATGTCTATGTCTAACCCCGGCATGTCCCGATACGACCAAGCAAACACATCCTTGTAGTCCGCCAAGAACCGTGACATTTCATTTTTCTGCACATCAGACAAGCATGACCCGATTTTCACAATTTTTGGGTCCTCTTCGGTCCCAAGATTTATGGATATGGTCTCCTCAATATTAGGTTGGACCCCTTTTTCATGACGTTCCACTTGGTATTCAATTTCTTTTGGAACGTCTTCTTCTTCGACCTCGGTCTCTTCTTCGATCCCCATGAGGTCAAAGTCGAGCTCAAGGTCGAAGTCATATTCAACCTTGTCCAATTCGGTCTGATTATATGGTTCATAAGTGGTTTGGACCTTTTTGAAAAAATTAAGTTTTCTAGAAAAAATAGAAAAATCTTTTTGGGTTTTTTTGTGAGCCTTCTAAACATAATTCCCCTGAAGACGAAGGCCCATTAGAACCTTCAAGGAAATGGCATTCCACTATTGGAGTTTTTTTTTGGAAGCCGCGTCAGTTTGCCGAACTAACGCTGCTTCAAAGGTAAGGGAAGTTTCTTCCCAATTGTTCATTACAAAATTCTTGGGAGCAGGGGAAATAGGGAAAGCCTGCTCCTCAAGCCCAGTGTAAGCACCCAAATTTTGATCAAACCAAAAAAAAAAAAGAAAAAAAAAAGAAAAGAAAATAAGAAAACAAAAAAAATGTGCTAAAAGACAGCAAAACAGCTCAAAACCCTGGTAGAAAGTCAAACCCCGAGGGGACAAAAAGTTGACTTTTTGATTAAGTGATATTTGGCCACCTTGATTTATATCATCGGATAGAGAATCTCGACACGATTCCAACGCAACTGAGTTTGTAGGAATCGGAGTCCGGATGAAGGTTCTGCGGGCAGTCAAACTTAGGCGAAGCCAAAAGTTGACTTTCTGCCAAAGTCCGATCCAAAGGCCTTGCTTTATATCATCGGATAGATAATCTCGACACGATTCCAACACAACTGAGTTTGCAGGAATCGGAGTCCGGATGAAGGTTCTGCGGGCAATCAAACTTGGGCGAAGCCAAAAGTTGACTTTCTGTCAAAATCCGATCCAGAGGCCTTGCTTTATATCATTGGATAGAGGATCCCGACATGATTCTAGCGCAACTGAGTTTGCAGGAATCGGAGTCCGGATGAAGGTTCTGCGGGCAGTCAAACTTGGGCGAAGCCAAAAGTTGACTTTCTACTAAAATCCGATCCAGGTGCTTACCCCCCTGCCATTGGATAGAGGGCTCCGATACGATTCTAACGCAACTGAGTTTGCCCAGATCGGAGCCCGGATGAAGAAAATATGAGCTGACAAAATTCCCGAGCAGCAAAACCGGCAATCTGCGCACGTGGCAAAAATCTGCACACGTGGCGAGTTGCGCAGGAAAATATCTCGGGGATCAAATCCGTAAATATCCAAACATTCAAAATATCCCAGGGACCAATCTGAAAGTATCTGAAAATATCTGAATAAAATAATATTAAACCAAATATCCCAGGGACTATATCTTAATTTTCGGATTTTTTAAACAAACCCGCAGCGCCATTTAATGTTTTAATGATTTTGTCGCTCGCGCCCAGCGACAGCAAGTGGGCGCGAGCTGAGCGCCGAAGTGGGCGGATGCCCATTTCTCCTTCTATAAAAGCAGCATCCTCCTTCAATTGCGGGGGTTCTGCATTTTTTTGTTGTTCGGATTTTTTGGGTTCGGATTGTTGGGGGATCCTTGGGTGCGGATTTTTGGTTCAACATTTTCTGTTGTTCCTCGGCATTCGAAGGTAGTCTGGGCTACCATCTTCCCCAAAGAACCACACCCTTGGCCATTCCTTTCTTCCTCTCCTTCCTCGACGAATCCGAAGGAGGTCGTGCTCTTGGTGTGAGAAGAAGGAGGCTACGGCAGCTGCTCGTTGGCTCCAAGGAACCCTCCGGCCTACTCTACAGAGACCTAGAACCAGGGTGAGCTCTCCACTTTCTTTTGTTCAATATATATATATATATATATATATATATATATATATATATATATATATATATATATATATATATATATAAATCAGGCTTCCCATGCATCTCTAACATCTGGTTTGTCATTGTTTGCTTGATTCGAAGGGGAGCATGTTCCCTCTTATCTCATCTCTTGTATCCCGAATAAAGCCCTCTGTTCCCTTCTTTGTATGTTCTGTTAATGTATTGTTTCGGATTTGTAAGTTTCCAGAGAGATTTGAGTGATGAGTGGTGAGGATATGTTAGGTTAGATTAATTTCCAACTGTGTTTAGAGGTCTGCTGGGGTTCTAAGGATCCCCAGAAACCAGTTACAGAGCTTAAAACCAGTCGGAAATGGAGTTTGGAGAGAAAAAACAGAGAGTCAGGGTTTGCGCTGAGCTCGCGCTCACCTAGCTTGGGTCCACTCACCTCGCGCCGAGCTCGCGCTCACCTCACGCCAAGCTCGCGCCCACTTCCTTTTGGTGCACTGAGCTCGCGCCCACCTGGCGCCTAGCTCGCGCCCACCTCGCGCCGAGCTCGCGCCCACTTCGTTTTGGGTGCGCTGAGCTCGCGCCCACCTGGCGCCCACTTCTTTTTTCGTGTTTTTTCGCTGTTTTCGGTCCGCCTATTTCGCGCCGACCTCGCGCCTACCCCTAAAACATGCCGAATTGATATATTTTTGAAAAATTCCAAAAATGCCCTTTACTGTACCGTGGGGGGCTTCGCCCCCCGCACCCCCCACTCCCTTTGTTCGTTGCGCGTCCAACCCGGGTACCTCCCCTTGGACCCAGCACAATGAGCCATTTTTTTTCCTGATAGAGCGTCAATCTTGTGTATTTTCTTGTTGTGATTATTACTGGATGTGAGTGCCATTTCCGAACCGAACCGGATAAACCAACAGGGTTTCCGGGTCAACCGGAAACCCAAAATGGGCCATGGACCGACCCAGTCCAAATTGATTTCCGGTGGGCCTTCCAATGGGGCCCACCTAGCCCAAACCATTGAATTGTGCTTAAATAAGATAATCAAAGGAATAGGGCGGGCCGGACCACTTGAGGCCCACCCAAGCCCTATGTGGGGCATGCATGCTTAAATTAGGTTGTGGTTTGGCCGAGACCACGGGTAGGGCCTATCGGGCCCACTAAGCCCATGAACCCGACCAACTTAGGGTTTCAAAACCCTAACTCAGGAAGTCTTGGGTTTTCAAGCCCAAGCCCAGGTAAAAGGCCCCAAGCCCAACACTTGGCCATTTTGGCACAGATAAGCAAGATAATCAAAACCACTTGGCAACCAACTGTGGGGCCCACCCAAGGGCCCACAAAGCAGTCCCGGCCCACTTTTGACATAAAATCCACTTAACTAATCAAGCTTAAACTTAAAGTAAAATCAATTCATTTGAACCAAAGCCCAAAGGGCCTCTCAGGCTAAACTGAGGCCCACAAGGGACACGTGGGCTCAACCAAGCCCACCAAGGAATCCGCGGGCCTTCCAACGGGGCCCGCCCAATCAGACTCACACCACTTTAAGCTAAGAAAGATGAAACCAAGTAAAGGGACCCACACCACTTTGGCGGTCCCGCCAGACTTAATCAAAATTACATGCTGGAATAGGAATCGGGTGAGTGAGAGACCAGAGTTGACTCAAACCAGGGAAACTTATGGGACTCGTCACTGGACGGGGTGGATTGGGGTGTCTACGGACTTCCCTAGACCGCAACCGAGAACAGACGTAGAATCTCAAGCCGCAGACCAAAAGCCCTAATAGACAAGATTAGGTACCCAGGTGTCCGCCTGCACCCCATCAGGCGGTGGCGACTCCAAACCAATCCCGAGCCACGCATCGTTTTGCGTGCGCCTCGTCGTGCGGCCGAAATATGGTGCGCACATCCAGCATCCGTTGCCATCATCACCGGATGGGTACTGCCCTTTTCTGCTACGGGGCCCAGTCCAGAAATGACCTCCTTCGGAATCTTTACTACGGCCCAGTCAATGAACGGTAGCTCGTTGTCACTACCAGTTTTCTCGCCTTCAGTCATGGCGAAGAAAGCCCCCACATCTTCAGAGAAGTCTGTCTGCTGCTCTGGTTGTGGCCCAGGCCCATTGGCTGCTCCCAGTATTGGAGATGGGTTGTATGGCTGCGAGGCCGAAACAAAAGGTTTCTGAAATGGGTTGCTGTTGTAGTAGGGAGGCTTGGACTGGTCCATGGGAGGAGATATCTGGATTGTATAGGAGGGTTTAGGGAAACTTTCCCTTAAATGCGGAAGTTTTCCTTTGCTTCTTTCCTCTCTGTGCGCACCCCCTTTTTGGGTTTTGGGCCGCACGACGAGGTGCATGCAAAGAGTGATGCTCGCCTCGGGACTGATTTGAAGTTTGGAGTCGCCACTGCCTGAGATGTGCAGGCAGACACAAAGGGCACTTATCCGGGCCTAATTAATCTGGTCTGCGGCTTTTTAGAGTTCTGAGCAAGTTCTCGGTTACGTCTAGGGAAGCCCGAAGACACCCTAGCCCGCCCCGTCGATTGACAGGTCCCGTGGGTCTCCTTGATCTTGAGTCAACTTAGTTTTCACCCAATTCCTAAGCCAGCATGCACACTTATTTGGTCTGGTGGGACCCTCTGAAGGTGTGGGTCCCTTTTATTTTAATTTTATCTTTTTTATTTAAGTGAGGTGGGTCGGACCCGGGTCCCGTTGGAAGACCCGTGGGCTGCCATGGTTGGGCCTTGGGCCCAGTTGGGTTATTGGGTAACCCATTTGGTTATTTTATTATTTTATTTATTTACACTTTAGGTTCGGGCTTAGTGGGCTTGGAATGAGCCCATTAGCCAAAGTCAAGTGGCCTTGCGCCCGTTTATTGAAAACGGGCCTGGTTTGGGCCGGTCCAAAGTGGGCTCCACAGTTGGGCCCAGGGTGGTCTTGGTGGGCCCAAACCGAACCAAGAAATTGCACTTTTTACATTATTTTACATGTGCCCGTATTTTCTCTACGGTCCCACCTGACCGTGAATTGACTACGGTCTCTTCTGCCCGTGAATCAAACACGGTCCAGGCTGGACCGGCTTGAGTTTACGGGCGCAACTCAGTTTGCCCGTTTGCTGCCGATTCTTCCTGGGGTCAGTTCCGTGGCCTCTTTGGAATGTTCTGCAACATCTGGAATGATTCCACTGCCTTCGTATTTCTTTAGTTTCTCATTTTGGCTTAGAAAACCATCTTCTCCCTCTTCCTTTTGTTCTTTAAGGAAACGATGTCTTTACTTGGTTGTTCTCAGATAATTTTGAGAGTGGGAGAGGGGAAATTACAAGGAATGGTTCATGGAGGATGGATTCCTCTTGTCCTTCCAAATGGATCCATAGAATGGATCTTATGTCAATTTCATTTTTTCTCTTGAATTCCCTTTTTCTCTTTTCATATGGGCATTCAAACTTGCAAAAAGGAATCTTATCAACAATAAACAAGAAGGTTAGTAGACAATGCAATAAAGCAACAAATTTAACATTCTTTAAATAAAGAAGTTTATGTATGTATTGAAATAGAAATTAAAAGAAAACATTACCACACTCTTATTTCTTTGTTTGGATGATATTGAGGTCCTCCCAAGATTTTGGCAGCGCTTCCGCGTCTCTTTGAATTTCCAAAATGAATTTGAAAAAGGGTTTGGTAAGAGGTTGGGTTTAAAAGAAGGTATTTGGGGGTTTAAGCATGGTTTGGGGATGCAGGGGTATTTTGGGTATTAAATAGGTTTAGGTTTTGGGAGAGACAAAATTTGGGCAGAGGTTGGTTGTGATAATCACATAGGCAGAGGGGGGAGAGGCCAAGAGGAGAGAGCTTGTTGAAATGAGGGGGGTGGCCTCTCTATTTATAGGCAAAAGTTTCGTGCGCGTATTTGAACTACGGGCATGCCTTGCCCGTACTTCAAGTACGGGCGTGCCTTGCCCGTAATTCAATTACGGGCGAAAAACGAATATTTGCAATTATCGCAGATTCTTCCGTACGGGACGCGTGTCCCGCCACGCGTCCCCTTCTAGAAGCTTGCCCGTAGTTGAAGTACGGGCATGCGTCGCCCGTACTTCAAATACGGTCCCGCACGTTTTTAAAATGTTTGGATTTCAAACCTTTATTCAATTTGGTTTATTTAAAGATTTTTATCCGATTTTTTGATTATTTTATTATAAAACGAGATTCTCTTATTAAAATAATATTAAAAAATAAAGATATGATTATTTTAATTCATCTATTCTGCTTTTTGCTGCTGTTTTGCCACATGGGCAGCTTTCTTTGAAATTTCAACTGTCCATAACTTCTCCGTCTGATGTCCGATTTTAGCAAATTTGGTGTCGTTGGAATCAGCTCGGAACACACTATCCACTGGGATCAAATTGGGCAGTTGAATTGGGGTCGAGCAAAAAGTCAACTTTCGCTCCCCCAAAAGTTTGACCGGCTCATAACTTCCTCATCCGGACTCCGATTCTGGCAAACTCAGTTGCATTAGAACCGTGTCGAAATGCTTTTTTCAATGAGAGGAAGTTTGATGGCCAATTCTCTTTGGATCAAAAAGTCAAATTTTGGCCCCCTCAGGGTTTGACTTTTTAGTTGAAATTTTCATTTTCTTCATTTTTTGGGGTGCAAAAATCAGGTGCTAACACTCTCCTTCTTCATGCTTCATCCTTCTCCAACCTCTGGGCTTGAAGCCCAACCCTACTTTAGGGAGTAGTTTCTTAGCCGTGATTGGCTCCACCATCTCCTACAAATTGATTCCCAGGCCTTTCCCTGGGTGAAAGTGGTATTTTTTCATCACTTTCTTTATCATTTTTTCTGCAGTGGTCCCCTTTCTTTTTTCTTTCTCACACCCCCCAGGTATGTAATTTACCGTTTCGAACTGAAACGAGTGGAATGCAATCTTGTCGGCAGTCAAGTCTACATTTATCAAGGGTACGTCAGGTGACACAATGGGTGGCACCAAGTTTTCAGCTAGGACTGTTATCACCCTTTGCCCTCTTACATATTTCACCCTTTGGTGGAGCATGGATGGTATTGCCCTAGCCGAATGTATCCACGGCCTTCTTAGGAGCAGATTGAAGGCTGCGGGTATATCCATCACCTCAAATGTGATGTTAAAGATATTTGGCCCAATTGTGACCGGCAGTTCAATCTCCCCTAGGGAGTGGGTCTTGGAGCTATCAAAAAGCCCTCACTATCCGCCCATTTTGTTTGATCCTTGACTGGTCCAGACCCAGCTTGGTAAAAGTGATTAACGGGCAAACGTTTAATGCCGACCTGTTGTCAATTAGAACCCGTGCAATCATGCAGCCCTTGCAAAGCACTGTGATGTGCAAAGGGTCAACATGATAACACCCACCTGGGCTGATCTCACCCTCTGAGAAACTTATCACATTATGTGACAAGATTTGACCAACCATTTTGCCAAGCTGGTCTGGATCGATTGTCTGGGATACGTGTGCACTCTGTAGCACCCTTAGCAATGCATCCCTGTGCTTTTTGGAATTCAGCAAAAGGCCCAGTATTGAAATCTGGGCCGAGACCTTGTTTAGCTGATCCACAAGATTAAATTCACTTTTCTTAATTATTTTTATGAGGTCTGCTGCCTCATTTTCTGCTTCCTGGGGGGTGTCTTCTCCCACTTTGTTTTTTCTTTTCTATTTTCTTTTTTCTTCATTTTATTTTTTTTCTTTTTCTGCTTCTGTCTCCTTCTCCTTCTCTTCACCCCCTGCACATCTCCCTGACCTCGTCATGAGGTTTAGCTCCTCCTGGTTCGGGTTCCTCACTACTGGAACCGTGGCTGTGATTCCCTCGCAGTAATTCCATGGTACAGCGGCCTCAGAATAGGCTAATCTAGGGATGTTGACCACCAACGGCTGGAGTTTGGACCAGGATGTATAGGCCGGTTTAGGAATAGTCTGGGCTGGCTGAACATTTACAACCAAGGGTTGAAGTTTGGAATTTGCGGGGACAGAATAAGTGATGGAAGCAGTGGTGGGGTCAAGGTTGATGACCAGTGAAGCCTTGGACGGCTTGGATGGTGAATAGATGGGTGGACTGCAATTGAAGACCAATGGGGGCCTTGCAGTATTCATCTGGGCCATAAGAGAGGAGACCCGGTTTAAATAGGAGCTTATGTCTTCAGCAGCAGGATTGTTTTTCTGAGAGACCATGTTGATCTCCTCCTCTTCCTTCTCTGGGAAAAATCGGACCTGGACAGTGGTCCCTACTGGAGCTATGAGCTGAAATGGGTCAAAGGCCCTTCTCGTGGTGGATATGGCGGTGATAGAGTTGGATGGGCCTGCCCCATTGTGGTACGGCAGAGGGTTCTGCCCAATATCATTTCCCAACGGGGCGGGTGTAGCAGTGTTAAAGACCAAAGCCTTCTGGTCCAACAGGTCCTGGACCGCATGCTTCAGCATCCAGCAAGTGTTAGTAGAGTGCCCCGGTGCACCCATGTGATAGTCGCATGTGATGGCTGGATCAAAATTCCTCCCCTTTGGGGCATTCGGGTTGGGCTCTTGCAGAGTCAAATATTCCCCCTTCAGCAGGGTTGGCAGCAGTTGGGACAACGATATCGGGAGAGGAGTAAAGACTCTATTCCTCCTTGCTGCCATCCAGGCCTCCCGCTCCTCCTTAGTAAAGGCCCTCCTCTGGTTTGCATGCACGAAAGGGGAGAAATTGACATTATGTGGGGTCTGATAAGATTGCTGGGCCTGTTGGGCCTGCTGGGGTGCAGAGATGTTAACATGGAGTGGTTTCTTGGCAGGAGGAGCCTGGACTAGATTCACTTCTCCTTCCTTCCGGGCCCCTATCTTTTTAAATCCAGCCCCTTTCTTCTGGGCTATGGAGGCAAAGGAATCAGACTGCCCAGTCAGAGTAGAGTAGTCTATCAGCCTTCCTGACCTGATCCCTTCCTCGATCCGGTCCGCCACTTGCACCAAGGCTGCAAAGTTGGTGGTGATCTGACCCACCAAATGGTTGTAGAAGGGCTGCCCCAGTGTGCCCATGAACGTGGAGATCATCTCCGGTTCTTGCATAGGTGGCCTGACCTAGGAGGCGGCCTCTCTCCACCTCTTGGCATACTGCCATACGGGCTCATCTTTCCCTTTACTCATTCTCATCATGTCGTACCGGTCTGGCACGATCTCAGAGTTGAATTTATTACTTGAACTTGGCCGGTAGACATACGTCAGGGTACAAGCACAGATCCTCGAAGGTGGTGCCTCCATGGCTGTTTCCTCCCTTCACTTCTTTCAGCTCTTCTTGGATCCTTTCTATTCTGAGCAGCATTTTCTTTTCCATCTCTTCTCTGGCCTTTTCTTTCTCCAGCTCTTTCTTTGATTTTGCTGTATTTTCCCTGATCAGAATGGGTTCAGGGACTGGTTCAGAAATGGGCTCAGGCATGGGTTGAGCCGGAGGAGGCATGTAGGCCTGCGGTGGTGGTGCCTGATGAGAAGTCGATGCTTGATTTTGGGCTTGAGCCTGTTGGGCCTGAGCCGCCAGTAGGTCTGCCAGCATCTTGGCCAGACCCGCCACTTGCTCTTGCAGCTGAGCAAAGTCTTGAGCCGATACGGTGGCCTGGGCTTGGTTCTCTTCAGTGTTCATGGTGCGGGCTTTAGATCTGGTTACTGGAGCAATGATTGCAAGTGTACCTGGGGAAGGAAAACAAAGACACAAGTCAGCTTCCATTTAATTTGAAACACACCCCTATAAATGTAGACAAGTAGGTCAGGTGAACACCAGTCCAGATTTTTTTGTTTTTTTTTGTTATTTTGTTGGAATATTTTAGTGCTTCCAAGGGTCCCAAAATTTTTTTTGATTTGATTGGTACAAAAAAGACCAACCAAGGGTTTTTTCCATGGAATATTCTGAGGCTTCCAAATGTCCTAAAAATTTTGACCTTGAGTGGTTCTCGTGACCAAACAAAGGTTCTTGGAATATTCTGAGGTTTCCAAATGTCCTAAAAATTTTTGACTTTGAGTGGTTCTCGTGACCAAACAAAGGTTCTTGGAATATTCTGAGGCTTCCAAATGTCCTAAAATTTTTTGACTTTGAGTGGTTCTCGTGACCAAACAAAGGTTTTTGGAATATTCTGAAGCTTCCAAATGTCCTAAAAATTTTGACTTTGAGTGGTACTTGTGACCAAACAAAGGTTTTTGGAATATTCTGAGGCTTCCAAATGTCCTAAAAATTTTTGACTTTGAGTGGCACTCGTGACCAAACAAAGGTTTTTGGAATATTCTGAGGCTTCCAAATGTCCTAAAAAAGTTTGACTTTGAGTGGTTCTCGTGACCAAACAAAGGTTTTTGGAATATTCTGAGGCTTCCAAATGTCCTAAAAAAGTTTGACTTTGAGTGGTTCTCGTGACCAAACAAAGGTTCTTGGAATATTCTGAGGCTTCCAAATGTCCTAAAAATTTGACTTTAATTGATAAAAATAACCAACCAAAGGTTTCTTTCTTCTGAATTTTCTCAGTTTTCAAATGCAAAAGCTTGATTGAAATATGTTTGAATTGAATTGGTATCAAAAAAATGACACCTTGGTTCCTTCTTTGAGTTTCAAAATTAGGTTGAATCTTGAAAGAATATTTTATTTTATTTTTCTGGTTTTTTTTGGTTTGTTTTTTGATTTTGTATTTTTGGAACATTTTTATGTTCTTTTCGGGGTGCCTAAGGATTATCCACAGTGTTTTAGGCATTTTATTTTGAAAATTCGGGCTGAAAAAGCCAATTTATTCATTTTCTGCATGTATCCGGCATTAAGTGCGGGATAAGCATATGTCTTACTGTATCCGGTAATAATGACTGGATACACGCATAACCCTTTGTATCCGACATTTATACCGGATATGAAGAAAAGTGTTCTTAACCGGCCTGAGTTGCCGGTTAATGTCGAAATGGCCATTTTGACTCATTTTTTCACCAGATTAGGTTTTTTTCATTCCCACTTGATGTTCACCTTAACTTGGCCTTCAAAACTTGCCCCAAATTGGGCTTGGACATCATACTTGCAAAATTCCCCAAATTCATGAAAAGAACATGGCTTTACCTTGCCACCTTGTATTACCTTCATTCAATATGGTATTCACATTATACCTTGGCCTGTAAACATGCAAACGGCCTTCCCACATTTACACCCAATTCCCCAAACGCAATTGTGTACTTTTAGCTGAAAACATGTTTCTCCACCTTCAAGCGTATGGTTTTTTGGTTTTGGCTTAATTGGCAACTTAGAACTCAAGTCTAGTGATGCCCGGAATCGAATCACAGATCCCATCGTCATCACATCATTGACTCAAATTCTAAGGTGAATGTTTTCACTTTCGCTTTCCGAAGTCACGACCTCGGTGCGCCAAGCTACCCACATTCATGGTTCAACTTCCTATAGGTAATGGGTAGGCTGTGCAAAGTGTTTAAAGTGCTCAAGTGCATTGAGTTTACTGAATTTATGCACTTCATTTTCATGCTCAAAACATGGCACTAAAACCTCCCAAGACATGGTACAAAAATATAACAAGTAGGCATGCACACCAAGATAAGACCATAAGCATGAGCCTAGGCATAATCCAACCGTATACACATGCATTTATCCATGTAGATTTCAAAGTATTCCAATCAGATTTCAAAATACAACAATATGCACAAATAAAATAAGCAAAATAGCAAGCATTCAAAGGTAAAGAAAAGCATGAACAAAACACCAAAATTGGCTTAAATCCACATGTCCCCAGCAGAGTCGCCAGTTGTGAGACACGGGAAAAATCACCGGAATGATCATCCCTCCGTCAACACACGGGGATCGACGTAAAAGTGGGAGAGTCACCACCATTCAGAATTTTGGGGTGTGGGTAGTACCACCATTCAAATTCTAGGATAAAAATAGCCCTACTTGAAAATCAAATCCAGATATGGGTAAGGGGATTAGATTATGAACGGAGGAAGGTGTTAGGCACCCCCATTCACCCACACAAGGTGGTTGCCAAGTGTTTGTTCATGCTAAAAGAAAATAGGAAGCTTGCTAAAAAATCATGAAAAGCCTTGAAAAAGGAACAAGTGTATGATATATTCACATGAAGATTCAAATGGATTTTAGATCTTCTCTTATGTCAATATCATTTCTGGAATATCATAAAAGATAGAAATCAAAGCAAAAGTTGTTCAAAACCAAGATGAGGCAAATCCGGAGAATTCGGTGAAAAGTAATGCCATTTGTCTTGAAATCACTCAAATCCAATTTTAAATCAAATCAAACCAAATCCATTTGAAAGATTATGGTAAATAATAGTCTCATGCAAAATTTCAAGTAATTTCGGGTGAAAACCTAGGAGTCATGCTCCTTGAAAGTTGCTGCTGGGGATATCTAAAAGTGATAAGTAGGCAACTTTGGAAAATCACCTAGCAAAATCCACTCCATAAAAACCCATGAAATTTGGTGTGATTGAAGTCTGTATGGCCATCTTTCAAAAGAAACTAGCCTCATACAAAAACTCATTCGGATGTGCCTTGGGTGGTATCCCGAAAAGGCTCCGAAGATCACAGATTTACCCAGAAAAGTGCCATTGAGCAGTTCTGAGTAAATCGGCTACCAATAATACAAATGGAGTCCAAAAATTATGAAACCAACTGGATTTGAAAATAGACTCATAAAGGAGTGTTCAGAAATAAAAATCACTCGAATCGGATTTAAAACGAACACATGGCGCTCCGTCTAAGTGACAAGTTCTGTATTTGAACCAGAACTGTCCAATAAACTTCGACAGAGAGCTGTCAAAAATCCGCTTGATAGAAATTAATGAAATTTGGTGGACATAAACTAGACAGCCTCACCTTTCCTATGGTTCTAGAATCGCTCCAAAATTCATCCGGACGATGAAGTTATGAGTGTCCGAAGTAAGGGTACAGTTGCTGTCAAGCTAAGCCACTTTTGAAGAAAACCAAATCCGAAAAGTGATAAAAATGTGTGATCCGTGCAAGATGAACACAAATACTTTAGAAATCGTTCAAAGACATTCCAGAATTGATTGAGGCCATTTATTTCAGATTTATCACAATAAATGCAATAAACCCAAAATATGAGCATATCCCGCCAAAATAGTGCTATGTATGTGCAAGTGTGAAAAACCATATAAGATTAATGGAAAAACATAGCATGCATACATATTCATCAAAATAAGGTTCTAAACAGCCTAGGGTTCCGTTCCATTATCGTTTCCCTCTGTTCTCTCTCCCCGTTAAACACGGTTGTTCAAGATAATCAAGGGTACTTTGAATATGAAACGGTTTACAATCAATCAAAAGGCTTTATGCTACATAGGTTCTAGCACTAGGGTCAATCCCCAGTCTCGTTTCTCCTAGATCCCGTCTTCACGTTTTACGGTTAGGGGGAGTCTCGAGATACTTTGAGTCGGGGAAGGGTTTTCACACACAAAGAAGGCCTTATTCTACAGAAAGGTAGAAGAAGAGATCTAGATCTAGGAATGTAAAAACAGAAAATAAAAGAAAAGTTTGAGGCTTACCTGGGTTCTGGATGCACTTCTGCAGCGGTTTCCCTCTTCTCTTGGAGTTCTTCTTGGCGAGAATTCAAAACAAGAGTTAATTGCCATTTGCTTGAGGAGGAGCCTCCTATTTATAGGCAAAGGTTAGGGTTAGGGTTGGTGAGAATGGTAGATACAACATAATGTCTATAACCCACCAACCTTAACCCTAAGGCTATTTCCGAGATTTCTCCTCATTTAATGAGGGATATGATAGTAAAAGTGAAAAGCTCTCGGAAAACCCTAATTTTGAGCAAAACTTGTGTATCCTGTATATCAGGCCGGATACACAAGGGCCTTAAGGTATCCGGTATACAATACCGGATACACTAAGGATTGCTTGTATCCGGTATTTGTCACCGGATACGAAGAGGCCTGCTTGTAACCGGCCTGAGTTACCGGATACAGGTAAAAATTCATTTTCTTCAATTTCTGTGCTGGCTTTCAAGGAGATAATGATTTTTGATGATTGTTTGTGCAATTTGGGGTGTCTACAGGCTCCGCATAGGGCATCAGTATTCGGTACAAGGATGATCAGGAATTTTGTTGCAGACCTAAGATTATCCATTGTTCCTCCTTCTGGTTCTTTGGTTTAGGTTCTTCGAACCAAGAAACTCATGACATTGAGATCGATCAGACTTGTTCTGTTTGCCTTGATCAGTTCTCTTTAGATAAAGAAGTCACAGAGATGCCTTGTGCACATGTTTTTCATCGAAGGTGCATAGTTTCATGGTTAAAGTGGAAGAACACGTGCCCTTTGTGTCGATGCTATGAGACATGGGAAAAAAATCAATTCAATGACTTCCTCATCATCACACGGGATTGGTTAAAAACAAAGAATCGCCACCATTCTGTTTAGGTGTGAATGGACACCAAAATATCAAATAAGCACAAAAAGGCAAATTTAGGGTAAAAATAACCAAAACAACCAAAGATGGGTAAGGGGATTAGGTTATGAACAGGGGAAGGTGTTAGGCACCCCTATTCATCCACACAAGGTGGTTGCCAGGTATTGTTCATGTTTTACAAAGGAAAAATGCTTGCTATAAAAATCATAAAAAATCAAAAAAGACAAAAGTGTATGGTTTTTTCATACGAATAGCCTGATTGATCCAGAACTTTCAAATATGATCATACCATTCCTAGGGTTTCATGATCAAAATAAAATTGAGATAAAATCAAATAAAACCAATCTAAAGTGAAACTTCAACAATCTGGCTTCAAGTTAAATTCTAGAAATCTAGAAAATATATGATTTTTATAAAATATTTCAAAATTGAACTTGAATAGTCGAAGACACAGATATAGCTCAAATTTCACATTAAATCAAGAAATCAAAACCAAAAATACCCACGTTGATGAAGAACATCAAAAGGAGAGAACTTAGACCGTAGGGTCTTCTCTCAATAATGAAAAACAATTCAAAAACCACATCATGAAACCCTAGAATTTACTTTCAGGCTTTTGAATCCAGATCTATTATATAGATCTAGGATCCTAGCCTAATATCACAAAAATCACGAAAACAGTGCTGTAGGTGCAAAAGTGGAAAAATCCAAATTTTAGAAAAAAGTGGGGATCTCATGCTATAAACATCATGGATTCATATTGTTAGGACCTGATTTTGCACCCCCAAAATAAAGAAAAATGAAAAGTCAAACTAAAAGTCAAACCCTGAGGGGGTCAAAAATTGAATTTTTGATTCAAGTAAATTTGGCCATCAAACTTCATCTCATTAAAAAGAGCATTTCGACACGATTCCAACGCAACTGAATTTGCTGGAATCGGAGTCCAGATGAGAAAGATATGAGTTGGTCAAACTTTTGGGGAGCGAAAAGTTGACTTTTTGCTCGGCCCCAATTCAACTGCCAAACTTGATCCCAGTGGATAGCTGGTTCCGAGCTGATTCTAACGACATTAAGTTTGCTCAAATCAGACACCAAACGAAGAAATTATGAGCAGTTGAAATTTCAAGAAAACTGCCCGTTTGGCAGAATAGCAGCAAAAAGCAAAATGAATTAACAAAATCAATAAAAAACATTTAATAAAACATATCTTAATATTTTAACATTTAAATAAAAAGTATCTTAATATTTTAATAATATAATCTTAGATTTTTTAATAAAATATTAAGAAAATCGGACAAGAATCTTTAATTAAATCAAATTGGATAAAAGATTTTAGATCCGGCATTTAAAAAACGTGCTTAACCGCACTTGACGTACGGTTTAGTCTGAACCGTGCTTCAAATACGGTTTTGATCTTCTAGAAGGTGGACGCGTGTCCTGTACGACGAGAGCTGACAGATTCGCGCAGATTTGCACGTGTTGAATGCCAACCGCACTTAAAGTGCGGTTTTTGATTTTTTAGTGCAATTTTGTCACAACCGCACTTCAAGTACGGTTGCGACCAAACCGCACTTCAAGTACAGTTCCGGCACTTTTTTGCCTATAAATAGAGCGCCACCCCCCCATTTAAAGCTGGCCCCCTTTGGTCCCCACTCTCTCCCTCTGTCTCCAACTTGTCCGAAATACTACCCACACCCTGTCTCCCTCAAAAATTGACATATAAATCCCCAAAATACCCTTTACCTTGCCAAAACCATGCCTAAACCCCTTCTTCTCACCTAGCTAATAAAGGAACCCCACCAAACCCCTTTCAAAACCCAATTTGGAAACTCAAGTAGACGCGGAAGCGCTGCCAATTCGCTCGGACTTGAAGTAATCATCAAAATCAATTAGACATTGCATTGTAAGTATTCTTACTAAATTAAATCAATTTTTAATCACCTTTTCTTTCTTCTTCACTTACTTTTCTTTTATTATTTTCATTATGCTATTTCTAACATATTTTGGCTGTTGTATGTGATGAGCACTTGATCCAAAATGATCATTCCTACAAAAAAGAGGAGAAAATAACCAAGGTTATCAAAAGAATGATACTCAACCTAATTTGGTTACAATTTTTGAACTTCTTTCAATACCTGATATTCCCTGTAATCTCCCCTTTTCCCTCCTGAATGATGGTTGTGGTTGCTTGAGCAAACAAAAAGAAGAAGGAAGCCCATGCCTCCAAAGAAAGTGAAAAGAGGAGAAATGGCTTTATAAGCCAAATGAAGAAAATGTAAAAGCTGGAAGGAAAGCAGAAGCCCGGCGGATGTTGCCAGAAGCCCCAGAAAAGCCACCAAACTGATCCAGATCAAAATTGGTGTAAACAAGTGAAACTGAGCAGCAACCGCTCATACAGAACGGTTCTGACCAAACCGCACAATAAGTGCGGTCAGATTAGAAAAATGACTTAAAAATTAATTTATTTGGCCCAGTTGAACCTGATTCGACCTGAACCGGTCTCTTATGCACTTTGGGCTATTTGAGGACTTTGGGCCTAGATGGGCCCAACAAGACCACCCTGGGCTCACTTGTGGGGCCCACCTTAGACTGGCCTATACCAGGCCTGTTTTCAATAAACAGGCCCAAGGCCATTGGACTTTGGCTAATGGGCCCATCCCAAGCCCACTAAGCCCAAACATAAAATTGTGAATAAATAAAACTTAATAAAGTAACCAAATGGGTTATCCAATAACCCAACTGGGCCCAAGGCCCAACCATGGCAACCCACGGGTCTTCCAACGGGACCCGGGTCCGACCCACTTCACTTGGATAAATAAAAAGATAAAATCAAGCTAAAAGGGGACCCACACCTCCAGAGGGCCCCGCCAAACCTAACAAGGCAGCATGCTGGCCTAGGAAAAGGGTGAAATTGACTCAAAAACCAGGGAGACCCGAGGGACCCGTCAGACCGATGGGGCGGACCAGGGTGTCTTTAGGACTTCCCCGAACGTAACCGAGGACTTAGCCGGAACTCTGAAAAAGCCGCAGACCAGACTTAGACCCGGTTAGGGCAAAACCGTGTCTGCCTGCACTCTCAGGCAGTGGCGACTCCAAATGTCCCGAGGCACGCACTGAACGTGCGCCCGGTGTGCGATCTAGGATCCAGGTTTTAGGTGCGCACACATATGATTCATTCAGATTCAACATAAAAACCATTAAAACATGATCATGATATTTAAAGCAGCCACATCTCACAGATTAGAGCACATGGGGGTCTACCCTACGGATCCACCTGTTCTCTTTTCCCCTAGCTCTCTCTTCACGTTTTACTGCTAGAGAGGATTCTTGAGGTACTTAGAAATAGGTTTGGTGATACAAACACAATCAAAGGCTTTATTCTATAAAAAAAAAGAAAAATAGATATGGGGTTCTATTCTAGGGATCCACCTGTTCCCCTCTCCCCTAGCTCTCTCTTCACGTTTTACGACTAGAGAGACTCTTGAGGTACTTAGAGATAAGTTTAGGAATACAGAATAAAAGATGGCTTTATTCTACAGCAATAGAGAAGATCCTTTTACTTCTAGAATTGAAGACAAAATAAAAGGGAAAAGGGACTTACCTGGATTGAGCAAGCAGAGCAGCAAGGATTCCTCTCTTCTCTTGGAGCTCCTTGGACTTCAAATTTTCGTGGCCTTTGCTTAAGGAAAGGCCCTCTATTTATAGGCAAACTCAGGGGTATGGTTGGTCCAAGGTTTTGCAAGATAGAGTTTCAGATTGAGTTAAACACAAGGATAATGCCCATCCATGGCCAACAAAGATAATCCGAACGAATAAAAGATATAATTCGCTCATTTAAAAGGATATTGGACTAAAGATAAGGCTCAGAAATCGAGAAAGAATAAAACTCGCACAAATCTAATGTGCCCGTAAATGATTTACGGTTCAGTAATGTCCGTATATGTATTACAGGCGCTGCGTGCCCGTGTACAAAATCCGGGCGCGCTTAGCCCGTAGATACAATACGGTCAAGGCTTAAATTATTGAATTTCATGCATTTTTGGCCTATTTTAAATCCCAATTACATGTTTTCATTATTTTATCATTTTGTAGTGCAATTTGGGGTGTCTACAACTGACCCGTCTTTACTAGTAATTGGAACCAATTACAAGCAGAGAGCAAAAAGACCCACCAATTGCACTTTTTGAGATCTTTGTCTAATTAATTGCATTTTTCAAGGATTAAATGGATGATTTTGGAAAAAGAATACATTGCGGAAGATTTGCTGAAAGTCCCTAACCTTAAGGGGTAAATCCTCCTCTCTCCTCTCACTGAGCACCCATGGCTATGAAGTGAGATTTGAGACAATTTTTAAACAAAAGTGGGTAAGGTGGCAATCCTTGCAACTTACAACTAATATAAACATTCATCTCCTGAAAAGTGTGGAGAAAATAATAAAAAAATGCAATTTTCTGCTTCGCCCGTATTGATATTACGAACAGGTTATGTCCATAATTTGGATACGGGCGAAAGGGACTATGTTACCTTTATGAGCGTCTGTTGCCCGTACTGCTTTTACGGATTTTGGCTTCCTTCTTAACCGCGGCCGCGAACTTCTTTTCTTCTGCTCGCATTTCTGACCTAAACCTCTGCGCCCGTATTCTTTTCTCCGGTCCTCTTCGCTCTGAACAGTGCACGAGCTCCATCTCCGACGACACACAGCTTCGCCGGCAACTCTCTCATTCTCCGGCAACTCTCTTGTTCTCTGGTGACTTTCATCTCCCACTGCCGAGACTGATACACATTCCCACTTCTGGGGATTTCGTTCAAGGCTTGTACACACATCAGATACCATCCATGAGTTTGCTCAAAGCTTCAACTTTTCCTTTGCTCATTCCTTATTTCGACAAAAACAGGTATGTCGAAAAATCAATTCTTTTTTCTTAACTAAATGCTTTGCAATGCATCTTGAGTAATTCCTCCAAATTGTATGCTTTGCAATTTCTGTTCTTGAATGAGCATTAGATGATCATTTTTTTGCTGCAAATGCTATGCTTCGAATGCCATAAACTTCCTCTGGAATTGCTGCACAATCGGCCACAATGCCCTTTTTTTTGTTATGCCATTTTTCTGTTCTTGTATGTATTAACCTTTGCTGTGCAATTTCTCCGTCTTGATTATTGTGCAATTTCTGTTCTCATGTTTACTGTTGCTAAACATGCCTATCTATTCTCCAAGTTTTTGAATTGTAGCTTTGATAAGCTCATGCTTTTGCTGCTGGTTTTCTGCATTTTCCAACTTTTGAATGAATACATCCTCAAATGCCAATCCGTATGTTGATTTTTCTTGCTAATGATACATGCAGCTTGTCGCTCGCAATTTTTTCTGGTTTCTTGGCTGATTTTTCTGCGTATCTTCTGAATGAGAGGTTGGAATCTTTGCCCTCGAGCGGCCATCCTCCAATCTATGACTAACCCATCCAAGTGCTGAATTATCCTGAAACAGAGCAAAAATATATGATTAGGCATCTCAAATACATTTTTTTTCTTTTTCATAAGAAGTCTGCACTTCCTATATTTTTATAATTTCCTGGTTAAAGCAGATACAACCAAATAAAACCATAAAATTTCTCAAAATAGACTCCTTTAAGGGAACCCTGATTTGTAATTTCTGCAACATTTCCTTTCCTTTTTTCTGCAAACGATTAAGCTTAGTTAGAATGAAAATCAAGCAATACAAATTTTGACAAGAATAATTGAACATCTCCCTGATTTGAACCGTAGATGGCCCGCCTTCGATCAGCTTCCAATGATCCTGGAGATGAGCCTTCCTCCTCGAGGGTTAGGCGGGATCATGCTGATGTGGCCTCGTCTTCGAGGGCCAAGAGGGATTCCGATTCTGATGTCCCAGATCTCCCTTTTGGGGATTCGCGTGAGGCGACCCCAGAGGTATACTCTAATCCTTCTGTTTTTCAAATTCCTTCACCAAATGCATCACCTTGATTCTTTCTTCTCTCCAATTTTTTCTTTAGCTGGCAGTTGAGGCTTCAGGCCGAGATAGGAGCCATAGAGGGCACCGCAGCAGAGGCCAAGATGGAGGCCATGATGAGGGCTGTAGGGGAGGCCACAGAGGAGGCCGTGGCAGGGATGAGGCTAGGACCAGGGTTGAGGTCCCTGAGGAGGTGGCTGCCCAGATTAGGGATACTGATCTTTTGCATGGCTTGAGGACTCATCCCTCAGCGTGTATTAGGGCAGACATCCCTTTGGAGTACCCCATGTCACATTATCTAGGGAGCTGGGCCAGTTTTATTAAATTCATTGGAGATTGCAGTTCAGCCTATCGCCGGGAGCTAGGCTTGTATGGCTTTGGCCTCTTCATCACCATTCTGGATGTGCGCCTGGATCGGGCCCTTATTGTTGTGCTACTCGAGAGGTTCTTTCCAGAGACACTGAGCTTCCATTTTCCAGATGTCGAGATTGGGATCCGACCATCTGACTTTACACTTATCACCGGGATTAGGATGATCGGTGATATTATTCCCGAGATGGTGATGCCGGATGCCGAGGAGATCGCCTCTTATCTTGGCTATATCGTGCTGCCTCCGGAGGCATGGGATAGAGGGAGAGCGAGATTGTCTCTGACTTGGTTGAGAGAGACTTTCCGGGGGAGGCAGCTTGGCTAGCTTGCCGCCGGTGATCCAGCTTTTCCATTTGCCTTCCGATTCATTTTTCTGTATATGATGGGCTCCTGCTTCTTCCTAGAGGACACGACTTCTGTCAGTCCTCATTTTTGGAGCTTATTGGGAGATCTTCATCGAGCGAGGAGGTATGCCTGGGGCCCGCTCATTTTTGGTACCATTTTGGCCGGCCTACGCCGATCAGTGAGCGGCCTCTCTACTTCCAAAGGAGCTGGAGTTGGGTGCAGATTCTTCTGGCCCTTCCTGCAGGTGAAATATCTATTTCTCTTCTCTTTCTTTCCCTTTTCTCCTTTTCTATTCTTCTTGACCCTTTTTCTTCTTTTTGCAGTTCTTTGCTAGGGTTTATATCCCCTATTTTCGCCCTACCTCTACGATGCCAGAGGAGACATATCCCATGGCTCGTAGAGGGTGTCATGTGGATCACGACTCTGAAAAGAGTCATCCTAGGTCTGACCGGGCCCACCTGGACAGGCTATATCGGTCTGAGGTAACCTGCTTTAATTCCTCTTCTCTTTCTTTTCTTTTTTTTTCTTCTAGATCACATGTCTAATATCCCCTTTTGTTTTCCAACTGTTCGTCCCAGGATGGAGGACATTCACGAGGTGCTAGCCCTACATGCGGCTAGGGATGATGCTTTTGCCTCTGACCAGAGACGTCAGCGCTACCAGCTTTTCATCGGTCAGATGGGCAACATCTGGTATTGCGGTGAGCGCTTCTTTTATCAGCATGTTGGGGAGCCTAGGATTCCTGCCATCCCTCCAGATACTACCCCCTCCTTTCCTTCTATGCCTGTTGATCCTGCCCAATTCCTAGATTGGATTGAGGTAGAGACATTATAAGAGGAGGGTGACTACGATGCCTAGTTCAGGCGAGCTTCAGTTGGGTGTCTCATGCCACCTATGCCTGTCCGTGGCGGAATCATGGAGATTGGAGGGGTAGTGATTAGAGCATATGATACGACGGTATGCCTTCTCCCTTTTCATCTTCCATTCTTATACTTTATTTGAACTTGGCATTTTCTGACTCCTTCTTTTCTATTTCAAGAGGCTCAGTTGGCAGAGATCCGGTCTTGGTACGCTGATATAGAGCGCCAGCGAGATGCTGCTATTGCTGAGCGGGACGCCCTCTATATTACTATTTCCGATTTCCGGGGACAGCTTGCCAGGGCACAGGGCCAGGCGGGCCCTTCTGGTGCACAGGACCAGGCGGGTCCATCTCATACCCAGATTAATTCTTTCACCTCTTTCCATTCCTGCTTTTATGTCTGTTTATCCTGTTCTGATTAAAATTTCCTTTCTTATTTTCAGGATGACACAGCCGGCCCTTCTTCACCTGCTTCACTTGTGCCTATGCATCTTCGTGGGGAGGTATTCTCTGTGGCACAGGTGGAGTTTGTGACTTCTCCCAGATCAGTAGAGGCACCTGTAGCAGAGCCTGAGGTCGAGGCTGAGGTTGCACCTGCTGTTGTGGATGTGCCAGATTCTGCTCCAGCACCTGAGACCGCTCTTGATGCGTCTGCAGATATGGATATGGAGTTGGCCAGGGATGCCACTGTGGTGGAGCCTACTGTGGAGGCCATGGTGATAGAGGAGGCTTCTGTTGGGCCTGCAGAGCCTATTCATGATGCTTATGCTCCTGGGACGTCTGTTCCTGCTGATCTCACCACAGAGCCTGCTGTGATCGAGGAGACGCCTGCTGCCGCCGATCCTGCGACTGAGTCTGCCCCTACGGATTCTGATACCAAGTCTATGGGATATATAGATACTTCAGGGTACGTTCCTCCCCATCATCCCACTACTGGCCTTGTGCCTTTATATATGTGGCATGATATTCAGTCTTTTTTGAGCAGGATGACTCGTAGTACGGCTCGTAATATTGTGCGGCATGTCTTTGAGCGCCGGCGATCTCCAGTTCGTGGCCGAGGCAGAGGATGTGGCCGTGGCCGTAAGGGTGGACCTGTGTAGACAGTAGATTAGTATTCTTCATGTACATGTATTTTGACAAACTGATGTATCCCTTCATATATATAAAAGAAATTTGATTCATTTTTATTCATTTGTGCTCTTTTTTCTTTTATTTCTAGCTTTTATTGCATGATATATGTTAAAGCAGGGACAGGTGAAACTTAGGTGTAAGCACCTTATTTTTGCACCCCTGGAAGTGCTGAAAATGAAAACCCTAGCAGAAAGTCAAACCCCGAGGGGACAAAAAGTTGACTTTTTGATCAGGTGATAGTTGGGCACCTTGCTTTATTTCAATAGATAGAGAATCCCGACACAGTTCCAACGCAACTGAGTTTGCTGGAATTGGAGTCCGGATGAAGGTTCTGCGGGCGATCAAACTTGAGGGGGAGCCGAAAGTTGACTTTCTGCTAAACCCCGAATTTGCTGCTAAGCTCTAGCTCTGTGGATAGAGGATATCGACCCGGTTCCAATGCAACTGAGTTTGCCAGAATCGGAGCTCAAATGAGAGAGTTATGGGCAATCCTTGGTAAAAAAATAAACTGTCCACGTGGCAAATTGCGCCACGTGGACGTCCCCCTTGCTTAACCCTTAAGTAAACAAAAATATTAACAAAAAGAGTCTTTCTTAACCCCTAAGTAAAAAATATTAACAAAAGAGTCTTTCTTAACCATTAAGCAAAAGTAATAAGTCACAAGTAAGAAATAACAATAAAAAAGTCACTTTTGATAAAATATTTAAAAATTGGTCTTTCTTAACCCTTAAGCAACCTCTCCTATAAAAGGGGAGGGGGTGGAATGCATTAGGGGTGGAGCACATTTTGGTGGAGCACACTTTGTCTCCCACCATTTTTCTTCTCCAAGAGCTCCAACCTCTCTCCCATCTTTCCCAAGCACCCAAAACCTCCTCTCAAGCCTTCTAAACCTTTCCCACTCTCTTCTTCTCCCATTTTTGCTCAAGGAGGAGGCTGAGGAGATTTTTTGGAGTGAAGGAGGTGCTGCATAAGGGCTGCTCCAGCAGCCACTCGTACTCTAAGGAGGCTTAACACCCATTCCCCAAGGGTTTGAAACCCAAGGTGAGTTCCTTTAGGTCATTTTCTTTCACATATATGAATATTAACTCATTTGAAGCATGAGGGATGTTAATCATGTTATGAGGTTTCTGTTATGAGTATGTGTGCATGTTTTTCTCCGCTCCTCGCTCTCTTTTCATGGTTTTCTAAGAGTGGTTAACACTCAAAGGTAAAAATGAAGGTTTGGTCAGATTAAGGAGAGGATGAGAGGTCTTAAGCTTGGTTTAAAGTGTTCATGGCCATTATTTTATGCAAATATTGTGCTGTTCCTTCTTTGCTTCTAATGGGGGAGCATGTTCCCTCTTGGCTTTTTCATCTTTTGTATCCCTTGTGTAACCCCCCTTTACCCTTTCTTTAAATGTTTTTCTTAAGCTAGATAGATTAATATAAATATGCTATAAACTTGTATGGGATGCATGTTGAATTTCATATTCTTTATTTAGTTTGCTTGTGCATGGTTTAACTACTATTTTAAGCATATATAATGTTCACTCATCATTTATTAGTACTAGGAACAGGCATATGAATTGAGCAATGGTTTTCTTGTTAGTATATATCTTGCATATTCTTGCCTCACCATATTTTTACCTTACATCGGTCATTGTTTGCCTATGAGAAATCAGCCCCCTTTTTTCCTCATGTATAAGATTACATGACCATGCATTAGGAAAATACTTTAGCTATTTCTCCTTTCATTAATTATTTTTGTAAATTGTATATGAGTATTTACTTTAGCTTTTAGGCACAAAAAAGCTCACACACACACATACTTTTGGAGTGAAGCATATCTCTTTGAATCCATGTCATTGACTCTTTCTCATATGCCTTGGTTCTGGATTTTTGGAGTGAAGGAATGACCAAAACAGGGACTCTTGTGTTCCTGTTTCTTCACCAAATTTGGTTCAAAGCAAAGAGAAGTTGAAGCCCTAGCCTTCTCCTTGGGTCTTGATTTTAAACCCCCCAAAAAAGAAGCCAAGTGGCTCTCATCGGAACCAATGTGAGCTCACACAGGAGCCCACACAATCCCTGGAACATCCTAGACGACCCAGAAACCCAACCCCCTTTGCAAAATCCGAAAAAAGGCTTCTGTATGTTGATCCGGCAACTCAGGTCGGATCAATAGAGCCTTATTCGTAGCCGGCTAAAGATGCCGGATACACTGAGCCTTGTGTGTAACCGGCATCTCAGGCCGGATACACTGCCAGACTGCATTTTTGCTAATTTTGTGATATGGTGATAATTTTTTGGTTTGTTTGATCAATCCGGATGAACCAGAAGGGTTTCCAGGTCACCCGGAAACCCAAGATGGGCCATGGAATGACCCGGTCCAATTTGATTTCCAGTGGGCCTTCCAACGGGGCCCGCTAAGCCCGACAAACCCACTTTTGTTAAAATAAAGGTAATTAAATTAATTGAGTGGGCCAAACCCATTGAGGCCCACCAAAGCCCAATTCGGGGCATGCATGCTTAAATTATGTTGTGGTTTGGCTGAGACCAAGGGCAAGGCCTGTAACGCCCCGGATCCAAGTTACGTATAGAAACCGTAACTTATCTCCGAAGGTTAATATATAACCCAGGATAGCAATATCAGAAAGAAGGAAAACATAAATAAATCAATAACTAGATAATCAGAGTGCACTATAACTCCAGCTTAACAATAAAATACCATAACCAATGCTAACTCACATGAACCAAGCATATACCCGCTGGTGCCATCCTTATCAGAACTGAAAACAAAACAAAACAGAACGGAATGAGATACGAATATCTCAGCAAGTAGCACATGCATGCATAAAAAAAAAACATTTATTAACAATTTTCAAACATGCTCCTGAGATAACTATGCATTAATAACAACATCCAACCTTACCGGTTAAGCCGAATAATCTGAAACCAACATATACTGATAAAGGAATATTTTTACAATCACTGAATAATCAAAAGCCAAAATGTGCACTCATTAGGACTAAGTCCATGTTGGACTCATGAAATAAATTGCCTTTAACTAGTGTAAAACCGAGCTCACTATGCCACCTCCCGACTTATGAGCGAAGCTGAGCTACACGGACATCGACTTATTGCGGGTGAACCCATTCAGATACAGAAATGGGTTGGCATGAACTATCCCAACATAGCCGCAGCCAACCAGATACAGAGAAGGCCTCATCGAGCTGCACGATGGAAACGCGTGCGCGAACAAGGTATTACAACTAGCAAAGATCAATCTATTCCACTACCTAGCTCTTAACTTGACAAATGTGGATCCACACCGAGCTATGCCATCTAGACTCAAAACCAATGATTAAAATAACCAAACAAATTTTATAGTGCCAATCAATCATCAACACCCTCCAAGATACATGGAGTAAACTAATCTTCTCTCCAAGGTACATGGAGAGATTCCAAATTCATTCCGAGATACACGGAGATAAAATAACCATCATTTCATCAAAAACTTTCCAAACATCTTTCTAGTACCTGGAGAAACCAAATAATCACCTTTTATCCAAAATAATTTGACTTTAAGTCCCTTTTCAAAATATTGTATAAAATTCCCTTTTGGAGTCAAAAATTTAGTAAAAACTATAAAGTCTCGGTTAAACCGGCAAAACTTAGTGTTTAAATCAAATCTTAACTTCACTCTTGAAATCAGAACCTCTATTAATTTTCCTTTACCTCAACAAGAATTTACATGCCAAGCTTACACTCATGTCACTCTTAATTAGCCTAAAATCTTCAATGTTTTTCTTAATATTTCTTATTTTATCTAAACACTCCATTAACCCCATTTACTGAATTAATTCATGTTATCCTAAGATATACTCCCAACAGCAGCTCCTACTTGTATTTTATACTCTAGACAAATTTTCTTTACTCAATTTCACAATGCCTATTTTCTTACTCTTCACTCTATGTCTACATTCCTTGTTTACCTATTGTTTATTGTCTTTTCAGCATCCTAAGGTTCATCCCTAAACCCTTTATTCATCCACAACTAGCTCATTACTTACCCTCTCAATTGTAGTGAGTTATGCCCAAGGTACATGGGCTGGAGAATATTCAGCACCTAGAATTTATTCGAAATTTTCCTCTAAACTGCTTGCTGATTTTTCACATCTTAATACCTGGAAAGTATTTCCCAGATTCAGCCCTTGTGGCTCCCCAATAGTTTAATAATACCAATGATCATTTCCCTAATTAATCTTTCACCATTTGAAGTTAAAACAGTTCATGGCTTACACAACCATTGCTGTACCCAACACAACAGTACTTGGTTTTAGGTTCAGACTTCAGATTTTAGGACTCCAACTGTGCTACTAATGTAGCACCTTCATTCATAGCTACACTTCTAATTTAGGCATGAGCAAACCCTATCTGAAATGTAGTGTTTGATACCTACAGTGATGATGAAGTTGCTGCGGATTTTTAAGGAAGTGGGTACCAACAGCACTGGCTTCCTAATGAAACATATCAACACCTATCCATAACAGCACCCACAATGGTGATGGAGTTGCTTATTTAAACATAACAGCACCTAAAGTGCTCGAACATGCCACTCATAACTAGGCACAGCCTCTAAAATATTCCTACTTCTAGAGTATCTCAATCCCTTAAAATCCAGCAATAACCCTTCAGTACAATTCCTAAGAAATCCCCAATCCTAACCTTTAATAACATTGTATATTTGAGCTGTAAAAGAGTGGAATCTCAGCAACTAATTTATTGGACATGAGCTGAGTATCATTCGGCCATGCTCAGCAAAACTAGGCCACCAGCAATACCTTAAAATCCTAATCAATACCACAACCAAAATCCTTTACTTTATTCTAAAGTCTCACCCACCACTACCTGCAGAAATTTTTCCAAGGTCTTCACATACTGCATGTGACTCACTTTGGGTTAAAATAAGTCACTCAGACCACATCACAAACATTAGCCCCTCGTAGTTTTTCGTTTAGAAAATCTGCAATATCAATAAGGTTTTAGTCCCCAATGGAGCAGTCCATTCTTTCACCTATTCCCTCTTCCAAATCCCATTCAAATTACCTAATGCACATCCACCATACCTTACAATTCTGTTTGCACCATTTCAGTAAATAAACATGCTGTAGACACCTGATTTTTGCACCCTAAAAATGGCAAAAAATGAAAAGTCAAACTAAAAGTCAATCCCTGAGGGGGTCAAAATTTGACTTTTTGATTCAAGTAAATTTGGCCATCAAACTTCATCTCATTGAAAAGAGCATTTCGACACGATTCCAACGCAACTGAATTTACTGGAATCGGAGTCCAGATGAAAAAGATATGAGCTGGTCAAACTTTTGGGAACGAAAAGTTGACTTTTTGCTCAAACCCAATTCAACTGCCAAATTTGATCCCAATGGATAGGTGATTCCGAGCCAGTTCCAACGACACTAAGTTTGCTGAAATCGGACACCGGATGAAGAAGTTATGAGCAGTTGAAGTTTCAGAAAAACTGCCCATGTGGCAAAAAGGCAGTAAAAATGGAATAAACCAATAAAATAAATAAGATAAATGTGTTTAATAATATTTTAATAAAAGAATCTCGTTTTTATAATAAAATAATCAAAAAATCGAATAAAAATCTTGCAAAAAAACCAAATTGAATAAAGGTTTGAAATCCAAACATTTTAAAAACGTGCTGGACCGTATTTCAATTACGGGCAGGGCATGGCCGTATTTGAAATACGGGCAAGCTTCTGGAAGAAGACACGCGTCGCTGTACGGCGGGACACGCGTCCCGTACGGCCGATTTTGCGAGATTTGAAAATGTGCGTTTTTCGCCCGTATTTGAATTACGGGCAAGGCACGCCCGTACTTGAAGTACGGGCAAGGCACGCCCGTACTTCAAGTACGGGCACGAAAATTTTGCCTATAAATAGAGAGGCCACCCCCCTCATTTCAAGAAGCCCTCTTCTCTGGCCATAACCTCTGCTCTCCTGAAGTTAGCCACGGCTAAGCCATGCCCAATCACCATCACCCCAACACCTAACCCTATTTAATGTCCAAAATACCCCTGTCCCACTAGAATCATGCCTAAACTCTTCTTTTTCATCCTTTGAATATCAAGAACCCACCAAACCTCTGCCAAAACCATTCCAAGAAATCCCGTAGGACGCGGAAGCGCTGCTCAAATTTTCGGAGGACCATAACACCAATCAAACAATCAATTATATTGTAAGTATGTTCTCCCTCTAAATTTAAGTAAATTTTGATTTTATTTTTTTCTCTTCCTCACTACCTCTTTTCTCTTTTATGTTATTTCTAACATTGTTTTGAGTGTTGAATAATGAGGAGTTGCATCCACAAGTAGTCATCCCTATACAACAAAGGAGGTGATAACAAAAGGTTATCAAAAATGTCTTAACAAGAGAAACTTGACTTCGTTTGATCATTATTACGGAATGAAGATTAAAGTCCTTTTTGAACATCAAACATCCCCTGTAAATTACCCCTTTCCCCTTCCTAAAAATTGATGGTGGACAAACAAAAAGGATTTTGCTTACTCAAAGAACAAGAGAAGAAGAAAAGTGACATTTTGAACCATATGAAGTAAATACAGAATCTGGAGAAGCTGGAAACTTCAACATCAATTGCAGAAAGCTCCTAAGAAGGCCACGAGATTGATTCTGGGAAGAATCGGCAACAAAAGTGCAAAACAGGAGACGACCGTAAACTCAGGCCGGTCCAACCTGGACCGTGTTTGATTCACGGACAGGGGAGACCGTAATCAATTCACGGTCAAGGTGGACCGTAGAGAAAACACGGGCAAATGTAAAATAACCTAAAAAGTGTAATCTCTTGGTCCGGTTGGACTTGTTCCGGCCTAAACCGGTCTGGACCGACTTCTGTAGTATTTTGGGCTGTCTTAAGCCCATTTGTAGACCATAGGCCCATATGGGCCCCTCAAGACCCCTTTGGCCCACTTGTGGGGCCCACTTTTGACTGGCACATACCAGGCCTGTTTTCAATAAACAGGCCCAGGCCACTGGACTTTGGCTAATGGGCCCATTCCAAGCCCATCAAGCCCAAATAAAAGTGTAAATAAATAAAATTTAAATAACCAAATGGGTTACCCAATAACCCAACTGGGCCCCAGGCCCAATCATGGCAACCCACGGGTCTTCCAACGGGACCCAGGTCCGACCCACTTCACTTAAATAAATAAAAAGATAAAATCAAATAAAAAGGGACCCACACTTCTAGCGGGCCCCGCCAGACTTAACAAGACAGCATGCTGGTCTAGGAAAAGGGTGAATTTGACTCAAGAACCAGGGAGACCCGAGGGACCCGTCAAACCGACGGGGCGGGCCGGGGTGCCTTAGGGCTTCCCCGGACGTAACCGAGGACTTAGCTAGATCTCTAATAAGCCGCAGACCAGACTTAGACCCAGATAGGGTAAATCCGTGTCTGCCTGCACTCTCAGGCAGTGGCGACTCCGAAAGTCCCGAGGCACGCACTGAAAGTGCGCCCGGTGTGCGATCTAGGATCTAGGATTTTTAGGTGCGCACAGCTTGGCGACTCCACTGGGGAGCCTTCAACCCAGTCGGATCCTGGTTATCAAATGAGTCAACTTAGGTGGATATAAGTAGATTTAGGAAGTACTTCTTGTCCAACTTTAGTGGTTTATGGAACTTATGCAATTACATGGTATTGGGGGGTCCTGTCACAAGGACGAGATAATTGCCTAAGGAAAGTGGAATTTAAGCGGTTCCCTGTGACCCTCCACTTACCTGAGGATCCACCCAAACATTGTATTGCATATTGCTCTATATTCTCACTATAAAAGTGACATTAAGGAACCCTTAATCAGCCCATTATCTGAGAATCACCCGATCAGACACAGCATTTGACCCCACTGCACATACAAACACCTCACTACACCGTGAATGAATTTTTTAACTGCATGGGGCGACATGCACGAGGGAGTTTGCATGAATGATCCGAACTGAATGCTGTCTGCACCATGTGAATGCTTTTCTTAACCAAAACCTAGATCTCTCTAGCAGCCACCCTTCTTCAATCGAGAAACTTACTTTTGGGATGGTATTAGCCCTACGCTCCCATGGTTTGCCGGGGAAAGCAGGGTAAACCCATCTCCCCAGGTTTCTGGATTCTTCAAGCACCATTGGTTTCTTGCCATGGTACGCGAGGGGTCTAGTACTTGGCTCAGACCCTTGAAGGCAGGTGCCTCGGGCTGGGTATCCTTCCCCACCTATTGATTCTGAAAAACCTTGATACTCTGAATGTGAATGGATCTGAATCTGAATGCGAACGCGAATGCTGGAACAAAATAAGGAACAAAATCAATTTAAAACCCAAGAGTCTATCAGGGGTAGCAACCCCCGCCGTTTTTTGCATAAACCTGAGTAAAACCTAGACCATGGGCTGCCTTAGCCCTAATTTAGGAAACTAACCCAATTTGATCAAGGGTCTAACCCCAGATCCATGCATTTGAGTCCTGTGAGCCGTGGGCCTCGACCCATTGAGTCCGCAGGAAGCACCTTAAGTCCTAGTCGGCCTTTTGAGCAGATGAGAGCCGGCCAGATCAGACAATCAGACAGAAACAGTCCAAAACAGGGGCAGAAAAACCCTAGATTTAGGATTTCAGCCCACCTGCCAAGAAGCAAACTTGTACCCTCCTTTTGGGTTCCCAACAACCCTAAAGGTGATTTTCTTTACAGAATTATTTTTGTAAATTTCGCCCTCGATGGCAAGTTGTAAACATTTTTGTTATGGTCTGACACCCAAAAGCAGATGAAAGATAAAAGGCTGATCAGGACTTAGGAGTGCTTCCTTACACAAGTATGTCTAGGAGTCGTGCCTTAACAGGCACCAACCCTTCTAGGATTATGCACACACTTGTAGGTTTTTTGTTGTTAGCATTTAACTTTCATTTTACCTGTGTATATATTTGTTCTTGCGTTAAACATGTGCACTTCAAGATCATTTACACTAACCTGTTTAGCCAAACTGTTTTCAAAAATGCACAAAATATTTTCCAGGCATGCATTGAGCCAGCTTCTGAGGTGCTCATCAAAATTGCTTTTCAAAGCACACAACAAAGTGACCTTTAGGCTTACATTGAATCGTCGCCATGACAAACATTAACATTGTCCTTCGCTATGCACAGTAAAGCCATCATTCGTGGTTATATTGAGCTAGCTGTTTAGACATAAATCAAATCGCCCATCTTGCGGCGTAAATTCTCCATGCCATTGTTCAGGACACGTTTTCAAAGAAATTTTCAGTCGCCGCCCATTAAGGCACGGATATGATTTCCTGAGGTTTGCACTCATAAAGCACGTGTTGCACGGTTTTGAAAACCATCAAACACGATATGATCTCCAGAGTCTCAATCTCTAAAAGATCGAACTGCAAGTTTTTTTTTAACATCACAATTTTCAGGAAAAACTCTTGATTGGATATGGCACTGTCACACACTGTTCACAGTGATGTTTTGTCGAAGTTGTGATTTTCATGCATGAATCGTTCCATATTTGTTTTCGCTCATCGTGACACCAGAGCACCACTCACGGTGTAAATGATCTCGTCACACACAACATCTTGTTCATAAGTTGAAAAGAAATTGATTGAGATCTTTAATGAACAGGTACGATTCAGGTACTTCACATCAAAAGCACTATCCAGAACGCTGCATTTACATTGAAAAAAGGACTGCAATGAATTCTTCTGAGGCTCCAACTTCGTCATCCTCACAACCAAGAACTGAAGAACAGCAAGTCATGATGGATCTAAGTCAACAAGTAGCCATGACACATGCCACGGGGGTTCAAATACCAGAAATCCAACAGGGACAACCACGCTAGCCGAACCTCATGACAATTGATCTGCCACCACGGGACACCCAATTCCCACAGCAAGAACCATGCATGCCTGTCCAGCTGGGGCAGGAAGAGCAAGACCGGAACAGGGTACGGAAGGCCCAACTTGAAGAAATGTTGGCTGCAATAAAGGAAGACAGTAAGGCCCAAATAACTGCAATAAGAGAAGAGCTCTTGAAACAACTCCAGCCCAACCCAGTACGTGAGGAAACCACACTGGAGAGCTTGTGTCTTTTCCGAGACATCCATCTGCCAGCAAAGTTCCGATGTCCCGACTTGCATAAGTTTGATGATACTGGCTGTCCTTTGATACACCTGCGATCCTATGTTGGCGACATGTGCCAATATGTGAAGGATGAAAAGATCATGGTTCAGTTCTTCCAGAGATCGTTAACTGGGGCAGCATATTCTTGGTTCCTAAGCCTAGACAAGCAGAAGGTCAAGACATGGAACGACCTTGCTACTGTATTCATCCAACAGTACCATTTGAACAGTCCGACGGTTCAAACCCGGGCAGAATTACAGAAATTGTCAAAGAGAAATAGTGAGTCTGTAAGAGACTACGCTAAAAGATGGATGAAACTAGCAAATATGGTTCAACCCTCTCTCCTTGAACAAGAACAAACCTCTCTGTTCATTTCATCACTGGGGCAGCCATACTTTACAATGCTGTTGGGACAGTGTGTTGCAAGTTTTGCCGATCTAATCAAGGTGGCAGAAAGGATTGAAGATGCGATTAAGGCTGGAAGAATAGGAGCTTCTATGACAGAATCCTCCCAGGAAGACATAAGATATGAGGGAGCGATCAACCATGTCCGATCTGCTAAGCGCAAAAGAGGAAATGATCACCCCTGTGCAAATGTCACCATGGCTCGACTAAAGGAGCCCTTGACTAAGGAAGAAAGAAAGAACCGTGTGTTCACACAACTCCCATATTCCCTGGCTGAGTTGTTGCCTACCTTGCTGCAAGAAGGACACCTGAAGCAGGTTCCCCCAAATCCAAGGGCACCAGCAAGTAGAGGGTATGACCCATCCAAGACATGTGGTTACCATAAGGGAGCACCGGGGCATGATACTGACGAATGTTGGAGCCTCCGTCATGCGGTCCAAGATCTCCTTGAAGCTGGGGAACTCAAAATTGATCCTCCGCCAAATTGAAAAAAATTTTTGGAAAAAATAATAAAAAAAAGAGAAAAAAGAAGGAAAAAGAAAAAAAAAAGATCATCTTTATGTAGCCTAGCATTTCATGGATTCTGGTTTCTGATGCTTGTTTCTTCTGGCAGGAACCCCTTCGGTAGTTGAAATGGACCACACCTCAGAGACAAGTCATGATGCGGCCCAACAAATATCCAACATAGTGGCCTCTCTATGGAGCCTACTACGAACAATAACAATCAGAGAAGAAACATGGAACAAATGCTGGGAAGCATTAGGAGAAGAAAATTTTGAATTGCGATCTCGAGTAAGAGACCTTGAAGGAGAGATCAAGAGAATGAAAGGAAAGATACCCCTGAACAGTCAGGAAGTAAGCCGCCCGCCAACCATCGTGGGTAGTCAACTGCAGAAAGAAAAAGGGAAAGCTATGGTAACAGATGTTACTCAAGTCATGAAAAAGCAGAATCCTTTAGGTGATTCCCCAAGGAGAACAAAAGAGGAAGCAGAGGCCAGAATGAGGAGGGTTTTCACCCCTTTACCATATGCACAGGTAGAATTGCTTCCAACATTATTGAAGGAGGGGTATGTGCAGATTAAGCCCCCGAACCCCCGAATGATTCGGTCCAGAAACTACAACGCTGCAGAACGATGTGAGTACCATTCTGGTGCTCCAGGACATAACACAAACCGGTGTTGGGATCTGAGGCATGATATTCAAGATCTGATCGACCAAGGATTCTCGAAGGAATTTTTTGAGCAACCAGGGTTTGCTAAAGGACAAGACATCTCGGACAAGTTGACACAGGTCCGAATGTCTGAATCAACCATCTTCCCGCAGGAAAAAGAAGGTGATGTGAAAAAGGAGGGCGAGGAGAGCACCTGAAAACTTCCTTCCATGGCATGCAACTAAATTCCAAGAATGCTGATTCGTATCAGCCACCTTTTTGCATAATTTGCTATTTTGCGTTTATGCTTTGTTTTAATTTCTGAACTTGATAACATGCTTCTTTTTTTTGCAAGCTATTGAAATCTTTTGGGAAATCACCAAAGTGTTGAACCACACCAAGGCATGACTGTGATCTCAGGACAAACTTGAACAATCAAATGAAATGCGTTGAACAGCACAAACTGTTTGGATCTCAACATAGCCAAGGGATCCCCCACCTGCACCACATTTGAACCCTACCCTGCCAAGCAGTGGGGCAAGCTGAAAAGAAAAGAAATGAAAGAAAAAGGGCAAGGTGCCCATACCAGTTAAAGGTCACTAACATGATCCAGGATCAATGATCCCAATGACATGATGAGAGGCCATTTTTGGCTAAAATACTTCAAACAAATTCCGCTAGTCAGACATGATTGAGCATGATCGTCTCATTTCTAACCCACGTTATGTCTAGCCACCCCAACTTGGGGCAAAGTCAAAAAGAAAAATGAATAAAGATAAAAGTGGTTCTTGAGCCAGTTAATTGTACACGGACAAGTAAGTGTTACATTCTCTGTAAAAGGATGAAAGGCCATCCTTGATGTTCTCCAATCATCTGACATAAGATGAAACCCTAGCAAAACACTTTGAGCCTAACAATCTCTTCATTTAACCCTACCATATCCTGTCTTCAAAACTGGGGTACACAAGCTTCATGAAATGGGAGACACGGGAAAGACAAGGAGAAGATAGGGCAAAGCGAAAAGCGCCCTAAAAAGGAGAAACGGGATAAAACCCAGAAAACAAGAATGTGAAGAGAAGAAAAAATTAGGGCAATTCCCTTTGAGAAAAGAAAAGAAGAAAAAGAAGAAAAAAAAAACGAGAGCTGGGGCAAACCCCAAAAGCAAAAGTCAAGGATTGGGGCAAAGAACCCAAGAAAGGAAAGAAAAGAAAAGAAGAAAGATGGAAAAGAGGTAAAGAAGCTACAAAAAGCTAAAGGGACAAAAGATGAAGCAAGCCCTAACCAAGAAAAATGGACAGGACATGGCTCTTACCTTACTCACAAATTTTGAGCCTTTATATCATTTCTTCTGGACCCATAAACCCAGCCTACGTTTCGTCCCATTATGAAGTCCTTTCTGATTACAGAGAATGTGACACTAACTCCCAGACAAACTGGCAATGACAGAATCAAAGGAACAAAAGAACTTTGGCTAGACATAATGGTCACCCATAGAATGAAGTTATATAGGATTTGAGCTTATTTATCCTTCATTTCTAAACACTGGAAACAAAGCCTACATTTCGTCCTACTAATAAGTCCTCTCTGATCATTGGATCGTGATCCATGGAAATTGACAGGACCCTTAGACTGGGGCAATGCACCAAACCCGAATAAGGGAACCAAGTGAGAGAAAAGCCATTTCAAAACCCCCAACCAAGGGTGGGAAAAAGAAAAAAAGATAGAGAAAATTAAAAGAGCTGGGGAAGGGCAGTGCCAAAGAAACCCCCTAAACCCAAAACAATTCCCCTCACTCCAACTTGGGGAATGCCATTGAAGGCAAACATGTTGACCCTCACAGAAAGTGCTGAAAGCACCATTTCATAAGTCTAAATAAGAGTGTTAGGTGACTGACCCAAAGATTATTGGTCTTGTCATGGACCCACTTTGAAAAGCGGGAATTCCAAACATTGGTGAATTTCCAAAAGGTTTTAATTGCTTATGTTTTGCACGTAATTTTGATTAACCAAATTTTACTTGAACTTTTGCAGGTACTAACAAAGCTTGAAACAGACAAACAAGGCCATTACGGCAGATTCATACACTGATACAAGAAAAATTGCCTCCATGTATTCTCACATGGGGCACAGAAAGCTAAAAATCGTCACCATGTATTCACACATGGGACGTAGAAAAGTCATCACAACGTATTCACACATTGGATGCCAAAGCAAAATCCGTCACCGTGTATTCACACATGGGGCGCAAAAAAGTCATCACAATGTATTCACACATTGGATGCCATTACAGCGTATTCACACGTTGGATGTAAAAGTAAAATTCGTCACCATGTATTCACACATGGGGCGCAGAAAAGTCATCACAATGTATCCACACATTGGATGCCGTCACAGCGTATTCACACGTTGGATGTAAAAGCAAAATCCGTCACCATGTATTCACACATGGGGCGCAGAAAAGTCATCACAATGTATCCACACATTGGATGCCGTCACAGCGTATTCACACGTTGGATGTAAAAGCAAAATCCGTCACCATGTATTCACACATGGGGCGCAAAAAAGTCATCACAGTGTATTCACACATTGGATGCCATCACAGCGTATTCACACGTTGGATGTAATTCAAAATTCGTCACCGTGTATTCACACATGGGGCGCAAGCAAATTAGGCACCATGTATTCACACATGGAACGCAGAAAAGCCATTCCGGCGTATTCACACGCTGATGAAAAAACAAAACTGTCACAGTGTATTCACACATTGGACGCAGAAGAGACTGGAATCAAAACCACTGACGGATAAGTCAGAAATTAGTGAGGGAATGTCCCAACATAATTTGTGATATCAAAGCTGTTGATACATGAATTTGAAAAAAAAATGGATTGAAAGAAAGAAAAAAAAAAGAAGAAGAAAAAGAAAAGAAAAATGAATTTAAAAAAAAAAAAAAAGAAGAAGAAGAAAAGAAAAATGGATTGAGAAAAGAAAAAAAAGAAAAAAAGAAGAAGAAGAGAAAAAGATTGAAAAGAAATGGACAAAGACAAAAGAAACGAAATGTCTCCTAAAAACAAGAGCCACCATGTATTCTCACATGGGGCACCCCAAAGGAAGTCACCATGTATTCACACATGGGACGCAAAAAGAGTCATCACAATGTATCCACACATTGGTTGACAAAAGTTTGTGAAGCCACCGACAAGTAAGTCAGCTTCGAATATAATTAAGACAAAAAAAGGACAGAGACAAAAGTCACCATGTATTCACACATGGGACGCAGAAAGAGTCATCACAATGTATCCACGCATTGGTTGACAAAAGTTTGTGAAGCCACCGACAAGTAAGTCAGCTTCGAATATAATTAAGACAAAAAAAGGACAGAGACAAAAGTCGCCATGTATTCACACATGGGACGCAGAAAGAGTCATCACAATGTATCCACACATTGGTTGACAAAAGTTTGAAAGGCCACCGACAAATAAGTCAGCTTTAAATCAAGACAAAAAGACAGAAAAAGAGTCACCATGTATTCTCACATGGGACACAGACAAAATTCGTCACCATGTATCCACACATGGGATGCAGAAAGAGTCATAATGTATTCACACATTAATTGACCAAAGTTTGTGGTACCAATGCTACCAGTGATTAAACTGAAGGTTGGCTAAGGCACACCTGGGTGTTGTTTTTCAACTCACCCCCTGCGGAGACTTTACATGGTCCAACCCTGAGATACTAAGTTCAAAATAGACCAATTTAACTTCGGGTTCCCTTTCCCAGCCGTTTGGCTAAAATAGACCAATTTAACTTCGGGTTCCCTTTCCCAGCCGTTTGGCTAAAATAGACCAATTTAACCTCGGGTTCCCTTTCCCAGCCGTTTGGCTAAAATAGACTTATTCAACCTCGGGTTCCCTTTCCCAGCCGTTTGGCTAAAATAGACAAATTTAACTTTGGGTTCACTTTCCCAGCCGTTTGGCTAAAATAGACCTTTGGGTTCACTTTCCCAGCCGTTTGGCTAAAATAGACTTGTTTAACTTTGGGTTCACTTTCCCAGCCGTTTGGCTAAAATAGACCTGCTTAACTTTGGGTTCACTTTCCCAGCCGTTTGGCTAAAATAGACAAATTTAACTTTGGGTTCTCTCTTCCAGCCGTTTGGCTAAAACAGACCAGTCTAAACCGGGTTCCCAGCCGGTTGGCTAAAACAGATCAGTCTAAGGTTCTCTTTCCCAGCCGTTTGGCTAAAATAGATCAGGTCCAGGATTCTCCTCCCCAATCATTCGAAATGATTAAAATAGATCAATTTGTCTTTGGGTTCTCTTCCCCAACTGCTTTAGGACAGTTAAAATAGATCTATAATCAGGTACCAAAATAGCTTTTCGAAGTCCGTACCTGTTAAAATCCTGAAAAGGCACAAGCCCCCAGGGGAGTACCACTACTCAAGCTCTTCAGAAAAAAACCCCACGGAGTTGTTTGATTAGTTGAAGATTACATCAACCCCTAGCAGATGGAGCAAACACTGATGTTGTGTTCCTTATACAGGTTCAAAGAAGGAAGAAAGATGCAAGATGAACATAAGAATGGTACTTTGATCCTTCATTCCCCAGCAAAGGCTTCTTCCCTTTCATCCCCAGCGGAGCTCAGAAGAAAGAAGATAGTCAAGATCCTCAGACCTTCCAAACTTCAAAAGCAAAGAGAGACATCACAATAATCCCCAGTGAGTCATCTAGATAGATCATACTCCCACCAGATCCCCAGTGAAGTAACTCTTGAATGGAAAAGAAGCTCTAATGCCTCGACAAGAAAAAGAACCTGGCAAGGAGAAACAATAAGGAAGAGCAATAATGGGCCAATTCGCCCCTTCTTGTAAATTTTGATTCTCACTTTTGTAAATAGCATAGGCTAGAATAGGTGTGTGTGGTCTCCGAGATGATGGACAGCAGCGCGAAAGCTTCCTCCCGTCCTCCTAGGGCACTCCCAGTCCCAAACCTTGGCCTAGCATCCTAAAAAAAATATATATATATATATATATATATATATATTCTCAAGGAAGCAAGAATTGAAGTCACTAAAAGCTTTAATGGAACAAACAAAAAGAAAAGAACATTGTTAAGTGCCTTGAATCAACGCCGAAACAGGCTGATGAGCTCAGATTTAATCCTATCTTTCTTTTTCAAAGACAGAGAACTAAGGAACAGCCCTATTCAAACCCGAAAGAGGGTATAGGAATTCCAAAATCAGGAAGTGATACCAGACATCTGACACTTCCCTTAAAAACAATTCAATGAATGAGCTCGTCGACCATGTTGACAGAAATGCAAGGTGCAAAAATAAGGTTCTTTTTCTTCTTTGCCATTCATCCCCCAAGGTGACTCCAGCAAAGAGGGGCAGCTGTAGACACCTGATTTTTGCACCCTAAAAATGGCAAAAAATGAAAAGTCAAACCCTGAGGGGGTCAAAAATTGACTTTTTGATTCAAGTAAATTTGACCATCAAACTTCATCTCATTGAAAAGAGCATTTCGACACGATTCCAACGCAACTGAATTTGCTGGAATCGGAGTCCAGATGAAAAAGATATGAGCTGGTCAAACTTTTGGGAACGAAAAGTTGACTTTTTGATCAAACCCAATTCAACTGCCAAATTTGATTCCAATGGATAGGTGATTCCGAGCCAGTTCCAACGACACTAAGTTTGCTGAAATCGGACACCGGATGAAGAAGTTATGAGTAGTTGAAGTTTCAGAAAAACTGCCCATGTGGCAAAAAGGCAGTAAAAATGGAATAAACCAATAAAATAAATAAGATAAATGTGTTTAATAATATTTTAATAAAAGAATCTCGTTTTTATAATAAAATAATCAAAAAATCGAATAAAAATCTTGCAAAAAAACCAAATTGAATAAAGGTTTGAAATCCAAACATTTTAAAAACGTGCTGGACCGTATTTCAATTACGGGCAAGCTTCTGGAAGAAGACACGCGTCGCTGTACGGCGGGACACGCGTCCTGTACGGCCGATTTTGCGAGATTTGAAAATGTGCGTTTTTCGCCCGTATTTGAATTACGGGCAAGGCACGCCCGTACTTGAAGTACGGGCAAGGCACGCCCGTACTTCAAGTACGGGCACGAAAATTTTGCCTATAAATAGAGAGGCCACCCCCCTCATTTCAAGAAGCCCTCTTCTCTGGCCATAACCTCTGCTCTCCTGAAGTTAGCCACGGCTAAGCCATGCCCAATCACCATCACCCCAACACCTAACCCTATTTAATGTCCAAAATACCCCTGTCCCACTAGAATCATGCCTAAACTCTTCTTTTTCATCCTTTGAATATCAAGAACCCACCAAACCTCTGCCAAAACCATTCCAAGAAATCCCGTAGGACGCGGAAGCGCTGCTCAAAGTTTCGGAGGACCATAACACCAATCAAACAATCAATTATATTGTAAGTATGTTCTCCCTCTAAATTTAAGTAAATTTTGATTTTATTTTTTTCTCTTCCTCACTACCTCTTTTCTCTTTTATGTTATTTCTAACATTGTTTTGAGTGTTGAATAATGAGGAGTTGCATCCACAAGTAGTCATCCCTATACAACAAAGGAGGTGATAACAAAAGGTTATCAAAAATGTCTTAACAAGAGAAACTTGACTTCGTTTGATCATTATTACGGAATGAAGATTAAAGTCCTTTTTGAACATCAAACATCCCCTGTAAATTACCCCTTTCCCCTTCCTAAAAATTGATGGTGGACAAACAAAAAGGATTTTGCTTACTCAAAGAACAAGAGAAGAAGAAAAGTGACATTTTGAACCATATGAAGTAAATACAGAATCTGGAGAAGCTGGAAACTTCAACATCAATTGCAGAAAGCTCCTAAGAAGGCCACGAGATTGATTCTGGGAAGAATCGGCAACAAAAGTGCAAAACAGGAGACGACCGTAAACTCAAGCCGGTCCAACCTGGACCGTGTTTGATTCACGGACAGGGGAGACCGTAATCAATTCACGGTCAAGGTGGACCGTAGAGAAAACACGGGCAAATGTAAAATAACCTAAAAAGTGTAATCTCTTGGTCCGGTTGGACTTGTTCCGGCCTAAACCGGTCTGGACCGACTTCTGTAGTATTTTGGGCTGTCTTAAGCCCATTTGTAGACCATAGGCCCATATGGGCCCCTCAAGACCCCTTTGGCCCACTTGTGGGGCCCACTTTTGACTGGCCCATACCAGGCCTGTTTTCAATAAACAGGCCCAGGCCACTGGACTTTGGCTAATGGGCCCATTCCAAGCCCATCAAGCCCAAATAAAAGTGTAAATAAATAAAATTTAAATAACCAAATGGGTTACCCAATAACCCAACTGGGCCCCAGGCCCAATCATGGCAACCCACGGGTCTTCCAACGGGACCCAGGTCCGACCCACTTCACTTAAATAAATAAAAAGATAAAATCAAATAAAAAGGGACCCACACTTCTAGCGGGCCCCGCCAGACTTAACAAGACAGCATGCTGGTCTAGGAAAAGGGTGAATTTGACTCAAGAACCAGGGAGACCCGAGGGACCCGTCAAACCGACGGGGCGGGCCGGGGTGCCTTAGGGCTTCCCCGGACGTAACCGAGGACTTAGCTAGATCTCTAATAAGCCGCAGACCAGACTTAGACCCAGATAGGGTAAATCCGTGTCTGCCTGCACTCTCAGGCAGTGGCGACTCCGAAAGTCCCGAGGCACGCACTGAAAGTGCGCCCGGTGTGCGATCTAGGATCTAGGATTTTTAGGTGCGCACACATGCCATGCATCCATGACTAACAAGAAATAGAGAACCAATTTGTTATGAAATTTCTGTACCACATTTCCCAGTTGAACATCTAAACCATTTCAATTGTTAAACCACTTAATATCCAGGTCATTACTAAGAAAAATTCGGGTTCAATACAATCATCATAGGTAGATTTAAATTTCATCACCAACACTTTTATGTTTGCAACCAATTGATCACTCACACATTCACCTAAACAGAAAATCAGCATCCATTATAGGACCCTGTTTACCTATATAACCTGATTGATCCTCTTCCTCATTTTTATCACTAACAGTTTCCAGCACATTTACTTTATAACAGTAGCCTTGTAAAGTTGTCTAAACAATCATGCTACAGTTCAAGGTTAGGCGCCAGAAATTCTGCAACATTTAGGTTCGACTAACCTCAAATTAAAGGCTGAACTACTTCAATTTAAATAGGTAAAACAAAGTAGGTTTTATGCTAATTACAATCTAATCACCATAGAAAAAGAACACTATATATATATATATCACCTGTCTCCCATGATAAAACCATTCATTCAATACAATTTTATGCCACAAACAGATCTGGAACGCCAGATCAGATTTCATAAAAATAAACCTCCACTAGTATAAAAGAAATCCATTCAATAATAAACAACAAATCTGAGAAGTAACTATGCTACCTACCTATTTAAGCAAACCAACTTCTGATTTCCCACAGTCGCCAAGCACACTATCCCAATCCAATCTACGTTTTCATTCGAGCTCTTCCTTTGCTCCAATGAAATCTGAAATTTGCAAAGCACAAAGTCAGATCTAAGATCTGATTACCTAATCACCACATGACCTATCGAAACTTCAATTAAACCAATACCTACTGTTTTGGAAGAAGACATAACTTCAATTTCTCAGCTGCGGCAGATTCCTCTTCTCTTCCTCTTTGACAGAATATAGTATTACAGCAACTCCTTAAGTAGTCCAGCAACTCCAGATCCGGCCTCTTCCTCAATTCCTCCTCTTCTCCTCTGAAAACTCCCAAACTCAAATCGCCCACTCCAGAAAATTGCGACTGAAATTTCTGCTTAACCTTTTATAGTTGCCACCCAGCAAGTTTTAATCATGATTGTCTGGTGTGCCACTCCACCACACCTCCTTACTACAGCAGCCCTATTTATTACATATGTATATTTTTCTCACATTAAATTCCACCTCAGCAACCCACTTAACCTTCAAATTACACAACAAAAATTTCTTACCTTGTTAAAATAAAGGATCTCTAAGTTGGTCCACCCGGATTTAAATTAAGGCCATATGGTCACCCTTGACTCATGAAAAAAAACATTAATTAGATTTTTATTTAAGATATTAAACTAATATAATTTTTATTTGCATAAAAATTAGGGATTTTACATCCTTCCCCCCTAAAAAAAAAATTTCGGCCTCGAAATTTACCTCATGAAGAATTTAAAATAGATCCGGATATTTCTGCTTCATCTCCTCCTCTCTTTCCCATGTAGCCTCCTCGGTTGAGTGATTCTGCCATAGCACCTTCACCAAAGGTATCACTTTGGTTCGCAGAACTTGATCACGTCGATCTAAAATCTGAACCGGTACCTCCTCATAGGATAAATCCTCCTGAATCGCCAAAGGCTCAATATCAATCACATGACTCGGGTCCGAGAAATATCGTCCAAGCATAGAGATGTGAAATACATCATGAACTCTACCCAACTGCGTAGGCAACGCTAGACGATATGCAACTGGATTCACTTTATTTACTATTTCGAAGGGCCCAATAAATCACGAAGATAACTTGCCCCTTTTTCCGAATCTCATAATACCCTTCGAAGGTGATATCGTAAGAAACACTTGATCCCCGACCTCAAATTCCAAATCAAGCCGCCTATCATCTGCATAACTCTTCTGACGGCTCTGAGTAGTCAATAACCGCTGCCTGATCAAGTTCACTTTCGCCACACTATCCTGCACAATCTGAGGGCCTAAATACTGCCTCTCACCAACCTCCTCCCAGCAAACAGGTGATCTACAGGTACGACCATACAGTACTTCGAATGGTGCCATCTGTATACTGGCCTGATAACTGTTATTATAAGCGAACTCCACCAAGTGTAGGTGGCAGCTCCAGCTACCACTCCAATCACATACACAACAGCGCAACATGTCCTCCAATATCTGTATAGTTCGCTCTGACTGACCATCCGTCTGAGGATGATAACTTGTGCTAAAACACAGTTTAGTGCCCAATGCCTCCTGGAAACGCTGCCAAAACTGTGAAGTGAAACGGGAATCTCGATCGGATACAATCGCTACCGGAACTCCATGAAATCGAACTATATCCCACATATACAACTCTACCATAGATGCCAAGGTCTGTGTGGTACGATAAGGCAAGAAATGGGCTGATTTTGTCAACCGATCTACTATCACCCATATAGCATCATGCTTCTTTTGTGTAACCGGTAAACCAGAAACGAAGTCCATGGTGATGTGTTCCCACTTCCACTCTGGAACGGGCAATGAGTGTAACAACCCTGGAGGTCTACGATGCTCTGCTTTTACTTGCTGGCACACCAAGCATCTAGCCACATACTCGGCTACATCTTTCTTCATCCCTAACCACCAGTACACATTCCTCAAATTTTTATACATTTTAGTACTACCAGGATGAACTGCGTATCTGGACTTATGGCTCTCATCCAATATAACTCTACGGATCTCTACATCATCAGGTATACAAATCCTGCCCCTGAATCTCAATAAACCATTTCTGAACTCAAACTCTCTGGCAATCTCATCACCTTTCTCTACCAACTCTTTAGTATGCTTCAGATCTGTATTTGATAACTGTCTCTCCCGAATGCGCTGGATCAAATCCGGCTCTACATGTACTCGAGCTAAAATCCAACCGACTCCCTCAAATACAAACTCACATGGCCAATCTCTAATAGTATCCACCAAACTACACTGACTGGTCATAAAAGAAGACAACATGGCTATCTGATCCTCAGATGCTCCTCTACGACTCAAGGCATCAGCAACTACATTCGTCTTGCCTTGATGGTATTGAAGTGAAAAATCATAATCCTTCAAAAGATCCATCCACCTCCTCTGTCTCATGTTAAGATCTCTCTGTCGGGCCCACTAAGCCCATTGAGCAAAACAAGGTTAGGGTTTCCAAAACCCTAACCCAAGAGGCCTTGGGCTTTCAAGCCCAAGCCCAGGTAAAGGGCCCCAAGCCCAAAACCTGGCCCATTTTGGCACACTTAATCAAGATAATCTCAAAATCACTTGGCAACCAATTGTGTGGCCCACTCAAGGGCCCACAAAGCAATCCCGGCCCACTTTGGCATGAAAATCCACTTAAACAATCAAACTTGAATTTCAAAATAAAATCAATTCATTGAACCAAAGCCCAAAGGGCCTCTCAGGCTAGACTGAGGCACACCAGGGAACATGTGGGCTCAACCAAGCCCACCAAGGAATCCGCGGGCCTTCCAACGGGGCCTGCCCAATTAGACTCATCTCATCTTTAACTAAAAAGATAAAATCAAGTAAAGGGACCCACACCACTTTGGCGGTCCCGCCAGACTTAACCAAATTGAATGCTGGAATAGGAATCGGGTGAGTGAGAGACCAAAGTTGACTCAAACCAGGGAAACCATGGGACCCGTCTTTTGACGAGGCGGACCGGGGTGTTTACGGACTGTAACCGAGAACTTGCTTAGAATCTCAAGCCGCAGACTAAGCCTTAGTAGAAGAACTTAGGCACCCAGGTGTCTGCCTGCACCCCATCAGGCAGTGGCAACTCCAAATAAATCCCTAGACACGCATCATCTTGCATGCGCCTCGTCGTGCGATCGAAATCAGGTGCGCACATTAGGAAACCAATGAAATTAAAATTTCCCACTTTTTGGCATTTTTCCGAAGAGTCCGTATTTTAAATGTGGGCAAGCTATACCCGTAAACTAAATGCGGGCGCGCAGCGCCCGTAATTTTACTACGGACATGCCTTGCCCGTATTTTAAATACGGATTTTGCAGTCTTTTCGAATTTCTATATAAACTCAAGGGGCACGTCATTGTGACACTTTTAATAGTTTGAAAACTCCCTGAGCCTTCCATTTTCTACTTTCCTTGGCTTCTTTGGTGCTTCCATGGCTTCCCTCGCCCCTTTCTTTTCTGCCGATGAATCTCCTCCTGCAAGACAACCTGTTAGATCAAAACCTCCTAATCTCACCAGGTACAATGTTGTGAACTCCTTCTATGATATGTGGGTTAACTCCATGACCCTTGATGAGGAAATTCGCTGGGATTCCATCCACTTAGGCCATATCCTACACATCCCTAAAATTCCCTTTAAGTAGGAAATTATTGAAGCTTTGATTGGACACTGGGTTCCTGAATTGAATCTCTTCCGCTTTGATGACAAAGAGATGACTCATACCATAGAAGAAATTGAAACCATCCTTGGCCTAAGGTTTTCTGAAAAAGTTGTGAACCCGCCCCTAAAGCCTAGCTACAAAAAGGAGGCCTCCACCTTCTTGGGTATAGGGAAGAAGGACTTAGGAAAGTCTGATACACTATTGACCTTGTCCAAGACCTTTCTGACTGAAAAAATTCTAAGGAGTGAGGACAAGGATGCCAGGTTTAATGCTTTGACTCTGATAGTGGTCAATCAGTTACTCTTTCCACGGGGTGATGACCAGGTTGACTTGGCTCTTATCTCAGTTATCTGCCAGGTTAGGGAACGTGAGAGATTGGCTCCTATGATCTTGGCAGAGATATACCAAGCTCTGACTGACTGCTATTTCAGAAAGAAGAAACACTTCCTTGCCTGTGCCCCTATCCTACAGGTAAAAAAGAAATAATTTTTAATTTTTTTCTTCTTTTTTTTTTCTTTTTTTTCTTTTTTTCTTTTTTCTTCTGCTTCTTCTCTTTTTCTTTTCCTTCTTTTTTTTTCTTTTCTTTTTTTTTCCTTTATTTTTTTTTCTTTCTTGTTTTTTCTTTTGAAATAAATTGAAATTCTCCCCTTTTCTGCAGCTTTGGTTGCTTGACCACCTGAGTCAGGTTGAAGAGATAACTCGCCGCTTCTTTCCAAGATTGAAAGTTCCTGTTCTGATGAGCCACAGGGGTTGTCCTAACATCCAAGGCGGCAAGCAAGGATGGTTCACTTTCTTGGGTACTCTCCAGGATGATCAAGTGAGATGGCCTGGCACTTATTAGCCCAATCCAAAGACAGTGATCAGCTTCAGAGATAGAAACTTTTTGGTCCTGGCAGGCTTGAAATCTGTCGTTCTCTATCTTCCTTTGAGGGTTCTTTGGCAGTTTGGAGTGACCCAGGGAATTATGATCCCAACTGGCTATGAGGGCTTTGTAGGGCCACTTACATCAGTCGCCATGGGGCTAAATGCTCAATTAATGAATGAGTGGTCCTATGTTCGCTTTCTGTGGGGTCCAGTCTTTTCTGAGTCCCATGTGAAGGACTATCATTTCTGGATCAAAGAGCAGGTGCAGAGTCATGCCCCAGTACCAGAGGATCCTCCTGCAGTTCTTCCCCCTACTTATGAGGACATTCTGGAGTCTGAAAGGGCAACCCACAAGCGGCTTCAACAAATTTGGGTACGAGAAGCACAAGAGATCAGAATAAAAGGTATTGATATGGAGAGGCAACTTGAAGAGCAGAGGTCTTGTCGCATTGCCATGTAGAAGAAACTTGAAGAACAAAGGCAGGCTCGTCGCTTTGAAGTCCGAGCGATGCGGAAGAAATATCAGGATTCCTAGGCTGACCTTAGGGCGTTGAAGATCAAGCAATCACTTTCAGATGAGATCATCTCCTTTTTGAGCGATCCTGATGTAGAGGGAGCTTCTGGAATCATTGCAACTCAGGCTGCTAGGATTAGGGAGCTTGAGGAGCAGTTAGGGAATAGGGCTTAGATTCTTTTATCTCTTTTATTTCTTTTTTTTTCATACTTTTATACATAGCAAACTCCATTAGTGGAAAGACAATAGATTTAATTCAAAAATAGGTTTTATATTATTGGCCTCAGATTTCTCAGATGCTTGCAAAAACAGAAGTTTTATGAAAAAGTATTTGATTTCTCATCACTAGCCAAAGTATAGTTTTATTTTTTTTTTGAAAACTGATCCACAACACTTAATCACATATAATCAAAGGAATTAAAATCCGGTTGAATAATGAAAAGGGTAATCCAAGCAATAGGGAGAGACCAAATCTGTCTATCCTGTGACCTTTAGAATCATCCCCTAATGGCTTTTTCTTCATGACTAACCCTGCTAATTTGCTAAGTTTCTAGTGCTCATGCTGATTAAATTTGGACCACATGATCAACTCAACCTTTGATTCTTCTTCTCTTTTTCATTATCTTTTCTTTTTTTTTTCTTTTGCCCCTATTGCCCCTAGCTCCAATTACGGTTTTCACTAGGGCCGGCTTCTGTATTCCGTTATCACCAATCTTACTCTGAAAGTTGAATGAACATACTAAAATCATCGAGGGCTTAATAATAGGACGAAACAAAGGCTAAGCTCGGTTTATGAAAGAAAAAGTATTAAAGGCTCAAAATTTTCTAAGTGTAAAAATAGGTCAACCGGACTTACAGTCATGATGATCTTGACCCCATTCCCTTTTTTTTTTTCATTTGCCACTATTTTTCTTCTCTTTCTTTTTTCCTCTTTTTGCCCCTATTGGTTTTACCCCTATTGGCCTTACCCCAGTATAAGATTGTAAGTCTAGTTTAGGTTTATCAAAGAAGACGAACAGGTTCAAATTGGCTTGACTAGGGATGAAAATTTTGGGAGATGAGGAAAAATGGCCTCGAATCATTTCCTAGTAATATTCATTCAAAGAAAATATCTCTTTACTGCATTAGAGTTAATTGGCTTAGGAAAATCCTTCCCATCCATTTCTGTTAAGATGAGAGCATCCCCTGACAGGACCTTTTTGACAACATAAGGCCCTTCCCAATTTGGTTTGAATTTTCCACGAGGGTCTTCCAAAAAGGGTAAAATTTTCTTCAATACTAAATTTCCTTCTTGGAAAGTTCTGGGCTTCACCTTCTTTTTATAAGCCCTAGCCATTCTCTTCTGATACAATTGGCCATGACAAAGCGCTTTTAAACGCTTTTCCTCTATCAAATTGAGTTGATCATGTCTTGACTGTATCCATTCAGCTTCTTCTAATTTAGCTTCCATTAGCACTCATAATGAAGGAATTTCTACTTCCACTAGTAAAACCGCTTCCATCCCATATACTAAAGAATATGGGGTTGCCCCTGTAGAAGTCCGAATCGAGGTTCTGTAAGCATGTAGAGCAAGTGGCAACATTTCATGCCAATCTTTGAAACTCACTACCATCTTCTGGATGATTTTCTTTATGTTCTTATTTGCTGCTTCTACTGCCCCATTCATCTTTGGTCTGTACGGAGCGGACTTGTGATGGGTAATCTGAAACTGCTCACACATCTTCTTCATGTCCTTGTTCTTAATATTTGAAGCATTGTCTGATTCTGTGGCACTTGGCAGTCCATAGCAACAAATAATATTGTGCTTAAAAAATTTAATAACATGGTTGCTTGTGATATTCGCATATGAGGCTGCTTCTACCCACTTAGTGAAATAATCAATTGCTACAAGTATAAACCTGTGCCCATTTGATGCCTTTGGAGAGATCATTCCAATGACGTCTATACCCCACATGGAGAAAGGCCATAGAGATGTCATGTTGTGCAATTCACTTGGGAGTGCATTTTTGTTATCAGCATACACTTGGCATAAATGATACCTTTTGACATGTATATAGGAATCGTGCTCCATCGTTGACCAGTAATATCCCAATCGCAGAATCTTCTTGGCAAGCATGTGCCCGTTCATATGGGGTCCACAAACTTCTCCATGTACAGTTTCAACTAACCTTTCTGACTCGGTCTTGGCAACACATCTGAGTAGGATATCATTGTGTGATCTTTTGTATAACTGCCCATCACTTAATAAGAACTGTCCTGCCAACCTCTATATTGTTCTTTTCTTTGTAGAAGTGACATTTTCTGGCAAACTCCGATCATTTAGGAAGTTCTTAATATCTTGAAACCATGGCACTTCTTCTTCTGGGGTTTCTTCTAGAACAAGGAAATAAGCTGGTTCATCTCTCACTTCAATTTCTAGTGGTCTAATATCAACACCTTCTGGCATACTGACCATTGAAGCCAATGTTTCTAGAGCATCCGCAAATTGATTTTTGGCCCTTGGCATATAATTGAAGGAAATTCGAGTAAATTTGATGCTTATTTCTTCCAAATACTGGTGATAGGGGATCAGTTTGTGATCCTTGGTTTTCCATTCACCAATTGTTTGGAAGATGATAAGACTCGAATCCCCATATACGTCAAGTTCCTCCACTTCATGGTCTAAGGCAGCTTGCAACCAAATTATGCATGCTTCATACTCTGCAATATTGTTTGTGCACTGGAACCTCAGTTTCACTGAGATTGGGATGTGTGCCCCATCTAGCTTGATCAAAACTGCCCCTGTGTCATTTCCATTCATATTGGTGGCCCCATCAAAGAACATTTGCCAAGAGCTTTCACCTTCTTTTTCTTCAGTAAACAGGATTGCCTCATCAGGAAAGTTGGTCTTTAAGGGTTGGTATTCTGGTAAAGGGTGTGCAGCTAAGTGATCAGCAATGGCTTGACCCTTAATGGCCTTCTGAGTGATGTATGTGAGATCAAATTCAGAGAGTAACAGCTGCCACTTTGCCGTTATGCTAGTTAAAGCTGGTTTTTCAAATAGATACTTCAAAGGGTGCATTCGGGATATCAATAAGGTGGAATGACTAAGGGAATAATGCCTCAGTCTCTGAGTTGCCCACACTAAAGCACAACAAGTCTTTTCCAAAGGGGAATACTTTGCTTCATATTCTGTAAATTTCTTGCTTAGGTAATAAATCGCCCTTTCCTTTCTGCCTGTATCGTCATGCTGCCCCAAGACACACCCCATTGACGTCTCCAAAACTGACAAGTATAAAATCAATGGTCTTCCTGGAGTTGGTGGCACTAGCACAGGTGAGTTCAATAAATATTCCTTTATTGTGTCAAAGGTTTCTTGGCAATCGTCATTCCAGACTGTCGGGTTATTCTTTCTTATAAGCTTGAAAATTGGTTCACAAATAGCGGTGAACTGTGCTATGAACCGGCTTATGTACTGAATCCTTCCAAGAAAACCACGAACTTCCTTCTCCGTTCTAGGTGATGGCATTTCAATGATTGTTTTAGCTTTAGCTGGGTCAATCTCAAATCCCCTTCTGCTTACTATAAAGCCCAATAATTTTCCTGATGTAGCCCCAAAGACGCATTTCGCAGGGTTAAGCCTTAGACTGTATTTCCTAAGCCGGTCAAACACCTTCTTCAAGTTGATCAGGTGGTCTTCTTCTTCACATGATTTGGCTATCATATCGTCCACATAGACCTCCATCTCCTTATGGATCATATCATGGAATAATGCTGTCATAGCCCGCTGGTAGGTTGCTCCGGTGTTTTTAAGCCCAAATGGCATGACAGTGTGGTGGAAGGTACCCCAAGGTGTAATGAAGGCTATTTTTTCTTGATCCTCCTTAGCCATCTTAATTTGATTATACCCCGAGAAGCCATCCATGAATGAGAACAGGCTATGTACAGCAGTGTTGTCCACCAAGATGTCGATGTGTGGAAGTGGAAAATCGTCCTTTGGGCTTGCCTTATTCAAGTCTCTGTAGTCTACATACATTCAGACCTTTCCATCCTTCTTTGGTACTGGCACTATATTTGCAAGCCATTCAGGGTACGTGGAGACCGCCAAGAATCCAGCTTGGAATTGCTTAACCAGTTCATCTTTGACCTTCAATGTCCATTCAGGTTTCAACCTTCTCAATTTCTGCTTAACTGGCTTAACATCTGGTAGAATTGGTAGCCTGTGCACAGCCATGTCCGTGTCTAACCCTGGCATATCCCGATACGACCATACAAATACATCTTCATAATCAGCCAAGAACTGTATCATTTCATCCCGCTGTACCTTAGATAAGCATACCCCAATCTTTACTATTTTTGGGTCATCTTCGGTCGCTAGGTTTATTGATATGGTCTCTTCAATATTGGGTTGGACCCCTTTTTCATGACGCTCCAATTGATATGTGATTTCTTTTGGAGGGTCGTCTTCTTCGTCCTTGGTCTCTTCTTCAACCCCCATTAGGTCAAAGTCGAGCTCGAAGTCGAAGTCATACTCAACCTAATCCAATTCTGTTTGCTTATATGGTTTATAAGTGGTTTGAACCCTTTTGAAAATTTTATCTTTTCTATAAAAAAAATGAAAAATCTTTTTGTGTTTTTTGAGAGCCTTCTAAAAAATCTTTTCCTGAAGACGAAGGCTCATTAAAACCTTCAGGAAAAGGGCATTCCACTAATGGAGTTTTTTTTTGGAAGCCATGTCTATTTGCCAAACAAACGCGGCTTCAAAAGTAAGGGGAGTTTCCTCCCAATTGTTCAGAATAAAAGAAACTGGGGCAGGGATACAAGCCTGCTCCTCAAGCTCAGGGTCCGCATCTGAAATCACCAGTTCTGGGTGAGTTGCATCACCTGCTTCTTCTGTAAGGTTTGTCCCAGATGGGACTTCTATTGCAGCCCAATCAATGAAAGGTAGCTCCTCTGCTCCTTCTTGGTTGCCTTCAGTCATGGCAAAAAAAGCTCCCACGTCCTCAGAGAAATCATGCTCCTGTTCTGTATGTGGCCCAAGCCCACCTAATGCTTGGGGAGGTGAAGGTGGAACATATGGTTGCAAGGTTGAGGACTTGGGTTTCTGGAATGGGTTGATGTTATAATATGGGGGTTTGGACTGGTCCTAGGGAAGAGACAGCTGAATCATATGAGAAATCTTTGGAAAAGTTTCCCTGATGTGAGGGAATTTCATGTCTTCCATCTCCTTCTGTCTTCTCCAATTCCTTGGCTTGGACCCCAACCTGCTCTATGGACTATCTTCTTAACCTTTATCGGTTCTATCCTTCCTTGCAGGTTAACCCCCAGACCTTTTCCAGGGTGGAAATTGTACTTTCCTAGTATATTCTTGACCATTTTTTCAGCACAAGTCAACTTTCCTTCCTTTTCCTGATACCCCCCAGGTATAAAATTAACAGTTTCAAATTGGAAAGAATGAAATGCCATCTTGTCAGCAGTCATTTCCATGTTTATGTAGGGTACATCAGGGGACCACATGGGAGGAACCAAATTTTTAGCCAGGACAGTAATCACCTTTTGCCCTCTAATATATTTGACTCTTTGGTGGAGGTTAGATGGTATAGCCCTAGCTGTATGAATCCACGGCCTTCCTAGGAGTAGGTTGAAGGCTGCAAGTATATCCATCACTTCAAATATGATGTTAAAAAATATACGGTCCAATTGTGACCGGTAGTTTAACCTCCCATAGGGAGTGTGTTTTAGAGCTATCAAATGCTCTTATGATTCTTCCATTTTGTTTTATTTTATTTTGCTCCAGACTGAGCTTTACAAATGTTATTAACGGGCAGACATTTAGAGCCGACCCATTATCAATTAAAACCCGGGCTATCATGCAACCCTTACTGAGCACAGCTATATGCAAAGGGTCAACATGATGGTACCCTGATGGGCTAATTTCAGTCTCAGAAAAAGTTATGACATTGTGGGATAAAATCTGCCCAACCATCTTACCTAGTTGGTCTAGTTCAATATTTTTAGGCACATGTACCCCCTGAAGTATCCTTAACAAGGAGTCCCTATGTTTTTCAGAATTTAACAACAAGCCCAAAATTGAGATCTGGGCAGGGACTTTGTTCAACTGCTCGACAATGTTGAACTCACTCTTTTTAATTAACTTAATGAGGTCAGCAGCCTCAGTGTTAGTTACCTGAGGGGCATCTTCCCCTACCTTGGCCTTTCCTTTATTTTCTCTTCTCCCTTTTCCTTCTCTGTCTCCTTTTGTTTTTCTTCCATCCCTACACATTTTCCTGACCTCATCATGAGGTTCACTTCTTTCTTGCTTTCTACCTCAGCTGCAAGGAATGTAGTGGTGTAGCCTTCACTGTAGTTCCATGGTATAGTCGATTCAGAGTAGGAAGACTTAGGGACATTTATCACCAAGGGAGGAAGTTTGGACTTGGATGATGAAATTTGAGTAAGAGGAATATCAACAACCAATGGTGGACACTGTTTTGGTTGAGATGGTCACAGTTTATAACCAATGGTGGTTTTGATAAAGTGGGTGAAAAATGGGTGGATGGATTGCAATTGATAACCAAAGGCGGCTTTGCAATGTTTAATTGGGCCATGAGGGAGGAGGCCCGGTCCAAAGCAGAGCTAATGCTCTCAGCAGTACGACCATTTCCTTTTGAAATCACATTTATTTCTTTATTGCAATTTCTTTTGTCAAAATAAACTTTGACCGTTGTCCCTATTGGAGCAATTAACTGGGATGAGTCAAAGGTTATTTCATCAGAAGAAATGACCCCTATGACATTAGATGGGCTTACCCCATGATGTTGAGGCAGAGGATTCTGTCCAATATCTGTTCTAGGAGGATTGGGAGCCCCTGTATTAAAAGACAGGGATTCTGGTCAAGCATATCCTGAATGGCATGTTTCAACGGCCAACACTTGTCAGTAGAGTGCCCAGGTGCACCCATGTGGAAATCACAAGTGGTGGAGGGGTCATAATTTCTCCCCTTGGATGCATTCGGATTGGGTTCTCTTAAATTGATATACTCTGCTTGTAATAAAGTGGGCAGCAACTGAGAAGGAGTCATTGGAATAGGGGTGAAAACCCTATTTCTCCTTGCTGCAAAATAGGCATCATTTTCCTCTTTAGTAAAAGCCCTCTTTTGGTCTGAGGGTGCCGCTGGAACATTAACCCTCATGGGGGCCTGAGTAGATGGAGCAGAAGGAGTAGGAAAATGAGCAGGTATATTATTTGTATGGGCTTCTTAGGGCCCGACGGTGGCTGTTCCATGTTTACCTCCCCTTCTTTCTTGTTCCCATTCTTTTTCAACCCACTTCCTTTCTTTAGATTGGGGTCTTGCTAACTGACCATAGCCGAGTGGTCAATTATTTTACCCAACCTGATTCCGTCCTCGATTCAGTCAGCCACTTGTACCAAAGCCGCAAAATTAGTGGTGGTCTGACCCACCAAGTGGCTATAGAATGGTTGACCCAGTGTACTGATGAAAGTGGAAATCATTTCCTGCTCTAGCATGGGTCGCCTGACCTGAGAGGCCGTCTCCCTCCATCTCTTGGCATACTGCCTTACAGATTCGTCCCTTCCTTTACTCATTCTCATTACGTCGTACCTATCTGGCACGATCTCTGAATTGAACCGATACTGAGCTAAGAAAGCATCTGCTAGGTCCTTCCATCTTCTAATCTTTCCATGGTCTAAAGTGGCAAACCATCTCAACGCAGTTCCAGTTAAGCTCCTTTGGAAGAGCTGAATCAAGACGCCCTCATCCCAACCGAACTGGCATAGGGCACCACAGTACAACTTTAGATGGTTCATGGGGCAGCTAGTGCCATCATATTTGTCTAGGTCTGGGCACTTGAACTTAGCTAGCAAGTTAACATTAGGGTACAGGCATAAATCCTCAAAGTTGGTGCCCCCGAAGTTGTTCACCCCTTTTACTTCCCTCAGGTCATCTTGGATCATTTCTAGTCTTTGCATAAACTTCCTTTCAATTTCTTCCCTCATCCTTTCCTTTTCCTTGGCTTTGTCCGATTCCACTGTCTCATCCCTGATCAGTATAAGTTCAGGGGTGGGTTCATAAACGGGTTCAGGAATAGGTTGAACTGGAAGTGCAATATTGATTTGGGGTGGAGGTGCTGGGTTGGAAGTGGATGCTTGATTTTGGGCTTGCACTTGTTGGGCCTGCACCGACAGGATGTTTTCTAGCATTCGGGCCAGTCCTGCCACTTGCTCCTGTAGCAAGACAATATCTGGGTGAGGAGCATCAGCTTCAGTCTCAATGGGATTCATGGCGCGAGCTCTTGATCTGGTTACAGGAGCTATGATTGCAAGTGTATTGGCACCTAGCAAAAAATAAAGGAAAAAATATCAATGCCCATTTAATCTCATTCACATGCCTATGTGCAAGCTGAATGAACACGAGTTTGGATTTGTTTCTTTAATTTGCTTCTTTTTTTTTTTAGAATTGTTGGAATATTCTAGTGCTTCCAACAGGTCCCACAAAAAGAGAAAAGGATCTGAAATTCAAAGGCTTTCAGAGGCCCATGGGTATTTTTGGAAAAGGTCTGAAATTCAAAGGCTTTCAGAGGCCCAGGGATATTTTTGGAAAAGGTCTGAAATTCAAAGGCTTTTAGAGGCCCAAGGATATTTTTGCAAAAGGTCTGAAATTCAAAGGCTTTCAGAGGCCCGAGGAAAAAGATTTGAAATTCAAAGGCTTTCAGAGGCCCGAGGAAAAAGATCTGAAATTCAAAGGCTTTCAGAGGCCCAAAAGAAAAAGATCTAAAATTCAAAGGCTTTCAGAGGCCCAAAGGAAAAAGATCTGAAATTCAAAGGCTTTCAGAGGCCCAGGGATATTTTTGAAAAAGGTCTGAAATTCAAAGGCTTTTAGAGGCCCGGAGATTTTTTTGAGAAAAAGTCTGAAATTCAAAGGCTTTCAGAGGCCCAAGGATTTTTGAGAAAAAATCTGAAATTCAAAGGCTTTTAGAGGCCCAAAGAATTTTCTCTCACATTATTTATTTATTTTTAAGTATTTTATTCAAACTCATTTCCCTTTATCATTATTTAAATGTTAAAAGAACAAGATTTAGTGGGAAAAACTGATTAAAATTGAATTTTCCGCTAAGACCGCATACAAAGTACGGTCCAGCCCTGCCCGTATTCAAATTACGAGCAAGCCGTGACCGTATGGAAAACACGGGCGAGCCCAGCTCGTGTACTAAATGCGGTTTTACGGAGCTATTTTATGTTTTCCCAGTTTTTACATGATTTGATCACTTTGATTGCTCATCCAAACATACGGTTCATCCATTGCAAAGCTTCTAAACTATCCCAAAGTGGACTTTGGCCTATTTGCAAAAGCACTTGTTTAGGAGGGCACATGTTCCCTCCAAATCGACACCATATTCGGGGTATGGTACCCTTGGGTTGCCTCTTGTATGAACATTGGGTAGGATTGATTCTAAACAGAGGTAGAAACTCTTCTTATGGGCTACACCAATTTTAGGATACATGCCTATTTGGGACCAATTTTATCCCAAACCGATGGACATCATGACACCCCTATGACATGAAAATAATGCAAAAATTAAGATTACCTTGTTATCTTGTTTACCTTCAATATGGCATCCGCATTATGCCTTGGCTTGCGAACCATGCAAACGGCCTTCCCACAATTACAAACCCATATCCTCACGTAATTGTGTACTTTAGCCAAAAACGTGTATCTCCACCTTCAAGCGTAGGGGCTTTGGGTTTTGGCTTAATAACAACTTAGCACTCAAGCCTAGTGATGACCAGAATTGAATCACAGATCCACGTTATCATCACATCATTGGCCCAAAGTTCTAGGGTGAATGTTTTCACTTTCGCTTTCCGAAGTATCGACCTCGTTGCGCCAAGCTACACACATTCGGATTCAACTTCCTATAGGTTAGGGGTAGGCTGTGTAAAATAAAATGTGCACAGTGTATTGTAAAAATTGGGTGCATTCACAACGTCTCAAACCCTTGCCACTCTTTTCGTAGCCATGCATATACAAACCAAGGTATAATAGGAAAGCATATATAAAGTACACAAAGCAATCCTTATAGCACCTAAAACATGCTCATAAAAATCATCCAATCATGCAAACATCTGATCATGTTATATACCAAAAAATCATCATGGAGATCATGCTGAAAATTAAAACATGCTATTATAAAAATATAGCAAGAAATAAACATGGTTTAGCAAAACGAACCTCCCTACGCATGTTTCTAGAAACAATCTTATAAATCAAAATTAAGCATGTTTCTACCCCCATGAATTCTTAAGCAATAATTCAGATTTAAAACATACCCAACATGCTTAAGAACACAAAATAGCAAACAAATCCAAAAATATCAAAAACATGAACAAACACCAAAATGCTGAAATCCTCAAGTCCCCAGCAGAGTCGCCAGTTGTGAGACATGGGAAAAAAATCAATTCAATGACTTCTTCATCATTACACGGGATTGGTTAAAAACAAAGAGTCGCCACCATTCTGTTTAGGTGTGAATGGACACCAAAATATCAAATTAGCACAAAAAGGCAAATTTAGGGTAAAAATAACCCTCTAAAAAAACAACCAGAGATGGGTAAGGGGATTAGGTTATGAACAGGGGAAGGTGTTAGGCACCCCTATTCATCCACACAAGGTGGTTGCCAGGTATTGTTCATGTTTTACAAAGGAAAAAGGCTTGCTATAAAAATCATAAAAATCAAAAAAGACAAAAGTGTATGGTTTTTTCATACGAATAGCCTGATTGATCCAGAACTTTCAAATATAATCATACCATTCCTAGGGTTTCATGATAAAAATAAAATTGAGATAAAATCAAATAAAACCAATCTAAAGTGAAAACTTCAACAATCTGGCTTCAAGTTAAATTCTAGAAATCTAGAAAAATATGATTTTTATAAAATATTTCAAAATTGAACTTGAATAGTCCAGGACACAGATATAGCTCAAATTTCACATTAAATCAAGAAATCAAAACCAAAAATGCCCACGTTGATGAAGAACATCAAAAGGGGAGAACTTAGACCGTAGGGTCTTCTGTTAATAATGAAAAACAATTCAAAAACCACATCATGAAACCCTAGAATTTACTTTCAGGCTTTTGGATCCAGATCTATCATATAGATCATGATAGATCCAGGATCCTAGCTTAATATCACAAAAATCACGAAAACAGTGCTGTAGGTGCAAAAGTGGGAAAAATCCAAATTTTAGAAAAAAGTGGGGATCTCATGCTATAAACATCATGGATTCATATGATTCATTCAGATTCAACATAAAAACCATTAAAACATGATCATGATATTCAAGGCAGCCACATCTCACAGATTAGAGCACATGGGGGTCTACCCTACGAATCCACCTATTCTCTTTTCCCTTAGCTCTCTCTTCACGTTTTACGGCTAGAGAGGATTCTTGAGGTACTTAGAGATAGGTTTGGTGATACAGACACAATAAAAGGCTTTATTATATAAAAAAAGAGAAAAACAGATATGGGGTTCTATTCTAGGGATCCACCTGTTCCCCTTTCCCCTAGCTCTCTCTTCACGTTTTACGGCTAGAGAGACTCTTGAAGTACTTAGAGACAAGTTTAGGAATACAGAATAAAAGATGGCCTTATTCTACAGCAATAGAGAAGATCTTATTACTTCTAGAATTGAAGACATAAAATAAAAGGAAAAAGGCACTTACCTAGATTGAGCAAGCAGAGCAGCAAGGATTCCTCTCTTCTCTTGGAGCTCCTTGGACTTCAAATTTTCGTGGCCTTTGCTTAAGGAAAGGCCCTCTATTTATAGGCAAACTCAGGGGTATGGTTGGTCCAAGATTTTGCAAGATAGAGTTTCAGATTGAGTTAAACACAAGGATAATGCCCATCCATGGCCAACAAAGATAATCCAAACGAATAAAAGATATAATTCGCTCATTTAAAGGGATATTGGACTGAAGATAAGGCTCAGAAATCGAGAAAGAATAAAACTCGCACAAATCTAATGTGCCCGTAAATGATTTACGGTCCAGTAATGTCTGTATATGTATTACGAGCGCTGCGTGCCCGTGTACAAAATCCGGGCGCGCTTAGCCCGTAGATACAATACGGTCAAGGCTTAAATTATTGAATTTCATGCATTTTTGGCCTGTTTTAAATACCAATTACATATTTTCATTATTTTCTCATTTTGTAGTGCAATTTGGGGTGTCTACAGATGCCAACTCAAGCACTCGATGTAGTGATTAATGAAGATTCATACTTCTTAGTATATAGCTCTTTCTTAATTTGTTTATCGAAGGATTTAGTTTTAAACAAGCCATATTACACAGAAAAATCTTTTTGCATTTTTTGTATTTTACTTTTTGTTTAAAGATGTTGAATATGTTTGATATATCTCTTAATGGATTTATTTTTGTTAATTATTCTCCTTTTCATTATTTCTACCAAATAAAAACAATTTTTATAAGCCACATTTCCACGATCAGATCTAACGGAATAACATGAGTTGGATAAACCCAAAAATCGCTCGACACAAACCGACTTTTGGTTGGTTTGCGTTGGGTTTTAATATTTTCGATTGGTTTGGTTTTTGTTTCAAAACTATTAAACTAAATTATTTCAGTTTGTTTTTAGGTTGAAGGCTAGGTTAAATTGAATCAAACCAGAACCCAAATTATATGCATTTCATTGGAAACCTGACCAAATATATAAGTTATATTTATATTTATTTATTAGTAATTACATACATAAATTATATTTGTATTATGAACCCAATTAACATTGTACATTTATTGACAATATACAATACTTATGATGTAGTGTAGTACATTTTGGAACTAGAAAGACATTCAAATATGCTATTGCTTGGTTTTTGAACTGAAAGTAATGAAATGCTCGTGAAGTTGGCTATACCATAACCAACTAAAACAAATGTGAAACTAAATTTCAGTTGGGTTGGTATGGGTTTAGGGTTTCTCTTTTTTTTTTTTTTTTTGATTTAGTTTTTGGGTTGAGAAAATCTGTTTCAATTTAGTTCAGTTCAGTTTTAGGCTGGCTCGCAAGAAATTCGGTTTTTGTCTTGGATTGAAGAGTTCAATCCATTCTAAATGGAACCGAGTTGCACCCAGAGTAAGATCCACGATCGTTCTTGCACCTAAACCTAGCTTTATAAGTAAGAGACTAATAGGATAAGTTGCAAATTAGAAATTAATAAACGAATTAAAATTTTCAAAAGTTTTATAAAAAAGTTTGAAATATATTATAAAAATCTATACATTGGCAACTTTGTCACTTTTAAATACCAAGCTATCCTTCAAAGGGTAATAATTAATGGGGCAAAGTTATCAATATATGTTTTTTTTCTCTTGCGACCTCATTGATGAAACCCCAAGAAAGGGGAAATTGTTATCCACAACAAACCTTAAGATGGTAAACTGATATTTCAAAAATCACAAGGGGGAAGCTCTGAAACCTCAAGAGGGTAAATTGTAATCATCCCAAAAATAAATTGATTAAGTAAATATGGGACTAGAAATTGTTGTATCTAAATCAAATACAAAATTATATAAAAATCAAGCATTATAGGTTTTATGGCGTGTAAAACAGTTGTGATTAAAGAAGCTTGAGCTGACAATTTTTGAACCGACCAATCAACCCACTTGAACCCAACCCCGAATAAATGGGTTCGGGTTGACCTATTTATTACGTGGGTTGAGGTTTTCCCAACCTGTTTGGATACGAGTCAACCCGAACCGAACCCATCAAGCTGTTGGGTACTCGACAATGTACCGATTTTTTTTTTTACATTTTAATGAGAATTATTAAAATGAAAACAAAGAAAGGAGAATAGAAACTTTGTTTGTGATCTGTTTTCAACACTTGTTCAACACATGAATAGATTTACACCTTCTTCAACTCCCATGTTTTCACTTTTCAATAAGGTGGCTTCTTGTTGGTTATACTAACAAGAAAAATTGTAAATATGCTCAATCCTTAGTGCTCACTTTTCTACTCAATATTATATAAATTTAGTAACAAGGATAACACATTTAGGGAAAAAAATGTTTCATGATCTTTATTTTCTCAATTTTCAAAAAATAAACATTTAATTCTAGGTTAAAAAAAGAATATCAAACATTTATATTAAGAAAAACAATGATCCACGTCTCCATGATTTCAAAATTCTCTAAATATGCTAAATTAAAAGGAATTGTTTTAAAAAAATTAAATGATTTGGGTCGGGTTCAACCCGTTTATTTGCGGGCCGGGTTCAGTTTCATTATTTTCCAACTTTTTGGTAAATGGGTTGAACCTGACCCAACCCATTTAAGGCTCAACCCGCCCAAACCCAACCCGACCCATTGTCACCTATAGACTATTTTGATGCTAATGAAGTAACAGATCATTGACAGCCCTTCTTACTCTAGTAGAATACGTTGATGTTGGTTTGATGGAACACAGAGATGGCACACCGGGGTGGGTTTGGAATGGATTTTGACAGATGTGTTAACTGGGCCCCAAAAAGGTTTATCTTATACCAAACTCAATCTTAATCCAATTAGAGTGGTAACGAGCGCCACAGGTTAATCCCATTGTAATTTAAAATAGAATATATGTAAATGAATAATATATTTTTTTTATAAAATATATATTTTATATGAGATGTAAATGAATAATACATATTTTTTATATGAGATATATCAAAAAAATAAAAAGTGACATTTTAATCGATTAAGATTTTGCTTGTCGCGGGTTAGGACTTAGGATCGGGTTGGACTCAATCCGTATCCCACCTTAACCCGATTTATGGGTTGCCGTCCCTATCCATCTGAAAAACCCGGTCCGTTTCCTGGACTAGCTCACCATCCACACACCCAGTCAACTAAGTCAAAAGCTTAGTTGCACTAATCCTAATCCTACTTGAATTAGAGCTTTCCCATCTCTCATTCATCTATAAATTAAGGCAACCAGTCCGGCGATCTGATTTAGTTTTGCAATTGATATTTGTTTCCTGATTTTCCCTACACGGCTATCGATCCACCATGGCAGCTGAAGCATTACCGTACAATGCTCAAAGAGTTGGTCTTGTGGGCTTTAGGAGCATTGAAGAATGGAGTGGAACTCCAAACAGCCAAGTTTCCTTCTTTCTTAAGATCGCACGGAATCATACATCGATAGAGGTCTCAAGAGAACCAGTTGAAGCCAGAATCACTAACCAGATAAACTATGGGTTAGTGGATTTTCAGTTTAGAATCGATTTGTTGTTTTTGCAGGACCTGAACACCGCCCAACAATGCATTGAAGAAATTCTTTCGTCTACGATGGATCTTACACCGTATAATCTTAACTTTCTGACGGTGGAGATTGGGAGGAGGGCAGCTTATCGTTCTTTAATGGTGACAAGGAGTCATCACAAACTAGCCTTATTTGTCGTAGTCCACGTCTTGACACGAGATATTTACCATAGGCAGGACGGTACAAGGATCATGAATGATACTGGAGACCGAGGATTCTCCATTATTCCTGCTTCGAGTTCTTCAGTTCAGACTATTCGAACCAAGAAACTTGAAGAAGTTGAGATCGATGAGACTTGTTCGGTTTGCCTCGATCAGTTTTCTTTCGGTGAAGAAGTCGTGGAGATACCTTGCACGCATTTTTTTCATCGAGGATGCATAATTCCATGGTTAGAGCGGAAGAACACGTGCCCTTTGTGTCGCTTTGAGATGCCCGGCTGACGAACGCGAGTGAATGAATGTAATTCTCAATATGGGTATTTCTTCAGTAATTGAGATACTCTGGTTACAGTTCAGATGAGTTTTATTTTTCCGGTCATTGCTTGCCTGATTTTATGCATTTTTCCTTTCATTAAGGATAACCCAACTCACTCAAGCAAGGAAATGAATGAGAAAAAATGCCTCTACAAAGACAAATTAGATGTTCTTCAGTAACCATTAAAGACTCGGGAAATTAAAGTATCATTTTCACATAAGGGATTTATACTCAACCAAAATAAAACACAAAAAGCTTTAGCAAATGGAAAATATGCTTCACCCAAACACCTAATTAAAACAGTTCGATTCCTGTGCAAACCATACATCCATCCCAAATCCAAGAATTTCTATAAGTAACTAAAAGATTATATATATATATATATATATATATAATGAAAAAGGTCCTAGAAGGTTCTGTGGCATTACCGGGTTTTTGATACCTTTATGGATTCAGCTAGATTATCATCATTCGTTCTAGCATGAGTCTGCAACAGCAATGAGTTAAGCCTATCAGAATTAATCTAAAACAAATTCCTAAAAATTAAATTAAAAAAATTAATAATTATTTCTAATTAATGGTCCCTTATAACCAGTAGTTTCTATTAACTTTATTTACATTGCAATGAATTTTTTAACCAATCAAAATATTTTATTATTAATTTTATTCAAGAAAAATACAACTTTTTTTTATTATTTTGTTAGAATGCTATAGAAATATTAGAATAATTTTTTTACTATTTTAATATGAATTTAGAACAATATAAGTATTTAATTAGGAGGCTTCCTTCAAAAAAAAAATATTAATTTTTTATAAAAGTGAAATATGCGGTTAAAATAGTGATTAACATTTTTCTTTAGTTGGGAGTGGTAAACAAACAGTAATACAAATATGGTGCTAGACATCACTGAAGCCTGAAGGGATGGCTCGAGCAGTGAAATACTTGGAGATTTCCTCCGTGAAACATATTATGAGCGCAATATAGGGCTCAAGCGGTGTCCAGCGGTGAATCTGAAAATTACATAACTTTCTTGTTTTAATTTGGGTTGACTTCAAACTTCTTGGTTAACTTTTATATTGGATTAAGGTTTGTTCAAACTTAGAAGAGACATGTCTTGGAAACCCTAAAGACCATTTTCTCTTATGTTTTCATCTTTGAAGCTATGAAACCTTGTTTTCTTCTTTCCTCTTCAACCCTGGAGTTTTGGGTTCGGGAGATGGCACATGGGAGTTCCTATGGATACTAGACGAGTTTGTTTAGCCCAGTGACCGTCTAAGAAGATCTTCGAAGTTCCTAGGTGTTAGGCTAGGTTAAATTGAACCAACCAAGAACCTGAATTACATGCCATTCCAAACCTAACTGAATATATATGTTATATTGTATTTGTTTATTAGTAATTATTGTTTACACCCGCCCTAGCCCGGCGATAGGATGGAATATTATGTGGCTACAAGTATCCTTCAATTTAGGGAAGTGGGGTCTGTTAAGGAACCTACCATTACATAGGAGGTTGGCCACAAGATAGATGTCACGACCCGGAACCAAGTCTGCCCCTCAAAGGCACAACCTGTCCCAGACCATGGCAAGTGGGCCAATTACTTGTTAAAAGTGCGGGGAATTTAAAACTTTTTCCTAACAAGTGCAAGTAGTAAGACAATTCATGCTGTGCATAACAAAGTGTGTTTATATATAATTGAAGTGTAATAGGACACGAGAATTGATTACAAAACGACAAGTGACTATATCACTACTCTCAAAAGTAAGGTGTACAAGTCAAAAAGAAACTACACATGATCAACTGAAATAAAATCCTAAGGCCTATGGAGATCTGCCTCTCAATAACCAAAGGATTTCTCCTTGCCTTTATCCTCAGCCCGGTCCGTCACACCGGACGTCGATGGATCTAAAAAATTAGAAGTAAAGCAACTGTGAGATGAATGTCTAGTAAGCAACACAAGCATGCACGAGAAAACATAGTTTATGCATATATCAATCGGTTAAATCATGATATGCTGTTATTTGAAATCATAAATCAATTATCACAGTTTAGTGCCATACAATTTGGTGCATACTTGTGCGTCAGTGTATAGTTAATGCATTTAATACAGTCTTTCATCCAATCTCACAATTGGTCATATAGGTGATCTGGTACCATACTATACATCATCAATATCCCCATTTAGCTTCATCGATTACATGCAGTGGCTAGGCATCTACTATGATTTCACATGACGTATGCATCTAATACTCTGGTTACATATGTTGTATAAACATCCATAGATGATTACCCAATAGTACTTGGAGTGGTATCACAATACCATCGAAGACATCAATTACAACACATATCCGTCTAGCTTCACCGATTACACATGGTGGCTAGGCATATAATCACAACTATCCATCTAGCTTCACCGCCTACACATGGTGGCTAGGCGTCAAGCTTCACCGTCTACACATGGTGGCTAGGCATCCATGCTGATTACCCCCGACGTAGTAAACTAACACGCCATCTACACATGACGTTAGCATCTATTGCTGATTACACATAGCACATGGGCATCGGCCACCTATTACACATGGTGCCGGAATGATACTCATCCATTTCTAATTACACATAGCAAATGGGCATCGGCCACCAATCACATGGTGGCGGAATAACATATACATCCATTGCTGATTACACATAGCAAATGGGCATCGGCTATTGAATACACAGGGTGCCGGAAGAACATATAAATCCATTGTTGATTACACATACCATATGGGCATCGGCTACTGAATACACGGGGTGTCGGAAGAACATTGTAGATGACCTTTTTTTTATAACTTGACACGTTACTTATATAATAATTTGGCATGGATGATTTGTCATATGATAATAACAAATTTGTCATGGGTCATCTGTTACTCGACAAAGTAATCTGTCATGGATTATTTACCTAATAAAAATAATAATTAAACGTGTCATAATTTGCTAAATTAAATGTGATTATTATTTGGCATATTGGAGTGGAGATCTCCGTCTTGGGCAAAAGCCCATTTAGGGGGGGGTTATTTGGCGGTCCTTAAGGCGTGGCAAACATGGGTGTGGGAATTGTTGGCAGCCGGTAACAAGCTTTGGCATGCCAACCTAGGATGATGTAGACGTCAAGTGACATATTTTCACATCTTGATATGTGGGACCCACTGTACCAATAAGAAAGCTCCATTATTTATTTAAAAATAATAATAATTATCTCTTATTCCTATCTTGAACCTAGATGTTTTTTAGACCAGATTCATTATAAAGATTAAATATTCCTGAAGCATCAGATCGTGACAAGTGTCACAATCCTGGAGACCCACACTTGCTATAAATAGGAGAGCCCTCATTCATTTTGGGGGATCTCTCTCTGGTTCTGGGACTACTAAGAGCAAGACTTCACTTCTTTTTCCTCAACCTTCTCCAAGCTTACTAAACATTCCCTAAGTCCTTCAAATTCTTTGTCTTTACCATAAAAGGAGCTCTCTATTTTGGTATACGAGGGGTCACTTGAATATCTCCCATCTCTCATTCTAGCCACTACCTACCTGTCACATCTTATTGACTCCTCCCCCCTTCTATTCAGAAATGGCGTGGGAATGGCTGCTGATTCGGTGGTTTAGGCCAACATCGGACGTACCTCTCCTACTCAGAATCCAAGTTTGAAGACACGTCATCGGCATCTTGACACCGTGGGGGCAATATTAGATGCGTGGACGTGGATTCAAAAAAGGCACCTACATTTTCTGGCGACTCCACTGGGGAGGTAAAGTCACTAACAGAAGAAATCTTCGAGGAGTTGGAGATATGGCAGGAACTAGAAGGACACGAGGTGGACAAAGTGATTTGGTGCCAGTTGCATCTGGAGGACGTCCTAGAAATCAACAAGCTACAGCACATGATGAGAGTGCGAATTCACACTCGGAAAAATCTGCTCAAAACACTGGCAAACTGGCAGAAACTACTTCAGAACTGGCTCAAATAGTTGCGGCGTTTCATGATTTAAATGGACGCGTTGAGGAACTCTTCCACATTGTCAACACCAAAAAACCAGAGGAGCCTCCGCATATTGACGAGGAGCATGCTGAGCAACAAAAGATACCCTCAGGCTCGGTTGCTGGTAAAGAAGAGGTGAAGTCTAGTGATTATGTCACCATGGCAGAATTTGAAAGCTTGCTGAAAAGAGAAAGGAGTCAACATGAAGATGCGGATCTGTCATATGACTATCGACCGCCATATCCTATTGCAATACTCGAGAAGCCATACCCAAAAGACTACGTGATCCTGAAGTTCGCTCGCTATAACAGAAAGAATGGCAATGCGAAGGAGCACGTCTCAAGATTTATCGATGCTCTTAGTGCACATGCCTATGACAAGAACTTGCAACTTAGAGAATTCTCTAAATCTCTGTCCGAGAAAGCTTACACCTAGTATTCGAATCTAGAGCCAGGTAGTATTAACACATGGGAGGAAATGGTGAAAGTATTCTTTCGAAAATTCTTCTTGGTGGAGGAGAAGACGACACTAATTGATTTGAGCCGAGAGCAACAGAAGTCAACAGAGGGACTTATTGACTTCGTCAAGAGATTTCACACCATGGCACTCGATTGCCATGAAGCCATCTCTGAAGAAAGACTTGTGCAACTCTGCATAAGTGGAATGAGCCATGATTACAGGCCATTCTTAGAAAATCAAGATATCAAGAGTTTCACTAAACTTCTTGAATCAGCCCGTCGTACAGCATCATCAGTAAAGGTGAATGATCTAGTCAAAAGGGAAAATAGGTCTACAGATGTTTTGGCAGCTAAGCCCCCTAAAAGAAAGCTTCGTATAAAGGAGTCACAACATCCAGTAGGCACGCAGCATTGACTAAAAAATGCGGCACAGAAGCCAGTCAACAAAGCAGGATTTATTGATCTGCCACCTTTCCCTTGCAAGCCAGAACAAGTTGAGGTTGTCGTTGACCAATGGATAGCAGATAAGGCCATCGGGCTGCCCTATGTTGATAAGTTGCCGACGGATGCTGACAAAAGGAATCCTAACTACTATAAGTTTCACCGCACCACTACTCATCCAACCACTACCTATTGGTCCCTTAGGCGAATATTCAACTTGCGATTGAAAACCGATGAGCTTGATCTACCTGATGCTGAGGTAAACGTCAATCCATTGGTAAAGCATAAAGGGAAAGATGTCATATCCATGATTTGTGGGCCACATAATTTAGAAGAAGAAGAACTGTGGCAAAGCGGAGGTTGTAAAGCCAGTTTGCCAGATGTAGCAGAAGAAAAGTTTGCAAATTCTATCAAGTTTCAGACATTCTTTAATGAGTTGGGCTTTACTGAAGCCATGAAGAAGAGGGCCACAAAAACTTTGTTTACTGTTGCCGCTAAGGAGTACAGCTCATGCCAATGGGTCTCCTCAACAAAGAGTGGCCCAGTAATCACCTTTAAGCCAGAAGACATGGCCATTGAAAAGGGAGACCATAATAGGCCACTCTATGTCACAGCAAGAATCAACAAGTGGAAGTTTGTCATGCTTTCATTGACCCTGGATCATCCATCAACTTAATATCACTAAAAATGGTGAGATTAATCCACTTTCCCGCATCGGAGATCAAGCGAAAGTCGGTGGAGGTCAACGGTTTTGCCAATCAATCAATGAAGACTGTCGGGTTCATAGATGTACAACTGGAGATTGGCCCGTTCAGGGGCATAACCCGACTTCATGTTCTTGATGCCGAGACAACCTATCATGTCTTAATTGGGAGACCTTGGATACAAAAATTCAGGTTAATCCCTTCAACTTACCACCAGTGCATCAAAGGAGAATGGAGGAATAAAGTGGTCCACGTCCCAACAACAGTCGACCCGTTTGTGGACGACGAAATTCAAGTGGTAGGCACTCGAGAGCATTCACATGAAGAGTTTGTTATCATGCCAGGACCTATCCGTGCATTGCTCTTGCCAGGATGGGACAACCTCCAGAATGGAAGAGATATTTAGACACAGCCCACTATGTCCAAGTCAAAAGCTAAGGCCGCTCGTTCGTGGGAAAATGACGGCAGACTCAATTCATCATCAACACCATCATCATCCTTTCAGCATCGCCATGTCAGGATCAAGATGCCTAATGGAGGATACATCTATCGGTTTTGATGATGTGGGGGGCCCCTCGGTGACAAAGCTGAGAGGACAGCCCCACCCCAGGCAAAAGACATAAGCTGTCAAGTTGAAAACCCAGAAGTGCTTGAAGCCCCAGCATTCTTGCAAGATCATAATGCACTGGCAAATGAAAAGCTTGAAGTTATCAACTTAGGGACCGAGTGTTGTGAGACATGGGAAAATCACCGAGATGATTCCCCTCCGTCAACACACAGGCTCAACGAAAAATGGGAGAGTCGCCACCATTCAATTTTGGGTGTGAATGGACACCAAAAGATTCAAAATAAGCAAAAAGAGCTAAAAAGGCAAATACTAGAGTAAAAATAACTCTACTTGAAAATCAAATCCAGATATGGGTAAGGGGATTAGAAGGTGTTAGGCACCCCCATTCATCCATACAAGGTGGTTGCCAAGTGTTGTTCATGCTAAAAAAATGAAAAAGCTTGCTAAAATAATCAAACATCGAAAAAGGATTAAACAAATGTATGATACCTTCACATGAGAAATCCAAATGAATTCCAGATTATCTTTTATGTCAATATCATTTCTGGAATATCACCAATAGATGGAAATCAAAGCAAAAATTGTACAAAACCAAGTTGAGTCAAATCCGGAAAATTCGGTAAAAGATAGAGCCATTTGTCTTGAAATCATTCAAATCTAGTTTAGATTGAATCACACCAAATCCCTTTAAAAGATTATGATAAATAGAAGACTCATGCAAATTTTCAATCAAATCCGGTTAAAATCCTAGGAGTTATTCTCCTTTGAATTCTGCTGCTGGAGATAGTTAAAAGTGACAAATGGGCAAGTTTGGAAAATTATTTAGAAAATTCAGCTCCATATAAATCCATGAAATCTGGTGTGAATGAAGTATATATGGCCATATTTCAAATGAAACTATCCTCATACAAAAATTCATTCGGATGTGCCTTGGGTGACCTCATGAACAGGCCCCGAAGATCACAAATTTACCCAAAAAAGTGCTGTTGAGCAGTTCTGAGTAAATCTGTTACCAACGACACAAATGGAGTCAAAAAATTATGAAACCAACTGGATATAAAATTAGACTTCCAAAGGAAAACTTAGAAACAAGAATCACTCGAATCGGACTTAAAACGAACACATGGTGCTCAGTTGAAGTGACAGGTTCTACAATCAGACTTGAACTGACCTATCAACTTCGACTGAGAGGTGTTAAAAATCCACTTGATAAAAATTAATGAAATTTTGTAGGCATAAACTAGATAGCCTCACCTTTCCCATGGCTCTGGAATCACTCCAAAATTCATCCGGACGATGAAGTTTCTAGTGTCTGAAGTGGGGGTACAGCTGCTGTCAAGTTAAGCCTTTTTAAAGAAAATCAACTCAAAACTGTGATAAGGTGTGTGGAATCCATGCAAGATAAATCAAAACCATTTTAAAAAGATATTAAAGAACCTCTAGAAATAAATGGGGCACAAGTTTGGCTCACCATTCTCTCCGATTGGAAAGAATATGCCAAAAACCCCAAAATTGAGTAAAAGTGCCCAAAACTGAGAGGTTAGACCTAAAGGTCTTCACTTGAAATCATGTTGAAAACCAATAAGAAATATCCCAGAATTGTTTGGGGCTATTTATTCTAGATCTATTACAATGAATGCAATAAATCCGAAATATAAGCCGAATCCGACAAAACAAGTGCTATGTGTGTGTGTGTGTAAAAATCCATTCTTCAATAATATAACAACATATAGCATGCATTCATATCAATCAAATGGGGTTCTAGAACAACCTAGGGCTCCGTTCCATTCTCGTTTCCCTTAATTCTCTCTCCCCGTTTAACGGTTCTTCGAGATAATCTTGGGGTACTTTGAATATGAAACGGTTTTCATAGAATCAAAAGGCTTATTCAACAAGGTTCTAACACTAGGATCAATCCTCAGTCTCGTTTCCCCTAGATCCCGCCTTCACGTTTTACGGCTAGGGGGAGTCTCGAGGTACTTTGAGTAGAGGAAGGGTTTTCATACACACAGATTAGGCCTTATTCTACAGAAAGGTAGAAGAAGAGAACTAAACCTAAAATGTAAGAACAGAAAAATAAATAGAGGTTTGAGGCTTACTTGGGTTCTGGGAGCAGTGCGGCAGCGGTTCCCTTCTTCACTCGGAGCTCTTCAATCTCCAACTTATTGGCCATTTGCTTGAGGAGGAGTCTCCTATTTATAGGCAAAGGCTAGGGTTAGGGTTTGCATGATGGTAGACACCAAATAATGTCTAGAGCCCACCAACCGTAACTCTAAGGCTATTTCCGAGATTTCCACTCATTTAATGAAGGATATGATGGTAAAAAGTGAAAACTCTCGAAAAACCCTAATTTTGAGCAAAAAGCTTGTATCCGACATATCAGGTCGGATACAAGAGCACCTATATGTATCCGACATATGTTGTCGGATATATTAAGGCCTGCTTGTATCCGACAACTTATGTCGGATATAAAGAGATATGCTTGTATCCGACCTGAGTTGTCCGATACAAGAAGAAATGCATATTTCTCAAATTTTGTACTGGTTTCAAAGGGAAGAATGATTTTGCCAATTATTCATCATTTTTATTGTGCAATTTGGGGTGTCTACAAGTGTAAAACCCCGAATTTTAACATAATAAATAAATAAATGAAAATATGAGTCTAAGTCCTAGTTGAAATAAAAAGTAAAGATTTAGAGGATAAGTAATTCAAATAAGTAGTAAGTTGTAAATAAAGAAGGAATTTTGAGGAAATTAGCCAAAAAGGGTATTTTGGTAATTTTCAGAAAAGGGTAATTAATAAATAAATCATTAAATAATAATTAGGATTAGAAAATAGAAGAAAATAATTTATTTAGGCAAGGTAGAAATTAAAAGGAAGTAATAAAGGTCTAAATGAGGAGAAAGGGTAATTAGGAGATTTCAAGTCTTAATTTGGAGAAAATAAGGTTTTATGTGATATTAAGGTTTAATTAATTATTATGCACGAAAATAAGTTGTAAGTAGGAGTTTAGATGATAAGAGATTTAATTAATAATGTTTAAGTTGAAAAATAGAAAGTGGAGAAAAAGTAGGAATTAATTAGAAGGAGTTAGACTTTAATTAGACCTTGGTTGGGTTAGCCCAAATTAAATGAGCCTATTAGGGTTGGTTTACGACTTCTAAAGCCAAGTATAAATAGGAGAGTAGGGTGAGACAAGAGAGAACTTTCATGGGTTTTATTAATGAGAGAAAAGAGGGAAAGAAAGGAAGAAGGCTGTTAATTGAGTTATCCTACCAGTCTCCATCAAATCGCGATCGGGGAAAATCCGTACGGTGGATCGACTTCAAATTTGGAGGTTTTGGTCTTCACTGATGGAAATACATTATGAACGGTGGAGATGTGAATCAGAGAACTCTATCTTGGTGCGTTTGGGAGCAAAAGTCAGATCCAGAATTAGGAGCTTCAATGGAAAAAGGATTTTAGCATATAAGGCAAATAGTAACCCTTGGAAAACTGGAGGAACTGCATGATTTTGTTTTCTGTGATTTCATATGGTTTGAATGGATTAATCAGAATTGGATTTACATGGAATCAAAGGATTTATAATTTAGAGTTTGGTATTCTTGAATGATTTGTTAAAATAATGAAGGAAACTTGGTTTGATCATGCAATTAATTATTGGAGGGTATTTAATTGATGAGAATTAGTCTAAAGGGCTTTAGGTATATTTTATAATGTTAGTAAATTAATTTAGACCAAAGAAACATATAGCAAAAGCATAAAAATCCGAACTTTGTAAATCTGGAAATTTCTGTTTAATTTTGCACGAGCGCCTAGGATCGCCTAGCCCTTTAGAGGTCGGCGCTCTATGTAAAATTTGCAGATTTTGGGGATTTTGTAATAGGAATAATTATCCAATAAATTTTCTGATTATTTAAGCAAGTTAGCATCTTTATAAGGACCTAATTAAGGTATAAAATTATAAAATAAATTTGGAAAGATTAAGCAATAAATTGAAAGTTATAATGAAAGGTTTGTCCATAAAAGGGTCAAATGGTATGGATATTGAGATAAATAATACCACTGGAATTTATAGGATAAAAATACTTTCTAAACTTTATTTTAGGTCTGTAGGATATGCTGGAGAATAAAAATACAGAAAATTTAAATAGAAACTATCTTAGGAGTTAAGATGGAAAATTGGTTTATAATAAATGGATTAATAAGGAAAACTCCAAGCAAGATTTGAGTTACTTTTATTTGAGCTTTAAATCTGAATATTGGATTCTGGAATTGCATAAACTCTGAGTTTTATCGAAATTATGATACATGAGTTTTATATTGAATATAATTGGGAAATTGCATATGTTATTCCGAAAAAGGCTTTATTTGGATTTTTAAGGATTGAATCATGGTTTTCTCTTGGAATTGAATATTTGGGTATGGATTGGTATGTGGTATGATGTTATTAGCTTTTCTTTTACGATTGGATGATACAGCTTCTGTAGTTGAGTTGATACTAACTTTTACGGCAGAGATGGGTAATCCTCTGTGTAAAGATGTGTAATCCTTTACGGGTAAAAGTGTATATGCCTCCTACAGTAGTGTGTCCTCCCGTATGTGTTTTTATCATGGTTTTGTGTCAGTGGGCATAGATGGTTATGGATCCATAGTTTTGGCTGGTTAGCTAAGTGGTATTTAGTTTAGGTTGAGTTACTCCTATATGCGAGCACATTTCCCTTGCAAGTTAGTTTGCTCTGGGAAGGTCCTATGTCTTGAAGGACACCCCGGTGCTCCGCTGGTGATTCCCTATACATGTGGATAAGCGACCATCTCCATGTATTGATTCTGGTGCTGCATGCTGGTGGTACATGCCAACTCTGTTGAGTTCGTACCCAATAAGTCGGTGACTATGGCTCTTGTATAAGCTGTGCTGCATGGGGCTTGAGTCTCATTAGTAGCACTGCCCCTAAGCTGAACGATGGTATAGTAGTTAGTTGAGTGTCATCTCAAATACTTATCATCTTTGTGAGTCCTGCAATGGCACGTGTTTTATCGCTTTCATCGGTTTTACCTCGATAACATCCAACTACTGGTATTTGTACATGATCATCTGTTTTATCACTTTATTTGGAATTGCCATTGATAACTTGGATTTCTCGTCTTATCGTTGATTAATCGAATACCTCATGACTATTTGCTTACATTTGACTGTTACTAATTGTATGCACCTGCTACTTTCTGAGATGTAAATCTCACTTCGTTTTCCCCTATTTTTCAGGTTGCTTGGAGAGATCGCGAAGATGGGGTTTTTATTTGATGGGTAGAATTGTAATTGATAATATTGTTCACATTTTGATTAGACAACCCTATTGTAAACTGAATTGATATTATTAAATAAAGCATTGTTTTATTTTCCACCATAACTTTGATGTAATTAATTAGTTTAAAAATTAATACGAATCTTAGTTTATATCTGACCCCAGCTTCGTGGTAACACCTTGAGTTTGGTTGTTGAACCGGACTTGGGTTGTTACAGTAGCGAACCAGGTTCGGGTCGGGTGCCGGTTTGCACTAACCCGGGTTCGGGGCGTTACACCGAGGACCAGCATCGTCCAGTCTTTGTAAGCTCGAGTTTAGAACCTGCAAAGAAAGAACAGTTAATACAATTGTTGCAGAAATATCGAGACGTCTTCGCCTGGGAATACTTCGAGATGCCTGGCCTTGACCCAGCTCTCGTTACTCATAAGCTTAATGTTATCGGTACAGTTAAACCCATCAAGCAGGCCCCTAGAACATTTCATCCTGACATTGAAGTAAAAGTCAAGACTGAGATCGAAAAGCTACTTGATGCCGGTTTCATCAAACCTATACAGCATCCAACCTGGCTAGCCAATATTGTCCTTGTCAAAAAGAAGAATGGCCAAATTAGATGTTGTGTGGATTTTCGATATTTGAACAAAGCTTGCCGCAAAGATGAGTTTCCCGTGCCCAACATGGACTTACTGATAGACTCAGCTGCTAGCCATGATATGTTTTCATTCATGGACGGGTTTAGCGGATACAACCAAATCAAGATGGCAGTGGAAGACGAAGAAAAGACAGCATTCAGAACACCAATTGGTAACTTCTACTACACAGTAATGCCGTTCGGACTCTAGAATGCTGGAGCTACTTACCAAAGAGCCATGACGACTATTTTTCATGACACGATGCATGAAGAAGTAGAAGACTATGTTGATAATTTGGTTGTGAAGTCTAGAAGAAAGGAAGACCACTTGGGAGATTTGAAGAAGGTATTCGAACGATGCAGGCAATATCGTTTGAAGATGAACCCGTTGAAATGCGCCTTTGGAGTCTTGTCAAGAAAATTCCTTGGGTTTGTTGTGCATAGTCATGGCATTGATCTGGATCTAGCCAAGGCCGAAGGAGTAAAAAAATGACAAAGCCGACAAATGTTAAAGAGCTCAAGCAATTCCTTGGCAAAGTCTCATATATTCGAAGGTTTCTGCCAGGCCTAGCTCAACACGCAGTGCCCTTGATGGCACTTCTGAAGAAAGAAGCATCATTTATCTGGAGTAAAGAATGTGAGCGTTCCTTTGGCAAAATTTAACAATTATTGGTATCTCCTCTCACAATGATGGCGCCAATAGCTGGACGTCCTCTACGCTTGTATCTTGCTACAACTGAGACGACTATTGGAGCATTACTAGCGCAAGACGATGACGATGGCAACGAGCGTCCAAATTAGTACATCTATCGTGTATTACATGGAGCTGAGTTGAGGTATCCAAAGATTGAGAAGCAATGCTTAGCTCTCATCCATTCTGCACAAAAGCTCTGTCATTACCTTCTATGTAACACCCCAGACCCATAACCGGCAAGATATTGTCCGCTCTGGGCCCAATGGGCCCTCACGGATTTGTTCTTAAGGGACATCCAAGAAAACTTCTCACGGGTCACCCATCCTAAGAGTGCTCCCACTCGAGCACGCTTAACTTCAGGGTTCCAGGGGATTTAATCCCGTGTTGCTCCTTAAAAGGCCTCTTACAAATTTTGGGGTCTTAAGACTACTTATAGCATCCCCAAGCGTTGTGGGATCCCAACCATATGCACATCTATGCCTGATAGCTCTCATGTGAGCTCTACACTTTCACAGCTACCTGACAGGATGTTACATACTCCCCTCCATTGGACAACGCATCCCCGCGTTGGGCCGGACCCGCACAGTTTCCGGTCGGAGTAGGCTCTTATACCATTTGTAACGCCCCAGACCCATAACCAGCAAGATATTGTCCGCTCTAGCCCAATGGGCCCTCACAGATTTGTTCTTAAGGGACATCACAAGAAAACTTCCCAGGGTCACCCATCTTAAGAGTGCTCCCACTCGAGCACGCTTAACTTCAGGGTTCCCAGGGGATTTAGTCCCGTGTTGCTCCTTAAAAGGCCTCTTGCTAATTTGGGGTCTTAAGACTACTTATAGCATCCCCGAGCATTGTGGGATCCCAACCATATGCACATCCATGCCTGATAGCTCTCATGTGAGCTCTACACCTTCACAGCTACCTGACAGGATGTTACATAACTTGGATGGTACCTTGAGTAGTACATGGATGTACTTTGGGTATACAATGGGAGTACCTTGGGTAATACAAGAGGTACTTTAGTGGTATTTGAGGTCCACCTCTGCCTGCTGTAGAAAATTTGTATACCAACTGTAGCGCCCCAGATCCGGGTCTGCCCTATCACAGCACCAACCCGTACCCGAGACCTACTTATGGGCCCAAAAGAACCGAATTAACATAATTAATCCTAGGCAATTACAAAGTAATCATCAGAGTGCTTAACTAAAGAAGCATGGAATAAAAATTTCCATCTAAACAAAATATCATCTGTACTATAATCTCCAAAACATGATATATATGTGAACAAAATACAACTAAGGCAACTAACCATTCATAGTGATCTCTCCAAATTATACAGACATGTACGAAAGATATCTCCCAAAGTATCTTCCAAAAAATAATATTTGCATCCCATATACAATCCCCAAGACAAAATACAACATCATAAAAAGAATCCTACTGCGGGTAGCAGCCCTCAAGCCTGTACTCAAGCTCACCCTCAATAACTGCCCCGGTACACGGCTCACCAAGCGGATCTGAAAACAAATTCGGTAAAACAAAACATGCGTGAGACTTAAAGTCCCAGTAAGCAGTAAATATGCATGCAGAGAAGCAGTTTATGTAATTTTGTAACATCATTATAATATTCACAAGTATAAGATACCAAATGTAAACTAAAACATCTCAAACAGATATAAAGTGTAATTCCAATTCAAATATCTCAATCGGGTAATTCGTGAAATCAAATCAACCATTCCAAGTCAAATATCTCTATCGAGTAATTGATGAAATCAAATCAACAATTCCAAGTAAAATGTCCAAATCAAATTAATGATCGCTGTCCAAGATTAAGGCCAAGTGGAGTATTTCAACACTGCCGACAAATCAAGGCCCAGTGGAGTACTTCTACACTGCCGACGAAATCAAGGCCAAGTGGAATACTTCTACACCGCCGACGCATCAAAGCCAAGTGGAATACTTCTTCGCTGCCCGATGAATCAAGGCCTAGTGGAGTACTTTTACGCTGCCCGATGAATCAAGGCTAAGTGGAGTACTTCTACACTGCCCTGGTTCATGAAATCCAAAATCAATCAAAAAAAATACCATAAAATCCTCAAAATACATTTTCGACGAGTGAGATGATCTTAGGAATCCCAAATGAGTCACTTTACCAAAAATTAATGGATTCCGAGACAAAAAGTTTTGGACCTCAAAAATATTCTAAGTCTGGATAAAAAAGTTGACTTTTCGGTGTAGAATTTTTCTAGACAAATCTACAATGAATTTGGGGCTCAAATTCTGGTTGTAGTCTATTGGAGGGTATAAAAATCATCTAGAATTTTCTAGGCTTCTGAATCACTCATTTGGATATCAAACTCAAAAAGTGGCTATTTTTGAAAATCGGGAAAACTGGAAATTTAGGCACAAACTGAAAATTTGACTTTTTATTGGTTGGGAATTGGGCCTTGGGAGTATTTTTATTGGTTCCAAATGGGGGGTAAAACCTTATTTACATGTAAAGACTTAAGTAAATGGAGCAATAAATACACAGGACATTTAAGATAACAGAGACTTGTCTTTTGGGGGTTTGGCTCAGGATTAATCGTAAATTTTCAGGATTAATTGCCACCTCGGGATTTCAGATATTTTTAGCTATTTTCGACTCAAAACTCATACAACTCCTTCCTAACCTTTCCAACACCCAAATGGGATGATCATAAATCATCCCAACACACTTAAAAACACCTTCTAAAACCAAGATTCATTCCAAATCCTCATGAACACAACATCCATCACATAAATCATCATTCAAATACCAAACTCAAACCCTAATTCGAAATGTAAACAATAGAGAAGGAAAACCAGGGAAAATCAATGGAAAACTAAACCAAATAGTTACATAAACCAAACCCTACGAATTTTTGAAGCAAAACCCTACATGCAAATGATTCTTCAGTGTAGACACCTGATTTTTGCACCCCTAAAATGAAAAAAAATGAAAAGTCAAACCCTAAAGGGGTCAAAAAATTGACTTTTTGATTTAAGTGAATTTGGCCATCAAACTTCATCTCATTGAAAAGAGCATTTCGACACGACTCCAACGCAACTGAGTTTGCTGGAATCGGAGTCTGGATAAGAAAGTTATGAGCTGGTCAAACTTTTGGAGAGCGAAAAGTTGACTTTTTGCTCGACCCCAATTCAGTTGCCAAACTTGATCCCAGTGGATAGGTGGTTCCGAGCCGGTTCCAACAACACTAAGTTTACTGAAATCGGATACCAGATGAAGAAGTTATGGGCAGTTGAAGTTTCAAGAAAATTGACCGTTTGGCAGAATAGTAGCAAAAAAGCAAAATGAATTAATAAAATCAATAAAAAACAATTAATAAAACATATCTTAATATTTTAACATTTAAATAAAAAGTGTCTTAATATTTTAATAATATAATCATAAAGAATCTTAGATTTTTTAATAAAATATGAAGAAAATCGGATAAAAATCTTTAATTAAATCAAATTGAATAAAAGATTTCAGATCCGGCATTTAAAAAACGTGCGCAACCACACTTGAAGTACGGTTTAGTCTGAACCGTACTTCAAATACGGTTTTGATCTTCTAGAAGGTAGACACGTGTCCTGTACGGCGACAACTGGCAGATTCGCGCAGATTTGCACGTGTTGAATGTCAACCGCAATTAAAGTGCGGTTTTTGATTTTTTAGTGTAATTTTGTCACAACCGCATGACCAAACCGCACTTCAAGTGCTGTTCTGGCACTTTTTTGCCAATAAATAGAGGGCCAACCCCAAATTTGGAGCAAGCCAGCCCCCTTAGCTGCTCCCCCTCTCCTTCCTTGGCATTTTTACGCCCAAGTCCTGCCTCCACTCTGCCAGCATCCATCCTAATGACCAAAATGCCCCTGTGCTGCCCAAAACTTGCCTAAATCTTGCTTTTTTCACCCTTTTAGCATAAGAAACCCAGTGAACCCCTGTTCAAACCCAATTCGGAAAATCAAAGGAGGTGCGAAAGCGCTGCCCAAATTCTCGGAAAACCCAAAACACGTCAGAAGTAAAAGGTAACAGTAAAAGTGTGTTTTTGGTAACATTGAATACATTGAGTTTGATTCTTCATGGTTTAATATCCTCTATTGTTTGATTTGCTATTCGTTTCTCACCTCTATTCTTATTTTGCATGATCATGAGTTCTCCATAACAAAAGGAGAAACTATACTTGAAGGAAGGAAAATGGCTGTAGGCCAAAAAGAATATTCTACTTAACTTCAAGCTAATCTAATTAACGTATTTTGTCTATTTATCATGGAGGGATATGTCCTCCTTAATGATCTGTTGTATCCCATAAATCACCCCCTTTATCCTTTCCCAAAAGTCCCATGCATGCGGACAAACAATCAGTAAATGCCTCAAGGAAGAAGAGATGGAGATTTGGAACTAGAACAAGGCTTTAAAGCCCTTTTTTAAAGCGTTTATACAACAACAGAAGCACCGAGAACCTTGGCAGAAGTCGCTGGAGCCCCCAAGAGACTTACCGGAGTGATCCCAATCGAAATCGGAGCAAAACGGCGAAATTGAGCAAAAACCGTATACTCAGAACGGTCAAGGCGTGACCGTAGTTAATCTACGGTCTGACCTGAACCGTATTAAATTTACGGTTCTGGAAAGACCGTGAATTAAATACGGTCATTTGACAAAGTAACTTAAAAAACCATTTTTCCGACCCGGGTGGACCCAAATCCAACCCGAACCGGTCTAAATCGACCCTTAAGATATTTTGGGCTGTTTTGAGTCCACTTTTGGACCATGGGCCCACCAAGACCCCTTGGGCCAGCATGAGTGGCCCACATTTTGACTGGCCTATACCAGGCCCGTTTTCAACAAACAGGCTCGAGCCACTTAACCCCTGGCTCATGGGCCAATTCAAAGCCTATTAAGCCCAAGTGTAAATAATTTAGTTAAATAAATAAACCATAAGGATTACCCAATAACCCTGCTGAGCTCAAGCCCAACCTTGGCAACCCACGAGTCTTCCAACAAGACCCGAATCCGACTCATCTTACCTAAATAAAAAAGATAAAATGAAATAAAAAGGGGCCCACACCTCCAGAGGACCCCGCCAGACCAAAAAGATACATGCTAGTCTAGGAAGGGTGAAAATTGACTCAAAACCAGGAAGACCCGAGGGACCCGTCAAACTGACAGGGCAGGCCGGGGTGTCTTCGGACTTCCCCGGACGTAACCGAGGACTTAGCTAGAACTCTGAAAAGCCGCAGACTAGATTTAGACCCGGATAAGGCAATCACCGTGTCTGCCTGCATCTCTCAGGCAGTGGCGACTCCGAATGTCCCGAGGTACGCACGAACACCACGTGCGCCTCGTGTGCGATCTAGGATCCAATTTTAGGTGCGCACAGCTTGGCGACTCCGCTGGGGACCCCTCAACCCAGCTGGACCGTGGTGATCAAATGAGTCAAATAGGAAGATATAAGTCGACTTAGGAAGTACTTTTTATCCAACCATAGTAAGATATGGAATACATGTAATTACATTATATTGGGGGATCCTGTCAAAGGGACGAGATAATTGCTTAAGGAAAAGTAGAATTTAAGTGGTTCCCTGTGACCCTCCACTTACCTGGGGATCTACCCAGACATTGTATTGCTTGTTGTTCTGTACTCTTACTATAAATACGACATTAAGGAACCCTTTGTTGGCCCTTATCCAAGAATCACCCGAACAGACACAGCACTTGACCCCACTGCACATACAAGCACCTCACTACACCGTGAATGAATTTTTTAACTGCGTGGGGTGACATGCACGAGGGAGTCTGCATGGATGATCCGAACTAAATGTTGTCTGCACTCTGTAAATACTCTTCTTAACCAAAACCTAGATCTCTCTAGCAGCCACCCTTCTTCAAACGAGAAACTTACTTTTGGGATGGTATTAGCCCTACGCTCCCGTGGCTTGCCGGGGAAAGCAGGGTAAACCCATCTCCCCAGGTTTCTAGATTTCTTAGCGCCACTGGTTTCTTACCATGGCACGGGAGGGGTCTGGTACTTGGCTCAGACCCTTGCAGGCAAAGGCCTCGGGCTGGGTATCCTTCCCCACCTATTGATTCCGAAAAACCTTGATACTTTGAATGTGAATGGATCTGAATCTGAATATGAATGTAAATGCTGGAACAAGATAAGGGAAAAATGAATTTAAAACCCAAGAGTCCATCAGGGGTAGCAACCCCCGCCCTTTTTTGCATCAACCTGAGTAAAACCTAGATCATGGGCTACCTTAGCCCTAATTTAGGAAACCAACCCAATTTGATCAGGGGTCTAACCCCAGATCCATGCATTTGAGTCCTATGAGCCGTGGGCCTCGACCCATTGAGTCCGTTGGAAGCACTCTAAGTCTTAGTCGGCCTTTTGAGCAGATGTGAGCCAGCCAGATCAGACAATCAGACAGAAACAGGCCAAAACAAGGGCAGAAAAACCCTAGATTTAGGATTTTAGCCCACCTGCCAAGAAGCAAACTTGTACCCTCCTTTTGGGTTCCCAACAACCCTAAAGGTGATTTTCTTTATAGAATTATTTTTGTAAATTTCGCCCTCGATGGTAAGTTGTAAACATTTTTGTTGTGGTCTGACACCCAAAAGCAGATGAAAGAACAGATGAAAGATAAAAGGCTGATCAGGACGTAGGAGTGCCTCCTTACACAAGTATGTCTAGGTGTCGTGCCTTAACAGGCACCAACCCTTCTAGGACTATGCACACACTTGTGGGTGTTTTTTATGTATTAGCATTTAACTTTCACTTTACTTATGTACATACATGTTCATGTGTTAAGCACACGTGCACTTCGAGATCATTTACACCAACCTGTTTTCAAAATTATACAAAAAAAATTTCTGGGCATGCATTGAACGCGCTTCTGAGGCGCTCATCAAAATTGCTTTCGGGCCTACATTGAATCGTCTCCATGATGAACATTAACATTGTCTTTTGCTATGCACAGTAAAACCATCATTCGTGGTTATATTGATCTAGCTGTTTAGACATAAATCAAATCGCCCATCTTGCGGCGTAAATTCTCCATGCCATGATATTAATTGTCCAGGACACGTTTTCAAAGAAATTTTCAGTTGCTGCCCATTAAGGCACGGATATGATTTCCTGAGATTTGCACTCATAAAGCACGTGTTGCACGGTTTTGAAAACCATCAGACACGATATGATCTCCAGAGTCTCAATCTCTGAAAGATCAAACTGCAAGTTCTTTTAACATCACAATTTTCAGAAAGAACTTTTGATTGGCTATTGTACTGTCACACACTGTTCACAGTAATGTTTTGTCGAAGTTGTGATTTTCATGCATGAACCGCCTCGTATTTATTTTCACCCATCATGACACAAGAGCACCATGCACGGTGTAATGATCTCGTCACACACGACACCATATTCAGGATTTGTGGAGGAACTAATTAAAATCCTTGATTAACAGGTACAATTCAGAGCACCATTCATAACACTGCATTCACATTGAAAAAGGACTGCAATGAATTCTCCTGAGGCTCCGACTTCGTCATCATCACAGCTGAGAACCAAAGAACAGCTAGTCATGATGGATCTAAGTCAACAAGTGGCCATGACACATGCCACAGGGATTCAAATGTCAGAAATCCAACAGGGGCAACCACCCCAGCCAGACCTCATGGCAGTTCATCTGCCACCACGAGACACCCAATTCCTGCATCCGGCAGCAATAGCCACCCACCCTCCACAACAAGAACCATGCGTGCCTGTCCAGCTGGGGCAAGAAGAGCAAGACCGGAACAAGGTACGGAAGGCCCAACTTGAGGAAATGTTGACTGCAATGAAGGAAGACAGTAAGGCCCAAATGGCCTCAATAAGAGAGGAGCTCTTGAAACAACTTCAGCCCAACCCAGTACGTGAGGAAACCACACTGGAGAGCTTGTGTCTTTTCCCAGATATCCATCTGCTAGCAAAATTCCGATGCCCCGACTTGCATAAGTTCGATGGTACTGGCTGTCCTTTGATACACCTGCGATCCTATGTTGGTGACATGTGCCAATATGCAAAGGAAGAGAAGATTATGGTTCAGTTCTTCCAGAGATCACTAACTGGGGCAGCATATTCTTGGTTCCTAAGTCTGGACAAGCAGAAGGTCAAGACATGGAATGACCTCGCCGTTGTATTCATCCAATAGTATCGTTTGAATAGTCCGACGGTTCAAACCCGGGCAGAATTGCAGAAATTGTCAAAGGGAAATAGTGAGTCTGTAAGAGATTACGCTAAAAGATGGATGAAACTAGCAAATATGGTTCAACCCCCTCTCCTCGAACAAGAACAAACCTCTCTGTTCATTTCATCACTGGGGCAGCCATACTTTACAATACTATTGGGACAGTGTGCTGCAAGTTTCACCGATCTGATGATGGCGGCTGAAAGGATAGAAGATACGATTAGGGCTGGAAAAATAGGAGCTTCTATGACAGAATCCTCCCAAGAAGACATAAGATATGAGGGAACGATTAACCATGTCCGATCTGCTAAGCGCAAGAGAGGAAATGATCACCCCTGTGAAAATGTCACCATGGCTCGACTGAAGGAGCCCTTAACTAAGGAAGAAAGAAAGAACCATGTGTTCACACAACTCCCATATACCCTGGAAGAATTTTTGCCCACCTTATTGCAAGAGGGACACCTGAAGCAGGTTCCACCAAATCCGAGGGCACCAGCAAGTAGAGGGTATGACCCATCCAAGGCATGCGGTTACCATAAGGGAGCACCAAGGCATGATACCGACGAATGTTGGAGCCTCCGTCATGCAGTCCAAGATCTCCTTGAAGCTGGAGAACTCAAATTTGATCCTCCGCCAAATTTAAAAGAAGAAAAAAAAAACAAGAAGAAGAAGAAGAAGAAAAGATCATCATCATCATCTTTATGCATCTCATGTATTCTGCCTTCTAATGTTTGCCTCTCCTACAGGAACCCTGTCAACAATCAGCATGGATAATACTTCAGGGATAATTCCTGTAATGGTCCAGATGGTGGATCTTTTCCGCATCTTAATACAAGCAATGTAGGACAAAGAAGAAGCGTGGAACAAATGCTGGGAAGCACTAAGGGGAGAAAATTTTGAGCTGCGATCTCAAGTAAGGGAACTGGAAAAAAAGATTGAAAGTTTGAAGGCAGAAATACCTCGGAGTAACCTGAAAGTGAGCCTCCCCTTTGTCAACAATATTGCGCCTCCCCTCAGAAAGCGCCTCACGAAGGAAGAAAGAAGGAACCGGGAGTTTACTCCACTTCCCTATACACTGGCAGAATTGTTGCCAATGCTTTTGAAAAATGGACACCTGCAGCTGGCAAAGCCAAACCCTAAGGCATCAAAAATGAAGGGCTATAATCCAAGCAAGAACTGTGAATACCACATGGGTGCACAAGGCCATGACACCAATGAATGTTGGGGCCTTCAACGTGCAGTTCAAGACCTTCTGGAAGCCGAGGAACTCCAAAACTGATCCTCCTTAGGGTTAAAAAAGGATCTCGGCATACAACTGAATTCCAAAAATGCTTATTCGTATCAGCCACCTTTTTGCATAAATTACTACTTTTATGCTTTCTTTTAATTTCTGAACTTGACATTATGTTTCTTTTTGCAAGATAATGAAGTCTTTTAGGAAATCACCAAAGTGTTGAACCACACCAAGGCATGACTCTGATCTCAAGACAAACTTGAACAATCAAATTTGACAGATGAAATGTGTTGAACAGCACCTACTGTGTGAGTCTCAACATGGCCAAGGGATCCCCCACCTGCACCACATTTGAACCCTACCTTGCCAAACAATGGGGCAAGCTGAAAGAGGAAGAAGAGGTAAGGTGCCCATACCAGTTAAGGGTCACTGACATTACCCAGGATCAATGATCCCAATGACATGATGAGGGGCCATTTTTGGCTGAAATACTTCAAACAAATTTTGCTAGTCAAACGTGTTGAGCTTGATCGTCTCATTTCTAACTTACGTTATGTCTAGCCACCCCAAACTGGGGCAAAGTCAAAAAACGAAAAAAAAAGAAAAAGAAAAAAAAAAGAGAATGAAAATGGTTCTTAAGCCAGTTAATTGTGCAAAAACAAGTAAGTGTCACATTCTCTGTAAAAGCATGAAAGGCCATCCTTGATTTTCTCCAAAAATCATCTGACACAAGATGAAACCCTAGCAAAACACTTTGAGCCTGACAATTCCTTTATTGACCCTACCATGTCCTGTCTTCAAAATTGGGGCATGGAGCTTCGCGAAATTGGAGACACAAGTAAGACCAATGTGAAGATAGGGTAAAGCGAAAAGCACCCAAAGAACAGAAAGAAGTGGGAAAACCCCAGAAAACAAGAATGTGAAGAAAAAATTGGGGTAATTCCTTTTGAGAAAAGAAAGAAAAAAAAAAAGAAAAGAAAAGCAAAAGCTGGGGCAAACCCCAAAAGCAAAAGTCAAGGATTGGGGCCAAGAACCCAAGAAAGGAAAGGAAAGATAAGAACAAAGATGGAAAAAAGGTAAAGAAGCTACACAAAGCTGAAGGGACAAGAGGTGAAGCAAGCCCTAACCAAGAAAAGTGGACAGGACATGGCTCTTACCCTACTCACAAATTTTGAGCCTTTATATCATTTCTTCTGGACCCATAAACCCAGCCTACGTTTCGTCTTGTTATGAAGTCCTTTTTTATTACAAATAATGTGACACTAACTCCCAGACAAACTGGCAATGACAGAATCAAAGGAACAAAAGAACTTTGGCTAGATATAACGGTTACCTATAGAATGAAGTTATATAGGATTTGAACCTGTTTATCCTTCATTTCTAAACACTAGAACCAAAGCCTACATTTCGTCCTACTAATAAGTCCTCTCTGATCGTTGGATCATGATCCATGAAAATTGACAAGGCCCTCAGACTGGGGCAAGGCACCAACCCGAATAAGGAAACCAAGTGAGAGAAAAACCTTTTCAAAACCCCAACCAAGGGTAGGAAAAAGGAAAAAACAAGAGAGAAAAAGAGATGGGGAAGGGCAGTGCCAAAGAAACCCCCTGAACCCAAAACAATTCCCTCACTCCTACCTGGGGAATTCCATTGAAGGCAAAAATGTTGAGACCCTCACAGAAAGTGCTGAAAACACCATTTCATAAGTCTAAATGAGAGTATCAGGTAACTGACCCAAAGATTATTGGTTTTGTCATGGACCCACTTTGAAAAGCGGGAATTCCAAACATTAGTGAATTCCCAAAAGGTTTTAATTGCTTATGTTTTGCACGTAATTTTGATAATAAACAAATAAATTTTGATTAACTAAATTTCACTTGAACTTTTGCAGGTACTGATAAAACTTGAAACAGACAGACAAGGCCATTACGACAAATTCACACATTGATGCAGGAAAAATTGCCTCCATGTATTCTCACATGGGGCACAGAAAGCTAAAAATCGTCACCATGTATTCACACATGGGACGTAGAAAAGGTGTCATGGCGTATTCACACGTTGGATGCCAAAGCAAAATTCGTCACCGTGTATTCACACATGGGGCACAGAAAAGTCATTACAATGTATTCACACATTGGATGCCATCACAACGTATTCACACGTTGAATGCAAAAGCAAAATTCGTCACCGTGTATCCACACATGGGGCGCAAAAAGTCATCACAATGTATTCACATATTGGATGCCATCACAGCGTATTCACACGTTAGATGCCAAAGCAAAATTCGTCACCGTGTATTCACACATGGGGCGCAGAAAAAGTCATAACAATGTATTCACACATTGGATGCCATCACAGCGTATTCACACGTTGGATGCCAAAGCAAAATTCGTCACCGTGTATTCACACATGGGGCGCAGAAAAAACCATTACGATGTATTCACACATTGGATGCCATCACAGTGTATTCACACGTTGGATGTAAAATCAGAATCGTCACCATGTACTCACACATGGGATGCAAAATGAATCATCACCATGTACTCACACATGGGGCGCAAGCAGAATTGGAACCATGTATTCACACATGGAACACAGAAAAGCCATTCCGGCGTATTCACACGCTGATGAAAAAACAAAACCGTCACAGTGTATTCACACATTGGACGCAAAAGAGACTGGAATCAAAACCACTGACAAATAAGTCAGAAATTGGTGGGGGAATGTCCTAGCATAGTTTGTGATATCAGAGCTGTTGATACATGAATTTGAAATTGATAGAGACAACATCAAAAAATGGATTGAGAAAAGAAAGAAAGAAAAAGAAGAAGAAGAAGAAGAGAAAAAGATTGAGAGAGAAAAGAAATGGACAAAGACAAAAGAAACAAAATGTCTCCTAAAGACAAGAGTCACCATGTATTCTCACATGGGGCATCCCAGAGGAAGTCACCATGTATTCATACATGGGACGCAAAAAGAGTCATCACAATGTATCCACACATTGGTTGACAAAAGTTTGTGAAGCCACCGACAAGTAAGTCAGCTTCGAATATAATTAAGACAAAAAAGGACAGAGACAAAAGTCACCATGTATTCACATGGGACGCAAAAAGAGTCATCACAATGTATCCACACATTGATTGACAAAAGTTTGTGAAGCCACCGACAAGTAAGTCAGCTTCGAATATAATTAAGACAAAAAAGGACAGACAAAAGTCACCATGTATTCACACATGGGACGCAAAAAGAGTCATCATAATGTATCCACACATTGGTTGACAAAAGTTTGTGAAGCCACCGACAAGTAACTCAGCTTTGAATATAATTAAGACAAAAAAAAGACACAGACAAAAGTCGCCATATATTCACACATGGGACGCAAAGAGAGTCATCACAATGTATCCACACATTGGTTGACAAAAGTTTGAAAAGCCACCGACAAATAAGTCAGCTTTGAATCAAGACAAAACAAGACAAGGACAGGAGTCACCATGTATTCACACATGGGACGCAAAAAGAGTCATCACAATGTATCCACACATTGGTTGACAAAAGTTTGTGAAGCCACCGACAAGTAAGTCAGCTTTGAATATAATCAAGACAAAAAGACAGAGAAATTCGTCACCATGTATTCTCACATGGGACACAGGCAAAATTCGTCGCCATGTATTTACACATGGGACACAAAAAGAGTCATCACAATGTATCCACACATTGGTTGACAAAATTTTGTGAAGCCACCGACAAGCAAGTTAGCTTTGAATATAATCAAGACAAAAAGACAGAGAAATTGGTCACCATGTATTCTCACATGGGACACAGACAAAATCCGTCACCGTGTATCCACACATGGGACTCAAAGAGAGTCATCACAATATATCCACACATTGGTTGACAAAAGTTTGAAAGGCCACCGACAAATAAGTCAGCTTTGAATTAAGACAAAAAGACAAAGAGAAGAGTCACCATGTATTCTTACATGGGACACAGACAAAATTCGTCACCGTGTATCCACACATGGGACGCAGAAAGAGTCATCATAATGTATTTACACATTAATTTCCCAAAGTTTGTGGTACCAACGCCGCCAGTGATTAAACTGAAGGCTGGCTGAGGCACACCTGGGTGTTGTTTTTCAACTCACCCCCTACGGAGACTTTACATGGTCCAACCCTGAGATACTGAGTTCAAACCAACCAGTTTAACTTTGGGTTCCCTTTCCTAGCCGTTTGGCTAAACTAGACCTATTTAACCTTGGGTTCCCTTTCCCAGCCATTTGGCCAAATAGGCCTGTTTAACCATGGGTTCACTTTCCTAGCCGTTTGGCTAAAATAGACTTGTTTAACCATGGGTCTCTCTCCCAGCCGTTTGGCTAAAATAGACCAAACTTAACCGTGGGTTCACTTTCCCAGCCGTTTAGCTAAAATAAACTAGTTTAACCTCGGGTTCCCTTTCCCAGCCGTTTGGCTAAAATAGACCAGTTTAACTCTGGGTTCCCTTTCCCAGCCGTTTGGCTAAAATAGACCGATTTAACTTTGGGTTCCATTTCCCAGCCGTTTGGCTAAAAAAGACCTGTTTAACTTTGGGTTCTCTCTCCCAGCTGTTTGGCTAAAACAGACCAGTCTAAACCGGGTTCCCTTTCCCAGCCGGTTGGCTGAAACAGATCAGTCTAAGGTTCTCTTTCCCAGCCATTTGGCTAAAATAGAACAGGTCCAAGATTCTCTTCCCCAATCATTCCAAATGATTAAAATAGATCAATTTGTCTTTGGGTTCTCTTCCCCAACTGTTTTAGGACAGTTAAAATAGATCTATAATCAGGTACCAAAATAGCTTTCCAAAGTCTGTACCTGTTAAAAAGGCACAAGTCCCCAGAAGAGTACTACTACTCGAGCTCTTTAGAAGCACCCCACGGAGTTGCTTGATTAGTTGAAGACTACGTCAATCCCTAGCGGATCAAGCACTAATGTTTTGTTCCTTGTACAGGTTCAAACGAGGAAGAAATAAGACATAAGAAGAACATGAGAAAAGGCACTTTCTTCCCCATCGGAGGCCTCTTCCCTTTCATCCCCAGTGGAGCTCTGTGAGACATGGGAAAAAATCAATTCCAATGACTTCCTAATCATCACACGGGATTAAATAAAACAAAGAGTCGCCACCATTCAATTTAGGTGTGAATGGACACCAAAATATTAAATAAGCACAAAAGGCAATTTTAGGGTAAAAATAACCCTCCTAAAAAAACAACCAGAGATGGGTAAGGGGATTAGGTTATGAACAGGGGAAGGTGTTAGGCACCCCTATTCATCCATATAAGGTGGATGATTGATCATGTTTTTCAAAGGAAAAAGGCTTGCTAAAAAAGACAAAAATATATGGTTTTTTCATACGAATAGTCTGATTGATCCAGAACTTTCAAATATGATCATACCATTCCTAGGGTTTCATGATCAAAATAATATTGAGATAAAATCAAATAAAATCAATTTAAAGTGAAAAATCCAAAAATCTGGCTTCAAGTCAAATTCTAGAAATCTAGAAAAATATGATTTTTATAAAATATTTCAAAATTGAACTTGAATAGTCCAGGACATAGATAAAGCCCATATTTCACATTAAATCAAAAAATAAAAACCAAAAATACCCACGTTGATGAAGAACATCAAAAGGGGAGAACTTAGACCGTAGGGTCTTCTCTCAATAATGAAAAACGATTCAAAAACCATATCATGAAACGCTAGAATTTATTTTCAGGCTTTTGGATCCAGATCTATCATATTGATCATGATAGATCCAGGATCTTAGCCTAATATCACAAAAATCACGAAAACAGTGCTGTAGGTGCAAATATGTGGAAAATCCAAAGTTTATAAAAAAAAGTGGGGATCTCATGCTATAAACATCATGGATTCATGTGATTCATTCATATTCAACATAAAAAGCATTAAAACATGATCAAGATATTTAAAACAGCCACATCTCACAGATTTGAGCACATGGGGGTCTACCCTACGGATCCACCTGTTCTCTTTTCCCCTAGCTCTCTCTTCACGTTTTACGGCTAGAGAGGATTCTTGAGGTACTTGGAGATAGGTTTGGTTACACAAACACAATCAAAGGCTTTATTCTATAAAAAAGGAGAAAAACAGATATGGGGTTCTATTCTAGGGATCCACCTGTTCTCTTTTCCCCTAGCTCTCTCTTCACGTTTTACGGCTAGAGAGACTCTTGAGGTACTTGGAGGCAAGTTTAGGAATACAAGATAAAAAAGATGGCCTTATTCTACAGCAATGGAGAAGATCTTATTACTTCTAGAATTGAAGACAGAAAATAAAAGGGAAAAGGGACTTACCTGGATTGAGCAAGCAAAACGCAGGGGTTCCTCTTCTTCTCTTGGAGCTTCTTAGATTTCAAAATTTCGTGGCCTTTTGCTTGAGGAAAGGCCCTCTATTTATAGGCAAACCCAGGGGTATGGTTGGTCCAAGGTTTGGCAAGATAGAGTTTTAGTTTGAGTTAAACACAAGATAATGCCCATCCTTTATCGACAAAGATATTTCGCACGAATAAAAGATATAATTCTCTCATTTAAAGGGATATTGGACTAAAGATAAGGCTTAGAAATCGAGAGAAGAACAGAACTCGCACGAGTCTAGAGTGCCCGTAAATGATTTACGGTCCAAAGGTGTCCGTATATGTATTACAGGCGCTGCGTGCCCGTATTCAAAATTCGGGCATGCTCAGCCCGTAGTGGTAATACAATCAAGGCTCTAATTATTGATTTTCATACATTTTTGGCCTATTTTAAATCCCAATTAATGTTTTCATTATTTTCTCATTTTAGTGCAATATGGGGTGTCTACAGCTGCCCCCTCTTTGCTGGTAATTGGAACCAATTACAAGCAGAGAGCAAAAAGACCCACCAATTGCACTTTTTGAGATCTTTGTCTAATTAATTGCATTTTGCAAGGATTAAATGGATGAAAAAGGATTTATTGTGGAAGATTTGCTAAAAGTCCCTCAGCTTAAGGGCCAAATCCTCCTTTCTCCTCTCACTGAGCACTCGTGGCTATGAAGTGAGATTTGAGACAAAATTTTTAAACAAAAGTGGGTAAGATGGTAATCCTTGCAACTTACAACTAATATAAACATTAATCTCCTAAAAAGTGTGGAGAAAATAATAAAATATGCAATTTTCTGCTTCGCCCGTATTTTCATTACGGACAGGTTATGCCCGTAATTTGAACATGGGCGAAGTGGACCGTATTACCTTTACGGGTGCCTGAGGTAGAGACTGCTGCTCTTGATGCTGTGATAGACCCTCCATCTGTAATCGATGTTCCAGAGGTGCCTACTCCAGCTTTTGAGCCTGCTATTGGTACCGATCCTGTGGTTGAGCCTGTTCCTGCAGAGCCTGATCTTGAGTCTGCTAGGACCGTAGATCTCCCGGGGTCTGCCCCTGCTTCTTCAGCTGACTCTAGGTATGTTTCTTCTATGCACTTGACTTCTATTCTTGTATTAGTATGACATTCAATCCATTTATGGCTGTAGGAGGGAGCGTATCTCTGCTCGCGATAAAGTGCCGATAGTCTTTGGGCGTCGATGATCTCGAGGCAGAGGCCGTGGCAGAGGAGATGGGCCTGCGGAGGCACAGTAGATTAGGATTTTTCATGTATATGTATTTTGACCAACTGATGTATCCCTTCATATATATAAAAGAAATTTGACTCATTTTTATTCATTTGTACTCTCTTTTCTTTATTTCTAGCTTTTCTTGCATGATATGTGTTAAAGCAGGGACAGGTGAAACCTAGGAAACCAATGAAATCAAAATTTCCCACTTTTTGGCATTTTCCCGAAGGGACCGTAATTAGGCTATGAGCAAGCCGTGCCCGTAATATTAATACAGGCGCACTCTGCCCGTAAATTTGTCACGGTCACAGTGTGTTCGTATTCTTTATACAGGTACGCCATGCTCGTATTACAATTACGGATTTTACTGTCTTTTTGAATTTTCTATATATACTCAAGGGGGACGTCATTGTGACACTTTTAAAAGTTTAAAAACTCCCTGAGCCTTCCGTTTTCTGCTTTACTTGGCTTCTTTGGTGCTTCCATGGCTTCCCTCGCCCCTTTCGCTTCTATCGATGAATCTCCTCCTGCAAGACAACCTGTTATATCAAAACCTCTTAATCTCACCAGGTACAATATTGTGGATTCCTTCTATGATAGGTGGGTTAACTCCATGACCCTTGATGAAGAAATTCGCTGGGATTCCATCCACTTAGGGCATATCCTACACATCCCTAAAATTCCCTTTAAGTGGGAAATCATTGAAGCTTTGATTTGGCACTGGGTTCCTGAATTGAATCTTTTCCGCTTTGATGACAAAGAGATGACTCCTACCATAGAAGAAATTGAAACCATCCTTGGCCTAAGATTTTCTGAAAAAGTTGTGAACCCTCCCCTAAAGCCTAGCTACAAAAAGGAGGCCTCTACATTCTTGGGTATAGGGAAGAAAGACTTAGGAAATTCTGATACCCTATTGACCTTGTCCAAGACCTTTTTGACTGAAAAACTTCTAAGGATTGGGGACAAGGATGCTAGGTTTAATGCTTTGACTCTGATAGTGGTCAACCAGTTGCTCTTTCCACGGGGTGACAACTAGGTTGACTTGGCTCTCATCTTAGTTATCTGCCAGGTTAGGGAACGTGAGAGATTGGCTCCTATGATCTTGGCAGAGATATACCAGGCTTTAATTGACTGCTATTTCAGAAAGAAGAAACGCTTCCTTGCCTGCGCCCCTATCCTACAAGTAAGAAATAAATTTTTTTCTTTTTCTTTTTTCTTTTTTTTTCTTTCTTCTTTTTTCTTTTCTTCTTCTTTTCCTTCTTTTTTTTCTTTTTTTTCTTCTCTCTTTTTTTCTTTTTTTTTTCTTTCCTTTTTCTTTCTTTTTTTTTTTCTTTCTTTTTTCTTTCCTTTTTTTTTTCTTCTTTTTTTTTTCTTTTGAAATAAATTGAAATTCTCTCCTTTTCTGCAACTTTGGTTGCTTGACCACCTGAGTCAAGTTGAAGAGATAACTCGCCGCTTCTTTCCAAGGTTGAAAGTTCCTGTTCTGATGAGCCATAGGGGTTGTCCTAATATCCAAGGCGGCAAGCAGGGATGGTTCACTTTTTTGGGTACTCTCCAGGATGATCAAGTGAGATGGCCTGGCACTTATCAACCCAATCCAGAGACAGTGATCAGCTTCAGAGAAAGGAACTTTTTGGTCCTGGCAGGCTTAAAATCTGCTGTTATTTATCTTCCTTTGAGGGTTCTTCGGCAGTTTGGAGCAACCCAGGGAATTATGATCCCAACTAGCTATGAGAGCCTTGTAGGGCCACTTACATCAGCCACTATGGGGCTAAATGCTCAGTTAATGAATGAGTGGTCCTATGTTCGTTTTCTGCGGGGTCCAAACTTTTCTGAGTCCCATGTGAAGGACTATCATTTCTGGATCAAAGAGCAGGTGCAGAGTCATGCCCCAGTACCAGAGGACCCTCCTGCAGTTCTTCCCCCTTCTTATGAGGACATTCTGGAGTCTGAAAGGGCAACCCACAAGCGGCTTCAACAAATTTGGGTACGAGAAGCACAAGAGCTCAGGATAAAATTCATTGATCTGGAGAGGAAACTTGAAGAGCAGAAGTCTGGCCGCATTGCCATGGAGAAGAAACTTGAAGAACAAAGGCAAGCTCGTCGCTTTGAAGTCCGAGAGATGCGGAAGAAATATCAAGATTCCCTGGCTGACCTTAGGACGTGGAAGATCAAGCATTCTCTTTCAGATGAGATCATCTCCTTTTTGAGCGATCCTGATGCAGAGGGAGCTTCTGGAATCATTGCAACTCAGGCAGCTAGGATTAGGGAGCTTGAGGAGCAGTTAGGGAGTAGGGATTAGATTCTTTTATCTTTTTCTTTTCTTTTCTTTTTTTTTCACACTTTTATACAAAAGCAAACTCCATTAGTGGAAATATAATAGATTTAATTCAAAAATAGGTTTTATATTATTGGCTTCAGAATTCTCAGATGCTTGTAAAAACAGAAGTTTTATGAAAAAGTATTTGATTTCTCATCACTGGCCAAAAGTATAGTTTTTTTTTTTGAAAGCTGATCCACAACACTTAATCACATATAATTAAGGGAATTAAAATTAGGTTGAATAATGAAAAGGGTAATCCAAGCAATAGGGAGAGACCAAATCTGTCTACCCCGTGGCCTTTAGAATCATCCCCTAATGGCTTTTTCTTTATGACTGATCCTGCTAATCTGCTCAGTTTCCAGTGCTCATGCTGATTTCAAACATGGAAGACATGATCAACTCAACCTTTGATTTTTTTCTTTTTTTTTCTTTTTGCCCTTATTGTCCCTAGCGCCAATTACGGTTTTCACTAGGGCCGGCTGTGCGCACCCGATTTCGGTCGCACGGCGAGGCGCACGCAAAACGATGCGTGCCTCGGGATTTGTTTGGAGTCGCCACTGCCTGATGGGGTGCAGGCAGACACCTGGGTGCCTAAGTTCTACTAAGGCTTGGTCTGCTGCTTGAGATTCTAAGTAGGTTCTCGGTTGCGGTCTGGGGAAGTCCGTAGACACCCCAGTCCACCCCGTCAAGTGACGGGTCCCATAAGTTTCCTTGGTTGGAGTCAACTTTGGTCTCTCACCCGATTCCTATTCCAACATTCAAATTTGGTTAAGTCTGGCGAGACCGCCAAAGTGGTGTGGGTCCCTTTACTTGATTTTATCTTTTTAGCTTTAAAGTGAGACGAGTTTGAGTGGGCGGGCCCCATTGGAAGGCCCGTGGATTCCTTGGTGGGCTTGGTTGAGCCCATGTGTCCCTTGTGGGCCTCAGTCTAGCCTAAGAGGCCCTTTGGGCTTTGGTTCAAATGAATTGATTTTACTTTAAGGTTTAAGTTGGATTATTTAAATGGATTTCATGCCAAAAGTGGGCCGGGACTGTTTGTGGGCCCTTGAGTGGGCCACACAGTCGGTTGCCAAGTGATTTTGCTTTATCTTTCTTATCTGTGCCAAAATGGGCCAAGCATTGGGCTTGGGGCCCTTTACCTGGGCTCGGGCTTGGAAGCCCAAGACTTTCTGAGATAGGGTTTGGAAACCCTACACTTGTTTGGTTTAATGGGCTTAGTGGGCCCGACAGGCCCTGCCCATGGTCTCGGCCAAACCATGCCTAAGTCTGGATCAACATGCTTCAAAATTGGGCTTGGGTGGGCCTCCAATGGTGTGGCCCACTCAAATGGGTTGATTTTATCTTTATTTAACAAAAGAAGTTTGTCGGGCTTGGTGGGCCCCATTGGAAGGCCCACAAATGTACCGAATTGGACCGGTGGTCCAGGTCCCATGTTGGGTTTCCGGGTGACCCGGAAACCCTATTGGTTCACTCGGCTTGGTTCAACTCGTCCCAAAATTCGGCAAGGAACACAAAAAGCATAAAAATTGTATTTCTGTGTGTATCCAGCCTTAGTTGCCGATACACACAGGCCGTAGGTGATCCGGCCTGAGTTACCGGATCACCCCAAAAATGGCCTTTTTCGGGCTTGGCCATTGGGGTGGGTTCCAGGGGTCCCTAGGGGCTGCCTAGGGATTGTGTGGGCTCCTGTGTGAGCCCACATTGGCTCTGGAGATGAGGAATCACCCTCATTTGGTTACTTTTAGGGACTTTGGGTTCATGCAAGACAAAGGAGAAGGATAAGGATTTATCCCCCTTTCCTCTTGGGATTTTTACAGCAGTAAGGTGGGGGCTTGAGTGCCCCTACCTTGGTTCTTCACCCATTACGAGACAGTAAACAAATTATACCAAAGAAAAAAAAAAGGAGCCATGAACCAAGCCTAACATGCACATCTCTAGGACACGGGAAATGCATACATCTTCACAGATTTTTGTATGTGGAACAAAATTGTGTGTGCAAGTGAGCATGCTTCATGTGTGAGCGTATGTGATGAAGGAGAGCATGCATATTTTTCACATGTAGCAAAAAGTGGGTTTAACAAGTAAACAATTAATGGGCTCACATCAACAATACATGCTCCTACGATCTAACACAAACCAAACTACCTTAACCCTACTTACATAACCAAAACAAAAACATATTCATCCAAGCAAGACCATGAAGAAGGGAAGGAGGGGGTGGTTAATAAGGGGTACAATGGAGAGTCAAAATGGAGGGAACAAACTCCTACTTTAAATGAGACAAATCAGTAGCCCAAAAGAACCATTAAGAGCATCTTATATGTTACCCTCTTCCTCCCTTGAAGACATGCTTGAAATGGTAAGACATGCTTGAAATGGAGAAGACAAAGTAGAGAGAGGAGAGGCAAGGCATGCTTGAAATGGTAAGAAACACATGGTGAAAACACATGCTCATATGGAGCTCATTTTCATATATCATGAACAAAAGGCCATAGGGAACATCACCTTGGGGTTTTTGAACCCTTGAGTGGAGTGGTAGCACCTCCTTTTGGCTGGAGCAGCACTTCAAGCTCTTCTTCTCCTAGCACCAAGGAGCTTCAAGTATGTTTCTTGGGTTGAGAACCAAGGGTGAAGAGGGTAGGAGGCCTTGAGATCAATTTGGGTGAGTTTTGGGGTGAGTGGAGGTGAAAAATGGAGGTGCACAAGAGGGGGCAGCCATGGGAGAGCTTGGGAGAGATGGGAGAGAGTGAGAGAGGTGGGAGAGATCTCCCAAAAAAATCAATCGATCGCCTTTAGAGATGCTAGGGTTTCTTTTTATAACCCATGACCAAAAGTCAATTAACTTCTTGCTTTATCACCAAAACCTTAATCATTTTCCATTTGTGCCCCTTTTTTAAGAAAAGCCATCATTGCATCAAGACTTAGCCTCCAAGACTTGGAGGCCAAGTCTTGCTTGGACGAATCCAACCACATATTTTTATTTTCTTTTTTATTTTCTTTTTTTCTTTAGGTACTTTTATTATTATTATATTAGGATTTTTTTGTTTCAAGTTTTGGATGCACATGCATCATTTAATTTTTTCTTTTTTTCTTTTATTTTAAATACTTTAATTAGATTTTTAGCAAAATATTATTTTTTAATTCAAAACCTTTCATTTTGCTACTCTTTCTTCACTATTTGCCACGTGTGCAGATTTTCAGAAACTTTAACCGCCCACAACTTGCTTGTCTGATATCCGATTTTAGCAAACTTAGTGGCGTTGGACTCAGTGCGAGATTCCCTATCCACTGAATTTCAGTTTAGCAGCAAATTCGAGTTTTTTAGCAGAAGTGCCGGGCCGCGTCCGGGAGCCGCTTTTGCTCATATTTCCTTATCCGGGACCCCGATTCCAGCAAACTCAGTTGCGTTGGAATCGTGTCGAGATGCTCTTTCTGCTGGTATCAAATGAGGTAGCTGATCTGGGGTTTAGCAGAAAGTCAGTTTCTGCTTTTCTCAGATTTGACCAACCCATAACTTCTTCATCTGGACTTCGATTTGAGCAAACTCTGTTCCATTAGAATCGTATCGGAATCCTCTTTCCAATGGTAGGAAGCATGGCAACTGATTTGCACCGGATAAAAAGTCAACTTTTTGACTTTCTCAAGTTTGACTTTTTCAAGTTTGACTTTCTCAAGTTTGACTTTTCAATTAAAATTTCATTTTCTGCATTTTGGGAGATGCAAAAATGAGGTGCTTACACTGGCTTCTGCATTTCGTCATCACCAATCTTACTCTGAAAGTTGAATGAATATACTAAAATCACCGAAGGCTTAAGAATAGGACAAAACAAAGGCTAAGCTCGGTTTATGAAAGAAAAGGTATTAAAGGCTCAAAATTTTCTAAGTGTGAAAATGGGTCAACCGGACTTACAGTCATGATGAATTCAATCCCATTCTCCTTCTTTTGTATTTGGCTTTCATTTGCCCCTATTTTTTCCTTTTTTTTCTTTCTGCCCCTATTGGCCTTGCCCCAGTATAAGACTGTAAGTCCAGTTTAGGTTTAACAAATAAGACGAACAGGCTCAAATTGGCTTGACTAGGGATGAAATTTTTGGGAAATATAGAAAAAATGGCCTCAGATCATTTCCTAGTAATATTCATTCAAGGAAAATATCTCTTTACTGCATCAGAGTTAATTGGCTCAGGAAAATCTTTCCTATCCATTTCAGTTAAGATGAGAGCACCTCGTGATAGGACCTTTTTGACATCATAAGGCCCTTCCCAATTTGGTTTAAACTTTCCACGAGGGTCTTCCAAAAAGGGTAAAATTTCTTCAATATTAAATTTCCTTCTTGGAAAGTGTGCGCGCGTGGGAAACGCGGCACAGGAAAATTCGGAGTCGCCACCGCCTGATGGGGTGCAGGCGGACACCTGGGTGCCTAATTTTGCCTATTAGGGCTTTTTGGTCTGCGGCTTGAGATTCTAAGTCTGTTCTCGGTTGTGGTTCGGGGAAGTCCGTAGACACCCCGGTCCACCCCGTCGGATGACGGGTCCCATGGGTTCCCTGGTTTGAGTCAGCTTACATTGGTCTCACCTGATTCCTAATCCGATATGCAATTTGGTTAAGTCTGGCGGGACCACCTGAGTGGTGTGGGTCCCTTTAGTTGCTTTTATCTTGATTACTTAGGTGATCTGAGTCTGGTTGGGTGGGCCCCGTTGGAAGGCCCACGGTATCCTTGGTGGGCTTAGTCAAGCCCGTGTACCCTTGTGGACCTCAGTCTAGCCTGAGAGGTCCTTTGGGCTTTGTTTAGTTCAATTGATTTTACTTTAAGTTCAGATTTGAAGATTAAGTGTTTTTCATGCACAAGTGGGTCGGACCGGTTTGTGGGCCCCTAAGGTGGGCCCACATGGTATCCAAGTATTTTTTATTGGATTTATCTCTTTAATTTTGCCAAAGTGATTTGGACACTGGGCTTGGGGCCCGCAGTCCAAATCTGGCTTGTAAGCCCAAGTTACCGGAAGTTAGGGTTTGTACCCTTCCTTGGTTCGGTTGGTGGGCTTTGGCGGACTCGGTAGGCCCTTGCCCTTGGTCTCGGCCAAACCACGCAATTCATGCATCAATTTCGCATAACAAGGCTCGGGTGGGCCGCATAGGGTTTGGCCCGCCCGGTTCAAATTGCTCATTTTACTTAAGTTATTTTAATGGCATGCTTTGGTGTTTATTGGGCTTGGTGGGCCCCGTTGGAAGGCCCACTGGAAGTCAAGTTGGACCGGGAGTCCAAGTCCCATATCGGGTTTCCGGGTGACCCAGAAACCCTATTGGTTTATCCGGTTCGGAAATATCATTCACATCTAGCAATAATCACACGAAAAACACAAGATAGACACTCTGTCAGAGAAAAAAATGGCTCATTGTACTAGGTCCAAGGGGAGGGATTTATCAAGGCAAAGGGCATTTTCGGGATTTTTCAAGGCAAAGGGCATTTTCGGGATCTTTTAAGGTAAAGGGCATTTTAGGGATTTTATTTAAGGTAAAGGGCATTTTCGGGATTTTTCAGGGTAAAGGGCATTTTCGGGATTTTATTTAAGGTAAAGGGCATTTTTAGGATTTTTTTAAGGTAAAGGGCATTTTCGGGATTTCGTTTAAGGTAAGGGGCATTTTCGGGATTTTTCAGGGTAAAGGGCATTTTCGGGATTTTATTTAAGGTAAAGGGCATTTTCGGGATTTTTCAAGGTAAAGGGCATTTTCGGGATTTTTCAGGGTAAAGGGCATTTTCGGGCTTTTATTTAAGGTAAAGGGCATTTTCGGGATTTTTCAGGGTAAAGGGCATTTTCGGGATTTTATTTAAGGCAGAGGGCATTTTCGGGATTTTTCAGGGTAAAGGGCATTTTCGGGATTTTTCAGGGTAAAGGGCATTTTTGGGATTTTATTTAAGGTAAAGGGCATTTTCGGGATTTTTCAAGACAAAGGGTATTTTCGGGATTTTTCAGGGTAAAGGGCATTTTCGGGATTTTATTTAAGGTAAAGGTGAAGTGGGCGCACCCAAAAATCGGGGTGAGCGCGAGGTGAGCACGAGGTGAGCGCGAGGTGAGCGCGAGGTGAGCGCATCCAATTTTAGGTGAGCACGAGGTGAGCACGAGGTGAGCGCGAGGTGAGCGCATCCAATTTTAGGTGAGCACGAGGTGAGCACGAGGTGAGCGCGAGGTGAGCGCATCCAATTTTAGGTGAGCACGAGGTGAGCGCGAGGTGAGCGCATCCAATTTTAGGTGAGCATGAGGTGAGCGCGAGGTGAGCGGACCCAAGCTAGGTGAGCGCGAGCTCAGCGCGAGGTGAGCGTGAGCTCAGCGCGAGGTGAGCGGACCCAAGCTAGGTGAGCACGAACTCAGCGCGAGGTGAGCGTGAGCTCAGCGCAGACCCTGACTCTCTGTTTTTTCTCTCCAAACTCCATTTCCGACTGGTTTTAAGCTCTGTAACTGGTTTCTGGTTAGAACCCCAGCAGACCTTTAACATACCTGGAAATTAATCTAACCTAAGTTGTGAGGATCAAACCTCTTTGCAAACCTACAAATCCGAACAAAACACTAACAGAACATAATAAAATCCGAAAACAGACACTAACACCATGAATTAACAGAACCCGAATAAGGAAGAAGGGAACGGGGGGCTTTATCGGGATACATTAGATCTTCGCAGGAACATACTCCTTTGAGATGAAACCAATAACAAAAGCAAGCAGGCAAAATGAATCCGAAGCAGGCAAAAGACCAGATCTGGTCCCGGGAGAGACTTATCTTTCTAAACATGGCCAAATGAATCTAATCTTAGATATGCTGTGTAAAAAATACAAGAGAGAACATTACCTTGAATGTTTCGAGACCCTAGAGGGGGGGAAGCATCTCCTTGAAGCACAAATGGTTGCCGGAGCAGTTACTCTCCACACCCACAACGAGGTCTCCTTCGGGTTTGATGAGGAAGAAGAGGAAGAGAGGAACGGGGTCTTCAAAAGCCGAACCAAGAATGCCAAAAAAGAAACAGGCAACCTTAAAAACTGCCCGGCAAAAAGAAGGTCTCCAACCACAAGAAGGTCGAGCCAAAAAAAATGCAGAACCCCCGCAAATGAAGGCTCCTGGAGCTTTTATAGAAGGAAAAAATGGGCATCCGCCCACTTTGGCGCCCAGCTCGCGCCGAGCTCCTGTCGCTCGGCGTGAGCGACAAAATCATTAAAACATTAAATGCCGCCGCGGGTTTGTTTAAAAAATCCGAAAATTAAGATATGGTCCCTGGGATATTTTGGTTTAATATTATTTTATTCAGATATTTTCAAATACTTTCAGATTGGTCCCTGGGATATTTTGAATATTTGGATATTTACGGATTTGATCCCCGAGATATTTTCCTGCGCAACTCGCCACGTGTGCAGCTCTTTGCCACGTGCGCAGTTTGCTGGTTTTGCTATTCGGGAATTTCGTCAGCTCATATTTCCTTCATCCGGAATCCGATCTGGGCAAACTTAGTTTCATTAGAATCGTATCGGAGCCCTCCATCCCATGACCTAGGGGTAGGCCTCTGGATCGGATTTTAGCAGAAAGTCAACTTTTGGCTCTGCTCAAGCTTGACCGCCCGCAGAACCTTCATCCGGACCCCGATTCCTGCAAACTCAGTTGCGTTGGAACCGTGTCGAGATTCTCTATCCAATTACCTAGGGGTAGGCCTCTGGATCGGATTTTAGCAGAAAGTCAACTTTTGGCTCTGCTCAAGTTTGACCACCCGCAGAACCTTCATCCGGACCCCGATTCCTGCAAACTCAGTTGCATTGGAACCGTGTCGAGATTCTCTATCCAATGACCTAGGGGTAGGCCTCTGGATCGGATTTTAGCAGAAAGTCAACTTTTGGCTCTGCTCAAGTTTGACCGCCCGCACAACCTTCATCCGGACCTCGATTCCTGCAAACTCAGTTGCGTTGGAACCGTGTCGAGATTCTCTATCCAATGACCTAGGGGTAGGCCTCTGGATCGGATTTTAGCATAAAGTCAACTTTTGGCCCTGCTCAAGTTTGACCGCCTGCAGAACCTTCATCCGGACCCCGATTCCTGCAAACTCAGTTGCATTGGACTCGTGTCGAGATTCTTTATCCAATGATATAAAGCAAGGTACTTGGCACGGAATTCGAGGAAAAGTCAACTCTCGGCTTTTCCTTAAGTTTGACCGCCCGCAGAACCTTCATCCGGACCCCGATTCCTGCAAACCCAGTTGCGTTGGACTCGTGTCGGGATTCTCTATTCATTGAGATAAAGCAAGGTGGCCAATTTCATTTGATAAAAAAAAGTCAACTTTTCACCCCTTAGGGTTGACTTTCTGTCCAGGGTTTGCATTTTTGGTTTTTTTTTCTGGGAGCGCAAAAATGAGGTGCTTACAGAAAGTTCTGGGCTTTACCTTCTTGTTGTAAGCCCTGGCCATTCTCTTCTGATACAATTGGCCATGACAAAGCGCTTTCAGACGCTTTTCCTCTATTAAATTGAGTTGATCATGTCTTAACTGTATCCATTCAGCTTGTTCTAATTTAGCTTCCATTAGCACTCTTAATGAAGGTATTTCCACTTCCACTAGTAAAACTGCTTCCATTCCATATACTAAAGAATATGGGATTGCCCCTGTAGAAGTCCGAATCGAGGTTCTGTAAGCATGTAGAGCAAGTGGCAACATTTCATGCCAATCTTTGAAACTCACTACCATCTTCTGAATGATCTTCTTTATATTCTTATTCGCTACTTCCACTGCCCCATTCATCTTTGGTCTATATGGAGCTGACTTGTGGTGGGTGATCTGAAACTGTTCACACGTCTTTCTCATGTCCTTGTTCTTAAGGTTTGAAGCATTGTCTGATACTATGGCACTTGGCAAACCGTAGCGACAAATGATATTGTGCTTCAAGAATTTCAAAACGTGGCTACTTGTAATGTTTGCATATGAAGCTGCTTCTGCCTACTTGGTGAAGTAATCAATTGCTACAAGTATAAACCTTTGTCCATTTGATGCCTTTGGAGAGATCATTCCAATGACGTCTATACCCTACATGGAGAAGGGCCATGGAGATGTCATGTTGTGCAATTCACTTGGGGGTGCATTCTTGTTATCAGCATACACTTGGCATAAATGACACCTTTTGACGTGTATATAGCAATCGTGCTCCATTGTCGACCAGTAATATCCCAATCGCAGAATCTTCTTGGCGAGCATGTGCCCATTCATATGGGGTCAACACACTCCTCCATGTACAGTTTCAACTAACCTTTCTGACTCGGTCTTAGCAACACATCTAAGTAGTATATCATTGTGTGATCTTTTGTACAACTGCCCACCACTTAGTAAGAACTATCCTACCAACCTCTGTATTGTTCTTTTCTCTGTAGAAGTGATATTTTCTGGCAAACTCCGATCATTTAGGAAGTTCTTAATATCTTGAAACCATGGTACTTCTTCTTCTGGGGTTTCTTCTTGAACAAGGCAATAAGCTGGTTCATCTCTGACTTCAATTTCCAGTGGTCTAATATCAACACCTTCTGGCATACTGACCATTGAAGCCAATGTTGCTAGAGCATCCGCAAACTGATTTTTGGCCCTTGGCATATAATTGAAGGAAATTCGAGTGAATTTGGTGCTTATTTCTTCCAAATACTGGTAATAGGGGATCAGTTTGTGATCCTTGGTTTTCCATTCACCAGTTGTTTGGAAGATGATAAGACTCGAATCTCCATATACGTCAAGTTCCTCTACTTCATGGTCTAAGGCAGCTTGCAATCCAATTATGCATGCTTCATACTCTACTATATTGTTTTTGCATTGGAACCTTAACTTCACTGCGATTGGGATGTGTGCCCCATCTAGGCTTGATCAAAACAGCCCCTATTCCATTTCCATTCATATTGGCGGCCCCATCAAAAAACATTTGCCACGAGCTTTCACCTTCTTCTTCTTCAGTAAACAGGATTGCCTCATCAGGAAAATTAGTCTTCAAAGGTTGGTATTCTGGTAAAGGGTGTGCGGCTAAGTGATCAACAATGGCTTGACCCTTAATGTCTTTCTGTGTGATATAGGTGAGGTCAAATTCAGAGAGTAACAACTGCCACTTTGCTGTTCTGCCAGTTAAAGCTGGTTTCTCAAATAGATACTTCAAAGGGTCCATTCGGGATATCAATAAGGTGGAATGACTAAGTAAATAATGCCTCAGTCTTTGAGTTGCCCATACTAAAGCACAACAAGTTTTTTCCAAAGGAGAGTACTTTGCTTCATATTCTGTAAATTTCTTGCTTAGGTAGTAAATCGCCCTTCCTTTCTGCCTGTATCGTCATGCTGTCCCAAGACACACCCCATTGACGTCTCCAAAACTGACAAGTATAAAATCAATGGTCTTCCTGGAGTTGGTGGTACCAGCACAGGTGGGTTCAACAAATATTCCTTTATTGTGTCAAAGGCTTCTTGGCAATCGTCATTCCAGACTGTTGGGTTATTCTTTCTTAGAAGCTTGAAAATTGGTTCACAGATAGCGGTGAGCTGTGCTATGAACCGGCTTATGTACTGAATCCTTCCAAGAAAACCACAAACTTCCTTCTCCGTTCTAGGTGATGGCATTTCAATGATTGCTTTAACTTTAGCTGGGTCAATCTCAATTCCCTTCCTGCTTACTATAAAGCCCAATAATTTTCCTGATATAGCCCCAAAGACACATTTCGCAAGGTTAAGCCTTAGATTGTATTTCCTGAGCCGGTCAAATACCTTCTTCAAGTTGATCAAGTGGTCTTCTTCTTCACATGATTTGGCTATCATATCATCTACATAGACCTCCATCTCCTTATGGATCATATCATGGAATAAGATTGTCATGGCTCGTTGGTAGGTCGCCCCGGCGTTCTTAAGCCCAAATGGCATAACAGTGTAGTGGAAGGTACCCCAAGGTGTAATGAAGACTGTTTTTTCTTGATCCTCCTTAGCCATCTTAATTTGATTGTACCCAGAAAACCCGTCCATGAATGAGAACAGGCTATGTACAGCAGTGTTGTCCACCAAGATGTCGATGTGTGGAAGTGGAAAATCGTCCTTTGGGCTTGCCTTATTCAAGTCTCTGTAGTCTATGCACATTCGGACCTTTCCATCCTTCTTTGGCACTGGCACTATATTTGCAAGCCATTCAGGGTACGTGGAGACCGCCAAGAATCTAACTTTGAATTGCTTAACCACTTCATCTTTAACCTTCAATGTCCATTCAGGTTTCAAACTTCTCAGTTTCTGTTTAACTGGCTTGACATCTGGAAGAATGGGTAGCCTGTGTACAACCATGTCCGTGTCTAAACCTGGCATATCCCGATACGACCATGCAAATACATCTTCATAATCAGCCAAGAATCGTATCATTTCATCATGCTGTACTTCAGATAGACATATCCCAATCTTCACTATTTTTGGGTCATCTTCGGTCCCTAGGTTTATTGATATGATCTCTTCAATATTGGGTTGGACCCCCTTTTCATGACGCTCCAATTGATATGTGATTTCCTTTGGAAGGTCGTTTTCTTCGTCCTCGGTCTCTTCCTCAACCCCCATTAGGTCAAAGTCGAGCTCGAGGTCAAAGTCATACTCAACCTGATCCAATTCCGTTTGCTTATATGGTTCATAAGTGATTTGGACCTTTTTGAAAATTTTATCTTTTCTATAAAAAATTGAAAAATCTTTTTGTGTTTTTTGAGAGCCTTCTACAAAATCTTTCCCTGAAGACGAAGGCTCATTAAAACCTTCAGGAAAAGGGCATTCCAATAATGGAGTTTTTTTTTGGAAGCTATGTCTGTTTGCCAAACAAACGCGGCTTCAAAAGTAAGGGGAGTTTCCTCCCAATTGTTCAGAATAAAAGAATCTGGGGCAGGGATACAAACCTGCTCCTCAAGCTCAGGGTCCGCATCTGAAATCACCAATACTAGGTGAGTTGCATCGCCTGCTTCTTCTGTAGGGCTAGTCCCAGATGGAACTTTTACTGCAGCCCAATCAATAAAAGGTAGCTCCTCTACTACTTCTTCTTGATTACCTTCTGTCATGGCAAAAAAGGCTCCTATGTCCTCATAGAAATCATGCTCCTGTTTTGTATGTGGCTTAGGCCCACCCAATGCTTGTGGAGGTAGGGATGGAACATATGGTTGCACGGTTGAGGTCTTGGGTTTCTGGAATGGGTTTATGTCATAGTATAGGGGTTTGGACTGATCCTCAGGAGGAGACAGCTGAATCATTTGAGAAAGCTTTGGAAAAGTTTCCCTAATGTGAGGGAATTGCATGTCTTCCATTTCCTTTTGTCTTTTTCAGTTCCTTGGCTTGGACCCCAATCCTGCTCTGTGGACCATCTTCTTAACCTTTATCGGTTCTATCCTTCCTTGCAGGTTAACCCCCAGACCTTTTCCAGGGTGAAAGTTGTACTTTTCCAGCACATTTTTGACCATTTTCTCAACACAGGTCAACTTTCCTCTTTCTCCTGATACCCCCCAGGTATAAAATGCACAGTCACAAACTGGAAAAAGTGAAATGCCATCTTGTCTGCAGTCATTTCCATGTTTATGTAGGGTACATCAGGGGACCACATGGGAGGAACCAAATTTTCAGCTAGGACAATAATCACCTTTTGCCCTCTAATATATTTGACTCTTCGGTAGAGGGTAGATGGTATAGCCCTAGCTGTATGAATCCACGGCCTTCCTAGGAGTAGGTTGAAGGCTGCGGGTATATCCATCACTTCAAATGTGATCTTAAAAATATACGGTCCAATTGTGACCGGCAGTTCAACCTCCCCTAGGGAGTGTGTTTTGGAGCTGTCAAATGCTCTTATGATTCTTACATTTTGTTTGATTTTGTTTTGCTCCAGACCGAGCTTAACAAAGGTTATTAATGGGCAGACATTCAGAGCCGACCCATTATCAATCAAGACCCGGGCTATCATGCAACCCTTACTGAGTACAGCTATGTGTAAAGGGTCAACATGATGGTACCCCTGCTGGGCTGATTTCAGTCTCAGAAAAAGTTATGACATTGTGGGATAAAATTTGCCCAACCATCCAGCCTAATTGGTCTGGTTCAATGTTTTTAGGTACATGTGCCCCCTGAAGTATCCTTAACAAGGAGTCCCTATGTTTTTCAGAATTTAACAATAGGCCCAGTATTGAGATCTGGGCAGGGACTTTGTTCAACTGCTCGACAACATTGAACTCACTCTTTTTAATGATTTTAATGAGGTCAGCAGCCTCACTACTAGTTACCTGAGGGGCATCTTCCCCTAACTTGGTCTTTCCTTTATTTTTCTCTTCTTCCTTTTCTTTTTCTGTCTCCTTTTGCTTTTCTTCCACCCCTACACATTTTCCTGACCTCGTCATGAGGTTCACTTCTTTTTTGCTTTCTACCTCAGCTACAGGGAATGTAGTGGTATAGCCTTCACTGTAGTTCCATGGTACAGCCAATTCAGAGTAGGAAGGCTTAGGGACATTTATCACCAAGGGAGGAAGTTTGGACTTGGATGATGAATTTTGAGTAAAAGGGATATCAACTAACAATGGTGGAAGTTGTTTTGGTTGGGGGGTTACTGAAGTGACTGATGCATTAAAGTGGTCACAGTTTATGACCAGTGGTGGTTTTGACTGAATGGGTGAAAAATGGGTGGATGGACTGCAATTGATAACCAAAGGTGGCTTGGCTATATTCATTTGGGCCATAAGAGATGAGACCCGGTCTAGATAGGAGCTAATGCTCTCTGCAGCACTCTCATTCCCCTTTGAAATTACATTTATTTCTTTATCCTTATTTATTTTGTCTAAATAAACCTTGACCGTTGTCCCTATAGGAGCAATTAACTGGGATGGGTCAAAGGTTATTTTATCAGAGGAAATGACCCCTATGACATTAGAGGGGCCTGCCCCATGATGCTGAGGCAACGAGTTTTGGCCAATGTCTGTTCTTGGAGGATTGGGAACCCCTGTATTAAAAGACAGGGTATTTTGGTCCAGTAAATCCTGAATGGCATGTTTCAAATGCCAGCACTTGTCAGTAGGGTGCCCAGGTGCACCCATGTGGTAATCACAAGTGGTGGAGGCGTCAAAATTTCTCCCCTTGGATGCATTCAGATTAGGTTCTCTTAAAGCAATATACCCCGTGTGCGCGCGTGGGAAACGCGGCACGGGGGTGAATTCGGAGTCGCCACCCGCCTGATGGGATTCAGGCGGACACCTGGGTGCCTAATCTTGTCTATTAAGGCTCTTGGGTCTGTGGCTTGAGATTCAAAGGTTGGTACTCGGTTGCGGGCTGGGGAAGTCCGTAGACATCCCAGTCCACCCCGTCAGATGACGGGTCCCGTGGGTTCCCTAACTTGAGTCAGCTTCCTATTTGGTTCTCACCCGATTCCTAATCCAGCATGTTTTTTTCATTAGGTCTTGGTGGGACCACCTGAGTGGTGTGGGTCCCTCTAGTTGGTTTTATCTTTACTTATCTTAGGGTTTTCTTAGTCTGATTGGGTGGGCCCCGTTGGAAGGCCCACTAGTGTCCTGGATGGGCTTGAGTTGGCCCGTGTGCCCTTGGTGGGCCTCAGTCTAACCCTAGGAGGCCCTGTGGGCTTTGGTTAGTGAATTGATTTGGCTTTAGGTTTAGATTTGAATTATTAGGTTGTTTTCATGCAAAGGTGGGCCGGACGGATCTGTGGGCCCCTTTGGTGGGCCCACATGGTGGCCAAGGGTATTTTAGACTTATCTTGTTTATATTCGAGCCAAAGTGGGCTGGTCATTGGGCTTGGGGACCATAATCCCGGCTTTGGGCTTTGAAAGCCCAGTTCCTTGGAAATTAGGGCTTGCACCCTAACTTGGTTCACTTGGTGGGCTTTAGCAGGCCCGACAGGCCCTGGCCCATGGTCTCGGCCAAACCAGGCATTTTATGCATTCCATACATTCACATCAAGGTATGGGTGGGCCGCATTGGGCTTGGCCCGCCCAATTCAATCGGCTCATTTCACTTAGGTTGTTTAATTAACATGCATTTGGTTCATTGGGCTTGGTGGGCCCCGTTGGAAGGCCCACAAGTGTGCCAAGTTTGGACCAATGGTCCAAGTCCCATCTTGGGTTTCCGGTTGGCCCGGAAACCCTACTGGTTCATTGGTTTTAAAGCTAATCTTCACAAAATTCGGCAATATATCACAATATAGCAAGAATCATGCTTCTGTGTGTATCCGGCCAGTGTGTCCGGATACACAGGGGCCATAGGTGATCCGGCCAGTGTATCCGGATACACAGAGGCCATAGGTGATCCGGCCTGAGTATCCGAATCACCCTGGAATTGGCTTTTTTGGGTTTTGGCCTTTTGGGATTGATCCCAGGGGCTCCCAGGGGCATGTTAAAGGTCTGGTGGGCCCTCGGATGGGCCCACGTAGGTTCATATTTGGGAGAAGTCACACTTGGCTTCTCTCCCTGGACTTTTCGGCAAAGCCAATGGGGGGGGGGGGGGGTTTGCTGCCCTCCCTGTCATCCTGGGTCAAGCCAGCCATGGGAATGGGGGCCAATGTATCCCCATTTGGTCTCCAGGCTCTCACGACTGCATGCATGAATCAACATGTCAAGATGATCGAAAAAAAAAACATATTCCACATACAGAAATGCCTACACATGCTCTCATGCATCATATGTGAAAATCAACAAGAAATCCCAGCAAAGAAAGGATATGCGGCTAGGTTCGAGCCAAGGCTGGTGGCCCATTACGAAATCTTCAGAGAAGGGAAAGAGGAGGGGGATTTATAGGGGTACATTTGATGCCAACAAGATGGGGAACATACTCCCTTCTTAAATACTCCTAATCAGCAGACTCAAGCAGCTACGTGTGAACACTAAAGCATGCAACAACTAAATTCTCATGACTCTTAGGGAGGCCTACGTGGACTTCTTACTGAAAGTGACTCTCATGCCATGAAAGGGACAATAAATACATGCTTAACGTGATGAGAACATGAGCCCATGCAAAGAAGGGAGCTAACACAGAAATATTTTCAGAAAAATGCGGTTTTAATATATGATGAACACAATGTACTAGGGAACAATACCTGAGGGTTCTTGGTCTCTTGTGCAAGGGGGAGACCTCTCCTTGAGCTTGAACAGCGACTGGAGCTCCTCCTTTGGCCACCACAGCACTTCAGCTCCTCTTGTTTCAGCAAGAATGGAGAAGAGAAGAAGGAGATGAGCGTGGCTTGGGGTGGTAAAGGGAGGTGATGGAAGGCTAGAGGGGTGGGAAGAGGTGGTATTCGTAAGGGAGCAGATGGGGGAGAAGGGCTGGAGAACAAGAAAAATAATGCCAACCCCGGAAATGAGCTGCTGGTTTGCTATTTATAGAAAATTTAATGTATCCGGCAACTCAGGCCGGATACACTAAGCCCTATTCGTATCCGGACTCCAAGTCCAAATACACTAGCTTCCCTTTGTATCCGGCAACTCAGGCCGGATACATAACTTAATGATTTCAAAATTTAATGCCGCCGCGGATCTGTCGGCCAAGTGGCGCGGATTTCGCGCGAACACCTTTATGTATCCGGTCTTCAAGTCCGGCCATGAAGGATAGGCAGTGTATCCGGTATATGTCACCGGATACAAATCGGAAAATTACGGATTTGCCCTTCGACTTGACCGATTCGACCGATTTGACCTTTTTTTATATCTACGGATCGCCCGTACGAAATTTTATATTTAAGATTTAGTCCCTGAGATATTTTGCTGCGTTGGCTGCCACGTGGGCAGCTTTTGCGCCACGTGTGCAGTTTCCGGCTTTTGCTACTCGGAAACTTCAACAGATCATATCTCCTTCATCCGAACTCCGATTTGAGCAAACTCAATTGTGTTAAACTCGTATCAGAGCCCTCCGTTTAATGACATGGGGCTAAGCATTTGGCACGGATTCCGAGGAAAAGTCAACTTTTGGTCTTCCCTTAAGTTTGACCGCCCGCAGAACCTTCATCCGGACTCCGATTCCTGCAAACCCAGTTGCGCTGGAACCGTGTCGGGATTCTCTATCCATTGGGCTAAAGTAAGGTATTTGGCACGGAAATCGAGAAAAAGTCAACTCTTGGCTTTTCCCTAAGTTTGACCGCCCGCAGAACCTTCATCCGGACCCCGATTCCTGCAAACCCAGTTGCGCTGGAACCGTGTCGGGATTCTTTATCCAATGGGATAGATCAAGGTGGCCAAATTTTATCTGATTAAAAGGTCAACTTTCCACCCCTCAGGGTTTGACTTCTTGGTCAGGTTTTGCATTTCTGGCTTTTCGGGAGCGCAAAAAATGAGGTGCTTACACCCCGCTTGCAATAAGGTGGGAAGCAACTGAGAAGGAGTCATTGGAATAGGGGTGAAAACCCTATTTCTCCTTGCTGCGAAATAGGCATCCTTTTCCTCCTTAGTAAAAACCCTCTTTTGGTCTGAGGGTGCTGCTGGAACATTAACTCTCATGGGGGCTTGGGTAGATGGAGCGGAAGGAGTAGGAAAATGAGCAGGTATGTTGATTTGTATGGGCTTGTTAGGGCCCGATGGTGGCTGCACCATGTTTACTTCACCCTCTTTCTTGTTCCCGTTCTTTTTCAACCCACTTCCTTTCTTTAGATTGGGTCTTGCTGACTGACCATAGCAGAGTGGTCAATTATTTTACCTGACCTGATCCAGTCCTCAATTCGGTCAGCCACTTGTACCAAAGCCGCAAAATTAGTGGTGGTCTGACCCACCAGGTGGCTATAGAATGGTTGACCCGGTGTACTGATGAAAGTGGAAATCATTTCCTGCTCTAGCATGGGTGGCCTGACCTGGGAGGCAGTCTCCCTCCATCTCTTGGCATATTGCCTCACGGATTCATCCCTTCCCTTACTCATCCTCATTACATCGTACCTATCTGGCACGATTTCTGAATTAAACCGGTACTGAGCTAGGAAGGTATCTGCTAGGTCCTTCCATCTTTTGATCTTTCCGTGGTCTAAAGTAGCGAACCACCTTAACGCAGTTCCAGTTAGGCTCCTTTGAAAGAGCTGAATCAGGATGCCCTCATCCTGCCCGAAATGGCATAGGGCACTGCAGTACAGCTTCAGATGGCTCATGGGGCAGCCAGTGCCATCATATTTGTCTAGGTCTGGGCACTTGAACTTAGCCAGCAGGTTAACATTAGGGTACAGGCATAAGTCCTCAAAATTGGTGCCCCTGAAGTTGTTCACCCCTTTTACTTCCCTCAGTTCGTCTTGGATCATCTCAAGTCTGTGCATGAACTTCCTTTCAACTTCTTCCCTCATCCTTTCCTTTTCCTTGGCTTTGTCTGATTCCACTGTCTCATCCCTGATCAGTATAGGTTCAGGGGTGGGTTCATAGATGGGTTCCGGAATAGGTTGAACCGGAGGTGGAATGTTGATTTGTGGTGGAGGTGCTGGGTTGGAAGTGGATGCTTGATTTTGGGCTTGCACTTGTTGGGCCTGCACCGACAGGATGTTTTCTAGCATTCGGGCCAGTCCTGCCACTTGCTCCTGAAGCAAGAGAATATCTGGATGAGGAGCATCAGCTTCAACCTCAATGGAATTCATGGCGCGAGCTCTTGATCTGGTTACAGGAGCTATGATTGCAAGTGTATTAGTACCTGGCAAAAAAAATAAAGAAAAAGAATCAGTGCCCAATTAATCTCATTCACATGCCTAGGAATGCCTATGTGCAAGCTGGGTGAACACGAGTTTGGATTTTTTTCTTTATTTGCTTCTTCTTTTTTTTTTTGAATTGAATTGTTGGAATATTCTAGGGCTTCCAACAGGTCCTACAAAAAGAGAAAATGATCTGAAATTCAAAGGCTTTCAGAGGCCCGGGGGGTATTTTTGAAAAAGGTCTGAAATTCAAAGGCTTTCAGAGGCCCAGGGATATTTTTGGAAAAGGTCTGAAAATCAAAGGCTTTCAGAGGCCCAAGGATTTTTTATAAAAGTCTGAAATTCAAAGGCTTTCAGAGGCCCAAGGAGTTTTTGAGAAAAAGTTTGAAATTCAAAGGCTTTCAGAGGCCCAAGGAGTTTTTGAGAAAAAGTCTGAAATTCAAAGGCTTTCAGAGGCCCAAAGATCTGAAATTCAAAGGCTTTCAGAGGCCCAAAAGATCTGAAATTCAAAGGCTTTCAGAGGCCCAAAAAAAATCTGAAATTCAAAAGGCTTTCAGAGGCCCAAAAGATCTGAAATTCAAAGGCTTTCAGAGGCCCAAAAGATCTGAAATTCAAAGGCTTTCAGAGGCCCAAAAGATCTCAAATTCAAAGGCTTTCAAAGGCCCAAAAGAAAAAGGTCTGAAATTCAAAGGCTTTCAGAGGCCCAAGGACATTTTTGAGAAAAGGTCTGAAATTTAAAGGCTTTTAAAGGCCCAAAAGATCTGAAATTCAAAGGCTTTCAGAGGCCCAAAAGAAAAAGGTCTGAAATTCAAAGGCTTTCAGAGGCCCAAAAGATCTGAAATTCAAAGGCTTTCAGAGGCCCAAAAGAAAAAGGTCTGAAATTCAAAGGCTTTTAGAGGCCCAAGGACATTTTTGAAAAAAGGTCTGAAATTCAAAGGCTTTCAAAGGCCCGGGGATTTTTGAGAAAAAGTCTGAAATTCAAAGGCTTTCAGAGGCCCTAAGAGTTTTTGAGAAAAAGTCTGAAATTCAAAGGCTTTCAGAGGCCCAAAGAGTTTTTGAGAACAAGTCTGAAATTTAAAGGCCTTCAGAGGCCCAAAGGATTTTCTCTTCACATTTTTTTTCATTTATTTATTTTTTTTAAGCATTTTATTCAAACTCATTTCCCTTTATCATTATTTAAAGGTTAAAGGAATAAGATTTAGTGGGAAAAACTGATTAAAATTGAATTTTCCGCGAAAACCGTATACACAGTACGGTCTAGCCCTGCCCGTATTCAAATTACGAGCGAGCCGTGACCGTATGGAATCCACGGGCGAACCCAGCCCGTATAACTAATATGAACGAGCCCAGCCCATGTATCAAATGCGGTTTTATGGAGCTCTTTTATGTTTTCTCAGTTTTTTCACGGTTTGATCACTTTAATTGCTCATCCAAACATACAGTTCACCCAGTGCAGAGCTTCTAAACTGTCTCAAAGTGGACTTTGACCTTTTTGCTAAAACACATGTTTAGGAGGGCACATGTACCCTCCGAATTGACACCATATTCTAGAATTTGGTACCCTTTTGTTGCCTCTTGTATGAACATTGGATAGGATTGATTCTAAACAGAGTTAGAAACTCTTCCTATGGGCTACACCAATTTTAGGAGACATACATATTTTGGGACCAATTTTATCCCGAACCAATGGGCACCATGACACCCCTATGACATGAAAATAATGCAAAACAATAGGATTACCTTGTTACCTTGTTTACCTTCAATATGGCATCCGCATTATGCCCTGGTTTGTAAGCCATGTTCCCACAATTACAAGCCCATATCCCTACGTAATTATGTACTTTAGCCAAAAAACGTATAACTCCACCTTCAAGCGTAGGGGTTTTGGGTTTTGGCTTAATGGCAACTTATCACTCAAGCCTAGTGATGACCAGAATCATAGATCCACATTATCATCACATCATTGGCTCAAAGTTCTAAGGTGAATGTTTTCACTTTCGCTTTCCGAAGTATCGACCTCGTTGCGCCAAGCTACACACATTCGGGTTCAACTTCCTATAGGTTAAGGGTAGGCTGTGTAAAAAAATAAAAGGTGCACAGTGCATTGTAAAAATAAGGTGCATTCACAACGTCCCAAACCCTTGCCACTCTTTTCGTAGCCATGCATAAACAAACTAAGGCATAATATGAAAGCATATTTAAAGTAAACAAATACACAAACAATCCTATAGCACCTAAAACATGCTCATAAAAATCATCCAATCATGCAAGCATATGATCATGTTAACACCCAAAAACACATCATGGAGATTATGCTAAGAATTAAAACATGCTATTATAAAAATACAGCAAGAAATTAGCATGGTTTAGCAAAACGAACCTCCCCTACGCATGTTTCTAGAAACAATCCTATAAATCAGAATTAAGCATGTTTCTACCCACCCCCCCCCCCCCCCCATGAATTCTTAAGCAATAATTCAGATTTAAAACATACCCAACATGCTTAAGAACACCAAATAGCAAGCAAAACAAAAATATGCTAAAAACACAAAATAGCAAGCAAATCCAAAAATATCAAAAACATGAACTAAAACACCAAAAGGCTCAAATCGTCAAGTCCCCAGCAGAGTCGCCAGTTGTGAGACATGGGAAAAAATCAATTCCAATGACTTCCTAATCATCATACGGGATTAAATAAAAAAAAGAGTCGCCACCATTCAATTTAGGTGTGAATGAACACCAAAATATTAAATAAGCTCAAAAGGCAATTTTAGGGTAAAAATAACCCTCCTAAAAAAACAACCAGAGATGGGTAAGGGGATTAGGTTATGAACAAGGGAAGGTGTTAGGCACCCCTATTCATCCATATAAGGTGGTTGCTAGGTATTGTTCATGTTTTTCAAAAGAAAAAGGCTTGCTAAAAAAGACAAAAATATATGGTTTTTTCATACGAATAGTCTGATTGATCCAGAACTTTCAAATATGATCATACCATTCCTAGGGTTTCATGATATAAATAATATTGAGATAAAATCAAATAAAATCAATTTAAAGTGAAAAATCCAAAAATTTGGCTTCAAGTCAAATTCTAGAAATCTAGAAAAATATGATTTTTATTAAATATTTCAAAATTGAACTTGAATAGTCCAGGACATAGATAAAGCCCATATTTCACATTAAATCAAAAAATAAAAACCAAAAATACCCACGTTGATGAAGAACATCAAAAGGGGAGAACTTAGACCGTAGGGTCTTCTCTTAATAATGAAAAATGATTCAAAAACCATATCATGAAACCCTAGAATTTATTTTCAGGCTTTTGGATCCAGATCTATCATATTGATCATGATAGATCCAGGATCTTAGCCTAATATCACAAAAATCACGAAAACAGTGCTGTAGGTGCAAATATATGGAAAATCCAAATTTTATAAAAAAAAGTGGGGATCTCATGCTATAAACATCATGGATTCATGTGATTCATTCATATTCAACATAAAAAGCATTAAAACATGATCAAGATATTTAAAACAGCCACATCTCACAGATTTGAGCACATGGGGGTCTACCCTACGGATCCACCTGTTCTCTTTTCCCCTAGCTCTCTCTTCACGTTTTACGGCTAGAGAGGATTCTTGAGGTACTTGGAGATAGGTTTGGTTACACAAACACAATCAAAGGCTTTATTCTATAAAAAAGGAGAAAAACAGATATGGGGTTCTATTCTAGGGATCCACCTGTTCTCTTTTCCCCTAGCTCTCTCTTCACGTTTTACGGCTAGAGAGACTCTTGAGGTACTTGGAGGCAAGTTTAGGAATACAAGATAAAAAAGATGGCCTTATTCTACAGCAATGGAGAAGATCCTATTACTTCTAGAATTGAAGACAGAAAATAAAAGGGAAAAGGGACTTACCTGGATTGAGCAAGCAAAACAGCAGGGGTTCCTCTTCTTCTCTTGGAGCTTCTTAGATTTCAAAATTTCGTGGCCTTTTGCTTGAGGAAAGGCCCTCTATTTATAGGCAAACCCAGGGGTATGGTTGGTCCAAGGTTTGGCAAGATAGAGTTTCAGTTTGAGTTAAACACAAGATAATGCCCATCCTTTATCCACAAAGATATTTTGCACGAATAAAAGATATAATTCGCTCATTTAAAGGGATATTGGACTAAAGATAAGGCTCAGAAATCGAGAGAAGAACAAAACTCGCATGAGTCTAGAGTGCCCGTAAATGATTTACGGTCCAAAGGTGTCCGTATATGTATTACGGGCGCTACGTGCCCGTATTCAAAATTCGGGCATGCTCAGCCAGTAGTGGTAATACGGTCAAGGCTCTAATTATTGATTTTCATACATTTTTGGCCTATTTTAAATCCCAATTAATGTTTTCATTATTTTCTCATTTTAGTGCAATTTGGGGTGTCTATAAGCTCAGAAGAAAGAAGATCGTCAAGATCCTCAGACCTTCCAACAAAACTTCAAGAGCAAAGAAAGACATCACAATAATCCTCAGAGAATCGTCTAGACAGATCATACTCCCACCAAATCCCCAGTGGAGTTACGTTAAACTTGGAAGTCCCCGCAAGAAAGCTCTTCTCCTCGACAAAGAAAGCCTGGCAGGAAGGAACAACAAACTCTTCAAGGAAAAAAAGATGAAGAAAAGCAACACAATAATGGGCAAATTCGCCCCTTCTTGTAAATTTTGATTCCCACTTTTGTAAATAGCATAGGCTATAGTAGATGTGTGGTCTCCGAGATGATGGACAGCAGCACAAAAGCTTCCTCCCGTTCTCCCACCTACACTCCCAAACCCCTACCTTTGCTTGATGACCTCTTTCCAAAAAAAAAAAACTGAAGTCACTAAAAGCTTTAATGGAACAAACAAGAACAAAAGAACATTGTTAAGTGCCTTACATCAACGCCGAAACAGGCTGATGAGCTCAGATCTAATCTTATCTCTCTATTCAAAAAAACGAAATGCTAAGGAACTGCCCTATTCAAACCCGAAAGAGGGTATAGGGATTCCAAAGCCAGGAAGTGATACCAGACATCTGATACTTCCCTTTCACTAAAGACAATTCAATGATTGAGCTCGTCGATCATGTCGACAGAAATGCTTTTCTTCTTTGCCGTTCATCCCCCAAGGTAACTCCAGCAAGAGGGGCAGCTGTAGACACCTGATTTTTGCACCCCTAAAATGAAGAAAAATGAAAAGTCAAACCCTGAAGGGGTCAAAAAATTGAATTTTGATTCAAGTAAATTTGGCCATCAAACTTCATCTCATTGAAAAGAGCATTTCGACACGACTCCAACGCAACTGAGTTTGCTGGAATCGGAATCCGGATAAGAAAGTTATGAGCTGGTCAAACTTTTGGGGAGCAAAAAGTTGACTTTTTGCTCAACCCCAATTCAGCTGCCAAACTTGCTCCAGTGGATAGGTGGTTCTGAGCCGGTTCCAACGACACTAAGTTTGCTGAAATCGGACACCAGATGAAGAAGTTATGGGCAGTTGAAGTTTCAAGAAAACTGCCTGTTTGGCAGAATAGCAACAAAAAAGCAAAATGAATTAATAAAATAAATAAAAAACATTTAATAAAACATATCTTAATATTTTAAAATTTAAATAAAAAGTGTCTTAATATTTTAATAATATAATCATAAAGAATCTTAGATTTTTTAATAAAATATGAAGAAAATCGGATAAAAATCTTTAATTAAATCAAATTGAATAAAAGATTTCAGATCCGGCATTTAAAAAACATACGCAACCGCACTTGAAGTACGGTTTAGTCTGAACTGCACTTCAAATACGGTTTTGATCTTCTAGAAGGTGGACGCGTGTCCTGTATGGCGACAGCTGGCAGATTCGCGCAGATTTGCATGTGTTGAATGCCAACCGCACTTAAAGTGCGGTTTTTTATTTTTTAGTGCAATTTTGTCACAACCGCACTTCAAGTGCGGTTCTGGCACTTTTTTGCCTATAAATAGAGGGCCAGCCCCCCATTTGGAGCAAGCCAGCCCCCTTAGCTGCTCCCCCTCTCCTTCCTTGGCATTTTTACGCCCAAGCCCTGCCTCCACTCTGCCAGCATCCATCCTAATGACCAAAATGCCCCTGTGCCGCCCAAAACTTGCCTAAATCTTGCTTTTTTCGCCCTTTTAGCATAAGAAACCAAGTGAACCCCTATTCAAACCCAATTCAGAAAATCAAAGGAGGTGCGGAAACGCTACCCAAATTCTCGGAAAACCCAAAACAAGTCAGAAGTAAAAGGTAACAGTAAAAGTGTGTTTTTGGTAACATTGAATACATTGAGTTTGATTCTTCATGGTTTAATATCCTCTATTGTTTGATTTGCTATTCGTTTCTCACCTCTATTCTTATTTTGCATGATCATGAGTTCTCCATAACAAAAGGAGAAACTATACTTGAAGGAAGGAAAATGGTTGTAGGCCAAAAAGAATATTCTACTTAACTTCAAGCTAATCTAATTAACGTATTTTGTCTATTTATCATGGAGGGATATGTCCTCCTTAATGATCTGTTGTATCCCATAAATCACCCGCTTTATCCCTTCCCAAAAGTCCCATGCATGCGGACAAACAAGTGGTAAATGCCTCAAGGAAGAAGAGATGGAGATTTGGAACTAGAACAAGGCTTTAAAGCCCTTTTTCAAAGCGTTTATACAACAACAGAAGCACCGAGAACCTTGGCAGAACTCGCCGGAGCCCCCAAGAGACTTACCGGAGTGATCCCAATCAAAGTCGGAGCAAAACGGCGAAATTGAGCAAAAACCGTATACTCAGAACGGTCAAGGCGTGACCGTAGTTAATCTACGGTCTGACCTGAACCGTATTAAATTTACAGTTCTGGAGAGACCGTGAATTAAATACGGTCATTTCACAAAGTAACTTAAAAAACCATTTTTCCGACCCGGGTGGACCCAAATCCAACCCGAACCGGTCTAAATCGACCCTTAAGATATTTTGGGCTATTTTGAGTCCACTTTTGGACCATGGGCCCAGATGGGCCCACCAAGACCCCCTTGGGCCCACATGAGTGGCCCATATTTTGACTGGCCTATACCAGGCCCGTTTTGAACAAACGGGCTCGGGCCACTTAACCCTGGCTCATGGGCCAATTCAAAGCCTATTAAGCCCAAGTGTAAATAATTTAGTTAAATAAATAAACCATAAGGATTACCTAATAACCCTGCTGGGCTCAAGCCCAACCTTAGCAACCCACGAGTCTTCCAATAGGACCCGAATCCAACTCATCTTATCTAAATAAAAAAGATAAAATGAAATAAAAAGGGGCCCACACCTCCAGAGGACCCCGCCAGACCAAAAAGATACATGTTGGTCTAGGAAGGGTGAAAATTGACTCAAAACCAGGAAGACCCGAGGAACCCGTCAAACTGACGGGGCGGGCCGGGGTGTTTTCGGACTTCCCCGGACGTAACCGAGGACTTAGCTAGAACTCTGTAAAGCCGCAGACCAGACTTAGACCCGGATAGAGCAATCACCGTGTCTGCCTGCACCTCTCAGGCAGTGGCGACTCCGAATGTCCCGAGGTATGCACAAACACCACGTGCGCCTCGTGTGCGATCTAGGATCCAATTTTAGGTGCGCACATTCAGTTTATCAAAACCCTAAGATAGAGAAATATGAAAATCTAATAAATTCATTTTAGTTGAAGGACTTGCTACTTACCTGTTAATGGAGAAGCAAACTTCTCTCCAAGCACTTCTCTTCTTCTTCTTCTTCCTCTTGAAGCTTCCAAGCAAGCTCCCACACTTTCCCTCTTGTTTTATGCGACCAAGACAAGAGGAATGGGTTTGCAAACACTTAATTAGAAATTAGGGCATCCTTTTATATGCCCAAGTTTTGGGTCTTTCAAATCTGCCCCTAAACAAGGCTTTTATTCAATTAAAACCCTTAGGGGTACCTTAGTGTTAAGTATGGGTGTACCTTACTAATAAGTAAAGGGTACCTTAGTGTTATTGAGAGGGTGCCTTAGCTGTAGAAGGGGTTATACCTTAGGCAAAACAGTGGGGGGTTACCTTACTTATATAGGGGTTACTTTAGTTAGACAAAATGGGGTACTTTGGCTATATAGGGGGTGTACCCTAGGTAAAACAGTGGGGGTACCTTACTTATATGAGAGGAGTACCTCTAGGAAATACAAGAGGATACTTTAGGCAAACACAAGGGGATACCTTAGGCAAACACAAGGGTACCTTAGGCAATTAAGTAGGGTACCTTAGGGATAAAAGTGGGGTACCTTAGGTATAATTGAGGGGTGCTTTAAGTAACACTTGGGTGGTACCTTGGGTATAGAAGTAGAGTACCTGGGGTATACTTGAGAGGTTATTTGGGTATTCTTGGGAGATACTTAAGGTACACTTGAGAGGTACCTTGGGCATTCTTAAGAGTTGCTTTGAGTATTCTTAGGGGATAATTTGGGTATACTTGGGAAGTACCGTGGGTACTCTTAGGAGTTACTTTAAGTATTCTTGGGAGTATTTTGGGGTATACATGGGTATACACTAGTGTTATCTGGGAGGGTACCTGGGGTAAACTTTGGGGTACCATGGGTATACTTGGGAATTACTCTAGGTACACATAAGTCTAACTTTTCAGAATTTGATTTCCAATTCATTTAAGCTAATTGGAGAGTATTTTAGACAATTGGAATTGAGAAATAACATTGATTAAATTTACCTTAATAACCTTCATACAGTTCAATTGATTTCTCTAAGTCCTCAAGAATAATCCACATTTACCTCATCTTCATAATCCAAGTACTTAATTAGTCTAATAATCACACTTTAGATAATTAATCTTAATAATTAAGATATAATCTGGGTTGGGGTTTTACAAGCCCTGTTGGAAGGCCCACTAATGAATCAAATTGGGCTTAGAAGCCCATGTCCCACTTTGGGTTTCCGATCGACCCGGAAACCTTGCTGGTTCACCCGATTGGTTTAAGAAAAATCAAATAAGGAATTAAAACTAAAAAATCTGATTTTTAATATTTTGTGTACAGCCAAAAACATATTTCGGCTAAGCAAGAAATACAGCATATCAGAAAATTAATTTCAACTATACTGTATTTTCAGGTTAGCCGAAATTCGAAAAACACCTTTAATAGACCTAAGTTTCTGGTAAACTTGAAAAAAATCAATCTTTTACAATTTTTCACAAGAAACATATTCCAGACATTTATGGGCTTGCCTTGGGTCTATGTGGGGCCCTGTGTGGGCCCAAAATGGTCCAAATGGAGCTAATGGGCTTCTCTTTGGGCTTTAAACCCAAAAGAACAAGAGAGGGCTAGGGGCTTCCCTTCCCTTTCTTTTTAACTGAATCTAGCTAATAAACAGTGATCTAGGAGTCCCTATTTAGGTCTTTTCTTTGCCCAGAAAAACAGCAACCAACATATATCAAACAAAACCAAACAAATGGAATTTAAAGAACATATTTCATTCCTAAGTGTGTGTGTGTATTTTCTGCACCTTGGAGCTGAAAAAGTATACTTACATGTATACAAAATTTAACTAAATCACATAGTACATAAAGTATCTAGCTATGCTTTCAATCGATATAAACACTAGCATGCATGTGGAATAAAGTCATGACAAAGTATACAAAACAGTAAAAAGGAAAAGATTGGAAAAGATGTTTATGTGATCCTAGCACATGATTATGCCTGACATGTATGAATACATGATTCTCCTTATATACATGCTTCATGTATTTGTGATTAGAGATGAAATTTTATGCATATCTAAAAGAACAGTGGTTATGCCATACATGTACAAGGGAAAATAGAATCTATATTAGGCATGCTTCATAACATAGCTATATAAACACAAACTAACCATCCAACTTAAGGAAAGAACATTTAAAGAAGGGAAAGAAGGGGGCTATGTAAGGGGTACAACAGATGTAAAAGGGGAACATGCTCCCCATCTAAAGAAAGAAGAAATAACAATAAAAAGAGGAGAAAACAACAACAAAACAATGGTTCTAGAATTCTTGAAACCAAACAAAAAAAGCTCTCTTCCTCTCTTTAAGTTACCGATGATTTCTCTTTTACTGTAGGGGATTACTTACACAGGAAAATGAAGAGGAGATGAGCAATCATGTTATACTAAAGAAGCACAACAAATATACGGTATAGGAAAGACAAAACTACTCATATATCATTCAATTTCAAGTATGTTAAATAAAAAGGTACAAGGGAGTTCACCTTGAGGTTTTTGACCTCTTATTGCATGTGTCGAACTCCCTTAGAGATAAGGACAGCACTTAGAATCACCTTTTCCTAAGCACCAAGCTCCAACAATTTCTCTCCTTGGATCAAAAGTGATGAAGGAAGAAAATAGAAGTGACTTTTGATGATTTGGAGAGGCTTATGTAGGTTAGAATGAAGTGAAAGAGGAGATGAAGAGGTGGTCGGGTTATGCTGTGGGGGATGAAGGAAATGGGGGCCAGTTGTAGGTATTGAGGGAGATAAGAGAGGAGAAAAGGGGAGAGAGAGAGGAGAGAAGGCAGCCGAATTCCCTTTAAAATGAGGGTTAAAGTGTCTTTTTTATTTATGTTGTATGACTAAAACTTAAATATTCTTCGTAGCATCCCTATTTTTAAAAAAACTAATAATTGCTTTGCCAACGCATGGGGACACCGATCCACCATGTGATTTTATCTTATTCTTCCTCTTTTTTTTATTTTATTTGCATGATTTTTATCTTTTATTAATATTTTATTAAGATTCTTTTGGGCAAACGGACGCACATGCGTCCTGTGCGTCCTTTTATTTTTTAATTTCTTTTCCTTTTATTTTAATTGTCTTAATTAGATTTTTATGAAAATATTATTATTTTATTTCAAAATACTTTTCTTTTATTGCTTTTGCCACATGTGCATATTTTCTGAAACTTTGACTACTCATATCTCTTTCATTCGATACCCGATTTTAGCAAACTTAGTGGCGTTGGAATTAGCTCAAGATTCTCTATCCACTGGGCCAGAGTTTCACAGCAAATTCAGACTTTTAGCAGAAGTACAAAATTGCTACCCCAGAGCCAGTTTTGCTCATATCTCTCTATCTGGGACCCTGATTTCAGCAAAATTGGTTGTGTTGGAATCGTGTCGAGATACTCTTTCTGCTAGTATCAATTTAGGCAACTGATCTAGGATTTAGCAGAAAGCCAGTTGCTGCTATTTCCAGTGTTGACTGGCCCATAATTTCTTTATCCGAACTCCAATTTGAGCAAACTCAGTTGCGTTAGAATCGTATCAAAGTCCTCTTTCTAATGGTATGAAGTTTGGTGGTCAATTTGCACCAGATCAAAAAATCAAATTTTTGACCCTTCCAGGTTTGACTTTTCAATTAGGGTATCCATTTTCAGCACTTTCGGTATGCAAAAATAAGGTGCTGACAGTGTGCTTCTCTAGAAAATTAGGCTTAAAGGCAATAAAGCCATTGCTTATTCTTCAAGTAGAGATGGTAAATTACAAAGGACTATCTTTAACACCACAAAAGCTCATCTCTTTAGTATGTTATGATTCTAATAAAGTTAATAACATTCTATGATCCATTTTTCGTGGTCATATGGGCTTGTTTTCTAGAGAGGATGCACCATAAAAAAGACCATGCGTACCAATTTGTGTACACATGAAAGGAGATGGTTATGACATACATCTCATGTACTCTAGAATCACATGACAATCCACCCACTTGCTCGCAATAATACCTATTAATATTGTTATAAAACAATCTACAAACCTATTAATATTGTTATACCCACTTTCTCGAAATAATACCTATTAATATTGTTATAAAACAATCTAGAAACCTTCAGCCATTAGGATTAAGAATTATTTGTAGAAGAAATCCATAGAAGCCTCCCACATTCTCCAAATTCTTCATGTTCAATGTTTTTTCCCGAAAAGTTTCTAATTTAGCTCTTAACCAAATGAGTCAGATAAATAAGATTTGACTTCCTATTTATGCTAAATCAGGACTAATCCCATCATAACTAATTGGTATGCAAGGTATTTTTTGGTGAATTACACAAGGCCAAAATGCAAAGGTGCACAACATATTAGATACATGCCATCCATTTGAGAATGTATGGTACTGTACAAAACGTGCTTCTAAAGAAAAAAGATCCATAAAGGCCATTCCTTGCATTTAAAGACGGAACGGTATGACAAGAAATATGAAAGCTCATTTATAAAATAAGAGTTGAAGACATGGAGTAATTCAAGCACTATGGAGAGTTAGTCTAAGTTAAAAAAAAAAAGTACGAGGCTGTTTGGTATAACTTTTCAAAGTTACTTTCAACTTTTTAAAATAGAAACAAAGTAGAAAAATTAAAAAATTCTAATTTGAAAAGTTAAAAAATAACTTTGAAAAGTCATACCAAACTGCTTCAAAGTTAGTCAAATATAATAATCTGACTTACTTTGTTTTCTAATATTGCAATCTTCTAGCTTGTTTGTTTTCTAGAACTTTGCAGGTGATGTTGATGGGGTTGGAATCGTCCGTTGTAGTTAAACTGCGGCAGACCCTACGACATCTCACGGTTGCCGTGCACTTTACATTTCCAAATGTGAAATGTCGTCCCAATTAACTTTTGTATATTAGCTTCTCATGCACAAAGTCTACATAAACCTATGTAACAACAATTATGATCCCCAAGCTCTTGTTGAAAAGCTTGTACAATTACACTTGTTATAATTGATTTTTTATTGTTACCATAATAGGGTTCTCTTCAAATGTTTTCAAAAACACAAAAACAATTTAAGAAGTTTTTATTTTTAAAATTGTTTTCAAAAAACGTTGCCAAACAACATCCTAGTTTTTAAAAGCATAAAATCGTTTTAAATTTTTTTATGGAATTTTTATACTTTCTTGTTTGATTAATCAAATCACTCATGCCTTTATTTATCACTGCTACAACCGCCGCCTCCACTACTACTATCACCACTATTTTAAAAACTTTATCAAAAATACATTTTGCTATTAATTTTAAAATTATGATTGATTTTAACTAAATGTTACCAAATGGGCTTTTTTTTTCACTTCTTTCCAAAAGCACACAAATTTTTGAAAAGATTTTAGTTTTCAAATTGCTTTTATATAAAAGGTTACCAAACAGCCTAGGGTTGTCAATGGGTTGGATAAGGATTCGAATCCAATCCGAATTCGACCCGATTATCCAAATATAGATCTTAGCTTTAGATCCGATTATCCGAATAAGATCCGATTATATTCGGATTCGAATATGGTATTACACATATTTTATCCGACAAAGATCCGACCGTTTATTTTGCATGTATGTTATGTTTTTTTAAATCTTTTTATATATTAGTATAGAAGGAATCTGAATAGATTATACAAATAAGTAATTTTTAAAGATTTAAGGATACATAACTAATTTTAAAATGTTTAAGGATAAATATGTAATTTAAAAGAAGCTTTTAAAATACATTATCAAATCCAAGTTGGAAAGCAAAGCAATGATGGTTTACCCAAAAAAAAAGGGAAAATTATGAAAAAGTGCTACTTTACAGCCATTATTAGAATAACATGCCACAAAGATGCTTAATTATAAAAACATGCCACTTTTGAGAAATAATTAGGGAAAGGGGTCATTGCACATTTACCATATTTGGAATGCCCAAAATACCCCTGAATAAAAGAAGGGGGGGAGGGAAGAGAGGGAAACACGTCTAGTCCTATTTCTCTCCTCTTCTATGCAAAAAATACTAGGGGTCGATGAATGCGGCGATCCCTATTTCTTCCTCTCTTCGCCGGCGAACACGGCTTGTTTCCCCACTCACATTTTCTTCACCTCCAAGGCCGACGAACTTTCCCCCATTCTACTTCCCCATTTACCTTTTCTTCTCCAAAAAACCCCTTGCTATCTGGACGAAACCCTCTCCTTCCCCCATTCCTCTCTTCGCCGGCGAATGCAAGTTGTTTACCCACTCACATTTTCTTCTTCTCCAAGGCCGACGAACACCGACAAACTTTCCCCCATTCTCCTTCCCCATTTACCTCTTCTTCTCCAAAAACCCCCTTGCTCTCTAGACGAAACCCTCTCCTCCTCCATTTGTTTCGCTCATTTTTCCCTCTCCATCATTCATTAACCCTCTATAATCAAAACCCCTTTTCTATTTTCACACATTGAGGCATTGGTCGTTGGAGAGCCACTGCGGTGGAAGTTTGTCACCGTGGGAGTGTTGCCGTCGACGACCTTACTGTTTCATTGAAGTTAGTTTTCGTCGCCGTGTGGAGTGTTGCCGTGGGCAACCTTGCTGTTTCATCGAAGTTGTTGTTCGTCGCCGTAGGGAGTGTTGCCGCCGGCGACCAGGTAGCTGCTGAGTGCGTCCCTTGAATTTGATTTTCCCTAAAACATTTGCATATTTAATTGAATTTGAATTTGCACATTTGCATATTTCCACCTATTTAAATGGTAATCTTCTTGCAAAAAAGGCTTGAATTTGAATATGAGTTGTTTGCCTTAACAAAATGGGGTTGTTGAGTTTATCGTTATTTGAATTCCGGCTTATTTCTCCATTTATTTGGTACTTTAACTTGGGCGTTTGGAAATCTTCTGTTTAAGGGTGTTTCTGTGTTCTATTCTGTGACTGCTTTAATGAGAAGCTCACAGGTCTCAGTTGAAATGGGCAATTTAATGAGAAGCTCACAGGTGTCAATTTTTTTCGTTCATTTGTCAGTGAATTATTTGGTCATTGCAGTTTGTACATGATGTTAAGAAGTTCTAATCCTTGTTATTGTGGAGATGTTTGTGGGTTGTCTTGATGTAGACGGTGGTTAGTGTTGTTTTGGTAGAAAAAACTGTGTCAATTGCCTTCTTTGATTATTGATTTACTAGGTTTTGGTTAATGTTGAGTTTTAGTAGCCATTCCCATAATCGGGATATATGCATTGGTGGTTACTAGGATAAGAAGAGATCCATTAAGTGTTATTATATTGAAATAGAAGTGCTTTTGAAGTATATTTTTGACGTTCTGAGTCTTCTTGAAGTATTATGAAGAGGTAATCTTTATAAATGAAGGCGAAGGTGCCAAGGTGCCTCTAGGTGCATGTAACGCCCCGGTTCCGGGTCCAATTCCCAAGACCTGAGGTGTTATGATAAGCAACAAAAGCAACTAAAATATGGAATAATTTAAAACTTTTTCGAACTTTATAATCATAGTAAAAGCGGAAACTGGAATTCAAATTCTCTTTATTAATCAACAATTATAATATAAAAGGATTTCAATTATATGAGCAATCCTACATCTATATAGACTACCCAACTACAACTAGCCCACAACTTGATGTCCTCACCAAGAGTACCTGAAAAATGGGAGAAACCGGAGTGAGAATAAATCTCAACAAGTAGCAAGGTGCATGCATGAAATCAGTCCATTTTTACAAAATAAGTCATGAGGTGTACGATTAAACCAATAACATCAACAAGGATAATTCCAAAGTTTAAATCAAATCTCATTATTATTATCAACTCATATTTCAATAACAATACCGATAAAACATCGAATGGTCAATGTCATGTAGTTGCTTAGTTGGTTAATCAATCATGCTAGAGCGACATCCACACCTCCATGTACACAGTTCCGGCCTACTCAGGGTATCGGACACTCTAAAATGACGGCCTACTTAGGGTATCGTCATCCAATGCTGGCTTACTCCGGGTATTGGCATCGACAACCAGGCCTACTCAGGGTTTCTGGCTACTCTACACTAGTCATGGCAACACTCCATGGCCATGCCATTACACCAATAAAGCATATACATTACATTACTAAGCTTAGACTCTGGATCCAGGACAAGCTAAACCAAAACCGACAATTAACCAAATAAACTCCGCATTCAAAAAAACCCACATTCAGTTCAAAATTGTGTATCCCAATACAATTATCACAAGTTGTTCCAACCAGAACATCAACTCCTCACAAGGGTTCCAACCAGAACATCAACTCACACAAGTGTTCCAACCAGAACATCAACTCACACAAGTGTTCCAACCAGAACCTCAACATTTCCATGCAATAAAATATCTTACTCACACCAACAAAATTAATCTTTACAATACATTTCAAAACTTGCCAATAAGTAAAACCAGGATTTAATAAATTCTCAACCAAGTACATTGTTTAACCAAAGAGAACTAAAATAGGAACTCCTAGTATTTGGTATCCAAAACATCACCTACAGATAGCCCTAATTTTCCTTGGAAGCTCCTAAGAATTTCCAGAATTTATCTTATATATTCTCATAGGTAATATTGTTTATAGAGTCCTAAACATGTGATTTGTTGAGTGCTTGAAACCTCTTATCATCAAAATCCAATTTGGTTTACTCAGACATGCAATTCGGCAAAGAAAAGGGACCATGCGCTTACCTCCTGCGCTAGGCGCGAGGTGGGCGGATAGTCGATGGTCTAAATTTTTGGGTATGCGCCCACTTATAGTCGAGTGAGCACGAAGTGGGCGTGAAGTCGGCGAGAAGTTCACGGAAAATGCGCGCATCGGGTTTAAGTGCGCGCGAGCTGAGCGCCAAGTGGGCGCAAGCTCGACGGATAGTTTAATCTAACCTTGCGCCTACTACCCGAAGTGGGCGCCAGTGAGCGCCAAGTGGGCGGATAGAAAACTAAAATTTCGAGTCTCTGTTATTTCCAGATCTACAACTCTGGCCAAACTTTTTCGGTCTGTAATTACTTCTTTAGTCTCCTAATATCCCTAGAACACATTCAAACTAGTTTTGGAATTAATCTAACACAATTTTTTTATTTATCCTCATCCAGTTCTAAAGAGACAACCCTCGGACTATCTTCGTCCAGAAAAACCAATGAATATCTCATTCCACAAACATATGCATTCGGATTAAACCTACGAGCAATACAAACCCCAGGTTTTAAAACAGTGCCATTCACATCTTGGTAATTAAAATTTAACTAGGGTTTCTTTCTAATTCAACCCACCCATGAACAACATTTTTCTTGATTCTTAAAAAGAGATTCAAATCACCAAATCGAAACTTTATAAACATCTAACTTTTCCAATGAAATCCAATTTAAGAACCAATACGATCAATCATCAAAAACACAAGAAAATATGCAATTCCTCCAGTTTCAAGTGTTTGCTACTTGTCTTTTTGATGAACCCAGATTTTTCAGAACATCTTCGGTGCCCGTTTTTGGAGCTCGACCGGACCACTTTGAACTTCTCAAATTTAGATCTCCACCGTTAAGTTTGAAGTCCTCCATGAGTAGAACAAAACCCTAAAATTGCAGCCCATTACAACGGTTAGATCTTTCTATCTCACCGTTCGAAGTTGATTAGTCGGCCATCTCTACAACTCCTTTTTCTTCCAAAATCCGATTTTTCACCAACTTCTGGGTTAATTCGCACCACTTTAGACTCATCCAAATTCAATCTTCACCGTTCCGATTAAAGCATCTCATGTATAGAGCATACCCTCCAAATTTCATGACGATCTAAAGACTAGATCTCCGGGGATCGTCGCTCAAAGTTTGCTGGTCGGACCTCTACAGCACCTCCCTTTTTCCTTTCTTCACTCTCTTTTCTCTCTTCTCTTCTTTCCTTTATTCTTCTCCCAAACCCATGCACGAATTTTCCCCTCTTTCCTCCTTATTTTTGGACTTCCTAAAAACCCTAAACCTTTCCTAGACTTCTCCTTTTATAAGCTCTCTTAATTAGAAAATCCTATTAGGTTTAGGAAACCTTCTAAATAGACTTCTCACTTTTAATTGTAAACCTCCCCATCTTAACCCTCCTTTTAATTCCTCTTTTAAGTATCTTATATAAGAGAAGGATTTATTTTAATTTATTTTCGTGCTAATTAAATTTCTTATTTTAAATATTACTAAAACACCCTAAAGTTACCTCTTATCCTCAAACTTAAGGCTCCTTATCAACCATAATCACCAATATACTCTTTTTCCTACTTTTAAGCAATAATTTGCTATTTAAAACCAAACCTAACCCAAATTAAGTCTAGTTAAATATTTTAAGTCTAATAATTATTTATTTAATCAATATCTTAATTTGGCTAATTGGGAAATGACTAAAATACCCTTTCCTTGAAATTCCATACTTAACCTTTGAATCTTTTTCCAAAAATTCTCCTCTTTATTCTTCACATCAATCTTAACCATATAATGTACTTGGATTAATACCTATCTTCTCAATATTTAGGCTTATTTAATTTACTGTATTTTAGGAAAATCCGTGGTTTTACAGTGCATGCATCCTAACTACTGTGAAGTTCAGACCATGGTGTTAGTGTAAAGCATTACCTTATTTTTTTATTTACAATTTTTTTTAGTCTAAAGTCTTCCCCAACATCTGTCTTCAATTAATTTGAGGGGATTTGAGGGGAATTGACTGACATACCTGATCTGTCTATGTATTCTTGTCTTGTGAGCCATATTTATTTTAGTATGTTGTAATATTTCAAATAAGATTTTTGCCATAATATTTTAATATGAAGAATTGAATTCAATTCGGTGGACAGTGCACAATGTTAGCAACAATTCTATTATGTTTTTGTCACATTGGAGGACAAGTAATCATCAAGGAAGATGGGTCAATGGGGTATAGTGGGGGAAGTAGTAAGGGTATGGATCTAAGTAGCAACATGAATTATACTGAGGTAGTTGAAGCTGTTTGTCGGTTATTGAATATATCCCCGATGAGTGTAAGTATGAAGTAGTTAGTCAAGTTTGACAAATGCGTTCTATTGGCACTCATTGATCAAGATGCGTTATCGTACCTATTTCTCTACAACGAGGGTGCCGCCAACATTTATGTCTATGATGATGAAGGATCATCACAAGAACAAGACACTTGTCGGAGGTAATTTTCATTAACCGTATATGGGATTACGTTTCCTCCATATTGCATGTTGTGATAGTCATATATTTTGTAATTTCAGGACAAGTGTACCTTTAAGTGGTCACTATGTACTTCCGTGTAATGATGATGAAGTAGAGGATCGGGAGAGTCCGCTTCTTGAAAGTTGCATTGAATTCAGCAGAGGTCCGTGTAAGCACCTCATTTTTGTGCTCCCACAAAAAAACCAAAAATACAAACCCTGGACAGAAAGTCAAACCCTAAGGGGTGAAAAGTTGACTTTTTGATCAAGTGAAAATTGGGCACCTCGCTTTATGCCATTGGATAGAGAATCTCGACACGGTTCCAACGCAACTGAGTTTGCAGGAATCGGGGTCCGGATGAAGGTTCGGCGGGCGGTCAAACTTAAGGAAAAGCCAAGAGTTGACTTTTCCTTGAATTCCGTGCCAAGTACCTAGCTTTATACCATTGGTTAGAGAATCTCGACACGCTTCCAACGCAACTGAGTTTGCAAGAATCGGGGTCCGGATGAAGGTTCTGCGGCGGTCAAACTTGAGCAGAGCCAAAAAGTTGACTTTCTGCTAAAATCCGATCCAGAGACCTACCCCTAGGTCATTGGATAGAGAATCTCGACACGGTTCCAACGCAACTGAGTTTGCAGGAATCGGGGTCAGGATGAAGGTTCTGCGGGCGGTCAAACTTGAGCAGAGCCAAAAGTTGACTTTCTGCTAAAATCCGATCCAGAGGCCTACCCCTAGGTCATTGGATAGAGAATCTCGACACGGTTCCAACGCAACCGAGTTTGCAGGAATCGGGGTCCGGATGAAGGTTCTGCGGGCGGTCAAACTTGAGCAGAGCCAAAAGTTGACTTTTTGCTAAAATCCGATCCGGAGGCCTACCCCTAGGTCATGGGATGGAGGGCTCCGATACGATTCTAATGAAACTAAGTTTGCCCAGATCGGAGTCCGGATAAAGGAAATATGAGCTGACGAAATTCCAGGGCAGCAAAACCGGCAATCTGCGCACGTGGCAAAAAGCTGCACACGTGGCGAGTTGCGCAGGAAAATATCTCGGGGATTAAATCCGTAAATATCCAAACATACGAAATATCCCAGGGACTAAATCCGTGAAAATCCGAGAATATCGGATTAAATCAAAAATTGCCAGGGACTAAATCCGAATTTTTTAGATTTTTACGTCCGGCGAGCGGCGGCATTAAATGATTTTCATCATTATGCCGCTCGCGCGGACGTGGCGAGCGGCATGCGCTCACCTGGAGCTGGGAGCCAAGGTGGGCGCATCCCCTTTTTTTTCTCTCTTATATAAGCCGCGCGGCATTTCGCACAGAGGGGTTGGAGGACTTCTCGAAAAAAAAACTTAGGATTTTTGGAGGGTTCAAAGGGTTTTTGTTTGGTTTTCTTCTTCCTTCACCTGAAGCCCTCCTCTCTTCATCCCTACTTGCCCCCAGAAAAACCCAAGAGGCTCACCCTTCTTTGGTTCTTCTCCATTTCCACCCAAGCAAAGGGGAAGCTTGCTACTGTTGGTGCGGTGAAGTGGAGGATCCCGCCGCTGTCCGGTTTCGAGGAGGCTCCCACACTCGGCTCCAGAACTCAAGAACCACCAGGTGAGGATCCCTGTTACTTTGGTTTACACATATATGAATATGCGATGTTCTTTTGTAAGCCGGTCTTATTCAGTGGTATGAAACCACTGCCATGAAAACTTGCCATGTTTTTCCTTTTCACTTCCATCTGATGAAGACCACCAAGTAAGGAAGAGGAAGATGCATGTGTTGCTCGCGCCGAAAAGGGAGCATGTTCCCAAGTTCCCTTCATCCCTTGTATCCCTGTAAACCCCCCTCCTCATTCCCTTCTTCGGATGTTAGCGTGCATGTTTGAAGGACCAGTCTGTGGATGGGATTGCATGTTGTTTTCTTTGTTTTTATTGTGTTGGACTTGCTAACATGCCCCCCAACCCCCTGCCTATGCTGTTTGCTCCTTGTTGCGCCCCTGTAAGCATGCTCCCATCATCCCATTAACTGTCGGTAGTCCTAGGACTGTGTTGTTTTGTGATAATGGGGTTTGGTTTCCTTTTTAGTGATATGAAGTTGTGTATTAAATCAATTAGATTAATTCCAATGCATGTGTGAGTATCTCCTGGGGGTGGCCGAAGCCCTGGGAGGGCTTACAGAGCCTAAAAAATGAGTTACAGACCTTAAAAGCAGCTCAGAAATGGAGTTTGAAAGAAAAACCGAGAACATCGAGTATCCGCGAAGCTCGCGCGAAGCTCGCGCGCACCTTCGCACGAGGCTCGCGCGAGGCTCACGCGAAGCTCGCGCGTACCTTCGCGCAAGGCTCGCGCGAGGCTCGTGCTCACCTCTTTTTTTGTGTTTTCGCTGTTTTTGGTCCGCCCGGCCCGCGCCTACCTCGCGCCTAGTGCCCGAGGTCGGCGCATACCCCTAAAAACATGCCAAATTGATATATTTTTGAAAAATTCCAAAAATGCCCTTTACTGTACCGCGGGGGGCTTCGCCCCCCGCACCCCCCTTGGACCCAGCACCATGAGCCAGTTTTTTTTCTTTAACAGAGTGTCTATCTTGTTTTTTTGTGTAATTATTGCTAGATGTGAATGATATTTCCGAACCGAATAAACCAATAGGGTTTTTAGGTCACCCGGAAACCCGACATGGGACTTGGACTCCCGGTCCAACTTGACTTCCAGTGGGCCTTCCAACGGGGCCCAACAAACACCAAAGCATGCCATTAAAACAACTTAAGTAAAATGAACAATTTACCAAGGGCAAGGGCCTACCGGGCCCGCCAAAGCCCACCAACCGAACCAAGGAAGGGTGCAAACCCTAACTTTCGGTAACTTGGGCTTACAAGCCCAGATTTGGATTGCGGGCCCCAAGCCCAATGTCCAAATCACTTTGGCAAAATTAAAAAGATAAATCCAATAAAAATACTTGGACACCATGTGGGCCCACCTTAGGGGCCCACAAACCGGTCCGGCCCACTTGTGCATGAAAAACACTTAATCTTCAAATCTGAACTTAAAGTAAAATCAATTGAACTAACCAAAGCCCAAAGGACCTCTCAGGCTAGACGGACGTCCACAAGGGTACACGGGCTTGACTAAGCCCACCAAGGATATCGTGGGCCTTCCAACGGGGCCCACCCAACCAGACTCAGATCACCTAAGTAATCAAGATAAAAGCAACTAAAGGGACCCACACCACTCAGGTGGTCCCGCCAGACTTAACCAAATTGCATATCGGATTAGGAATCAGGTGAGACCAATGTAAGCTGACTCAAACCAGGGAACCCACGGGACCCGTCATCCGACGGGGTGGACCAGGGTGTCTACGGACTTCCCCGAACCACAACCGAGAACAGACTTAGAATCTCAAGCCGCAGACCAAAAAGCCCTAATAGGCAAGATTAGGCACCCAGGTGTCCGCCTGCACCCCATCAGGCGGTGGCGACTCCGAATTACCCCGTGCCGTGTTTCCCACGCGCGCACAGTCCACTTGTATCTAGCCTGTGCCACTCACGGTGCGTGCTGAGGAAGGAGTTAGAGATGTTGATGACCTATTCCAGGGATTGATCCGGTAAGACTTGTCACCCCCTACATGGGTCGTCGGCATTGTTGACATGTTTTACAATGTTCTAAATTATGAATACTTTGTTGTTAGGTATCCCAACAAGCGTTGGATTGCATGCGTGCATCGTTGCGCATGATGCAGGACGAGTACGAGATGGCTGTCGCTTATGTATCCCAAATGGGTGAGCAAGATGGTATGTTCCGCACTAGACCTGGTTCCGAGAAACAAGTCTTGTAGAAACGAGATTGTAGTAGAATTGTATAAATACTTAACATGTGCTTACTGTTATTGTCATTCAAAATTGGTTTTGTTTCGTCTTTGTTCTTTATAGTTACTTAAGCCAATGCGAAATCTGTGAATGCAGGTGCAGCTGCAAAATGAGGAAGAAAAGAGGTAAATCTGGAGCACATTTGTAAGGGACATGCATTATTCACCAGATTTATAAGCCCAGAAATGAAACTTCCTTAATAGGCCGAATTGGTCCTGCACTAGTTTATAAGGTATTTGATACCCATTGATAAAATAGGTTTAAAGAAATGCTACTATTTCCTTACTACTTGACCGTATTTGTTTCTGTAGAAAGGGCTCTCGACTTGGGCATGATACTGTTATCGATGGGATGCTCAAAGATGGCTTGTGGGATGTTTATAATGATTTTGGCATGGGAGTTTGTGCTGAACTATGTGCGGATGTAACGCCCTAGATCCGAGTTACGTATAAAAAACCATAACTCATCTCCAAAGGTTAATATGTAACACAGGATCGCAATATCAAAGTGAAGGAAAAACATGAATACGACAATAACTATATAACAAAGTGCGCTAAAATAATCCCAAACGAAAATAAACTCACATGACCAAGTAACTACCCACAAGTATCGTTCTCTCCAGGAGCAGCTGAAAACAAAACAAAACAATACGGAATGAGATACGAATATCCTAGTGAGCAGCACATGCATGCACAAATACATTTAGTTCAGTTCTAAAACATGCCACGATTATAAAACCATATACAATGATGATAACATGCATATTCCGAATAATCTGACTAAACTTCAATAATCCAATTTATATCAGTGCGGAAAACCATCAGGTAAATCAAGCAATAACAATCTGTTTCCAATCCCGAAGATATCGATAAAATAATGATTAACTGACAACAACATAACGAATAACCATGATTTCGTATCTCAAGATATAATTCCAGATATACCAATGTCATATAACACAAAGTCTTCTCATAACCATGCCCACGCCTCCAAATGTATATCCGGCCTACTCAGGGTTTCAGATATTGAAATGACTGCGTCATCCAATGCCAGCCTACTCAGGGTTTCGACGTTGACAACACCGAACCACTCAGGGTCACGATGCTGCTCTACATCAGCGGGAGATACAAATACCCAATAACCGGTAAACAATATTCCATGAACCATAAATACCAACAAACCAGCGAATAAAACATATCACGTCAAATAAAATCAAATACCAACATTGGTCAATGTCATGTAGTTGTTTACATTGGTTAATTGACATGCCAAGTAGACACTCCACACTTCCATGTATACAGTTCCGGCCTACTCAGGGTTTTGGAACTCTGAAATGATGGCCTACTCAGGGTTTTGTCATCCAATGCCGGCCTACTCCCCGGGTTTCGATATTGACAACCAGGCCTACTAAGGGTTTCTGGCTGCTCTACACCGGTCGTGGCAACACACAAGGCTATGCAATTACACCAACGAAGCAATAACATCACATTACTAAGCTTAGACTCTGGATCCAGGACAAGCTAAACCAAAACAGAAAACCATCGTATAATCTCAACTCTAACATCACAATAAATCAATATGTTCAACATCATGTATAACACAACCAAGTTAAATCAATTCTCAATCAAGTACAAACGTATAACAAAAGAGTACTTTCAGTATTTACTCAAATCTTGTAACACAAGACCAGATGTAATAAACCATTTACTCACACCAAGAGAATCTTTATAAATACATTTCAGAACTTTAAATCAAGTAAAACCAAGTTAAATCAATTCTCAATCAAGTACAAACGTATAACAAAAGAGAATTAAATCATGAACTCCTAGTGTTAGGAACAATAACATCACCTACCGATAGCCCTAAAAATTCACCTTGGAACCTCCTAAGGATTACCAATAATTAAACTTACAAATCACAGAGTATTTGAACAGGTAAAAGTATTTCTAAGATCCTAAATAAGTCATTGGCAAAGTGGTTGAAACCTCCAAATATCAAACTTTTGCTTAATTTGATCAAAAACCCATTTTGGCAAAGTATTAGGGTTTGCGATGACCTCTGGCGCTTGGTGCGAGGTCGGCGAGAACTCAGTCATACAATACACACGTCGCGCTAACTCAAAAATAACTATGCGAGAGCTAGGCGCGAGCTTGGCGATAAGGAAAATCAGTCTCGCGCTTATCTAAACCGCTCGGCGCGAGATGGGCGTGAGCTCGGCGATAACTACTTTTAATTCTCACGCCGATTAAAACTAGTTGGCACTAGGTAGGCGCCAACCCGGCGGACACCCCCTACGAGTTTCAACTCTTTGTTAATGTGAAAACTCCATGACTGACTGAATTTTTGATCTCTATAACAATTTCCCTAACCTTCTACTATCCCCAAAAGACGTTTAAACAAGTTTCGAAATTATTCTAAACACATTAATATTTATCTCTAGAAATCCTTCCAAAAACTCACGCTCGAACTGTATTTTCGAGAAAACTTATGCAATACGACTAAACTCACTGATAAAAGCCAAAACCCAGATTTAAAACGATGCTACTCACTTGATCTACAAATCCCCTGGCTTAGCAACTCTAAATTCTCCGCTGATCCCCAACGGCAGCAGCTCTGAGTTACCATTTGTCCGTGGATCCCTTGATCTGCTGCTAATCTAGACGAGCTCTTCACAGCAGCCCAGCCACTTATTTCACCGACCGCCTCCGGACACCTCCGAGCAGCACTTCTGCAACTCCGCTTTAGGTTTTTGCGATTTGGAGAACTCTCCTTCTTCTATTTATAAGTTCCGATGCCTTAAAAATAACACCCCACCTCATGATCTGTTGCGTGCTCATCCACCGCAACATCCTACCTAGGCAACGACCTACTCTCTAATTTAATTTCGCCACTCCACCAAGACCCTACATTAGCACCTTCCAATTTATAATAAATTTGAAACACACTATTATCAATTTATTTAAACCAATATTTGATGCCTATTTAACTTAATTTAAAATCTTCATAATTTAGGCTTGGGAAATTCTGAGATTACCCTTACTCGTTCCAACACCGAACCGCCAAAATCCAAATCCATGGAAGTCCAATAACCAAAATTTCCCATTTTAATAATTCATCTTATTAAAATTTTTGAAATTTAACTCTAATTAATTTCCCTTTCTCTATTTCTAAAGTTTTCCACTAATTAAATAAATTTTAAAACATAAAATCTAATTTTTAATGTTATTAAGATTCGGGATTTTACAGCGGATCAGCAGAGAATAACAAGAGTGTAGCAAGTTTTTTTTTTCCTCAACCCATGTACTCCATGTGAATCTGTCCATGGATTTTCACCATGCATATTCATGGATTTTTAGTTAGTTTCATTTCTGGGGTTGACTTTTACTCAGCTTCATGTTGTAGTCCTTCTCTAAATCTTTTTTACAATTTAATGTTGTAGTGCTTGCCCATTCTAGTCTCCTGCTAGGACTTACCTCCTAGATTTTGCTTTATACAGCAGGGGACATGAGGCCATACATTGAGCATTCATTATACAGTTTGTTAATTGAAGGTTCACTTAGAGCTGATGGAGAAAGTTTTGGGGAAAAGATCATAAGAAACCATCTTGTTATTGTGAACAATTCAACTGGAGGCCCTTGTGGTGGATCTGGTGGTACTATACTGCTATTTTTGCACACATTGGCTCTTGGAAATGCTGCCATTCTTTCAACAGTTGGAGGACATGGTAGCACCAATGGTGTTGGAGGAGGAGGTGGTAGAAGGATTCACTTTCATTGGTTAGGCATTCCCATTGGGGATGAATACCTACCTATAGCACATGTGCAAGGAAGCATACTGACCGGGGTTGTATCTCACCCATTAATTTTGTATTCCTCATGCACCTGAAGGCGCTTTATTTGCTCTTTCCAGGTGTGATCAATATGAGTTAATTTAAAATTGAGAAGTTGGAGATGTTGATTGGTCTTTCATTTATCAAACTTTATCGACCCAGCATTTTCTGTAGTTGGATGTTTCTGTATGTGAAGTGGTGCATTTGGAAATCTCCCTTAAGCATATTTATTTTATTTTAGGTTCTCATACATGCTGGATGTTGTCAAGTACAATCCCCCTTCTCTCTCAATTATTTATATTTGTAAAATGTGAATATGTATTGGGAAAATTAGTAGTACTGACCAAATAAAACTACTTTTAGGTTCTCATACATGGTCTTTAGTTACATATTACATAATATTTACTGGGAAATTGTCTGACCAAATAAAACTACTTTTAGTAGCACTTTTTAACCAAAACACAACAATAACCACACCAAACATGCATCTTAATCACCGGTAAACCAACTCATTTGTCCAGTTTAACTTTGTCAATGTCGTGAAGCAACTCACGGTATATGTCGGAAATCCTTCTCGCATGGTCACGCTTCTCCTGAAATAGCCATCGTTCTAGTTCCCATGCCCTTGGCTGCCTTTGTTCAGTGTTTTCTGCATCGCATGAATTTGACGATTCACCCTTTTCTACCCCATCTTTGTTCAACCAGGAGAAGAAATGGCAGCTTTGTTTGCCCTGGAAATACAATGACATGAAGCTCAATTAGGAAGTCCCTATTTTGCACAATATCTCATGTGGGAGGAACGTATTCAAGTGCTATACAACTCCATACATACTTCAAAAGGACATCGGTAAAATCTTCTCCCTTTGTTTGTTGGAGTTTTTGCGGTTAACACACGGCATGGTCCCTTCCCACATTCACACAGAAATAACTCATCGCACCAAACAAAATACCCACATCCATTCCCACCATTGCCCTGTAAGAAATAATGCATTTAATTTAGACAGTCTTATAATAGTTGAATGGATAGATTCGTAAAAGTGCATACTTACAGACGATGGACAAGTGAAAAATTAGTGCCCTAGATTACGTGACATGTGAGAGAGTTTTCTTTTAAGCATCCCTTTCCCACATGGACATGGCACTCGAGTGTGGGGATCAGTAGCCTTTGGCGAAACTTCCATTCTTCATTTGCATAGAGTGTAGCGCATAATTGACTCGCTTGAAACACTCGTATTTATAAACAATTCAGAAGGCAGGCCCACGTGAAACACGTTGGTTGTATTAGGAGATGCGAGCGCAAAAAATATGAGAGGACTTGACCTATTTACTAAGGACTCGACCGTACTTGACTTACGACCCAAGCACACCAACATAGGACTTTTAGTAGAATTTTACATGGGACTCAAGCGTAGAATACGTGGGACTCGAGCTATTTTACGTGGGATTCGAGCTAAGGATACGCGCGACACGAGTTATTTTACGCGGGACTCGAGCTAAGGATACGTTGGACTCGAGCTATTTTACGTGGGACTCGAGCTAAGGATACGCGGGACACGAGTTATTTTATGCAGGACTCGAGCTAAGGATACGTTGGACTCGAGCTATCTTACATGGGACTCGAGCTAAGAATACGTGGGACTCAAGCTATTTTATGCGGGACTCGAGCTAAGGATACGCGGAACTCGAGCTATTTTACGTGGGACTCGAGCTAAGGATACATTGGACTCGAGCTAAGGATACATGGGACTTGAGCTATTTTACGCGAGACTCGAGCAAAGGATACGCAGGACTTGAGCTATTTTACATGGGACTCGAGCTAAGGATACGTGGGACTCGAGCTATTTTACTCGGGACTCGAGCTAAGGATACGTTCTACTCGAGCTATCTTACGTAGGACTCGAGCTAAGGATACGTAGGACTCGAGCTAAGGATATGTTGGACACGAGTTAGTTTTGAGATCACTGCTGACTTTGGATAAACATGTAATCGCAAACTACTGACTCGAGATAGACACTAATAAAATTTCATTGAATATCATAAAAATTTAAAAGGAACCGAGGCCAATGGATTGCGTTTTGCCCTTGGAAATCCTTTAGTAATTGTAAAATAATTTATTACAACTCGTAAAAAATTCAAACAGAAAAATAGCAACGATAGTGAATGGAAAAAATATCAGCATGACCATGTTGAAACACTTATCCAAGCAACGAATGAACACATTTGAATGTTTCACGGCAAATAGATATCATATCTTTAATAAGGTGTGTATGGGGCCACATAATTTCTGCCATGTTACAAAGAACACCACCAGGTCTTAATGCTCTTGCCGCTATCTCAAAAATCCCCATTACCCCCATAAGTTCTTGAGCAGGACCTGGACAAAGAAAAGATTCTCAGCAAGGTTTAAGCTTCTCAAGTTCGTGTATAGTTCATTCCACTAGACAAGTCTAACCACTCAAAGTAATTTTCAGCCGAAACTGTAAACACTGCATATACCTGATTTACAAATCTAAGAACTTCTAGTTTCAAATTACAACTTGATACAGTAGAAAATTTTAATCCTTGAAGACATGTTCATGCATTTAAAATCAGTTGAATATCATTTGAAATCATTTTCGTAGGTCCTAGGGTATTACTTACCTTTTAATTGTAAACTTGACTTCAAAAGTCTACTCCAAACCACCAAGTTCAACCTCCAAATTGCTGCAACCGCTTTAGTAATTTCAGCTCCTTTCAATTTGAGTGTCGAGTTCCAAAATAGCTTCAGATTTCTCCAAGAGGAAGAAACCCCCAAGTTCAGCAAATCTCACATGCCAACAGTCACACATATGGACCATAACTAGGTATGATGATAAAAACTGAGGGATGCCACCAGAAAATGCATGATAACGTCTAATCCCCCATCCACTTTGTACAAAAATTTCAAAGGTAAGATCTGTTGCCGACCACCCATCCAGGATGTTGCTTTGGCAGGACTCACACAGGGTTTCTGTCCTTAGAGGAGTTCAACAGATCCAATATGTTGAATTGTTTGTGCCATTGATATAGCATATCAATGGCACAAACAATTCAAAACATAGGAATGTCAATTCACTTTAATTTTTTTGAATGACCTATCGCTTGGAATCTTATTGGTCTACATGGCAAGAACACTCTAATACCACCTCAATTTACAACTCAAAAAAGCTCAATCAGGCTTGAGCATGCCCCCCCTTAAAAACCTTAAAATCCTCCTGGACCTTGATTCCAAACCATACAGAAACCCTTTCTTTTCCCTTATATGTTTTAGTTTTGCAAAGGCCCAAGTAAGAAATTGGAATAGCATTCATTTGGTTGCGAAAAGGTTAAGGTTCCAAAAGAATAATGCCGAGACAACTATATACTCACAAATTGAAAACACAAAATTAGTACAGGTACTTGATTTCGTTTGCAAGGTGGAGTATCAGGTATGCTACCAATTCCTTCCGAAAGTGTCCAATATTTTCCTGTTACAATTTAAATGAAACACTTGCTATAAAAAAATGTGTAAGTCTTAACCACATCAAGTTGCATAGGAAAATATATACTTGCCTGCCCAAACCTAATCGACAATTGATGCCCATCCCAATATTCCATGAACTTCATTACAAATACACCACAATCGTCACTACACAACAAATGGAAGAGATTAGGACAAGGTAGACATGGCAAATAACTGGAAAATACGTGTGTTATTGGGGGTCAATGGAAATAACCAAGTAACCAACCTAAGGGCATTATCCAATATCATATCTATGCTCATGTAACTTATGGTAACATATGAGTGATAAAGTTGAGAACTTACGAACTACTTTGACAAGGCACGGACACAGGCAGTAGTGGCCACTCCTGCACTCTCTTGTCAGAGCCAGGTTTAAGCTCCTCAAAGACTTTTGCAAAAAACTTTGTCTGCAATGAAAATTGCACCATTCAATATCAAATTATATAATACATTGAAACTATATAGTTCTTTACATTAGGCCGATTCTTCGGTATCGAGTCTAGCACTTCAACCCACTGCTCCTTGATGTTCAAAACAACTAGGAACCAATGGCTCCTCTTCAAGATCGATAGGAAAACCTATCAAATGACAATACAAGGTGTACTAGGAGTTAATAATTATGTAAGAGAGAGTAATAAAATATTCGAAGTTTATCATACCATATGACATCGAAGCAAACTACATCCTAGAACATCTCGTGAAAATTGACTTTGTACACCATCTTCTACAGTCAATGTTCCTTTTAGGATTGCACCCTGTAAATCACAAGTATAATATATTAGTCCGCTGTAGTACTCCATATGCATTGATAATTATTTATTGTAAGCGTCCTAACATACAATCCTGTATACGTACAGCTGTGTAGGGTGAAATATAGTGACGGCGGATAGTTCATGCATGTTCCCGCGTAGATTTGACACGGGTAATCACATACATGTGAATAACCTATTCCACAGTCACCTTAGTGAGAAAACTAATCCAAGTACCATTGTAACCTAAAACAAATGATAAAATTTTCAATACAAAAAACTTACCAGGTCACTAATCCTTCGTCATGGAAAAAGACCAACTAGCTCGTCTCGAGTCGCATAGCAAACACTGAAATCAACAAGTTTTTCCCTGCATGCGTCATTTCCACTTATAAGGCAAAAAAAAAAAAAAAAAACAACAACCAACTATGAACACAATATTGAATGGTGTAAATTTCTTAACTACTATCAATCACAGGAGATATATACTTACATCGGCGACCCCCCTGTCATGGCATACATCCATGCTTTTGTCTCTGGTTCATGTAATGAGGGGAAGCTATGCGTCTCGACAACGGGTGACCTCAATTTCTGTGCAATGTGCTTTACTCGCTTCCCTCTACCTCTGGGACAAGATTGCATAGTACTTGGACCCTCAGATATAGTCACAGCTTCATCGTGTGATAGACTTCCAGCAAAACGAGGGGATGGAAAATCTGGGTGTGCATCAACCGTGCCATCGGCATCTGGAGGTGGTGGAGGAGGCACATCATCACAAGAAGGCCGGTTAAGCTAGGCATCTGGAGGTGGATGTGGCTGGGAGTGGCTTAAAGAGGTGGCAAAGTCGGTACAATGCCGTGTGAAGTCACGGGAAAACTCGATCATACAAACAATATGACCTCGTAATACCTATGACAATGAAAACATATTCATGAAAGGAGATGTATAGAAGAATGTGTAAAATAAAAGAAATAATGCAATGGCGTGCCTTACCGGATCTATATCTATCGGCACGTTAGTGACATCATCTGCCCGCTCCTTATCCCATGCAAAATCCATGCCTAAGGCACATAACATTCACACACAAAATATGATTTTAAACTTTAATACAAGATGTCACCTTGCCTCATTCCTGTTTAAACTCAAAATAACATATCTCCCTCTATAAAATAGGCTAGCTTCAAGAAAGCAGGAAAAAAATGTTAAATGGTGGAACTGTGCAATCAGATTTTGTTAAGAATAGATTAAAATGTTCCACTTGTTTCTAAAGAGACCAGAAAAAAATAAGTTCGAAAGCACAATTTCCATGGTTTGTTCCAAAAAATATATATATTTGAACATATTCTACGCAATTGCAGCAAGCATTAGATGGTTAAGGATATATAAAAAGTACTCTGAACTATTAATTTATTCTAACTTTAGCAGTTGATGACCAAAGAAATGCTTGCATGAGTATGCAAATATTGAATTCAATTATTTAGGTCAAACAAAGACTTCTGCACCCAAAGATACTGAACAGAAAAGTAATCTACATTGCAACACAGAATTAAAGAAATAAGGAAGGCAAAGATTTCTTGAGTACAAAGGAAGCAATCACCATTTCTTGGACGGCCAAAGGGGACGATCAGTGGATGACAAAAATTGTGGAATTAAATGTTCAACAAACAAACAATATATCTATTGTGTCCCAACAAGTGCCTAAGCTGCCATGGAATTAATTCTTCCCCCTTTATTCAGTTGAGTATGATCAAATTTACAGTTTCAAGATCAAGATTGTTGGTTTAGTTTAGTTTCTTTCCCCTTCCGTTCTTTTATCTGGCTTGGTAACAAAAAGCAATTTGACAGTCATGAACAATGATATTTACTTATAGAGGATGAACCTTCCAATGTGAATGAAAAAGGGGGTTTGCATTAGTTGTGGAGCCGAAACATGCCACTGTCAAATGCACTGTGGAGCCAGGGGGGCAGGACATCATCAATTGGATTTAGTCAAATTGTGGAGGAGTCATTCCAACTCTAAGAAAACTGGTATTCTTAGATCCCATTTATTGCATTTGGAACATGTTCAGGTTCAATCCTATCAGAGAAGTATTTCTATTCATCATACTAAAAACAAAAGTTCATTCATATTTTTCTCTAATCAATCTAGAGTCGTCCTTCAACACAAAACTGATCTAACCATGTAAAAGTTGCAACTCATGTACATCGATTTCAATAATTTCATTAACAACTTATTTGTGTTCCAAGGAAGAGAAGGAACAATACCTCCAAATGGTATTGCAAGGTGGACGACGGCGGCGACCTAGGGGATGGTTGCGAGCTAAGGGATGGCGGCGACCTAGGGCACGATGGCGCTGAGCTACGGCACGACAACGATGAGCTATGGGGCTTGCAATCTGGAAATGAACAAACACAATGGATATTCCCTCCCCTTCCACCGGTGTAATGAGAGACAGAGAGATTGATGGAAAGCTTTCTATCGCTGGCAATGGCGCCTGGTTCGTTGAAGGGGAAAGTAGTGCGTAATTTGGGGAAGAAGGAGAGGGATATTGGGGAAGGAGAGGGAAAATGGGTGAGGGAGAGTTCGACGGCGAAAGAGGATAGGTTGTTGGCGAAAAGGGGAAGAAAATGGGGTTGGATATTCGTCGACCCCTGGTTTGTTCTTCAGACTTCAGAGAAGAGAGAAACAGGGAGAGAGAAACACAAACAGGGAGAGGGAAACACGCTCACGTGTTTCCCTCTCTTTCCCCCCTTTTGTTCAAGGGGTATTTTGGGCATTCGAAAATGGGCAAATGTGGGATGACCCTTCCTCATAATAACTCTTGTAAAGTGGCATGTTTTTATAATTAGGCATCTCTGTGACATGTTTTTCTAATAATGGCTGTAAAGTAGTACTTTTCATAATTTTCCCAAAAAAAAAAAAAAAAGCAAAGCAACGATGGCGTTTCTCTCTCCTCTCCTTCTGCCTTTAAATATATTATGAGAGTAAATGTTTTAAGTCATTCAGCGGCTTATGACCGAGAAAAAAAACAAAAAAGGTCATTCGGCGGCTTCATCATTGCTTTCAATTGTAAACAACAATGGTGGCGTTTTCTTCATAACACTCAGGTAACTTCATAGCTGGTGATGGCGTCTTCTTCTTCTCCTCCTTTTCTATACTTCCAATGAAAACGAAGGCATCCTTTTGGTTCGTGACAGCATCTTCTCCCTCTCCTCCCCTTCTACTTTCCGGGTGAGAGCAAAGGAATTCATAGCTGGTGATGGCGTCTTCTTCTTCTCCTCCTTTTCTATACTTCCAATGAAAACGAAGGCATCCTTTTGGTTCGTGACGGCATCTTCTCCCTCTCCTCCCCTTCTACTTTCCGGGTGAGAGCAAAGGAATGCTCTTCGATCGTGATAGCCTCTTCTACGTCCTCTCCCATCTGTTTTGTCAGGGAGAACAAAGGCATTTTCTTCAAGCCATTAGAATATTAAACGAATTCAAATATTGAGCAGATTCGAATACAGTTTGTATAAATATAATCGGATTCAAACTCAGTAATCCATTTAAAAGATCCGTCGGATTTTAATCGAATAACGGATCCCCTACATATAATCGGATTTGAACTCAGATAAGTATAGATTCAGTTCGAATCCGACCCGTTTACACCCCTAAAACAGCCTCAAAGTCACTGAATTAAGTGTATTGATTATTATGTTCAATTATTTTCTTGAGACTGATTTTAAGAATATTGAAGCATGCTTAAATATTTTCTTGCTAATAGGGATACCGTTTCATTTTTATATCAAATGATTTTTTTTTTTTTTGAATTAAAAAGGATCTTTAAGAGATAAGTAAGCTAAATGATTGATAATTTTAAAATTCGAAACAAGAAAATTTTAAAATTCCTATTATTCATAAACATTTAGCTGCAGAAAAAAAAAAGTTAATTTTATTTTATTTTATCATTCCCTCATTTTTTCTAAGTCATTTTTGGAACAAAAAGTTTCAATCTTGGCATGCCTTACATTTTTTTTTTTGGTAGGCCTTACATGCCGCATCAAGTTTTATAACAAGATAATGATGCATACATAATCATCAGAGTAATATAAAAGATGTCTCTCCTTGACATCTTTAGGCTCCTTTCGCTCTTGCTTTTCGACCAGAACCATGTATGTGAAAGTCAATTGGCAAGTCTGTTTTTGGAATCTTACCTTCTCTTCTTTCTCATTCTGTCGAAGTTTCAAAACAATGTTAGGCATGATGGGTTTCAGTACTGTATAAGGTTACTGAAATCAGTTAAACTTATTTCCATATGGTCCCAGTTGACTGATCTGTCTTCAAAACCATTCTCCGACGACTGTTGAAGTCTATTGCGAGCCAACCTGCTCAACACTGCCAGACCTGTGAAAAAAACAAATTCTGAATCAGGAAAAACAATTCATGAAACTATGATTTTTAGTTGTAAACCCAACATTTGTTCAGATGAGATCCTGTGCAACCTTTATCAACAACCTTGTATGTAGCTTTTCACAGGATTGCTTAAAAATTTACAGATATGCCATTCACAATACACATGGCATGATCCTGTGAAAAGCTGCATATAAGGTTGTAGATAAAGGATGCACAAGATCTCAACTGACATTTGTTAGGTCATGAATGCAAAATCTAATCATCGTATCACATCCCCCAAAGGCCCATGTATCAGATAAGTTAGAGAACACCAAGAGGAGGTCTGAACACAGGACGTCCTAGTTTATGATTCACCCTAGGTTCTCCCCTTTACCAACTCTTCAAATGAAAAATCTAACTTGGTTCATTATTGGAGGACGTCGAGCACAAGTACACATGAGCCTGGCATTACTAATTCCTTTGTGTCTACTTTTCAGTCAGAAGAGAGTAAAACAATGCAAAGACTAACTAATAGCCTACAGCTTGAGTGACTGGAAAATGAAAGCCAATTGATATAATACTCTTTTTAGAAAGTGCCAATCAATATATTAATATTTTGGCAGCTGAATCTTTTAGGTAAGCAACCAGAAAATGTGATCCCCACGTTAATGCAGCTAAGACAATGGAGTGAATAGAGAACTAACTCCCAACCAAAAAGTATTGGGACCTGATGTCTAATTGATAATGGTAACTAGGAGCAAAGGAATCAGACCTCGTTTAGATGCAAAAATGTATAGGTGCTTCAACAAATTCATGTATATTCACAGATGCCACACATACCTTCTACAACTTTGTATAGAACTGACCACCATCTATCTCTAGCAACCTCATACTAGTTTAGTTTCTCTTCAATATCTTTGTCAT